>CM061750.1:65749787-66349787 GCA_030979885.1 Lolium multiflorum
TGTATCTAGCCCCTAACCATAAACTCGGTCGATCTTATGAAGTCTAGCATGAAGAGAAGTCGTATTGGTTTAAAACATGAAAATTTCAAGAACCTCCCAAAATCTTCAAATGGGCATAATATTCAAAAAAAACCAGAAAAATGAAAAACCAAAGCACATAGCCTTCTTATGTCATATAGTAAGAATTCAAGTTGATAAACAAGGTCTAGACATATTCAAACTAGACAAATCATGTATCTACCCCTAACACTCTAAACTCTGTCTTATGAAGTCAAGCATGAAGAGAAGTGGTTTTGGGTTTCAAACATGGAAATTTCAAAAACCTCCCAAAAGCTTCATTTTAGAGTGACTAAGAAGGATCCATGCTTACCTTTTAATTTTTAGATTTTAAACTTGTTTAAATCTTTGTGAAACCTAGGATTTGACCAAGATTCAAATGGGCATAAAAATTCAGGAAAAAACCAAAAGATTGATAAACCAAAGCACATAGCATTCTTATGTCATACAGTAAGCATTCAAGTTGATTAACAAGGTCTAGACATATTCAAACTAGAAAATCATGTATATATCTGTCCCTAACCTTAAACTCTGTCTTATATATGAAGTCAATCATGAAGAGAAGTGGTTTGGGTTTCAAACATGAAAATTTCAAGAACATCCCAAAAGCCGCTTCATTTTAGAGTGACTAAGAAGGATCCATGCTTACCTTTTCGTTTTCATATTATATACTTGTTTAAATCCAGGTCAAACATAGGATTTGACCAAGATTCAAATGGGCATAAAAATAAAATAAAATAGAAGAATGAAAAACAAAAGCACATATAGTCTTCGTATGTCATATAGTAGCTTTCAAGTTGATAAACAAGGTTTAGACATGTTCAAACCAGACAAATCATGTATCTACCCCCTAACCATAAACTCGATCGATCTTATGAAGTCTAGCCTGAAGAGAAGTCGTATTGGTTTCAAACATGAAAATTTCAAGAACCTCCCAAAATCTTCAAATGGGCATAATATTCAAAAAAAACCAGAAAAATGAAAACCAAAGCACATAGCCTTCTTATGTCATATAGTAAGAATTCAAGTTGATAAACAAGGTCTAGACATATTCAAACTAGACAAATCATGTATCTACCCCTAACACTCTAAACTCTGTCTTATGAAGTCAAGCATGAAGAGAAGTGGTTTTGGGTTTCAAACATGGAAATTTCAAAAACCTCCCAAAAGCTTCATTTTAGAGTGACTAAGAAGGATCCATGCTTACCTTTTAATTTTCAGATTTTAAACTTGTTTAAATCTTTGTGAAACCTAGGATTTGACCAAGATTCAAATGGGCATAAAAATTTAGGAAAAAACCAAAAGAATGATAAACCAAAGCACATAGCATTCTTATGTCATATAGTAAGCATTCAAGTTGATAAATAAGGTCTAGACATATTCAAACTAGAAAATCATGTATATATCTGCCCCTAACCCTAAACTCTGTCTTATATATGAAGCAATCATGAAGAGAAGTGGTTTTGGGTTTAAACATGAAAATTTCAAGAACATCCCAAAAGTCGCTTCATTTTAGAGTGACTAAGAAGGATCCAGGCTTACCTTTTCGTTTTCATATTTTATACTTGTTTAAATCCAGGTCAAACATAGGATTTGACCAAGATTCAAATGGGCATAAAATAAAAAAAATAGAAGAATGAAAAACAAAAGCACATAGTCTTCTTATGTCATATAGTAAGCTTTCAAGTTGATAAACAAGGTTTAGACATGTTCAAACCAGACAAATCATGTATCTAGCCCCTAACCATAAACTCGGTCGATCTTATGAAGTCTAGCATGAAGAGAAGTCGTATTGGTTTCAAACATGAAAATTTCAAGAACCACCCAAAATCTTCAAATGGGCATATAACATTCAAAAAACTAGAAAAATGAAAAACCAAAGCACATATATATCCTTCTTATGTCATATAGTAAGCATTCAAGTTGATAAACAAGCATGTCTAGACATATTCAAACCCGACAAATCATGTATCTACCCCCTAACCCTAAACTCTGCATGTCTTATGAAGTCAACCATGAAGAGAAGTGGTTTTTGGGTTTCAAACATTGAGATTTCAAGAACCCCCCCAAAAGCTTCATTTTAGAATGACTAGCTAGGAAGGATCCAGGCTTACCTTTTCATTTTCATGTTATAGACTTGTTTAAATCTTGGTCAAACCTAGGATTTGACCAAGATTCAAATGGGCATAAACATTCAAAAAAATCAAAAAATCAAAAACCAAAGCTAGCACATATAGTCTTCTTATGTCATATAGTAAGAATTGAAGTTGATAAACAAGGTCTAGACATATTCAAACTAGACAAATCATGTATCTACCCCCTAAAGCCCTAAACTAGCTTTGTCTTATGAAGTCAAGCATGAAGAGAAGTGTTTTTGGGTTTCAGACATGGAAATTTTGAAAACCTCCCAAAAACTTCATCTTAGAGTGACAAAGAAGGATCCAAGCTTACCTTTTCATTTTCATGTTTTAAGCTTGTTTAAATATTGGTCAAGCCTAGGATTTGACCAAGATTCAAATGGGCATAAAAATTCTGGAAAAATAAAAAAAAATAAAAACCAAAGCACATAGTCTTCTTACGTCATATATATCTATAGTAAGCATATTCAAGTAGATAAACAAGGTATAGACATATTCAAAACAGACAAATCATGTATCTACCCCCTAACCCTAAACTCGGTCTTATGATGCCTAGCATGAAGAGAAGTCGTTTTGGGTTTCAAACGTTTAAGCCAAAAGCCCCATTTCATATATTTCAAATTTGGTTCAAATTTGAAAGACATACAAGTTATAGCACACATAGTGCATACATGTTCACACATTCTGCACTAGATGCTAATTAACCCTATAGTTTGAGGCCATTTGGATGAGGTCGAAAAAATCTTGGATTAGAAATGGGGTTGTTCGAACCCCGTAGTTGGATTTTTTATGAACTTGATCTGTAGTACTGGGCAAAACCCTAGTTTAACGTATTTAATTATAGATTCGTAGGTTGATTTTTCTACCTTTTTATTATTATTACTATGCAGCACATGTGTGTTTGCCCGTCGAGTGAAACTCGGAGGAAGAGGGATCACTCGGAAGGAGAGAAGAAGGGAGAGCATTATGGTGTCTCCCCTTTTTCGGGTGATGATGTTGACTTTTGTGCAGGGTTTGTCAGTGAGCAGGAGGTGCGAGCGAGCGAGCGAGTCGAGCGAGGCCGAGAATGAGAGAGATTTGTTTTTTTTTTGTGAGAGGGACAACCGAAGGATCCAGAAGGACCCACAGACTTCCAAAACGCATCCTGATGCGTCTTCTCTTGACAAAGAAGATGGCTTGGAGTTTGCGTACCTACTGCACTTGACTTGTGCTCACTGAAGTGTGGGACCTCACGCATGGGCGCCACACGTAAGTGACAGACCTGTTGGCAATGTTGGTGTAAAAACACGGTTGATTATTATAGTGCATTAGAACAAAGTTTCCTATGGATTCAACGGCAGGAAATCCAAGTTAACTCATTTACATGACATTATTTTTTCCATGAAGCAAAGTTAACACATCTATCAATTGGTACATTTTGGAGTGACTAAGAAGGATCCATGCTTATTCGTTTTCACGTGTTAAATTTGTTTAAATCTTGCTCAAACCTAGGATTTCACCAAGATTGAAATGGGCATGAAAATTCAAAAAAAAATGAAATACCAATGCACGTAGTCTTCTTCTGTCATATAGTAAGCATTCAAGATGATAAACAAGGTCTAGACATATTCAAACCAGGCAAATCATGTATCTACTCCCTAACGACCCTAAACTCCGTCTTATGAAGTAAGGCATGAAGAGAAGTGGTTTTGGGTTTCAAACATGCAAATTTCAAAAACCCCCCAAAAGCTTCATTTTAGAGTGACTAAGAAGGATCGAGGCTTACCTTTTCATTTTCATGTTTTAAACTTGTTTAAATCTTGGTCAAACCTAGCTAGTATTTGACCAAGATTCAAATGGGCATAAAAATTCAAAAAAATCAGAAAAATGAAAAACCAAAGCACATAGCCTTCTTATGTCATATAGTAAGAATTCAAGTTGATAAACAAGGTCTAGACGTATTCAAACTAGACAAATCATGTATCTACCCCTAACACTCTAAACTCTGTCTTATGAAGTCAATTAAGCATGAAGAGAAGTGGTTTTGGGTTTCAAACATGGAAATTTCAAAAACCTCCCAAAAGCTTCATTTTAGAGTGACTAAGAAGGATCCATGCTTACCTTTTAATTTTCAGATTTTAAACTTGTTTAAATCTTTGTGAAACCTAGGATTTGACCAAGATTCAAATGGGCATAAAAATTCAGGAAAAAACCAAAAGATTGATAAACCAAAGCACATAGCATTCTTATGTTATACAGTAAGCATTCAAGTTGATTAACAAGGTCTAGACATATTCAAACTAGAAAATCATGTATATATCTGTCCCTAACCTTAAACTCTGTCTTATATATGAAATCAATCATGAAGAGAAGTGGTTTGGGTTTCAAACATGAAAATTTCAAGAACATCCCAAAAGCCGCTTCATTTTAGAGTGACTAAGAAGGATCCATGCTTACCTTTTCGTTTTCATATTATATACTTGTTTAAATCCAGGTCAAACATAGGATTTGACCAAGATTCAAATGGGCATAAAATAAAATAAAATAGAAGAATGAAAAACAAAAGCACATAGTCTTCGTATGTCATATATATAGTAAGCTTTCAAGTTGATAAACAAGGTTTAGACATGTTCAAACCAGACAAATCATGTATCTACCGGCCCCTAACCATAAACTCGGTCGATCTTATGAAGTCTAGCCTGAAGAGAAGTCGTATTGGTTTCAAACATGAAAATTTCAAGAACCTCCCAAAATCTTCAAATGGGCATAATATTCAAAAAAACCAGAAAAATGAAAAACCAAAGCACATAGCCTTCTTATGTCATATAGTAAGAATTCAAGTTGATAAACAAGGTCTAGACATATTCAAACTAGACAAATCATGTATCTACCCCTAACACTCTAAACTCTGTCTTATGAAGTCAAGCATGAAGAGAAGTGGTTTTGGGTTTCAAACATGGAAATTTCAAAAACCTCCCAAAAGCTTCATTTTAGAGTGACTAAGAAGGATCCATGCTTACCTTTTAATTTTCAGATTTTAAACTTGTTTAAATCTTTGTGAAACCTAGGATTTGACCAAGATTCAAATGGGCATAAAAATTCAGGAAAAAACCAAAAGAATGATAAACCAAAGCACATAGCATTCTTATGTCATATAGTAAGCATTCAAGTTGATAAATAAGGTCTAGACATATTCAAACTAGAAAATCATGTATATATCTGCCCCTAACCCTAAACTCTGTCTTATATATGAAGCAATCATGAAGAGAAGTGGTTTTGGGTTTCAAACATGAAAATTTCAAGAACATCCCAAAAGTCGCTTCATTTTAGAGTGACTAAGAAGGATCCAGGCTTACCTTTTCGTTTTCATATTTTATACTTGTTTAAATCCAGGTCAAACATAGGATTTGACCAAGATTCAAATGGGCATAAAATAAAAAAATAGAAGAATGAAAAACAAAAGCACATAGTCTTCTTATGTCATATAGTAAGCCTTGCAAGTTGGTAAACAAGGTTTAGACATGTTCAAACCAGACAAATCATGTATCTAGCCCCTAACCATAAACTCGGTCGATCTTATGAAGTCTAGCATGAAGAGAAGTCGTATTGGTTTCAAACATGAAAATTTCAAGAACCACCCAAAATCTTCAAATGGGCATATAACATTCAAAAAACTAGAAAAATGAAAAACCAAAGCACATATATAGCCTTCTTATGTCATATAGTAAGCATTCAAGTTGATAAACAAGCATGTCTAGACATATTCAAACCCGACAAATCATGTATCTACCCCTAACCCTAAACTCTGCATGTCTTATGAAGTCAACCATGAAGAGAAGTGGTTTTTGGGTTTCAAACATTGAGATTTCAAGAACCCCCCAAAAGCTTCATTTTAGAATGACTAGCTAGGAAGGATCCAGGCTTACCTTTTCATTTTCATGTTATAGACTTGTTTAAATCTTGGTCAAACCTAGGATTTGACCAAGATTCAAATGGGCATAAACATTCAAAAAAATCAAAAACCAAAGCTAGCACATATAGTCTTCTTATGTCATATAGTAAGAATTGAAGTTGATAAACAAGGTCTAGACATATTCAAACTAGACAAATCATGTATCTACCCCCTAAAGCCCTAAACTAGCTTTGTCTTATGAAGTCAAGCATGAAGAGAAGTGTTTTTGGGTTTCAGACATGGAAATTTTGAAAACCTCCCAAAAACTTCATCTTAGAGTGACAAAGAAGGATCCAAGCTTACCTTTTCATTTTCATGTTTTAAGCTTGTTTAAATATTGGTCAAGCCTAGGATTTGACCAAGATTCAAATGGGCATAAAAATTCTGGAAAAATAAAAAAAAACCAAAGCACATAGTCTTCTTACGTCATATATATCTATAGTAAGCATATTCAAGTAGATAAACAAGGTATAGACATGTTCAAAACAGACAAATCCTGTATCTACCCCCTAACCCTAAACTCGGTCTTATGATGCCTAGCATGAAGAGAAGTCGTTTTGGGTTTCAAACGTTTAAGCCAAAAGCCCCATTTCATATATTTCAAATTTGGTTCAAATTTGAAAGACATACAAGTTATAGCACACATAGTGCATACATGTTCACACATTCTGCACTAGATGCTAATTAACCCTATAGTTTGAGGCCATTTGGATGAGGTCGAAAAAATCTTGGATTAGAAATGGGGTTGTTCGAACCCCGTAGTTGGATTTTTTATGAACTTGATCTGTAGTACTGGGCAAAACCCTAGTTTAACGTATTTAATTATAGATTCGTAGGTTGATTTTTCTACCTTTTTATTATTATTACTATGCAGCACATGTGTGTTTGCCCGTCGAGTGAAACTCGGAGGAAGAGGGATCACTCGGAAGGAGAGAAGAAGGGAGAGCATTATGGTGTCTCCCCTTTTTCGGGTGATGATGTTGACTTTTGTGCAGGGTTTGTCAGTGAGCAGGAGGTGCGAGCGAGCGAGCGAGCGAGTCGAGCGAGGCCGAGAATGAGAGAGATTTGTTTTTTTTTTGTGAGAGGGACAACCGAAGGATCCAGAAGGACCCACAGATTTCCAAAACGCATCCTGATGCGTCTTCTCTTGACAAAGAAGATGGCTTGGAGTTTGCGTACCTACTGCACTTGACTTGTGCTCACTGAAGTGTGGGACCTCACGCATGGGCGCCACACGTAAGTGACAGACCTGTTGGCAATGTTGGTGTAAAAACACGGTTGATTATTATAGTGCATTAGAACAAAGTTTCCTATGGATTCAACGGCAGGAAATCCAAGTTAACTCATTTACATGACATTATTTTTTCCATGAAGCAAAGTTAACACATCTATCAATTGGTACATTTTGGAGTGACTAAGAAGGATCCATGCTTATTCGTTTTCACGTGTTAAATTTGTTTAAATCTTGCTCAAACCTAGGATTTCACCAAGATTGAAATGGGCATGAAAATTCAAAAAAAAATGAAATACCAATGCACATAGTCTTCTTCTGTCATATAGTAAGCATTCAAGATGATAAACAAGGTCTAGACATATTCAAACCAGGCAAATCATGTATCTACTCCCTAACGACCCTAAACTCCGTCTTATGAAGTAAGGCATGAAGAGAAGTGGTTTTGGGTTTCAAACATGCAAATTTCAAAAACCCCCCAAAAGCTTCATTTTAGAGTGACTAAGAAGGATCGAGGCTTACCTTTTCATTTTCATGTTTTAAACTTGTTTAAATCTTGGTCAAACCTAGCTAGTATTTGACCAAGATTCAAATGGGCATGCATAAAATTCAAAAAAAATCAGAAAAATGAAAAACCAAAGCACATAGCCTTCTTATGTCATATAGTAAGAATTCAAGTTGATAAACAAGGTCTAGACGTATTCAAACTAGACAAATCATGTATCTACCCCTAACACTCTAAACTCTGTCTTATGAAGTCAATTAAGCATGAAGAGAAGTGGTTTTGGGTTTCAAACATGGAAATTTCAAAAACCTCCCAAAAGCTTCATTTTAGAGTGACTAAGAAGGATCCATGCTTACCTTTTAATTTTCAGATTTTAAACTTGTTTAAATCTTTGTGAAACCTAGGATTTGACCAAGATTCAAATGGGCATAAAAATTCAGGAAAAAACCAAAAGATTGATAAACCAAAGCACATAGCATTCTTATGTCATACAGTAAGCATTCAAGTTGATTAACAAGGTCTAGACATATTCAAACTAGAAAATCATGTATATATCTGTCCCTAACCTTAAACTCTGTCTTATATATGAAGTCAATCATGAAGAGAAGTGGTTTGGGTTTCAAACATGAAAATTTCAAGAACATCCCAAAAGCCGCTTCATTTTAGAGTGACTAAGAAGGATCCATGCTTACCTTTTCGTTTTCATATTATATACTTGTTTAAATCCAGGTCAAACATAGGATTTGACCAAGATTCAAATGGGCATAAAATAAAATAAAATAGAAGAATGAAAAACAAAAGCACATAGTCTTCGTATGTCATATATATAGTAAGCTTTCAAGTTGATAAACAAGGTTTAGACATGTTCAAACCAGACAAATCATGTATCTACCCCCTAACCATAAACTCGATCGATCTTATGAAGTCTAGCCTGAAGAGAAGTCGTATTGGTTTCAAACATGAAAATTTCAAGAACCTCCCAAAATCTTCAAATGGGCATAATATTCAAAAAAACCAGAAAAATGAAAAACCAAAGCACATAGCCTTCTTATGTCATATAGTAAGAATTCAAGTTGATAAACAAGGTCTAGACATATTCAAACTAGACAAATCATGTATCTACCCCTAACACTCTAAACTCTGTCTTATGAAGTCAAGCATGAAGAGAAGTGGTTTTGGGTTTCAAACATGGAAATTTCAAAAACCTCCCAAAAGCTTCATTTTAGAGTGACTAAGAAGGATCCATGCTTACCTTTTAATTTTCAGATTTTAAACTTGTTTAAATCTTTGTGAAACCTAGGATTTGACCAAGATTCAAATGGGCATAAAAATTCAGGAAAAAACCAAAAGAATGATAAACCAAAGCACATAGCATTCTTATGTCATATAGTAAGCATTCAAGTTGATAAATAAGGTCTAGACATATTCAAACTAGAAAATCATGTATATATCTGCCCCTAACCCTAAACTCTGTCTTATATATGAAGCAATCATGAAGAGAAGTGGTTTTGGGTTTCAAACATGAAAATTTCAAGAACATCCCAAAAGTCGCTTCATTTTAGAGTGACTAAGAAGGATCCAGGCTTACCTTTTCGTTTTCATATTTTATACTTGTTTAAATCCAGGTCAAACATAGGATTTGACCAAGATTCAAATGGGCATAAAATAAAAAAATAGAAGAATGAAAAACAAAAGCACATAGTCTTCTTATGTCATATAGTAAGCCTTGCAAGTTGGTAAACAAGGTTTAGACATGTTCAAACCAGACAAATCATGTATCTAGCCCCTAACCATAAACTCGGTCGATCTTATGAAGTCTAGCATGAAGAGAAGTCGTATTGGTTTCAAACATGAAAATTTCAAGAACCACCCAAAATCTTCAAATGGGCATATAACATTCAAAAAACTAGAAAAATGAAAAACCAAAGCACATATATATCCTTCTTATGTCATATAGTAAGCATTCAAGTTGATAAACAAGCATGTCTAGACATATTCAAACCCGACAAATCATGTATCTACTACCCCCTAACCCTAAACTCTGCATGTCTTATGAAGTCAACCATGAAGAGAAGTGGTTTTGGGTTTCAAACATTGAGATTTCAAGAACCCCCCAAAAGCTTCATTTTAGAATGACTAGCTAGGAAGGATCCAGGCTTACCTTTTCATTTTCATGTTATAGACTTGTTTAAATCTTGGTCAAACCTAGGATTTGACCAAGATTCAAATGGGCATAAACATTCAAAAAAATCAAAAAATCAAAAACCAAAGCTAGCACATATAGTCTTCTTATGTCATATAGTAAGAATTGAAGTTGATAAACAAGGTCTAGACATATTCAAACTAGACAAATCATGTATCTACCCCCTAAAGCCCTAAACTAGCTTTGTCTTATGAAGTCAAGCATGAAGAGAAGTGTTTTTGGGTTTCAGACATGGAAATTTTGAAAACCTCCCAAAAACTTCATCTTAGAGTGACAAAGAAGGATCCAAGCTTACCTTTTCATTTTCATGTTTTAAGCTTGTTTAAATATTGGTCAAGCCTAGGATTTGACCAAGATTCAAATGGGCATAAAAATTCTGGAAAAATAAAAAAAAACCAAAGCACATAGTCTTCTTACGTCATATATATCTATAGTAAGCATATTCAAGTAGATAAACAAGGTATAGACATGTTCAAAACAGACAAATCCTGTATCTACCCCCTAACCCTAAACTCGGTCTTATGATGCCTAGCATGAAGAGAAGTCGTTTTGGGTTTCAAACGTTTAAGCCAAAAGCCCCATTTCATATATTTCAAATTTGGTTCAAATTTGAAAGACATACAAGTTATAGCACACATAGTGCATACATGTTCACACATTCTGCACTAGATGCTAATTAACCCTATAGTTTGAGGCCATTTGGATGAGGTCGAAAAAATCTTGGATTAGAAATGGGGTTGTTCGAACCCCGTAGTTGGATTTTTTATGAACTTGATCTGTAGTACTGGGCAAAACCCTAGTTTAACGTATTTAATTATAGATTCGTAGGTTGATTTTTCTACCTTTTTATTATTATTACTATGCAGCACATGTGTGTTTGCCCGTCGAGTGAAACTCGGAGGAAGAGGGATCACTCGGAAGGAGAGAAGAAGGGAGAGCATTATGGTGTCTCCCCTTTTTCGGGTGATGATGTTGACTTTTGTGCAGGGTTTGTCAGTGAGCAGGAGGTGCGAGCGAGCGAGCGAGCGAGGCCGAGAATGAGAGAGATTTGTTTTTTTTTTGTGAGAGGGACAACCGAAGGATCCAGAAGGACCCACAGATTTCCAAAACGCATCCTGATGCGTCTTCTCTTGACAAAGAAGATGGCTTGGAGTTTGCGTACCTACTGCACTTGACTTGTGCTCACTGAAGTGTGGGACCTCACGCATGGGCGCCACACGTAAGTGACAGACCTGTTGGCAATGTTGGTGTAAAAACACGGTTGATTATTATAGTGCATTAGAACAAAGTTTCCTATGGATTCAACGGTAGGAAATCCAAGTTAACTCATTTACATGACATTATTTTTTCCATGAAGCAAAGTTAACACATCTATCAATTGGTACATTTTGGAGTGACTAAGAAGGATCCATGCTTATTCGTTTTCACGTGTTAAATTTGTTTAAATCTTGCTCAAACCTAGGATTTCACCAAGATTGAAATGGGCATGAAAATTCAAAAAAAAATGAAATACCAATGCACATAGTCTTCTTCTGTCATATAGTAAGCATTCAAGATGATAAACAAGGTCTAGACATATTCAAACCAGGCAAATCATGTATCTACTCCCTAACGACCCTAAACTCCGTCTTATGAAGTAAGGCATGAAGAGAAGTGGTTTTGGGTTTCAAACATGCAAATTTCAAAAACCCCCCAAAAGCTTCATTTTAGAGTGACTAAGAAGGATCGAGGCTTACCTTTTCATTTTCATGTTTTAAACTTGTTTAAATCTTGGTCAAACCTAGCTAGTATTTGACCAAGATTCAAATGGGCATGCATAAAATTCAAAAAAAATCAGAAAAATGAAAAACCAAAGCACATAGCCTTCTTATGTCATATAGTAAGAATTCAAGTTGATAAACAAGGTCTAGACGTATTCAAACTAGACAAATCATGTATCTACCCCTAACACTCTAAACTCTGTCTTATGAAGTCAATTAAGCATGAAGAGAAGTGGTTTTGGGTTTCAAACATGGAAATTTCAAAAACCTCCCAAAAGCTTCATTTTAGAGTGACTAAGAAGGATCCATGCTTACCTTTTAATTTTCAGATTTTAAACTTGTTTAAATCTTTGTGAAACCTAGGATTTGACCAAGATTCAAATGGGCATAAAAATTCAGGAAAAAACCAAAAGATTGATAAACCAAAGCACATAGCATTCTTATGTTATACAGTAAGCATTCAAGTTGATTAACAAGGTCTAGACATATTCAAACTAGAAAATCATGTATATATCTGTCCCTAACCTTAAACTCTGTCTTATATATGAAATCAATCATGAAGAGAAGTGGTTTGGGTTTCAAACATGAAAATTTCAAGCCAAAAGCCCCATTTCATATATTTCAAATTTGGTTCAAATTTGAAAGACATACAAGTTATAGCACACATAGTGCATACATGTTCACACATTCTGCACTAGATGCTAATTAACCCTATAGTTTGAGGCCATTTGGATGAGGTCGAAAAAAATCTTGGATTAGAAATGGGGTTGTTCGAACCCCGTAGTTGGATTTTTTATGAACTTGATCTGTAGTACTGGGCAAAACCCTAGTTTAACGTATTTAATTATAGATTCGTAGGTTGATTTTTCTACCTTTTTATTATTATTACTATGCAGCACATGTGTGTTTGCCCGTCGAGTGAAACTCGGAGGAAGAGGGATCACTCGGAAGGAGAGAAGAAGGGAGAGCATTATGGTGTCTCCCCTTTTTCGGGTGATGATGTTGACTTTTGTGCAGGGTTTGTCAGTGAGCAGGAGGTGCGAGCGAGCGAGCGAGCGAGCGCGAGGCCGAGAATGAGAGAGATTTGTTTTTTTTTTTTGTGAGAGGGACAACCGAAGGATCCAGAAGGACCCACAGATTTCCAAAACGCATCCTGATGCGTCTTCTCTTGACAAAGAAGATGGCTTGGAGTTTGCGTACCTACTGCACTTGACTTGTGCTCACTGAAGTGTGGGACCTCACGCATGGGCGCCACACGTAAGTGACAGACCTGTTGGCAATGTTGGTGTAAAAACACGGTTGATTATTATAGTGCATTAGAACAAAGTTTCCTATGGATTCAACGGCAGGAAATCCAAGTTAACTCATTTACATGACATTATTTTTTCCATGAAGCAAAGTTAACACATCTATCAATTGGTACATTTTGGAGTGACTAAGAAGGATCCATGCTTATTCGTTTTCACGTGTTAAATTTGTTTAAATCTTGCTCAAACCTAGGATTTCACCAAGATTGAAATGGGCATGAAAATTCAAAAAAAAATGAAATACCAATGCACATAGTCTTCTTCTGTCATATAGTAAGCATTCAAGATGATAAACAAGGTCTAGACATATTCAAACCAGGCAAATCATGTATCTACTCCCTAACGACCCTAAACTCCGTCTTATGAAGTAAGGCATGAAGAGAAGTGGTTTTGGGTTTCAAACATGCAAATTTCAAAAACCCCCCAAAAGCTTCATTTTAGAGTGACTAAGAAGGATCGAGGCTTACCTTTTCATTTTCATGTTTTAAACTTGTTTAAATCTTGGTCAAACCTAGCTAGTATTTGACCAAGATTCAAATGGGCATGCATAAAATTCAAAAAAAATCAGAAAAATGAAAAACCAAAGCACATAGCCTTCTTATGTCATATAGTAAGAATTCAAGTTGATAAACAAGGTCTAGACGTATTCAAACTAGACAAATCATGTATCTACCCCTAACCCTAAACTCTGTCTTATGAAGTCAATTAAGCATGAAGAGAAGTGGTTTTGGGTTTCAAACATGGAAATTTCAAAAACCTCCCAAAAGCTTCATTTTAGAGTGACTAAGAAGGATCCATGCTTACCTTTTAATTTTCAGATTTTAAACTTGTTTAAATCTTTGTGAAACCTAGGATTTGACCAAGATTCAAATGGGCATAAAAATTCAGGAAAAAACCAAAAGATTGATAAACCAAAGCACATAGCATTCTTATGTCATACAGTAAGCATTCAAGTTGATTAACAAGGTCTAGACATATTCAAACTAGAAAATCATGTATATATCTGTCCCTAACCTTAAACTCTGTCTTATATATGAAGTCAATCATGAAGAGAAGTGGTTTGGGTTTCAAACATGAAAAATTTCAAGAACATCCCAAAAGCCGCTTCATTTTAGAGTGACTAAGAAGGATCCATGCTTACCTTTTCGTTTTCATATTATATACTTGTTTAAATCCAGGTCAAACATAGGATTTGACCAAGATTCAAATGGGCATAAAATAAAATAAAATAGAAGAATGAAAAACAAAAGCACATAGTCTTCGTATGTCATATATATAGTAAGCTTTCAAGTTGATAAACAAGGTTTAGACATGTTCAAACCAGACAAATCATGTATCTACCCCCTAACCATAAACTCGGTCGATCTTATGAAGTCTAGCATGAAGAGAAGTCGTATTGGTTTCAAACATGAAAATTTCAAGAACCTCCCAAAATCTTCAAATGGGCATAATATTCAAAAAAACCAGAAAAATGAAAAACCAAAGCACATAGCCTTCTTATGTCATATAGTAAGAATTCAAGTTGATAAACAAGGTCTAGACATATTCAAACTAGACAAATCATGTATCTACCCCTAACACTCTAAACTCTGTCTTATGAAGTCAAGCATGAAGAGAAGTGGTTTTTGGGTTTCAAACATGGAAATATCAAAAACCTCCCAAAAGCTTCATTTTAGAGTGACTAAGAAGGATCCATGCTTACCTTTTAATTTTCAGATTTTAAACTTGTTTAAATCTTTGTGAAACCTAGGATTTGACCAAGATTCAAATGGGCATAAAAATTCAGGAAAAAACCAAAAGAATGATAAACCAAAGCACATAGCATTCTTATGTCATATAGTAAGCATTCAAGTTGATAAATAAGGTCTAGACATATTCAAACTAGAAAATCATGTATATATATATCTGCCCCTAACCCTAAACTCTGTCTTATATATGAAGCAATCATGAAGAGAAGTGGTTTTGGGTTTCAAACATGAAAATTTCAAGAACATCCCAAAAGTCGCTTCATTTTAGAGTGACTAAGAAGGATCCAGGCTTACCTTTTCGTTTTCATATTTTATACTTGTTTAAATCCAGGTCAAACATAGGATTTGACCAAGATTCAAATGGGCATAAAATAAAAAAAATAGAAGAATGAAAAACAAAAGCACATAGTCTTCTTATGTCATATAGTAAGCCTTGCAAGTTGGTAAACAAGGTTTAGACATGTTCAAACCAGACAAATCATGTATCTAGCCCCTAACCATAAACTCGGTCGATCTTATGAAGTCTAGCATGAAGAGAAGTCGTATTGGTTTCAAACATGAAAATTTCAAGAACCACCCAAAATCTTCAAATGGGCATATAACATTCAAAAAACTAGAAAAATGAAAAACCAAAGCACATATATATCCTTCTTATGTCATATAGTAAGCATTCAAGTTGATAAACAAGCATGTCTAGACATATTCAAACCCGACAAATCATGTATCTAGCTACCCCCTAACCCTAAACTCTGCATGTCTTATGAAGTCAACCATGAAGAGAAGTGGTTTTGGGTTTCAAACATTGAGATTTCAAGAACCCCCCAAAAGCTTCATTTTAGAATGACTAGCTAGGAAGGATCCAGGCTTACCTTTTCATTTTCATGTTATAGACTTGTTTAAATCTTGGTCAAACCTAGGATTTGACCAAGATTCAAATGGGCATAAACATTCAAAAAAATCAAAAAATCAAAAACCAAAGCTAGCACATATAGTCTTCTTATGTCATATAGTAAGAATTGAAGTTGATAAACAAGGTCTAGACATATTCAAACTAGACAAATCATGTATCTACCCCTAAAGCCCTAAACTAGCTTTGTCTTATGAAGTCAAGCATGAAGAGAAGTGTTTTTGGGTTTCAGACATGGAAATTTTGAAAACCTCCCAAAAACTTCATCTTAGAGTGACAAAGAAGGATCCAAGCTTACCTTTTCATTTTCATGTTTTAAGCTTGTTTAAATATTGGTCAAGCCTAGGATTTGACCAAGATTCAAATGGGCATAAAAATTCAGGAAAAATAAAAAAAAATAAAAACCAAAGCACATAGTCTTCTTACGTCATATATATCTATAGTAAGCATATTCAAGTAGATAAACAAGGTATAGACATATTCAAAACAGACAAATCCTGTATCTACCCCCTAACCCTAAACTCGGTCTTATGATGCCTAGCATGAAGAGAAGTCGTTTTGGGTTTCAAACGTTTAAGCCAAAAGCCCCATTTCATATATTTCAAATTTGGTTCAAATTTGAAAGACATACAAGTTATAGCACACATAGTGCATACATGTTCACACATTCTGCACTAGATGCTAATTAACCCTATAGTTTGAGGCCATTTGGATGAGGTCGAAAAAAATCTTGGATTAGAAATGGGGTTGTTCGAACCCCGTAGTTGGATTTTTTATGAACTTGATCTGTAGTACTGGGCAAAACCCTAGTTTAACGTATTTAATTATAGATTCGTAGGTTGATTTTTCTACCTTTTTATTATTATTACTATGCAGCACATGTGTGTTTGCCCGTCGAGTGAAACTCGGAGGAAGAGGGATCACTCGGAAGGAGAGAAGAAGGGAGAGCATTATGGTGTCTCCCCTTTTTCGGGTGATGATGTTGACTTTTGTGCAGGGTTTGTCAGTGAGCAGGAGGTGCGAGCGAGCGAGCGAGCGAGTCGAGCGAGGCCGAGAATGAGAGAGATTTGTTTTTTTTTTTGTGAGAGGGACAACCGAAGGATCCAGAAGGACCCACAGATTTCCAAAACGCATCCTGATGCGTCTTCTCTTGACAAAGAAGATGGCTTGGAGTTTGCGTACCTACTGCACTTGACTTGTGCTCACTGAAGTGTGGGACCTCACGCATGGGCGCCACACGTAAGTGACAGACCTGTTGGCAATGTTGGTGTAAAAACACGGTTGATTATTATAGTGCATTAGAACAAAGTTTCCTATGGATTCAACGGCAGGAAATCCAAGTTAACTCATTTACATGACATTATTTTTTCCATGAAGCAAAGTTAACACATCTATCAATTGGTACATTTTGGAGTGACTAAGAAGGATCCATGCTTATTCGTTTTCACGTGTTAAATTTGTTTAAATCTTGCTCAAACCTAGGATTTCACCAAGATTGAAATGGGCATGAAAATTCAAAAAAAAATGAAATACCAATGCACATAGTCTTCTTCTGTCATATAGTAAGCATTCAAGATGATAAACAAGGTCTAGACATATTCAAACCAGGCAAATCATGTATCTACTCCCTAACGACCCTAAACTCCGTCTTATGAAGTAAGGCATGAAGAGAAGTGGTTTTGGGTTTCAAACATGCAAATTTCAAAAACCCCCCAAAAGCTTCATTTTAGAGTGACTAAGAAGGATCGAGGCTTACCTTTTCATTTTCATGTTTTAAACTTGTTTAAATCTTGGTCAAACCTAGCTAGTATTTGACCAAGATTCAAATGGGCATGCATAAAATTCAAAAAAAATCAGAAAAATGAAAAACCAAAGCACATAGCCTTCTTATGTCATATAGTAAGAATTCAAGTTGATAAACAAGGTCTAGACGTATTCAAACTAGACAAATCATGTATCTACCCCTAACACTCTAAACTCTGTCTTATGAAGTCAATTAAGCATGAAGAGAAGTGGTTTTGGGTTTCAAACATGGAAATTTCAAAAACCTCCCAAAAGCTTCATTTTAGAGTGACTAAGAAGGATCCATGCTTACCTTTCAATTTTCAGATTTTAAACTTGTTTAAATCTTTGTGAAACCTAGGATTTGACCAAGATTCAAATGGGCATAAAAATTCAGGAAAAAACCAAAAGATTGATAAACCAAAGCACATAGCATTCTTATGTCATACAGTAAGCATTCAAGTTGATTAACAAGGTCTAGACATATTCAAACTAGAAAATCATGTATATATCTGTCCCTAACCTTAAACTCTGTCTTATATATGAAGTCAATCATGAAGAGAAGTGGTTTGGGTTTCAAACATGAAAATTTCAAGAACATCCCAAAAGCCGCTTCATTTTAGAGTGACTAAGAAGGATCCATGCTTACCTTTTCGTTTTCATATTATATACTTGTTTAAATCCAGGTCAAACATAGGATTTGACCAAGATTCAAATGGGCATAAAATAAAATAAAATAGAAGAATGAAAAACAAAAGCACATAGTCTTCGTATGTCATATATATAGTAAGCTTTCAAGTTGATAAACAAGGTTTAGACATGTTCAAACCAGACAAATCATGTATCTACCCCCTAACCATAAACTCGATCGATCTTATGAAGTCTAGCCTGAAGAGAAGTCGTATTGGTTTCAAACATGAAAATTTCAAGAACCTCCCAAAATCTTCAAATGGGCATAATATTCAAAAAAACCAGAAAAATGAAAAACCAAAGCACATAGCCTTCTTATGTCATATAGTAAGAATTCAAGTTGATAAACAAGGTCTAGACATATTCAAACTAGACAAATCATGTATCTACCCCTAACACTCTAAACTCTGTCTTATGAAGTCAAGCATGAAGAGAAGTGGTTTTTGGGTTTCAAACATGGAAATTTCAAAAACCTCCCAAAAGCTTCATTTTAGAGTGACTAAGAAGGATCCATGCTTACCTTTTAATTTTCAGATTTTAAACTTGTTTAAATCTTTGTGAAACCTAGGATTTGACCAAGATTCAAATGGGCATAAAAATTCAGGAAAAAACCAAAAGAATGATAAACCAAAGCACATAGCATTCTTATGTCATATAGTAAGCATTCAAGTTGATAAATAAGGTCTAGACATATTCAAACTAGAAAATCATGTATATATCTGCCCCTAACCCTAAACTCTGTCTTATATATGAAGCAATCATGAAGAGAAGTGGTTTTGGGTTTCAAACATGAAAATTTCAAGAACATCCCAAAAGTCGCTTCATTTTAGAGTGACTAAGAAGGATCCAGGCTTACCTTTTCGTTTTCATATTTTATACTTGTTTAAATCCAGGTCAAACATAGGATTTGACCAAGATTCAAATGGGCATAAAATTAAAAAAATAGAAGAATGAAAAACAAAAGCACATAGTCTTCTTATGTCATATAGTAAGCCTTGCAAGTTGGTAAACAAGGTTTAGACATGTTCAAACCAGACAAATCATGTATCTAGCCCCTAACCATAAACTCGGTCGATCTTATGAAGTCTAGCATGAAGAGAAGTCGTATTGGTTTCAAACATTAAAATTTCAAGAACCACCCAAAATCTTCAAATGGGCATATAACATTCAAAAAACTAGAAAAATGAAAAACCAAAGCACATATATAGCCTTCTTATGTCATATAGTAAGCATTCAAGTTGATAAACAAGCATGTCTAGACATATTCAAACCCGACAAATCATGTATCTACCCCCTAACCCTAAACTCTGCATGTCTTATGAAGTCAACCATGAAGAGAAGTGGTTTTGGGTTTCAAACATTGAGATTTCAAGAACCCCCCAAAAGCTTCATTTTAGAATGACTAGCTAGGAAGGATCCAGGCTTACCTTTTCATTTTCATGTTATAGACTTGTTTAAATCTTGGTCAAACCTAGGATTTGACCAAGATTCAAATGGGCATAAACATTCAAAAAAATCAAAAAATCAAAAACCAAAGCTAGCACATATAGTCTTCTTATGTCATATAGTAAGAATTGAAGTTGATAAACAAGGTCTAGACATATTCAAACTAGACAAATCATGTATCTACCCCCTAAAGCCCTAAACTAGCTTTGTCTTATGAAGTCAAGCATGAAGAGAAGTGTTTTTGGGTTTCAGACATGGAAATTTTGAAAACCTCCCAAAAACTTCATCTTAGAGTGACAAAGAAGGATCCAAGCTTACCTTTTCATTTTCATGTTTTAAGCTTGTTTAAATATTGGTCAAGCCTAGGATTTGACCAAGATTCAAATGGGCATAAAAATTCTGGAAAAATAAAAAAAAACCAAAGCACATAGTCTTCTTACGTCATATATATCTATAGTAAGCATATTCAAGTAGATAAACAAGGTATAGACATATTCAAAACAGACAAATCATGTATCTACCCCCTAACCCTAAACTCGGTCTTATGATGCCTAGCATGAAGAGAAGTCGTTTTGGGTTTCAAACGTTTAAGCCAAAAGCCCCATTTCATATATTTCAAATTTGGTTCAAATTTGAAAGACATACAAGTTATAGCACACATAGTGCATACATGTTCACACATTCTGCACTAGATGCTAATTAACCCTATAGTTTGAGGCCATTTGGATGAGGTCGAAAAAAATCTTGGATTAGAAATGGGGTTGTTCGAACCCCGTAGTTGGATTTTTTATGAACTTGATCTGTAGTACTGGGCAAAACCCTAGTTTAACGTATTTAATTATAGATTCGTAGGTTGATTTTTCTACCTTTTTATTATTATTACTATGCAGCACATGTGTGTTTGCCCGTCGAGTGAAACTCGGAGGAAGAGGGATCACTCGGAAGGAGAGAAGAAGGGAGAGCATTATGGTGTCTCCCCTTTTTCGGGTGATGATGTTGACTTTTGTGCAGGGTTTGTCAGTGAGCAGGAGGTGCGAGCGAGCGAGCGAGCGAGCGAGTCGAGCGAGGCCGAGAATGAGAGAGATTTGTTTTTTTTTGTGAGAGGGACAACCGAAGGATCCAGAAGGACCCACAGACTTCCAAAACGCATCCTGATGCGTCTTCTCTTGACAAAGAAGATGGCTTGGAGTTTGCGTACCTACTGCACTTGACTTGTGCTCACTGAAGTGTGGGACCTCACGCATGGGCGCCACACGTAAGTGACAGACCTGTTGGCAATGTTGGTGTAAAAACACGGTTGATTATTATAGTGCATTAGAACAAAGTTTCCTATGGATTCAACGGCAGGAAATCCAAGTTAACTCATTTACATGACATTATTTTTTCCATGAAGCAAAGTTAACACATCTATCAATTGGTACATTTTGGAGTGACTAAGAAGGATCCATGCTTATTCGTTTTCACGTGTTAAATTTGTTTAAATCTTGCTCAAACCTAGGATTTCACCAAGATTGAAATGGGCATGAAAATTCAAAAAAAAATGAAATACCAATGCACATAGTCTTCTTCTGTCATATAGTAAGCATTCAAGATGATAAACAAGGTCTAGACATATTCAAACCAGGCAAATCATGTATCTACTCCCTAACGACCCTAAACTCCGTCTTATGAAGTAAGGCATGAAGAGAAGTGGTTTTGGGTTTCAAACATGCAAATTTCAAAAACCCCCCAAAAGCTTCATTTTAGAGTGACTAAGAAGGATCGAGGCTTACCTTTTCATTTTCATGTTTTAAACTTGTTTAAATCTTGGTCAAACCTAGCTAGTATTTGACCAAGATTCAAATGGGCATGCATAAAATTCAAAAAAAATCAGAAAAATGAAAAACCAAAGCACATAGCCTTCTTATGTCATATAGTAAGAATTCAAGTTGATAAACAAGGTCTAGACGTATTCAAACTAGACAAATCATGTATCTACCCCTAACACTCTAAACTCTGTCTTATGAAGTCAATTAAGCATGAAGAGAAGTGGTTTTGGGTTTCAAACATGGAAATTTCAAAAACCTCCCAAAAGCTTCATTTTAGAGTGACTAAGAAGGATCCATGCTTACCTTTTAATTTTCAGATTTTAAACTTGTTTAAATCTTTGTGAAACCTAGGATTTGACCAAGATTCAAATGGGCATAAAAATTCAGGAAAAAACCAAAAGAATGATAAACCAAAGCACGTACATAGCATTCTTATGTCATATAGTAAGCATTCAAGTTGATAAATAAGGTCTAGACATATTCAAACTAGAAAATCATGTATATATCTGCCCCTAACCCTAAACTCTGTCTTATATATGAAGCAATCATGAAGAGAAGTGGTTTTGGGTTTCAAACATGAAAATTTCAAGAACATCCCAAAAGTCGCTTCATTTTAGAGTGACTAAGAAGGATCCAGGCTTACCTTTTCGTTTTCATATTTTATACTTGTTTAAATCCAGGTCAAACATAGGATTTGACCAATATTCAAATGGGCATAAAATAAAAAAATAGAAGAATGAAAAACAAAAGCACATAGTCTTCTTATGTCATATAGTAAGCCTTGCAAGTTGGTAAACAAGGTTTAGACATGTTCAAACCAGACAAATCATGTATCTAGCCCCTAACCATAAACTCGGTCGATCTTATGAAGTCTAGCATGAAGAGAAGTCGTATTGGTTTCAAACATGAAAATTTCAAGAACCACCCAAAATCTTCAAATGGGCATATAACATTCAAAAAACTAGAAAAATGAAAAACCAAAGCACATATATAGCCTTCTTATGTCATATAGTAAGCATTCAAGTTGATAAACAAGCATGTCTAGACATATTCAAACCCGACAAATCATGTATCTACCCCTAACCCTAAACTCTGCATGTCTTATGAAGTCAACCATGAAGAGATGTGGTTTTTGGGTTTCAAACATTGAGATTTCAAGAACCCCCCCAAAAGCTTCATTTTAGAATGACTAGCTAGGAAGGATCCATGCTTACCTTTTCACTTTCATGTTTTAAACTTGTTTAAATCTTGGTCAAACCTAGGATTTGACCAAGATTCAAATGGGCATATATAAACATTCAGAAAAAACAAAAACCAAAAACCAAAGCACATATATATATAGCCTTCTTATGTCATATATATATATATAGTAAGCATTCAAGTTGATGAACAAGGTCTAGACATATTCAAAACAGAAAAGGCATGTATCTACCCCTAACCCTTAACTTTGTCTTATGAAGTCAAGCATGAAGAGAAGTGGTTTCGGGTTTCAAACATGGAAATTTCTAAAACTTCCCAAAAGCTTAATTTTAGAGTGACTAGGAAGGATCCAGGCTTACCTTTTCATTTTCATGTTTTAAGTTTGTTTAAATCCTAGTCAAACCTAGGATTTGACCAAGATTCAAATGAGCATAAAAATTCAGAAAAAATCAAAAAAAATGAAAACCCAAAGCACATAGCCTTCTTACGTCATATATATAGTAATTAACAATCAGGTTGATAAACAAGGTATAGACATATTCAAAACATACAAATCATGTACTCCGTATCTACCCCCAACCCTAAACTATGTTTTTGGGGGATTTCTTTGACGAAGTTATAACACCCCCACATTTCACATTGGAATTACTTTCAGTAAATCAGCATAAAGTCGTTTAAATGTGCGAAACTATCTTGAAAGTACTAAAACCGTAAAAGTTGGGAATTGGCACTAAAATATGGCGTAATTTATCTAAAAAATGTAGAGTTGCCAGTTTGACCCGTATCTTATATGTACACCATTCACAAAATAAACATATTTTGTCATCTAGAAAATGAAAAAAAAAATTTATACCGAAAAGTTGAAAAGTCTAGTCATTAACATTGTTGGGAATGGCAAGATGCACCACCATGCCCAATTTGGGCACATTGTAACAAACTGTGCCACAAATATGGCCATAACTATATCATTTGGCTTGCAAACCATGAATCTTCATACACGATAGTCCGCTTTGTGAAGACATTTTGTTTTTCACTACCCTATCACATGTTTCTTATTTTCCCTGTCAACTAACACATACAAGCACACTCCATGTAGAAGGGTTTCATTTTTCAGGTTTTCTTCAGTTTCATTTATTTATTTCAAAACCAGGTCAAAATGTTTTACATGATTATCCTGCAAAGGGGTTGAATATTTCAGTACTATCGCTGGTTTCTATATATAGTAAGTAATATGTATATAAAAATTATTTATGGGGACTTGTAGGACCAAGTTATAACATATCTACAATTCAAATTTGAATTACTTTGAATAAATCAGCATAAAGTCATTTAAATGTGCGAAACTAGCTAGAAAGCACTAAAAACCGTAAATTTGGGATTTGTCATTAAAATATGGCGTAATTTATTTAAAAAATGTAGATGCGCCATTTTGACCCATATCTTTTCTACCCCATGCACAAAAAAACATATTTTATCATCTAGAAAATGAAAAACGATTTTTTATACCGAAAACTTGAAAAGTCTAGTCATCAACATTGTTAGAAATGGCAAGATGCACCACCATGCCCAATTAGGGAACACTATAACAAACAATGTTGTCCAGGGATAATCAAACTTGGTAATATGAACTATGAGATTGAACAAAACGTTATATTTGGTTTACCCTTTGAACCTCCTAACTTACCACAACATTGACTTCTTATTTTTATTTACAAATAGGAGGCGACGTTCCCGTCGACAGCGAGGCGCCTGTGGTGACTTCGTCAATTTCAAGATTCAATCCGCCGGCTCAGTCTTCCGGAGGTGCTCATAGGGGTAGGGTGTGCGTGTGTGTGTTCATAGGGATGAGTGTATACGCGTGTATGTGAGCATCTGCGTTTGTACTGTGTTTCTCAAAAAAATATGTTTTTTATTATCTCAATCAATTAGCATTTGATTTTAAAAAACTACCATAATAATTCATGAGAAAGCGTTGAACAAGTTTCAGAATGTAATTTTAGACTTGATAGTTGATATGACCAATAATAGACTTAAATTAAATTGGATTTCAAAGTTCAGATTTTATAAGCGAATATAGTTTCATGTTGCAGATTATGTATTAGCTTGAGGGGCACCCCTAGAATAAAGTAGGTCGGTCACTTACGTGTGGTCCCATGCGTGTAGGTCCCACACATCAGTGAGCACAAGTCACGTGCGGTAGGTAGGCAAACTCCCAGCAATCTTCTTTGTCAAGTAAAGACTCGTCGTCAAGACTCTCTCTCTCTCTCTCTCTCTCTCTCTCTCTCTCTCTCTTTTGTCGCTGAAAAAAAATGAATATTAGACGGGCGCGTAGCCTGCACTGCAGGTCTACATAACTGAAACCCTGTGTGCCAGTCAACATCACTCACCGAAAAAAGTGAAGCATTTCTTTTCACCATAAATAACAGCGGCCCCGTGAGGCACTGCTCTCCCTTTCTCTTAATTTCTCCTTCCGTGTGATCCCTCTTCCACCTTTTATCCTTTGCACGATCGAAACTCCACTTATTGTTGTCATTGTTGCACAAAACACTCACTTAACCTGTTCTTTTGCACATATCACCAACTCATGTATTTGTTGCACAAAGGTCTAAATCTGTCGCTAAGCTACTTTACTCTAAATCTGATGACCGGGACCTAGAAGGTAGTGATATCCCTTGTGTAGTGTGTTTTTTAGAACTCTAAAAGAATATGAAAATATTTTAGCAATTGAAATAATATAAATTAACTAATATGGGATCGATAGTCATGAAATATATTTTCTACTATCCGGCCAATATCAAGTGTCATGAAATATATTCATTGTAAACTTAGTGATAATCACTCGAGTTTGATATGAATGGCCTAGCTAGCTATGGGCATCTCCCACTATATATGTTGTCCACACGACCAAGCAACAAGCATCCATGAGGAAAGTTTCTTATGGGTGACTTTCATCTCTGCCGCAAAACACGCGCCGAAATTGTTGGCGCGTCCCATTTTCAAGCTACCCCAAAACCTGCGGTTTGCCCGTCGGCCTATAAACATCGGTCCACAGAGGATATTTCCCTGTAGAGCACAATTCGAACACCACATCTTTCTCATGCTTCTACCAGGCACACTCCCACGACGACGGCCGTGCCCCACCGCCCCTCCTCACCATCACTGCCTTCTCACCGGCCACCGTAGTGACCGACCACGTTTTACCGGCTCCCTTGCTGCCTAGCAAGCCGGATTAGCTTCCTCGACGCCGACGTTCACCGCGCCATATCTCCTCCGGATCTGCTTCCCCGACTCTGTAGTCCACCTCACCGGAGATCGAGATGGGCAAAAAACGCGGCCCCAAAGTCGACCACCCCCAACCAAAGAGTAAATCCGCCCGGGCCTCAGACGAAGGTTGATGAATACTTTACATGTCCGCTTTTGTTATATGCATTTGATTTCTTACACTAGTTTTCGTTGCTTTCTTGCAATGCATTCTTGCTGATATTAGATCAGTGTAGATAGTTGTTTGCCGCGTAGCTATATGAGATCTTAACCTTACATCTGCTGATCGAGAGGAAGATCGAGGTTATGTCCGCTTTCGTTATGCATTTCTTTTCCGAGAATCACTTCTGTGTGATATGTTTTGGGGGTTTGAAGTATGCATTTTACAAAGGTTATGATAGCAGTCAAGCTAGCAGAGCAATTTGTTGATAGTATTAAACTGCCTGTATTTTTTTTATCTCGGAACTCTGCTGATCGTAACCTTACATCTGCTGATGGAGAGGCAGAGCTTATGTCCGCTTTCGTTACGCATTTCTTTTCCAAATATCACTTCTGTGCGGTACTTTTTTGGGGTTTGAACGTCCCAAATTAGTTGTCCCAAATTTTTTTAAATATGAATGTATCTAGACATGTTTTAGTGTCTTGATGCATCCATATTTTAACAAACTTGAGACAACTAATTTAGGACGGAGGATAGTACATTACTACCTCCACCCCAAACCTGAAGGCTTATTTATAAAAGTCAAACCAAGTAAAGTTTGACCAAACTTTCAGAACAATCTATCAAGAAATATAATATTTTGTAGATACCGTACGAAAATATATTCGTTATCTATTTAATGATATTAAATTTGTATTTTGCATGTTAATGATTTTTGATAAAAACTTCGGGATGGTGGTAGTACGTATTACAAAGGTTATGATAGCAGTCAAGCTAGGAGAGCAATTTATTGATAGTATTAAACTGCCTGTATTTTTTTCTATTTGCAACTCTGTGTGCGCCATGTGGAATTGCATGCTCTAGCCAGTTCATCCAATGAGGTTTTATCACTTAACACCAGAAGTTCAGGATTTTTTTTATCACAGAACCACAACCCTAGAAATTTGTATCACAAAACACTAACATTTGGGGTAATTGTTTCGCAGAATACACGATCTCTGTTTGATAGCCCATTAGTGACCTCCGGCCACCGTCAGTTTAAGAGTGACCGCAGGAGAAAGACAATTAGACTTTATTTTGTGGTATTTGCTGTTAAACGCAAATACAAAGCTGTTTGTCAACACTAGTTGTTAAATCTTAAGTCCAGACAGTTCAAAATAAAATCTTATGTCCAGGGTAGTTGTATTGGTAAACATTATCAAAACCTTATGCTGGTACAGAATATATTACCCAAATCTCATGTTCTTGTGTGGTTATAATTTCTTGTGGATATTTGTCATATGGTAATTCATTTGTGTGTAGCATATGTAACAAGTGTGACTCATATTCTCATTTCCACAGAGTGTCTACAAAATTTCACACCAAAATTCATTTGTTTGTAGCAAACATGCTCACGTACTGTAAATTGGTGTCACGCTGTAGGGTCATGCTCTTGTCAAGCCGACTAATGACAAATAATGTGTTATGTGAAATAATTTCCCCAAATGTTGGTGTTTTGTGATTAAAAATCCCCAACTTGTGGTGCTAAGTGATAAAACCACTCATTCAATAGACCGAGCCTTAGGCATGTATCATTAGATATTTTTTTAGGAAGGCTGCAAATATTTATTTTGAATACTGCGTTGCTACTTGCTAGGATTTGAACTCAGGACCTTGTAGGTCTGATACCATTTCGAATTGCATGCTCTAGCAAGTTCATCCAATAGATCGATCTGTTGGAATTTGGAAGACCCTAGGCAATTATATTAAGCACACGCCATTCCATATGGTTAACCATTGGCATGAAAATGACACTTATATGTGTTTGAGTCTATATGTGGATTGCTTAGCCCTTTCCATCAGTTCGGACTTTTGGTTGCGTTGGCTACTGCATGAAGCTTGACATCATACTTATCCTAAAAATTGTTGCTGCTGCCCTTTGTTGCCCAACATAAATTATTTTTGAGCCATAATTTGTTTGCCCTTTCCATCAGTCCGGACTTCCGGTTGCGTTGGCTAGTGCATGAAGCTTGACAATATGAACATCAATTATTTTTGAGCCATAGTTTGTTTGTCATTACACCTTTTGAGCAGTCTCACTGCTACTATTAATTTGTTCTTATATGCACAGTTCCATGATAAATCTCATCTGCATTTCTCGCCAATGCATGTTAGGTCTTCCACTCGAGAATGAGTACGAAGAGCAACGGAGGCAAACTATTCTGCATAATAGCCGAGTTGCAGCCTCGTTGGGCCTAACACTACATCCTTCTACAAGGTCTAGTGCAAAAACGCCACCCACCTCCCTCACAAAGGATACGGAACATTCCTCTGATTCAGAATTTGATCCTGCTGATTGTGATGGCGAGCTGACTCAGGAAGATGCCCTGGTCGACTATCGTCTGCAACACAACAAGGTGAGTTTTCTCTGTCCTGTCATCGAATTATTTGTCCCAACTTCCATTTGTTGTATCCCAGTCCTACCAAATATGTTACCCATGCCATGTTCAATCTCATTACTACAATTTTTCCTGCTTAGTTAACGCCTCATATATGTTTTGGCATATGTTGCCTGACTGTTTTTCCATTCCATCTGCATATCATCATCATATAATATTGTACATTGAAATATCATTTATGTGTGACAGGCATCTGCAGATTCGGGAAAGAACTTTTCAAGAACGAATAGGAGGAAGAACACTCAACAGGAACCTCAGGCTGATACCGGAGGATGGGTGACAGTGCGTAATAAAAAAAGAGTTAAGCCTGATGCTCGTGCTGCTCCTCCTATTACAAGGTCTAACAAGAGACTGACACGAGGTGGCGAACAGGCCAAGAATGATAACAGTAAAAGGTCTCGTAAAAACCACAAACCATCGAATCAGACAGAAGTAGCCCCAGCATGTACCAGCCCACACATTCCACAACCACCAGTTGCCAATACTGATTCTCAGCAACAATTGCCAACAGAACCAGTTTCCACAGCAAATTCTAGCCAAGAATTGGCACCATCAGGAGTGGTGGTAGGTAATAATGGCCAAGGACACATGATGCTAGTCCCAGATGATACAGCCTCAAATGTCCAAACAGTGCTGCCACAACACCAGCAAACTGGTGATGATCTCCCTCCGACCCTTAGTCCTGCGAAAGACAACTCCTCTCCCGATGATGAGACCCACGCCAAAAAAGGTAATACTTTTTTCAAGACTTGTAGTTTAATGCTCCCTTATGTATCTATATACCATGATAGCTTGATGTAATGCTTAACTTGGTAGGTTCGCCACGATCAATAAAAACGAGGGGGCCAACGGTAGGAAAAAAACTTGCAGCTAAGATTTCCGGAATGGGTTCAAGATTTCGCATCACATCTATTGTAGGTGGCAGAAGGCCACTTCATCCGCATGAATCTTCATATCTTGTATCACAGGTTGGCCATTTTATCAGGAATGAACTTCCTACCTTCCCATTGTGGAAGCAGCACGTTGACACCCCTTCACAGTTCGAGAGTTTAGTGCATAATTTACACGTAAGTCATGCTTCTCCTGGTAATGATAAATTATTCCACATTGATCTGTCCCATTTCTTGTAGCTTACTGTTGTTTCTATGCTATATAACTCACCAATCATTCCACCGTTGTGAGCAGTTAAGGTTTGAATTCGATGAGGATAATGAGGATGTAAAGTTTGTCATCGCTTCCATATTCAAAGAATTGTTGCGCCAGCACCGCTATAAGCTTAAGGCGACATACTTCACTGGCCAGATTACTGCCAATGTTCGAACAAAGTCTCCTGCACCCTGTATGACTGACGAGCAGTGGGGAGATCTTGTCAAGCATTGGTCTGATCCAAAGAATGTGGTATGGCTTATGAGGACCGTGAAACCAGATTAAATTCCGAATACTTATTTTGCGCCAGTGTCTCACTAGTCTCCTTTTGCAGACGTTGTCTAAAAGGAACCAGGCTAACCGCTTGAAACAACGTTTACCAAGCCGTACAGGATCTCGTCACTTGGTTGGGCATCTCTGGCAAAAAGTAATGCCCCGCTGGTCTGTACTGCTACATATGTTACTCGTAAATTGTGTAGAACTCCGTGTGCATGTTATATTTCCATCCTCCATTTCAACCACGTTATTTGATCTCCATATGATTGTACAAAAATGCAGAAAGTAGATCATGCAAACAACATGCAACCAGACAAAGAGATGACTCTGGCAGAGCAGTTCGAGGCATGCCAGAAGAACAAACATAATGTGATAGGAGAACTTGCAGAAAGTGTTATTGTAAGTCTTCTTTATGATTTAAATTTTTTAACTACACACTTGCCAATTTGTAGGAGCAATATGTCAATATGATCTTGTAGGCGTTTTTGTGAAAATGCATTTGATGTGTAATCAGGCATACCAACTTGTAGGATTAGAAGTAGTTCATACACATTAAATCTACCGTCTGCATGTTTCTCTGTAATAACTTTTATTTTTACACGACTCAAAACTTTTCAGGCAAATATGAAATTGGAGATGGCAAAACCCGGGAAAGATGGTATGGAAAAAACTCTAGAAGAATGTATGGAGACATTTACCATGGTACTTAAAAATAAAGATATCACCAAAAACACTTTCCTGCGAAATGCTGGGTTTTTGCAGTCCAAGTCCAAGTCCAAGTCCAAGTCTTTCTCTGCACAAGTTCTGGAGGAACAAATCCAAATAGAACGAGCTGCAGCAGATGTGTTAAGAAACCAAGTTGACATGTTGAGATCGAGATCAGAAGCATGTGATGCCCTACTGCAGGAGGCCAATCAAGTTTGTTATAATCTCTCAAAAGACTAATAAAATGCCATAGATAATTGGAGATGAAAACACTGACATTGACATGTGAGTACCTTGGTATTGTGAAATGTTTACTGAGACTGAGGCACTGTTCCTATTTTGTTGGTGGATGCATTTATCTACGGCTGGGATCAACTTGGTAGTTGTTCCTGTGGATGTTTTAGAAATTGGTTGCCTAGCCTTTTCAATCCGTTCGAACTTAAATGGTATTAGAGCCAAGGTCTCGAGTTTGAATTGTTGACGGTGTGGTTCAATTCATCCTTAAATTGTTGGTGCCCCATTGGCCCTTGTAAAGCTTCATGTGCCTACCTCCGAATCCAGTGTTGAATTTCTCTTGTCACACACGAGGATGGCTGTTAATGTGTATATAAGTGGGTTGCATAGCCCCTTTTATATAAGGTTGCAAGTTTCCTTTTTGTGTTGTGCCTTTGGGATTCAGCCTGCACTTCTGACTTTTGGTTGCGTTGGCTACTGCATAAGTTTAATATAGTTCCATGTGGTTTTTGTTGAGTTCTATAATAAGTGGATTGCCTAGCCCTTTCCATCATTTCGGACCTGTGGTGTGCTATTCTGTTTTCCACGTATTAGACCTCCTCTTCTTAACAAGACTCCATGAGTAGGAGGCACTATGATTTTTTTTTGCGCATGAAATTACTCAATTAGATAGCTTAATCCCATTTGTTGACTCTCTGTTGATCAGCCACTTGAGGGTAAAACTGAGTATATTGCACTAGCCAGTATTTTTTTTATGAGGTAATGCACTAGCCAGTATTAGTACTCGAGGGGAAAACTGAGTGCAGATATTTTTCCAGTGTAAGGCTAACTGAGTACACGTAACGGTGCAGACGTGCAGTACCACGGACGCGTGTCGCGGTGCACAGCGGTTAGGCGGTGCGCGTGTTGAGACCAAACGTCTAGCTTTTTTGAGAAACTGCCGAGACCAACCGTCACGTTGCCAGAGCCCCCTCTCTCCCTCCCTCTGCACACAGTCTCATTCTCACTCACGCACGCAACCACGCCTCTCACGTCCCATCAACTTCTCCAAATCGAAGGAAAAAACACCAACCGCCCACGCGCGCTCCCTGCCGGCGATGGACAAGAAGAATGCGCCGGCGGCCGTCGCCTCCGTGAACTGGGCCTCTCTCTCGGCTGATGGACCACTTCACAAGATCGGCGAATGCTTACTGGCGAACGAGCAGTACGCTGACACCTACTCTGCTATGAGGCAAGTCTGTAGAAATTGGCGCTCAGGTTTACCTGAGCCCGACGTGCACCTGCACGAATGGATCATGCTAGACCACGGCCTTCCACGCGCTGCTGATTTCACCTTCCTCCACCTCCGCACATCCCGCTACGTCACCATCGATCTAACGGAAGTTCATGCAAGGTTCAAATTCCTCCATATCTATAGAGTTAATCTATTTTTATTTTCAATCGTAAACATCTTAGTGCTGAATGTTATCTTCATCAATATATTTTAGATACTACTTTGTCGGCTTTTGCCGTGGCGTCATCGTGCTTGCCCAGAAGAACCAGCCGCACAAGATACGGCTTCTGAACCCACTCACAAAGACATTGAATACTATGTTTGAGGCGCATATGCCAAACGTTATTCTGAAGTCAGTCGCTGTGATGAAGTCCCCGACTATGGTCTTCGTTTCCAAAGATTACCCGGCGGAAATTGCTTGGGTCGATGAGAGCACTCCAACTAAGGGTATAGATGAAGATTGGGGAGAAGGAAGATTTTCGATCGAGCACCATTGTCTGCGTTGCATTACCCCGTTCAATGGTGAATTGTATGCAATAGCTGTGAACAATTTTGAGTTCGGAAAATTAGTGTGCACCAACAATGTCCAGTTGGAGCAGCGTGCGAGCACTGTCAAAATGGATACACTATTTTCATTTCCAGAACTTGGAAATAACAAGTTCTACCTTGTGGAGTCGGATGGTGCTCTGCTGCTTGTGTTGTTGGACAACAAGCATTTGGAGGAAGGTCAACCATTGGTGTACCGTGTGGACACTGAGAGCCGCTCTCTCCATGCCGTCAATAACATTGGCAGTCGTGCCTTCTTCGTCCATTATATCCGGTGTATCTCCGTCGACACCAGAGTGCACCCGACACTTCGACCTGGCTGCATCTACTACACAGATTTTGGTTATATCAGAGAGTACTTTGATGATATAAAGGCCTGGGATGAGTGGCCAATACATGTGAATAGATTAGGAAACTACGGTATGAGAAATGAACAAAGGCCATACCGTTTGGAGGATGTATTGGCTGCACACTGCAGACGGAAGGAGTTCAATGAAAATTTCCTTCAATGGAGTGACGAAGAAATATATGCTGAATGAAGAACATATTCGTTCATCCTGGGGTATCCTAATCTTCATGTTGGCCATACATTGTGTCTTGTATTATTTTCAGATTAGTTTGTCGTGAACATTAACATTGTTATTGGCTGCTTTTGGCTCTTGTATGCAGTTTATGTAGTATTATATTAGTTTTCTGGATTTATTATGCTGCTGTGAATTTATCCTATACTAGCTTCTAGATTTGACTGATTTTGTTTGTAATGATGATGGCTTGATGTGGCTGCTGGCCTTAACTGCCGAAGCAGAGCAATTAGTACTTAACCAGGTGTACCGTCTTTATATTAGTATTATATTATATTACTTGACCATAGCCATATTCAAAATCAAATCTCAGTCGGGCGGCAAAATCTCCCGCCAATCTAGAAATATTTCAGGCGTGTTTTTGAATGGGATAAGAAGATAGAACACGATGATAGTAACCGATATTCAAGGTGATGATGATTTGATTTTGCACTCGGCCTTGAACAGAGGTACTAGTACGGTCTCACAATTTTTTATCATTATACTTGGACCTTAGCCAAATTCAAAATCTCATAGCGGCAAAACTTCCCGCCCACAAAATACAAAAAATTCACACGCTTTCAAATTCCCATTCTACCCTTGTGGAGATGACAGCAAAGTCGGTTGGTGGGGGGGTCTGCCCGTCATTTTTTGGATCACCACCTCCCTAGCCCCGGAAACCCTCCCAAAAAAATTCATTTCCCTCAGACCACCCACCGGAACTTCCCAAGTCCCTCTCTCTACCACCTCCACGACCACCGCACCGGAACATCCCCGCCGGACTTCCCTGGCCTACCCGAGCCCTCGCGATCCTCGTCATCCGGCTGCCTGCCGGAGCCGCTTCATCGACGCCGTCATCAACCGGACCGGATCATCCCCGCCGAACCTCGAAACCATATGCTCATCCAGCAGCCTACCGCAGTCGCTTCAGCTGCGGCATCGTCCACCGCATCGGATCTTGCTCACCGACACCGATGTGCATGAACCGAATCTGCTTCACCGGCGCCGTCCATGATCTAAACTCTTCTACTGTCGCTTTTCTATTGCTTGCCTGCAAGTTCTTGTTTAATCTTGGGGGAACCTGTTTGTGCTAACGACGCGCCGTTACGTCTTTGCAGATTAGATGAGTAACCATGAAGTGTAATGGCCGTCTCTCCAACCCCAAGTAGCACATGTAGCGTACTTCATCACCGGATCTATCAACCCCAGGAAGATCTGCTGTGACTCCCACAGAGTGCTTCTCCTAATGTAAGTCCCTTGTTTTAGCGCCATGTTCTGGGTTCAGATGCTTGTTTGTCTGAAGCTCTTTTAGTTCATTCCTAGCTATGACCGTAACACGTTGCTATTTTCTACTTCATTGCTAACTTTAAGCGATTGAACATTTTGGTTTGCATTCCCTGCTCTGTAGATGTAGCCATCATAACTTCTATCTTGCTCAGTCGTTGTTACAAAAATTATACTGTAGGTATTATAGTAACATCCTGCTATTATTTAGTTCATGGCCAATTTTAAGTAATTGCACATGTTGGTTCGCATTCCCTGCTCTATAGCTTTTGGCATCGTAACTTCTATATTTGGTTTACATTCCCTGCTCTGTAGATCTAGCCATCATAACTTTATCTTGCTCAGTCGTTGTTACAAAAATTATGGCCTGCTACTATGTTGTTTGTGCCAATTTTTTACTCCATGAACATGTTGGCTTGCATTCCCTGTACTACAGGTGATGCCATTGTTTTGTATCTAGTTCATTGTAAGCTAACAAAGTAAGGACTTAGTTTGGCATGCTATCACTCTGCTATCTAGCCTGTAGTACAAATAAACTTGTCATACTACTAGATAATAATTTTGCGTGCCATCTTGTTCTTCAAAAGCTGCATTATTGACTTGTTTCTCTGACTTGGCATGACGCTCACATATGGAAAGCTGAACATATTGGTTTGCATTCCCTCTTATACAAGTTCACAGGTGATCCCACTATATTCTGTATCTGGTCCATCCTAAGCTCCAGCATTAACTATCCTCCATGTGTTGCTCATTACAAGTTTATATCCCGAAACATCTTGATTTGCATCCCCTTCACTATAAGTTCAGGAGTATTATTTAGTTCACGGCCAAAATGAAGTAATTGCACTTGGCACATGTTGGTTCACATTCCCTCCTCTTTAGCTTTTGCCATCGTAACTTCTATTTTTGGTTTACATTCCCTGCTCTGTAGATGTAGCCATCATAACTTCATCTTGCTCAGTCGTTGTTACAAAATTTATAGCCTGCTACTATGTTGTTCATGCCAATTTTGTACTCCCTGAACATGTTGGTTTGCATGGGACTCGACAGTAGTAAGTCTGCTGTTTCATTCTAACATGCTCTGTTATATTGGCTGTTGGTATGCGGCATGCACTCTTTGTTTGCTTATTGTGCACATTACAATGATCTTGTTATAACGACGAAATGATGAGTTCCAAATTCTTTGCCAAACAATATTGTAGTGTCTTTGCCTTTCCATTGTTGCTGTCTTAACTTGTAATGTCTTTGTTTCAGATATAGGTGCTGCATGGACAACTTAAAAGATTGCCGGATCGCTTCATTGTATTGCTAGGTTTAATTACCATTCAATTTCTCTGGGTTCTGTAATATTTTTTTCAATGCCTTGCAGCTGATGTAATATTTAGTTAGTTTTTATAGTTCTTTCGCGCATTTTTTCTTTGGTGCTTGTGGTAAGTGAGGCTATCCGACAGAAATCAATGCTGCGTAAATATTCTCAGTATCTAAATCACGAATTCCCATCCCTTAAACGGCCCAATTAAGCGAAATCACATATGTGCCTGCCCGCAAAATCCTAAAGCGCATATTATGCCGGCATATAAACAGCAACTAAACGGGCTGGCCCACTTACTTCTTGGGCCAGCCCATTTGATTTACGGTGGACCCCACACACTAATTGGGCTGGCCCACTTGCTTTAAGGTGGACCCCACCAACTACTGGGCCGGCCCATTTGCTTTGCTTTGGTGGACCCCACATAATAAATGGGCCGGCCCTTTAAGAGGAAAGTGGGACCCACTGTGTTTTTGGCCCGGCCCACTATCTTGTTGGGCCGGCCCACTTGCTATGGTGGACCCCACATACGTGTTGGGCCGGCCTTTAACAGAAAGTGGGACCCACATGTGTTTTTGGCCCGCCCACTACCTTGTTGGGCCGGCCCTTGCTATATGGTGGTCCCACATACTAAATGGGCCCCTTTAAGAGGAAAGTGGGACCCACTGTGTTTTTGGCCCGCCCACTATCTTGTTGGGCCGGCCCACTGCTATATGGTGGACCCCACATACTAATTGGGCCGGCCCTTTAACAGAAAGTGGGACCCTGTGTTTTTGGCCCCCACTATCTTGTTGGGCGACCCTTGCTATATGGTGGACCCCACATACTAAATGGGCCGGCCTTTAGGAAAGTGGGACCCGTGTTTTTGGCCCGGCCCACTATTTTGTTGGGGCCCACTTGCTGTATGGTGGACCCCACAAACGAAATGGGCCGACCCTTTAACTGGAAAGTGGGACCCACTGTGTTTTGGCCCGCCCACTAGCTTGTTGGGCCGGCCCACTTGCTATACGGTGGACCCACACACTAAATGGGCGGCCTTTTAACAGGAAAGTGGGACCCACTGTGTTTTGGCCGGCCCACTTGCTTCTTGGGCGGCCCATTCTGTAAGGTGGACCCCACATGTTAAATGGGCCGGCCCATTTAACTTTTGACCAGTCAACATTAGAGGTTAGGCCCGGCCCACGTAACTAATGGACCAGCCCAGCTATATAGTTGACCGGTCAAACTATGTCATCTGGCCCGGCCCGCTTAAGACGTGGCAGGCCTCGTGTGGGCCTACCATCTACCACGGGGTTTCAGCCGGTTAACGCCGTTAACTGGCAGTTAACGGCGTCTGCCACGTGTCAGTTTGCATGACGTCAGCAGTCAACGGGCTCCCGAAAACACTTCCGCAACGGTCCGATTTTCCGTGGCGGAAGGGCGCCCAAGCGCGACGGACCGAAAAAATCGTCGTTGGACTTTGCCTGACGCAGTTTCCACAACGGAACCCATATCGTCGGGTTAGGCCCATAGGCGACGAAAAATACCCCTTAGCGGACGATTTTGAGACGTTGTCTATCAGAACTTTTCTTGTAGTGTATAGGGTTTAATTAGGGTTTAGGGTTAGCTAGGGTTTAGGGTTTAGTGTTTAGGGTGTTTAGCTAGGGTCTAGGGTTTAGTTTAGGGTGTTTAGGGTCTAGGGTTTAGGGTTTAATTAGTGTTTAGGGTGTTTAGGGTTTAGGGATTAGGGATTATTAGGGATTAGGGATTTAAGGTTTTAGGGGTTGTTTAAGGTTTAGGGATCATCGATCGAGTGCGCACACACATTATTAGAGGCACCCGCGCCTTTACGCATAAAGTGCATGCGTATATATGTGTGTTTTTTGGGCCACCAACGATATATAGATGATCGAGAGAGAGAGATCGAGATTGAAATCCAAATATACATTAAAATATATGCACGAATGCATTGTAGGCCATGCATGCACACTAATTATATATATATATATATGAGGCAACTTAATCAAATGTGTTTTCATTCGAGAGAACTTGTCAAAATTCAAGTTAATTAATTTATCACGATAATTATATAATTAATTAATGAATCTCAGGGATATGTTATACAACATGATCGATATAGGCCATGTATATTTTAATTGGTGTTAATCTACGGTTTGCTAGCTAGCTGCTATATATAGAGCATGTTTTTATTAGATCGGGTTATAGCTAGCTAGTATAGTTTAGGGTTATGTGTTTTAATTAAGTAGGGTTGATTAGCTAGGGTTAGTTACATATATATGGTTTAGGGTTAATGCATGGCACATTTAATTTAATTAGAGGACCGCGAGGCACCCCTGGCCTGCTCGATGCACAATTAAGTGTCGTTGGCCTATACATAGGGTTTAATTAGGGTTTAGGGTTAGCTAGGGTTTAGGGTTAGGGTTAGGGTTAGGGTTAGGGTTTAGGGTCTAGGGTTTAGGGTTTAGGGTTTAGGGTTTAGGGTTTAGGCTTAGGGTTAGGGGGTTAGGGTTAGGGTTAGGGTTAGGGTTAGGGTTTAGGGTTTAGGGTTTAGTGTTTAGGGTGTTTAGGGTTTAGGGATTAGGGATTATTAGGGATTAGGGATTTAAGGTTTTAGGGGTTGTTTAAGGTTTAGGGATCATCGATCGAGTGCGCACACACATTATTAGAGGCACCCGCGCCTTTACGCATAAAGTGCATGCGTATATATGTGTGTTTTTTGGGCCACCAACGATATATAGATGATCGAGAGAGAGAGATCGAGATTGAAATCCCCAAGAATATATATGTTCAAATATACATTAAAATATATGCACGAATGCATTGTAGGCCATGCATGCACACTAATTATATATATATTATGAGGCAACTTAATCAAATGTGTTTTCATTCGAGAGAACTTGTCAAAATTCAAGTTAATTAATTTATCACGATAATTATATAATTAATTAATGAATCTCAGGGATATGTTATACAACATGATCGATATAGGCCATGTATATTTTAATTGGTGTTAATCTACGGTTTGCTAGCTAGCTGCTATATATAGAGCATGTTTTTATTAGATCGGGTTATAGCTAGCTAGTATAGTTTAGGGTTATGTGTTTTAATTAAGTAGGGTTGATTCGCTAGGGTTAGTTACATATATATGGTTTAGGGTTAATGCATGGCACATTTAATTTAATTAGAGGACCGCGAGGCACCCCTGGCCTGCTCGATGCACAATTAAGTGTCGTTGGCCTATACATAGGGTTTAATTAGGGTTTAGGGTTAGCTAGGGTTTAGGGTTAGGGTTAGGGTTAGGGTTAGGGTTTAGGGTCTAGGGTTTAGGGTCTAGGGTTTAGGGTTTAGGGTTTAGGGTTTAGGGTTAGGGTTAGGGTTAGGGTTAGGGTTAGGGTTAGGGTTAGGGTTAGGGTTAGGGTTAGGGTTTAGGGTTAGGGTTAGGGTTAGGGTTAGGGTTAGGGTTAGGGTTTAGGGTTTAGGGTTTAGTGTTTAGGGTGTTTAGGGTTTAGGGATCGTATTAGGGATTATTAGGGATTAGGGATTTAAGGTTTTAGGGTTGTTTAAGGTTTAGGGATCATCGATCGAGTGCGCACACACATTATTAGAGGCACCCGCGCCTTTACGCATAAAGTGCATGCGTATATATGTGTGTTTTTTGGGCCACCAACGATATATAGATGATCGAGAGAGAGAGATCGAGATTGAAATCCCCAAGAATATATATGTTCAAATATACATTAAAATATATGCACGAATGCATTGTAGGCCATGCATGCACACTAATTATATATATATTATGAGGCAACTTAATCAAATGTGTTTTCATTCGAGAGAACTTGTCAAAATTCAAGTTAATTAATTTATCACGATAATTATATAATTAATTAATGAATCTCAGGGATATGTTATACAACATGATCGATATAGGCCATGTATATTTTAATTGGTGTTAATCTACGGTTTGCTAGCTAGCTGCTATATATAGAGCATGTTTTTATTAGATCGGGTTATAGCTAGCTAGTATAGTTTAGGGTTATGTGTTTTAATTAAGTAGGGTTGATTCGCTAGGGTTAGTTACATATATATGGTTTAGGGTTAATGCATGGCACATTTAATTTAATTAGAGGACCGCGAGGCACCCCTGGCCTGCTCGATGCACAATTAAGTGTCGTTGGCCTATACATAGGGTTTAATTAGGGTTTAGGGTTAGCTAGGGTTTAGGGTTAGGGTTAGGGTTAGGGTTAGGGTTTAGGGTCTAGGGTTTAGGGTCTAGGGTTTAGGGTTTAGGGTTTAGGGTTTAGGGTTTAGGGTTAGGGTTAGGGTTAGGGTTAGGGTTAGGTTAGGGTTAGGGTTAGGGTTAGGGTTTAGGGTTTAGGGTTTAGTGTTTAGGGTGTTTAGGGTTTAGGGATTAGGGATTAGGGTTTAGGGATTAGGGATTAGGGTTTCAGGGTTTTATAAGGTTTAGGGATCATCGATCGAGTGCGCACACACATTATTAGAGGCACCCGCGCCGCCTTTACGCATAAAGTGCATGCGTATATATGTGTGTTTTTTGGGCCACGAACGATATATAGATGATCAAGAGAGAGAGATAGATTGAAATCCCCAAGAATATATATGTTCAAATATACATTAAAATATATGCACGAATGCATTGTAGGCCATGCATGCACACTAATTATATATATATATATTATGAGGCAACTTAATCAAATGTGTTTTCATTCGAGAGAACTTGTCAAAATTCAAGTTAATTAATTTATCACGATAATTATATAATTAATTAATGAATCTCAGGGATATGTTATACAACATGATCGATATAGGCCATGTATATTTTAATTGGTGTTAATCTACGGTTTGCTAGCTAGCTGCTATATATAGAGCATGTTTTTATTAGATCGGGTTATATCTAGTATAGTTTAGGGTTATGTGTTTTAATTAAGTAGGGTTGATTAGCTAGGGTTAGTTACATATATATGGTTTAGGGTTAATGCATGGCGCATTTAATTAATTTAATTAGAGGACCGCGAGGCACCCCTGGGCTGCTCGATGCACAATTAAGTGTCGTTGGCCTATACATAGGGTTTAATTAGGGTTTAGGGTTAGCTAGGGCAGAGGGTTAGGGTTAGGGTTAGGGTTTAGGGTCTAGGGTTTAGGGTTTAGTGTTTAGGGTTTAGGGATTAGGGATTAGGGATTTAGGGTTTTAGGGTTGTTTAAGGTTTAGGGATCATCGATCGAGTGCGCACACACATTATTAGATCGAGGCACCCGCGCCTTTACGCATAAAGTGCATGCGTATATATGTGTGTTTTTTGGGCCACCAACGATATATAGATGATCGAGAGAGAGATTGAAATCCCCAAGAATATGTTCAAATATACATTAAAATATATGCACGAATTCACTACAAGAAAAGTTCTGATAGACAACGTCCCAAAATCGTCAACTAAGGGGCATTTTTCGTCGCCTATGGGCCTAACCCGACGATATGGGTTCCGTTGTCGAAACTGCGTCAGGCAAAGTCCAACGACGATTTTTTCGGTCCGTCGCGTTTGGGCGCCCTTCCGCCACGGAAAATCGGACCGTTGCGGAAGTGTTTTCGGGAGCCCGTTGACTGCTGACGTCATGCAAACGACACGTGGCAGACGCCGTTAACTGCCAGTTAACGGCGTTAACCGGCTGAAACCCCGTGGTAGATGGTAGGCCCACACGAGGCCTGCCACGTCTTAAGCGGGCCGCAGATGACATAGTTTGACCGGTCAACTATATAGCTGGGCTGGTCCATTAGTTACGTGGGCCGGGCCTAACCTCTAAGGTTGACTGGTCAAAACTTAAATGGGCCGGCCCATTTAACATGTGGGGTCCACCTTACAGAATGGGCCGCCCAAAAGCAAGTGGGTCGGCCAAAAACACAGTGGGTCCCACTTTCCGTTAAAAGGCCGCCCATTTAGTGTGTGGGGTCCACCGTATAGCAAGTGGGCCGGCCCAACAAGCTAGTGGGCCGGGCCAAAACACAGTGGGTCCCACTTTCCTTAAAGGGTCGGCCCATTTAGTTTGTGGGGTCCACCATATAGCAAGTGGGGCCCAACAAAATAGTGGGCGGCCAAAAACAGTGGGTCCCACTTTCAAAGGGCCGGCCCATTTAGTGTGTGGGGCCCACCATATAGCAAGTGGGCTGGCCCACCAAGATAGTGGGCCGGGCCAAAAACACAGGTGGGTCCCACATTCCTGTTAATGGGCCGGCCCATTTGGTATGTGGGGTCCACCATATAGAAAGTGGGCCGGCCCAACAAGATAGTGGGCCGGGCCAAAACACAGGTGGGTCCCACCTTCCTATTAAAGGGCCGGCCCATTTGGTGTGTGGGGTCCACCATATAGAAAGTGGGCCGGCCCAACAAGATAGTGGGCCGGGCCAAAAACACAGGTGGGTCCCACCTTCCTATTAAAGGGCCGGCCCATTTACCATGTGGGACCACCATAGAGCAAGTGGGCCGGCCCAATAAGCATGTGGAGCCCATTATCGTGTAACCGGGCCGGCCTACTAAAGAAGTGGGCCGGCCCAAAATGAAAGTGGGTCCCACACTACTGTAAGTGGGCCGGCCCAATCTGTTGTAGGGCCCTACTTGTTTGACTAGTCAACTTGCATTAAATTTCATGAGCCTAAAATCTGATTTCAATGATACACACAAGTACATACACAAATAAAACAAATAGGAAAATTACAAGGCAATTAATGTGCCCAAATAAAAAAATTACATAGAATCATTGAGGACTTCTATTAGCATCATCAATAACACGTTGACATTTGGCAATCGCCTTGATTGAATCTTGTGTACTCTTTGTCAACATATCAGCTACAGATCTTAAAGCAGCAATACCATGTCTTTTATAAAGTACAGCCTTGAGATATTTACTGTCTGATGAAAGAAATGGTCTAGGTTGACGGCTATGAGAAGATGCATCAGAAGAAAGATCAGAACTTTTTGTGGGCCTCACTGGTAATGAAGATTGCTTCATCACAACTGCATTCTGATAATAATGCAAAAAGAGTTAAACGATGAACTATGCAAACATTTATTATGCAATGTAGATATAAGATAATAACAAGTTGCATAAATAAGACATGTATGGAACTTGTACTAAGCACAAACTTACATCATAATGTTGCACAGGGTCGCTACAGATCCTTTTTTGGCGACTATCTTCTAATGATGACTGCTTCATTAAAACTGCATTCTGGTAACATTGTAAACATAGTTACAACAATTAACTATTCAAACATGTATTACGCAATGTAGAGATCAGATAACAGCATGTAGCAGAAATAAGCACAAGATAAGATAAGATGCATGTACTAAGCACATACTGGCTCACTGCAGGTCCTTCTCTTGCGTGCACTAGTCGTGGTCAACATGCCTATCATTTTAGGTTCAGCCATCAAGTGAAATGCTAATCCTCCTGCTCCATTGTCCTTAATCTGTGTTTAGATATCACATTTAAGACCAAGTCAGCTGGTTTCAAATAACAAAAAACTTGAGCTGCCAAATGAATAAGCCAATAGTTACCAGATATCAGATTAAAACCAACTAGATGTTGCTTTGCATGAGATACGAATTTCAGACATTCAGATTTAGAGTAGGGTAATGCCAAGGTTTTACACATAAAGTAAACTGGCATTAAGAATGACCAAATGTCAGGTTCAAATCACCCTCGAAGTTTCTCCAAGACAAGCATATCAAATAGGCAGAAACATAGTAAAGCATGAATGGCATTGCTATGGCAGGGTTCCAAGTGTTAATCTCTTGCATAAGGAACAATGCATATAGGTTATAGATAATAACGGAAGTAAACTGCCAAAATTACCAACCACGAACTCAGATTCCAACCTTACCTAGCGTCCCCGCTGTTAATGTTGGATGTTCTAATAAGTGGTTCGCATGATCAATCCCAAGGAAAAATAACATTGACAAGTCAGTCTACGATAATACAAAGACCAGACATGCACGCAGCAATAACTATATAAGCTAAAGACGAGGTATAAGAGCAAGCAGATTGGAAATGCACATAGCATGATTATAAAAGCAGTGTGAGAATAGCAGACACGAGAAAACAGCTAGCGGTGAGCTAATGACGTGGTATAAGAACAAGCAGATTGGAAATGCCCATAGCACGACTATAAAAGCAGTGCGACAATAGCATGCAGTACAAAAACAGTTGGCAGCAAATGAATGGGTACAAGGCTATAAATATGTGGATGCACACAGGTGTCAGTAGAATGAACAGGATGGTAGCGACCGGATAATGCTTTTGTACTGTACAACATTTAAACAAACTTCATGCGAAGCAACACATCAAGAAAGTTAACGGCATATGAGATCTGCAAATAACTACACAAAACATGGCTAAAGAAACACCGCGATCTAACGGGCCAGCGTACTAACCAAGCTGCGGCGGGGTGGACGGGGGCGGCAACTTGCATTCCAGCGGCGGCGAACGCGGGAGACGATGAATCGACCCTGTTTCAGTAGAAGCGGGCGTTAGTGAAGCAGATCTGGTTGGCTGGCAAGGTATTCGGTGAAGTTGATACAGCCGCTGCGGCGAGGTAGTCGGTGGCGAGGTCGGCGGTGAAGCAGATCCGTCGGTGGCGAGGTCGGCGGTGAAGCAGATCCGTCGGTGGCGAGGTCGGCGGTGAAGCAGATCCGTCGGTGACGAGGGCGGCGGGGGAGCGGATCAGGTGGGTGGACAGCCAACACGATCAAGGCTACGCTGTGGAGGAGTATGCCGGCGGCGAAGCAGATCTAGTACTGTAGAGAGTCAGAGCTTTGGCGTGTGAGAGTATTTTTGAGCTAATGGGGCGAATGGTTGGTGGGTGGGTGTGGGCCTGTGGGGAGGGTTCGGGATCTAGGCAAGATATTTCATTGTTACCGAATGAGCCCTCCATGGTCGGTGGGTTGTAGCTTCCGGACCAGGGTTAAAAGGGTAAAACTGGTCACGGGATTTTCGAATGGATGCGGCGGGATGATTTGGCGCGTGGCCGAAATTTTCAGTTTCAAGCTACAGTACGAGCAGAACGACAAAAATAATGTTCTTCCCCAGGGAGCTCTCATTTCTTCCTCTTCTCTTTCTCTCTCGAGTCTCTCCCACTCCCCCGGCTCCTCTCCCCCTTCTCTCCGGCGGCCTCGCCGGCCGGAGACGAGGCCGACTTCTCTCTGTATATTGTACACCCTCCGAACTAAATTAATTGATTCAACTTTCCTTAGACGTGTATGTATCTAGAGTAAAAACATGTGTGGATACATCCATATTTAGATAAGCAAAGTTGAGTCAGCTAATTTGGATCCGAGGGAGTTAGTGTTGTTGTAAGCTTAGATCCAGTGTTTCCCATGAGCAGAATGGCGCAATGGAGTCGGGGATCTCGTCATCGGCTTCAGATCTGGCCTATGGTGAATCTGGCGGATCTTGCCGGCCAAACCCCGATCTGGTGCCATCAATGTGATGGCGCTAACGGTGAGGCTTGCTTTGGTCAGTGCTTCAGATCTGGCCAATGGGGAAGTCAAGCTGCTAAAGTTCACAAGCTCGGGGCATACGACGGCGTCATCCGTCTTGCCCGTGCACATCTTGGACTTTCAGCGACCCTTCTCAGAGCCAATATGCCGTTGCTGAGGCCCTTCTTCTCCTTCGTCCTGGCGACTACCGGCGACACCGTCCCAAGTGGTGCGTCCCCGGCGACGGAGTTGCTGGAAAGGATGCGGAGCAGAGATCTGATGTGCGGTCGAGAAGGACTCGATTGATTTTCTTCTATATGTTTTGGGGTCCTTTTTGTAAAGTTGCAGGTTCTATTAGTTATTGTCTAGTACTTTTGGTCCTCTATGTAATTTTTTGGACTAGTTTCCATTGGCACTGATAAACTTGAATTTTGACAAGTTCACGAGGAAAAAAATTCCTTTGCACATATGGCCTATCATGTATAAACATTCTTGAGATTTAAACTATATGTAATGTGCCATGCATTAACCCTAAACCATATATATGTAACTAACCCTAGCTGATCAAACCCTACTTAATTAAAACAAATAACCCTAAACTATACGCATGCACTTTATGCGCAAAGGCGCGGGTGCCTCTAATAATGTGTGTGCGCACTCGATCGATGATCCCTAAACCTTATACAACCCTGAAACCCTAATCCCTAATCCCTAAACCCTAAACACCCTAAACACTAAACCCTAGACCCTAAACCCTAACCCTAACCCTAAACCCTAATTAAACCCTATATATAGGCCAACGACACTTAATTGTGCATCAAGCAGGCCAGGGGTGCCTCGCGGTCCTCTAATTAAATTAAATGTGCCATGCATTAACCCTAAACCATATATATGTAACTAACCATAGCTAATCAACCCTACTTAATGAAAACACATAACCCTAAACTATACTAGCTATAACCCGATCTAATAAAAACATGCTCTATATATAGCAGCTAGCTAGCAAACCGTAGATTAACACCAATTAATATATACATGGCCTATATCGATCATGTTGTATAACATATCCCTGAGATTCATTAATTAATTATATAATTATCGTGATAAATTAATTAACTTTAATTTTGACAAGTTCTCTCGAATGAAAACACATTTGATTAAGTTGCCTCATAATATATATATATATATAATTAGTGTGCATGCATGGCCTACCATGCATTCGTGCATATATTTTAATGTATATTTGAACATATTCTTGGGGATTTCAATCTCTCTCTCTCGATCATCTATATATCGTTGGTGGCCAAAAAACACACATATATATATGCATGCAATTTATGCGTAAAGGCGCGGGTGCCTCTAATAATGTGTGTGCGCACTCGATCGATGATCCCTAAACCTTAAACAACCCTAAAACCCCTAAATCCCTAATCCCTAAACCCTAAACACCCTAAACACTAAACCCTAAACCCTAGACCCTAAACGTACCCTAACCCTAACCCTAAACCCTAGCTAATCCTAAACCCCAATTAAACCCTATGTATAGGCCAACGACACTTAATTGTGCATCGATCGAGCGGGTCATGGGTGCCTCGCGATCCTCTAATAAAATTAAATGTGCCATGCATTAACCCTAAACCATATATATGTAACTAACCCTAGCTAATCAACCCTACTTAATTAAAACACATAACCCTAAACTATACTAGATATAACCCGATCTAATAAAAACATGCTCTATATATAGCAGCTAGCTAGCAAACCGTAGATTAACACCAATTAAAATATACATGGCCTATATCGATCATGTTGTATAACATATCCCTGAGATTCATTAATTAATTATATAATTATCGTGATAAATTAATTAACTTGAACTTTGACAAGTTCTCTCGAATGAAAACACATTTGATTAAGTTGCCTCATAATATATATATAATTAGTGTGCATGCATGGCCTACAATGCATTCGTGCATATATTTTAATGTATATTTGAACATATTCTTGGGGATTTCAATCTCTCTCTCTCGATCATCTATATATCGTTGGTGGCCCAAAAAACACACATATATATGCATGCAATTTATGCGTAAAGGCGCGGGTGCCTCTAATAATGTGTGTGCGCACTCGATCGATGATCCCTAAACCTTAAACAACCCTAAAACCTTAAATCCCTAATCCCTAAACCCTAAACACCCTAAACACTAAACCCTAAACCCTAGACCCTAAACGTACCCTAACCCTAACCCTAACCCTAAACCCTAGCTAATCCTAAACCCCAATTAAACCCTCTGTATAGGCCAACGACACTTAATTGTGCATCGATCGAGCGGGTCATGGGTGCCTCGTGATCCTCTAATAAAATTAAATGTGCCGTGCATTAACCCTAAACCATATATATGTAACTAACCCTAGCTAATCAACCCTACTTAATTAAAACACATAACCCTAAACTATACTAGCTAGCTATAACCCGATCTAATAAAAACATGCTCTATATATAGCAGCTAGCTAGCAAACCGTAGATTAACACCAATTAAAATATACATGGCCTATATCGATCATGTTGCATAACATATCCCTGAGATTCATTAATTAATTATATAATTATCGTGATAAATTAATTAACTTGAACTTTGACAAGTTCTCTCGAATGAAAACACATTTGATTAAGTTGCCTCATAATATATATATAATTAGTGTGCATGCATGGCCTACAATGCATTCGTGCATATATTTTAATGTATATTTGAACATATTCTTGGGGATTTCAATCTCTCTCTCTCTCGATCATCTATATATCGTTGGTGGCCCAAAAAACACACATATATATGCATGCAATTTATGCGTAACGGCGCGGGTGCCTCTAATAATGTGTGTGCGCACTCGATCGATGATCCCTAAACCTTAAACAACCCTAAAACCTTAAATCCCTAATCCCTAAACCCTAAACACCCTAAACACTAAACCCTAAACCCTAGACCCTAAACGTACCCTAACCCTAACCCTAAACCCTAGCTAATCCTAAACCCCAATTAAACCCTATGTATAGGCCAACGACACTTAATTGTGCATCGATCGAGCGGGTCATGGGTGCCTCGTGATCCTCTAATAAAATTAAATGTGCCATGCATTAACCCTAAACCATATATATGTAACTAACCCTAGCTAATCAACCCTACTTAATTAAAACACATAACCCTAAACTATACTAGCTAGCTATAACCCGATCTAATAAAAACATGCTCTATATATAGCAGCTAGCTAGCAAACCGTAGATTAACACCAATTAAAATATACATGGCCTATATCGATCATGTTGTATAACATATCCCTGAGAATCATTAATTAATTATATAATTATCGTGATAAATTAATTAACTTGAACTTTGACAAGTTCTCTCGAATGAAAACACATTTGATTAAGTTGCCTCATAATATATATATAATTAGTGTGCATGCATGGCCTACAATGCATTCGTGCATATATTTTAATGTATATTTGAACATATTCTTGGGGATTTCAATCTCTCTCTCTCTCGATCATCTATATATCGTTGGTGGCCCAAAAAACACACATATATACGCATGCACTTGATGCGTAAAGGCGCGGGTGCCTCTAATAATGTGTGTGTGCACTCGATCGATGATCCCTAAACCTTAAACAACCCTAAAACCTAATCCCTAATCCCCTAAACCCTAAACACCCTAAACACACTAAACCCTAGACCCTAAACACCCTAAACACTAAACCCTAAACCCTAGACCCTAAACACCGTAAACCCTAAACCCTAAACCCTAAACCCTAAACCCTAAACCCTCCCTAAACCCTAAACCCTAAAACCCTAAACCCTAAACCCTATAAACACCCTAAACACTAATTAAACCCTAAACCCTAGACCCTAAACACTAAACCCTAAACCCTAGACCCTAAACACCGTAAACACTAAACCCTAAACCCTAAACACCCTAAACACTAATTAAACCCTAAACCATAGACCCTAAACACTAGACCCTAAACCCTAGACCCTAAACACCCTAAACACTAAACCCTAGACCCTCTAAACACCGTAAACACTAAACCCTAAACCCTAGACCCTAGCTAAACACCCAAAACACTAAACCCTAAACCCAGCTAGCTAACCCTAAACCCTAATTAAACCCTATATATATAGGCCAACGACACTTAATTGTGCATCAAGCAGGCCAGGGGTGCCTCGCGGTCCTTGATACGTCTCCAACGTATCGATAATTTCTTATGTTCCATGCTACATTATTGATGATATCTACATGTTTTATGCACACTTTATGTCATATTCGTGCATTTTCGGAACTAACCTATTAACAAGATGCCGAAGTGCCAGTTCCTGTTTCTGCTGTTTTTGGTTTCAAATCCTAGTAAGGAAATATTCTCGGAATCGGACGAAATCAAGACCCAGGTTCCTATTTTTCCACGAAGCTTCCAGAACACCCGGGAAGGACCAGAGGGGGGCCACAGGCCCACCAGACCATAGGCCGGCGCGGCCTGGGTGTGGCCCGCGCCACCCTATGGTGTCGCCGCCTCTTCGACCCTCTGACGCCGCCCTTTCGCCTATATAAGGTCCCTGACCTAAAAACCCGACGGGAGGAAGCCACGGTACGCGAAACCTTCCAGAGCCGCCGCCATCGCGAAGCCAAGATCCTGGGGACAGAGTCTCTGCTCCGCACCGGGACGGGGAAGTGCCCCGAAGGCTTCTCCATCGACACCGCTGCCATCTCCACCGCCATCTTCATCACCGCTGCTGCTCCCATGAAGAGGGAGTAGTTCTCCATCGAGGCTCGGGGCTGTACCGGTAGCTATGTGGTTCATCTCTCTCCTATGTACTTCAATACAATAATCTCATGAGCTGCCTTACATGATTGAGATTCATATGATGATGCTTGTAATCTAGATGTCATTATGCTAGTCAAGTGAGTTTTACTTATGTGATCTCCGGAGACTCCTTGTCCCACGTGTGTAAAGGTGACAGTGTGTGCACCGTGTGGGTCTCTTAGGCTATATTTCACAGAATACTTATTCACTGTTATGAATGGCATAGTGAAGTGCTTATTTATATCTCTTTATGATTGCAATGTGTTTTGTATCACAATTTATCTATGTGCTACTCTAGTGATGTTATTAAAGTAGTTTTATTCCTCCTACACGGTGTAATGGTGACAGTGTGTGCACTCTGTGTTAGTACTTGGTTTATGCTATGATCATGATCTCTTGTAGATTGCGAAGTTAACTATTGCTATGATAGTATTGATGTGTATTATTCCTCCTACATAAGCGTGAAGGTGACAGTGTGCATGCTATGTTAGTACTTGGTTTAGTCGTTTCGATCTTTCATGCACTCTAAGGTTATTTAAATATGAACATTTAATTGTGGAGCTTGTTAACTCCGGCATTGAGGGTTCGTGTAATCCTACGCAATGTGTTCATCATCCAACAAGAGTGTAGAGTATGCATTTATCTATTCTGTTATGTGATCAATGTTGAGAGTGTCCACTAGTGAAAGTCTATTCCCTAGGCCTTGTTCCTAAATACGCTATCGCTGCTTGTTCTGTTTTACTAAATTACTACTGTTGCGTTACTACGCTTGTTTACTTCCTACAATATTACTACCATCAACTGCATGCCAGCTATTTTCTGGCGCCGTACTACTGCTCATACTTATTCATACCACCTGTATTTCACTATCTCTTCGCCGAACTAGTGCACCTATTAGGTGTGTTGGGGACACAAGAGACTTCTTGCTTTGTGGTTGCAGGTTGCATGAGAGGGATATCTTTGACCTCTTCCTCCCGAGTTCGATAAACCTTGGGTAATCCACTTAAGGGAAACTTGTGCTGTTCTACAAACCTCTGCTCTTGGAGGCCCAACACTGTCTACAAGAATAGAAGCTCCCGTAGACATCAAGCACTTTTCTGGCGCCGTTGCCGGGGAGGGAAGGTAAACGGCACTCACACATTGGCAAGCCCGGCAACTAAGCACTTTTCCTCCCTCGTCAACTACGCGCCAAGCACTTTTCTGGCGCCGTTGCCGGGGAGGAAAGGTAAAAGGCACTCATACTCCGGTTCCAGGTAACAGTACTTTTCTGGCGCCATTGTGTGTGTACTCGAAGCTATTTCCTTTAGATCTGCAATTGCGACATTTGGTTTCTTGTTTACACTAGTTAGGCATAATGGACAACAATGAGCTTCTTATTCTATTTCCTGATTTAAGACATGGATGGTTTGATGCGAAAATTAAAAAACCCATGGAACATATTAATATGAATGCTTTGAACACTATTGTTGCTAATGCTATGGAAAATTCTAAGCTTGGGGAAGCTGGTTTTGATGAGCATGATATTTTTAGTCCCCCAAGCATTGAGGAGAAAATTTACTTTGATGATACTTTGCCTCCCATTTATGATGATTATAATGATAGTAGTCTTTTGTTACCACCTGTTATGGAGGATAAATTTGATTATGATTACAATATACCTCCTATATTTGATAGCTACTTTGTTGAATTTGCTCCCACTACAATTAATAAGAATGACTATGCTTATGTTGGGAGTAGTAATTATTTTATGCATGAGACTCATGATAAGAATGCTTTATGTGATAGTTATATTGTTGAGTTTGCTCATGATGCTACTGAAAATTATTATGAGAGAGGAAAATATGGTTGTAAAAATTTTCATGTTACTAAAACACCTCTCTATGTGCTGAAATTTTTGAAGCTACACTTGTTTTATCTTTCTATGCTTGTTGCATTATGCTTCTTGAACTTGTTTATTTACAAGATTCCTATGCATAGGAAGCATGTTAGACTTAAATGTGTTTTGAATTTGCCTCTTGATGCTCTCTTTTGCTTCAACTTCTTGGGAGTGCATCATTAAAACTGCTGAGCCCATCTTAATGGCTATAAAGAAAGAACTTCTTGGGAGATAACCCATGTGTTTATTTTACTACAGCAATTTTTGTTTTGTTGAGTCTTGGAAGTTGTTTACTACTGTAGCAACCTCTCCTTATCATGTTTTTGTGCCAAGTAAAGTTTCTATGTTATAGTTGATGTTATATTTGGGATCGCTGCGCAGAAACAGCATTGCTGTCTGTCACGAATTCTGGGCACAAGTCTCTGTAGAAAATTCGAAAAAATCTGCCAATTTACGAGCGTGATCCTCAGATATGTACGCAACTTTCATTAGTTTTGAGTTTTTCCATTTGAGCAAGTCTGGTGCCATTTTAAAATTCGTCTTTACGGACTGTTCTGTTTTTGACAGATTCTGCCTTTTATTTCGCATTGCCGCTTTTGTTAAGTTGAATGAGTTTCTTTGTTCCATTAACTTTCAGAAGTTTTGTGCAATGTCCAGAAGTGTTAAGAATGATTGTGTCACCTCTGAACATGTGAATTTTTGATTATGCACTAACCCTCTAATGAGTTTGCTTGAAGTTTGGTGTGAAGGAAGTTTTCAAGGGTCAAGAGAGGAGTATGATATACTATGATCAAGAGGAGTGAAAGCTCTAAGCTTGGGGATGCCCCCGTGGTTCATCCCTGCATATTTCAAGAAGACTCAAGCGTCTAAGCTTGGGGATGCCCAAGGCATCCCCTTCTTCATCGACAAAGTATCAGGTTCCTTCTCTTGAAACTATATTTTTATTCGGTCACATCTTATGTACTTTACTTGGAGCGTCTGTGTGTGCTTTTATTTTTGTTTTGTTATCTTAGTTCTCTGAATAAGTTCATCCTTGTGTGGGAGAGAGACACGCTCCGCTGGTTCGTATGAACACATGTGTTCTTAGCTCATAATATTCATGGCGAAGTTTCCTCTTCGTTAAATTGTTATATGGTTGGAATTGGAAAATGCTACATGTAGTAATTCTAAAATGTCTTGGATAATGTGATACTTGGCAATTGTTGTGCTCATGTTTAAGCTCTTGCATCATATGCTTTGCACCCATTAATGAAGAAATACATAGAGCTTGCTAAAATTTGATTTGCATATTTGGTCTCTCTAAGGTCTAGATAATATCTAGTATTGAGTTTTGAACAACAAGGAAGACGGTGTAGAGTCTTATAATGTTTACAATATGTCTTTTATGTGAGTTTTGCTGCACCGGTTCATCCTTGTGTTTGTTTCAAATAACCTTGCTAGCCTAAACCTTGTATCGAGAGGGAATACTTCTCATGCATCCAAAATCCTTGAGCCAACCACTATGCCATTTGTGTCCACCATACCTACCTACTACATGGTATTTCTCCGCCATTCCAAAGTAAATTGCTTGAGTGCTACCTTTAAAATTCCATCATTCGCCTTTGCAATATATAGCTCATGGGACAAAATAGCCTTAAAAACTATCGTAGTATTGAATATGTACTTATGCACTTTATCTTTTATTAAGTTGCTTGTTGTGCGATAACCATGCTTCTGGGGAACGCCATCAACTATTCTTTGTTGAATATCATGTGAGTTGCTATGCATGTCCGTCTTGTCTGAAGGATCTATCACCTTAATGATTGGAGCATGCAAATTGTTAGAGAAGAACATTGGGCCGCTAACTAAAGCCATGAATCATGGTTGAAGTTTCAGTTTTGGACATATATCCTCAATCTCATATGAGAATAATAATTGTTGCTACATGCTTATGCATTTAAGAGGAGTCCATTATCTGTTGTCCATGTTGTCCCGGTATGGATGTCTAAGTTGAGAATAATCAAAAGCGAGAAATCCAAAATGCGAGCTTTCTCCTTAGACCTTTGTACAGGCGGCATGGAGGTACCCCTTTGTGACACTTGGTTGAAACATGGCATTGCGAAGATCCGGTAGTCCAAGCTAAGTAGGACAAGGTGCGGGCACTATTAGTACACTATGCATGAGGCTTGCAACTTGTAAGATATAATTTACATAACTCATATGCTTTATTACTACCGTTGACAAAATTGTTTCATGTTTTCAAAATAAAAGCTCTAGCACAAATATAGCAATCGATGCTTTCCTCTTTGAAGGGCCATTCTTTTACTTTTATGTTGAGTCAGTTCACCTATTTCTCTCCACCTTAAGAAGCAAACACTTGTGTGAACTGTGCATTGATTCCTACATACTTGCATATTGCACTTGTTATATTACTCTATGTTGACAATATCCATGAGATATGCATGTTATAAGTTGAAAGCAACCGCTGAAACTTAATCTTCCTTTGTGTTGCTTCAATACCTTTACTTTGATTTATTGCTTTATGAGTTAACTCTTATGCAAGACTTATTGATGCTTGTCTTGAAGTACTATTCATGAAAAGTCTTTGCTTTATGATTCACTTGTTTACTCATGTCATTACCATTGTTTTTGATCGCTGCATTCATTACATATGCTTACAATAGTATGATCAAGGTTATGATGGCATGTCACTTAAGAAATTATCTTTGTTATCGTTTTACCTGCTCGGGACGAGCAGAACTAAGCTTGGGGATGCTGATACGTCTCCAACGTATCGATAATTTCTTATGTTCCATGCTACATTATTGATGATATCTACATGTTTTATGCACACTTTATGTCATATTCGTGCATTTTCTGGAACTAACCTATTAACAAGATGCCGAAGTGCCGGTTCATGTTTTCTGCTGTTTTGGTTTGAAATCCTAGTAAGGAAATATTCTCGGAATCGGACGAAATCAAGACCCAGGTTCCTATTTTTCCACGAAGCTTCCAACACCGGAAGGACCGGAGGGGGCCACAGGCCCCCGGACCATAGGCCGGCGGCTGGGTGTGGCCCGCGCCACCCTGGTGTCGCCGCCTCTTCGACCCTCTGACGCCGCCTTTCGCTATAAGGTCCCGACCTAAAAACCCCGACAGAGGAAGCCACGGTACGCGAAACCTTCCGAGCCGCCGCCATCGCGAAGCCAAGATCCGGGGGACAGGAGTCTCTGCTCCGGCACCCTGCCGGACGGGAAGTGCCCCGGAAGGCTTCTCCATCGACACCGCTGCCATCTCCACCGCCATCTTCATCACCGCTGCTGCTCCCATGAAGAGGGAGTAGTTCTCCATCGAGGCTCGGGGCTGTACCGGTAGCTATGTGGTTCATCTCTCTCCTATGTACTTCAATACAATAATCTCATGAGCTGCCTTACATGATTGAGATTCATATGATGATGCTTGTAATCTAGATGTCATTATGCTAGTCAAGTGAGTTTTACTTATGTGATCTCCGGAGACTCCTTGTCCCACGTGTGTAAAGGTGACAGTGTGTGCACCGTGTGGGTCTCTTAGGCTATATTTCACAGAATACTTATTCACTGTTATGAATGGCATAGTGAAGTGCTTATTTATATCTCTTTATGATTGCAATGTGTTTTGTATCACAATTTATCTATGTGCTACTCTAGTGATGTTATTAAAGTAGTTTTATTCCTCCTACACGGTGTAATGGTGACAGTGTGTGCACTTGTGTTAGTACTTGGTTTATGCTATGATCATGATCTCTTGTAGATTGCGAAGTTAACTATTGCTATGATAGTATTGATGTGTATTATTCCTCCTACATAAGCGTGAAGGTGACAGTGTGCATGCTATGTTAGTACTTGGTTTAGTCGTTTCGATCTTTCATGCACTCTAAGGTTATTTAAATATGAACATTTAATTGTGGAGCTTGTTAACTCCGGCATTGAGGGTTCGTGTAATCCTACGCAATGTGTTCATCATCCAACAAGAGTGTAGAGTATGCATTTATCTATTCTGTCATGTGATCAATGTTGAGAGTGTCCACTAGTGAAAGTCTATTCCCTAGGCCTTGTTCCTAAATACTGCTATCGCTGCTTGTTACTGTTTTACTAAATTACTACTGTTGCGTTACTACTGCTTGTTTACTTCCTACAATATTACTACCATCAACTGCATGCCAGCAAGCTATTTTCTGGCGCCGTACTACTGCTCATACTTATTCATACCACCTGTATTTCACTATCTCTTCGCCGAACTAGTGCACCTGTTAGGTGTGTTGGGGACACAAGAGACTTCTTGCTTTGTTGCAGGGTTGCATGAGAGGGATATCTTTGACCTCTTCCTCCCTGAGTTCGATAAACCTTGGGTAATCCACTTAAGGGAAACTTGCTGCTGTTCTACAAACCTCTGCTCTTGGAGGCCCAACACTGTCTACAAGAATAGAAGCTCCCGTAGACATCAAGGTCCTCTAGTTAAATTAAATGTGACATGCATTAACCCTAAACGTACCCTAACCCTAACCCTAACCCTAAACCCTAGCTAATCCTAAACCCCAATTAAACCCTATGTATAGGCCAACGACACTTAATTGTGCATCGATCGAGCGGGTCATGGGTGCCTCGCGATCCTCTAATAAAATTAAATGTGCCATGCATTAACCCTAAACCATATATATGTAACTAACCCTAGCTAATCAACCCTACTTAATTAAAACACATAACCCTAAACTATACTAGATATAACCCGATCTAATAAAAACATGCTCTATATATAGCAGCTAGCTAGCAAACCGTAGATTAACACCAATTAAAATATACATGGCCTATATCGATCATGTTGTATAACATATCCCTGAGATTCATTAATTAATTATATAATTATCGTGATAAATTAATTAACTTGAACTTTGACAAGTTCTCTCGAATGAAAACACATTTGATTAAGTTGCCTCATAATATATATATAATTAGTGTGCATGCATGGCCTACAATGCATTCGTGCATATATTTTAATGTATATTTGAACATATTCTTGGGGATTTCAATCTCTCTCTCTCTCGATCATCTATATATCGTTGGTGGCCCAAAAAACACACATATATATGCATGCAATTTATGCGTAAAGGCGCGGGTGCCTCTAATAATGTGTGTGCGCACTCGATCGATGATCCCTAAACCTTAAACAACCCTAAAACCTTAAATCCCTAATCCCTAAACCCTAAACACCCTAAACACTAAACCCTAAACCCTAGACCCTAAACGTACCCTAACCCTAACCCTAACCCTAACCCTAAACCCTAGCTAATCCTAAACCCCAATTAAACCCTCTGTATAGGCCAACGACACTTAATTGTGCATCGATCGAGCGGGTCATGGGTGCCTCGTGATCCTCTAATAAAATTAAATGTGCCATGCATTAACCCTAAACCATATATATGTAACTAACCCTAGCTAATCAACCCTACTTAATTAAAACACATAACCCTAAACTATACTAGCTAGCTATAACCCGATCTAATAAAAACATGCTCTATATATAGCAGCTAGCTAGCAAACCGTAGATTAACACCAATTAAAATATACATGGCCTATATCGATCATGTTGCATAACATATCCCTGAGATTCATTAATTAATTATATAATTATCGTGATAAATTAATTAACTTGAACTTTGACAAGTTCTCTCGAATGAAAACACATTTGATTAAGTTGCCTCATAATATATATATAATTAGTGTGCATGCATGGCCTACAATGCATTCGTGCATATATTTTAATGTATATTTGAACATATTCTTGGGGATTTCAATCTCTCTCTCTCTCGATCATCTATATATCGTTGGTGGCCCAAAAAACACACATATATACGCATGCACTTGATGCGTAAAGGCGCGGGTGCCTCTAATAATGTGTGTGCGCACTCGATCGATGATCCCTAAACCTTAAACAACCCTAAAACCCTAATCCCTAATCCCCTAAACCCTAAACACCCTAAACACACTAAACCCTAGACCCTAAACACCCTAAACACTAAACCCTAAACCCTAGACCCTAAACACCGTAAACCCTAAACCCTAAACCCTAAACCCTAAACCCTAAACCCTAAACCCTAAACCCTAAAACCTAAACCCTAAACCCTAAACCCTAAACCCTATAAACACCCTAAACACTAATTAAACCCTAAACCCTAGACCCTAAACACTAAACCCTAAACCCTAGACCCTAAACACCGTAAACACTAAACCCTAAACACTAATTAAACCCTAAACCATAGACCCTAAACACTAGACCCTAAACCCTAGACCCTAAACACCCTAAACACTAAACCCTAGACCCTCTAAACACCGTAAACACTAAACCCTAAACCCTAGACCCTAGCTAAACACCCAAAACACTAAACCCTAAACCCAGCTAGCTAACCCTAAACCCTAATTAAACCCTATATATATAGGCCAACGACACTTAATTGTGCATCAAGCAGGCCAGGGGTGCCTCGCGGTCCTCTAGTTAAATTAAATGTGACATGCATTAACCCTAAACCATATATATATAACTAACCCCTAGCTAATCAAACCCTAGTTAATTAAAACACATAACCCTAAACTATACTAGCTATAACCCGATCTAATAAAAACATGCTCTATATATAGCATGCAGCTAGCTAGCAAAAACGGTAGATTAAAACCAATTAATATATACATGGCCTATATATCGATCATATGTTGTATAACATCTCCCTGAGATTCATTAATTAATTATATAATTATCGATGATAAATTAATTAACTTGAATTTTGACAAGTTCTCTCGAATGAAAACACATTTGATTAAGTTTCCTCATAATATATATATAATTAGTGTGCATGCATGGCCTACCATGCATGCATTAATTCGTGCATATATTTTAATATATATTTGAACATATTCTTGGGGGATTTCAATCTCTCTCTCTCGATCATCTATATGTCGTTGGTGGCCAAAAAACACACACATATACGCATGCACTTTATGCGCAAAGGCGCGTGTGCCTCTAATAATGTGTGTGTGCGCACTCGATCGATGATCCCTAAACCTTAAACCCTAAATAAACCCTAATCCCTAATCCCTAAACCCTAAACACCATAAACATTAAACCCTAAACCCTAACCTCCTAACCCTAAACCCTAAACCCTAATTAAACCCTATATATAGGCCAATGACACTTAATTATGCATCAAGCAGGCCAGGGGTGCCTCGCGGTCCTCTAATTAAATTAAATGTGCCATGCATATATATGTGTTTAATTTGGGGATTTCAATCGCTCTCTCGTATGTAGCTCTCTCTACCTCTATCTCTCTCTCTCTCTCTCTCTCTCTCTCTCTCTCTCTCTCTCGTTGGTGGCCAACAACACACACATGCACTTTGTGCGCAAAGGCATGCGCCTCTAATAATGTGTGCGCAGTCGATCGATCTAGTTTTGATTAATCATAGCACACAAATAAAGAAGTTGTATTTGAATCCACACAACCTAATCTAAAACACATAACCCCTAACATGGCCTAATTAATTAACCCTTCTCGATCTCTACCTAATTAGTGGAAATTGCACAAAATCAAAAGGGGTCCCTCACTAATTATGCATATCTGCTAGATTGTGATAAACTTTTGCCACATATATATTTGGTGGATGGGTGCATCTTGGCATGTAAACAATTAGTGTTTGCAAATGGCGTTGTCAAAATTTATGTACAAATGATTTCTTTCCATCCAAAGTGCATAAAATGGGAGTTTTAATGAAGAAAGTACAAATAAAACAGCTCAACATGCTTCCACACCCCGATTTTCACACGAAGTAGAGCATATTTAAAGGATAATTCCAGAGTTTTACTATTTTTCAAGCAACTTTGCTAATTTTCCCCCACTCACATGACTTTATGTCGATTTAACGAAAATATGGCGAATTTAAACTACATGGGCGGGATAGTTTGAATTGTGCGCGCGGCAAAGGGAACCGCCTATTCCTCAACCTTGTGCACGGCAAATTACACACGCAACTCCATTAAACGCCACCTACCGACCTTAATTATCACCCCGGCGGCCCGGCCGCATGACCCCCCACCCACCCGTACACAACTTATCCCCGTCCGTGCGAAGAGCTTCCCCTCCCCGTCCCGTCCGTGCGAAGAAGAAGCTTCCCCTCCCCGTCGTTCTTCTCGAGACGCACCGGCGGTCAAGTTGATCCACGGTAGGGCTGCTATCTCTAGCTCAATCATGTATCGGGCAAGACAGCCTAACGATTTATATTTTCTTGATGCTGCTAAAAAAATTCGTCAGTATGCTCGAACTAATTGGCACTTTATAGTTTTCCGCTCGATTTGTCATCGATCAATTTGTTCATTTGCGTGGGCATATAGAGTCAGTTCTGCACTCGATCCGTTAATTTGCTGAAATGCCATGGCAGAGTTTTGTACACGATCTGTTTGCTAAAATGTCGATGGGCATTTTTTGTTTTGTACTCGACATGATTGCTGAAATGCATAATCATGTAGTATAGTTTTGTACTCGATGGATATACATTTCCTACTTCGCCTTAAATTAATCACCAACCACTGTATCTCATAATTAAACAGATGGACAGAACTTGGAAACTGCATGGACACTTATGTTCCCCTTCATATATAAATGGTGTTCAACCCTTTATGGGGTTTATTAGAGCTCATGATGGTCACAACCTGGACGTGTATTGCCCGCGCTGCACATGTATGAATGGTGAGAAGAGGCCTCACCCTGTAGTGGCAGATCATTTACACATTTTTGGGATGGACCGCACATATGTTAGGCGGGTTTAGCATGGTGAACCATATAATGATCCTTTAGCAGGAGAAGCAGATCTTGCTCACACTGTATGTGTGCTGGCATATGTAGTTAATTATTTATATTGATGCTGCCGCTGTTTCAATCAATAGTTTGCATTGTTGTGCAAGGTTCTGTACTCAAATTTAACTTGTTGCAGATGGATGGACGGGAAGGAGAGAAAAAGCGCTTGCTTCAGGAAACGGGTTTCAGCTCTGGGACATGTGCTGTGCCAGATGAGAAGGTAAATATGTAAAACGGCATTTGTTCAGGTTGCATCCCTTAGATGTTTGTCTAATCGGTTGATGTACTAATTGCAGAAGCATAGAGTTAAAGAGGTCTCTCAGTTTGATGGGAGATTTGAAGATGAATCTCAGTTTGATGCACCTGTGGATGGTACTGATGACGAGCCTTTCATAGACGAAGGTCCTGCACCTGAGATTATCCAGCCTACAGAAGGAGGCCGTGGACCGAGTACACAGCTTTGCGTTGAAGTGGATGCACGCCCGGAGATCATCACGGGCGTCCGGGTAGTCTCAAGACCACCCAGCCCTGATGCACCTGTGGATGGTACTGATGACGAGCCTCTCATAGACGAAGGTCCTGCACCTGAGATTATCCAGCCTACAGAAGGAGGCCGTGGACCGAGTACACAGCTTTGCGTTGAAGAGGATGCACACCCGGAGATCATCAGGGGCGTCCCGGTAGTCTCAGGACCACCCAGCCCTGATGCAAAATGTTGAGCTACTTTATGATTCGTACTCTTATGTTCTGGTGCTGTAGTATGTTATGATTTGTACGCCTTTGGCGCTAGATTAAGCATTCAGTGGATGATCGCGTTGCAAAATTCGACACCCACACAATCAGTTCATCGTACGAGTAGTAGCACAATTACTTCTACAGCGATTCCTGCCAGCGCATTAGTTGGTAGCATGAAACACTTTCAGGTACTCCCCTCTGATTCATATTAATTGACTCAATTCTGTCTAGATATGGATGTATCTAGATGCATTTGTTAACTAGACTAACAAACTTGAGTCAGTTAATATGAATCCGTGTAAACCGCCCAAGTCCTCGAGCAGCTAGTTTATTGACTCTGGACTCCAAGCCTCTCGCGGCAAGCCATCGACGAAGCTTTGACCAGATCTTGGCCCGCAATTTTTTTTGTGTGGCGAATAGCAAAGCTTTGACCAGTTCCTCTCGGGATACAGCACGCCGGTGAGCTTGCACGGTTGCCATGAGCACTTTCCGGCGGAACTTCCTCTTCAGCGCCCTCAAGCCGCTGCTGCGAGACAGCACGCAGTGCCTCGAGGTGGACGGAATTCTGGATCTCAGGGCGGGTGGTCCGCATCGTCCGGGAACGATCTCCAGCGGGTTAACGAGGACATGCATGGCGGCCAGGGGATTTGTTTTTTGTTTTTTTTTGGTTTGAGCTTGGGATTTGGGGTTTTTTCGGATAGGGGAGGAGGAACCGAGGAAGAGGAAGGAACAGCCGCGTGCTTGGCGCGTGGCGGTGTGCTTGAATTTCGAATTTTTGTGAAATGTTTCATTTCCCCGCTACAATTCGGGGGTTTCTTGACGCGCCAATGCGTCCCGCCGGGCAGCTTCAAGTAAATTTGGGGTGCCACACTATGGGCCCTAGTTTCAGTGAGACATGTAATGACTAGTCACATCAGTAAGTTCACTGTGTAATAAAATATGTTACCCCTCCCCTTTATGTAGCACCCCTTCTCTCCCGATCGAGTGCCGATTGCCGACGGATGCAAGCCGCTAGCTCGATCCCCTCCTTTCGCCTCCACCGTCCAGGCATCCAGCTTGGAGGGGCAAGCTGCATCTAGCCCAAGCGGATTAGGTAGGACTAGTAATGTTCTCTCCTTTCTCGAGATCGGTTCTTTTTTCCTCTCCTCGATATCTTGCGCATCTCTTTCCTATTCTGGGCAAAGGGGTGTCTTTCTGGTCACCCTCGAGCTGGGAGTGATTGATGGGGGTGGGGGGCGGGGGCTACCTTTGCTTGGATTGGGGTGTTCTTCCTTTATTTGTCGACATTTGCAACCTTTGTAGTTTCTGCTGATCCTCACTGTATCTTTTGTCAGCTTGTACAGGAAAGGTAAGACCTCGGCGGTGGGGGCAATGGAGCGTAAGGCCACCACGCATGTGGGCAGTTGGCTGAGCCTGAGCTGCGTCCCCAGCCCCGCGAAGCAGGTACTCCGTTTGCTTATCCACTCTTTACCTTTTAAGTGTCTCTCTGGTCTCTGCATCCTCAATCTGTTCCTGTTCTGGAATATGCTTAAAGTAGCACATGTCTTCAGCTGTTTGTGCGTAAAGCCTCTGTGACACCATGCTCTATATTCTCTGTATCAGGTTGGTACCTCCAGGTTCCGTGCTGAGGCTATGGGGAACGAGAATAGCGCCCCACCTGCTGCAGGAGCATGGCCCGATCTGCAGCACAAGAAGCGAAATGCCACTGCCGAGCTGGGCAGGGACCGCCCAGGGGTAATTTTTTTAACCAACTTACCATGATGTAGTCTGAATCTGATACTCCCTCAGATCCAAATTAATTGACTCAACTATCTGTAGATACGGATGTATCTAGATGTGTTTTAGCTCTAGATACTACTGCCTCCATCCCAAAGCTTTGGGCTTATTGTAATATCCCAGGTATTGGGGTTACAAAAATAGAGGAAACAGATGTGTGCATTGCATTCATGCATAGAAAATCTGGGGAATTTTCGCGCTTTAAAGTAAAACAGTCACAGTAACTGAAGTTTCACTTGACCTTGGTGGAATTGAAGTAGCTCATCAAGTCAAGTGCTATAAACCTCAATGTGACTTTGCTAAAACTTGTTTTGGGTAGAGATAATTTGATCTAAGGGGTTAGATCAAATGGAATTAAAACCAACACAAGAACATATGAATCAAGGATCAACTACTTGATCTTATTTAAGATCACAACATGGTATTCTTTGCCATAACATATGAACATCCATTTAATTGGAAATCAAGTAACAATAAATGAAGAAACTATTCATCACTTATCTTTTCCATGTCTTAAACTAATCCTTGATCCTACCATGAACCTCATGGTATCCATTTCACTTCATTCTTGGAAACAAGACAAGGAGATAAACTCTAGAAATATATATTCCTCTCTACCACATCATAATATACATCAAACCTAGAAAAGTGAGAGTTCTGTGTTACTTATTAGAGGATCAATGATAAACCTTGAGCTGAACCTTGGATATACATCCATGTATTCAAACCATCACATTTAAGAGGAACCCAAGGATATTATTCAAGACATTCCTAGAGAGAGAATCCATTTATGTTAACCATAGATATTGGTGACCACATCATTCTCTATGGAGCCTAACCTTAGGTTAGTATTCAAGTCCTTCCCTAAATGAGAGAGACCACTCATACCAATCTTAGCTTTACCTATTTAAGAATAAAGGACAACCTTTGAACTAAAGTATTAGGTTGTAAACCATTTCCCTTGGAGTGGTGAGATAATCTAATATCACATGGAATAATACCATATCCATGAATTGATAAAGTAAGGAGGAGATCAACTCAATCAAGATAGCCCAGAGGAGTTTTAGACTTTATACCTATTGAGATATTGTGAGTACACCATAAACCCTAGAATAACTATTCCTATATGAGAGAGATTAAGCTATGGTGTTACACTCAAGTTAGTGAGGCAACACTTGAATGTGAGGGAGAGAACTATACATATACCAGATGATTATATCATCATTGATTAAGTAGAACCCTAACATAATATCTCAGGCATTCTCCTGGGATATAAACTAATAAGGCAACCATAGTAGTCCCATTCAAGAAGGTAAATTAGAAGTACTATACCCTGATTGATCAAGACCATGCTTGATCATGGAAGTGAGAACCCATTTAATGAGAGATCCCTAGGAATCCAAACCTTGATCATTATAAATTGAGTGATGATCATAAACCCTAAGATCTTGAGGTAGAGAGATTAAGAACAAGTTGATTATGCCTAATCCATGATCATGCTCTTGAGGTATGTGAGGATAAGTTAAATCCTACTAGAATAAGTAGATTTCATTCCCACATGAAATTATAGGATGGTAACTAGTAAGCAACCTTAGGTTTATATCTTATCTTTTACTTGTGAACCATTTGGTGATCATAAGTAGAATCCTACCATACCTATATTTCATAAAACAAAGAACCTAAGAAAACCTTAGAGTAAAACTCCATATTTATTATGGTGAGAAACCATTCATCCATAAGACCAAAGTTAACTATAAAAAGAACTATAACCAATGTAGTTAACTTAATGATAAATTAAGGATAATAATTGTAGTTAATTGGTAGAAGATAAAACCAATTCTCAAATCCTTAGTAATTAAATGAGCACAGAAGCAATTAAGAAAGTAACCATATTATCTTGGTTAGGGGAGATTAACCCTAGCACATGCAATATGATGTCATCCCATCTCTATAACCTAGAATTAAATCTCAACCTAGTTTGTGTATCACTTGGGTGATCACAAATAAAACCTAAACCACAATTAAGATTCAACCCATGTGTCATTAGGTAAATAGCATTTGAACCCTAGATTTGCACATCAAATAAATCTTAGCTTCAATTATTAAACATAAGAAACACCTAATGCTCAAATTCCATAATTCAAACACATGTGTGGTGATGAAACACTTATCCACCACTTATCCTTATAATTAATATCAAATCATGATTGAATCAATACTTATATCAGATACTTTCAAGGATAAGGTAATGTTAAACTCAGAAGGGGGTTAAAATAGAAACTATTAAACCCTAATAAGTTGGGCACACATAAATTATATGTAAGTCATCCCCTTTTAAATAGAAACCAAGCCTTATGAACAAACCCTAAACTACCTTGAGTTAAAAGGTACCAAAACTTAACAATACAAACAGATGGATACAAAAGATGAAAATAACATTTAAAATGGGGATATAACATCACATAACATCATGCCTAATGGCTATTTTGAATCACCCGTTAGTATGTAACATAATCCAATGTGAAATACTTGTTTCAAACAGAATAATGATGTGATAGTCATCACACAACATCAAAATGGAATTAACATATAAAACACCTGCAAATAAACAGAATTCAAATATGAATTCAAATGGGCAAATTAAGAACAGAAAATAAAAAGAAAAAAAAGAAAGAAAGAAGAAAGAGCTTACCTGGCTTACCTGTGTGTGAAGAAGCCCACAGCAGCTGCAGAGAAGCCCAACACCACGGCCCAGCCAGCCCACGTAACCCTTCGTCAAAAAGATCTGGGAGGAGGTCGTCCTCATCTTCTTCCTTGCGTGGTGGACAGCACGACGCCGTGCCTCCTTTCTCCTCGGCGCTGGCAGCTTCTCCTCGCTCGGCGTGGTGACGAGGCTCCCTCCTGGCACCGTATAAAGCCCCCACGACGAACCCTAGCCCAGTTCTTTCTCTCTTTAATTTTCCCCAAACCGAAACCTAACCAGAGCGGGTCGACCATCGCCGTCGGGGACATCCGTGCCAAGCCGTGACCACCAGCGGCATCGCCGTCCTCGACAAGCTCCTGTGCAAAAGGAATTGGCGAGGCGACCAGCCTCGCCGTCGGGATCGTCTTCTCCGCGGCATCGAGCTAATCCCGCGAACCCGGCCATCTCCGACCTCGCCGACAAGCTCTACATGCTCCTGGTGAGCTCCTGCACTTCGCAGCATCGTTAGCCCGCTCGATTAGGCACCGTAGCGCCGCCGCACCGACCATCTGCGACGCCGCCGCGCGCACCGCGCCGGCGCTCCGGCGACATTAGGGGCGGCGCCGCCACCATCTGTCGCCTCGGCGTGCTGGTTCGAAAGAACCCAGTCGCCCATCCTAGCTCGCCCGGAATCGCCGGCGATCGCCGCCAATTTCACCGGCAGTGAGCTCCTCTGCCACCGTGGCGATTTTGACCCTGGTCAATGCCTGCGTGGCAGATGACCTGGTCACTGGCCCACCAGCCAGTGACTGTTTGGGTAGATAGCCGGGTGTGTTTAGCCAATTCATTTCAAATTTAAATTCCAGAAAATACTGCAACTTCAAATAATTATAGAAAAATCATATTAACTCAGAAAAATAAAAATAAGACATCAAAATTCTTATAAAAGTAAATTCTATTTAATAAAAATATAATATGAAATTTTTATTTTTAATAAAAATTTAATTGTTTAATACCTGTTAATTAAGCCTTTAATTTAATTCTAAATACAATTAAAAATTCAGAAATTAAGAAACCATTTATAAATTAAATAAAACCAATAAGCAAATAAAGAAAACATGAAAACTAATTTTCTTTATTTGCAATCCTATTAAATCATTATTAGGGAAATTTAAACCCTAATTAATAATTACCCTAATTAGTAAATTATTTAAAATAATAAAAAAGCCAAATTAAATATTAATTCTATTTCCAAGTTATTAATAACTTCAACTTTAACATGAAGTTATTAATCATAGAATTAAATGATATATAGCAAACCCTCAATTCCACATGGGAGGATAATACAACCATATCATTTCATGTGAAACCCTAAAACCTAAATTCATTTAGAACCTAGTTCCATTATTACAAGTGAACCCTAACTTGCTTCTAAACTAAACCCAAGGTTAGAACAGGTGATCATGGTAATTTAATTCAAATCATAGAGCCACCATTAACAACTAAAGACATATCTATGTCCACATAAAATGTAGAACCCTATCACTAGCAAATTAGTAATCCAAGTATGCATACCATTAAACCAAGGTGATCAACTAGGATCAACCAAGAGTAAACCCTAAATCCTATTACCAAAACAATCATCCTTAATTATCCATGCTTAGCATCACACCATTGTGATGAACTCCAATAGCATCTATGCCCAATAATTACCATTACATTCCATACTCCACCAAACCCTACTAGTGTGAGATATTTATGAACTATCCTATTTAGGAACCAAACATTCTATATTTAGAGAATCCAAAGGTAAACCTTACGCAACCACAACCTTAATTGCAATACTTCTTATTACTTAAGAAGTATGTTCTTCAACAGTTATTCTTTTGAAGAAAATAAGGAATCATCATCCACCCTACCTAACAGGATCTATAAACCCTAGCCAATTATCACCACTAAGGTATACCACCTTGATAGCAACTATTGGTAATTAAGATTACTAGGCTTAATTTAACAATACAAGCCCTAGTAACTAATGAATCCAACGAGGATGTGATCCATCTATTACTTACTCCAGAAACTAGATGAAACCATAGTCAACCATATAACCCCACCAACCTAATTATCATACTTGTAAACTATTAAAGAATATGTTCTTCAAAAGTTATTCTTTTGAATTATATAATAAGTAATCATCAACCATGCACTATAGGACTTAAAATTGACAACTGCTCTTTACTTATTATACAACCACTATTCCTTGATGTGTATGATTGTTACTATGCATTTTACCATTTTCTTATGATTCTAAACCAACACAAACCTGAATAAGAACCTTGTTTGTGAATCACTCTAAAAGTGCAACACACCCTAAGCAAATCATTTCAACTAACTAGTCCTAAATCATCGGGGTTAAGTCACGCTTAGAGCGATTGCATCTCATACTTATGCATTCTTGCATCCTTGCCAATCTTTTAAACATCGTCCTTACCGGACGATGATGCTATTTCAGAATTTGGAGTTATTGCGTATCGAAGACCTTGCCTGCATAATCTTGCAGTCAAGAAAGGCAAGTTCATCGCTTGCTCATGTCATTTGAGTATTTTTACCAAATTACTTGCAAAGTACTATGTTTATCACTATTGCATAAAAAGACAAAACCACTATTTTCATAACTATGAATATGACTATGTGGTGGGCAATGGAACCATGGATTGTGTTGATATGGTGGAGGTTCCATTGCAAGGGTTTATATCCATCTAGGATTAAACAACAAATGTCGTCCAGTGATTCTTGTGCCGTAATATCCGTGTTAACCATAAGATCTGGAGTGGGACGGAGTAGTCAAAAGTGTTTCCACCTCTCGTTCATCAACGGATGCGCTTTACCGTAGACACTTGTTTCTGTCAGGGCAAGCGGTAGGCTGGGGAAGCCTTAAGTCCCCACGGCATAGTCCGTAGACACTTGTCGCTCGAAGAACAAGCGGTAGGCTGGGGAAGCCTTAAGTTCCCCACGGTATTGCGGTCTATGATGGGTTGCAGCTACCGGCGAAGGAGTTTGGTTCGATCCCAAACTGTTGTCGTGGTCGGGGTCCACCCGTGAGTGGGAATAATGGGACCGACGAGGACCCAGGGTCGGGGTATGCAACAAAGGGTGGGTGTTCGAGGTAGCGGAGGAACATGATTGACTAGGACCTTATACCGGGCCTCACACCAAAGGAAGTGTGGACGGGAAAGCTGCCCGGTTGGCACCAAGGTTAAGATCTCTTATGGGTAAAGCAACACACCTCTGCAGAGTGTAACGAACTGTGACCAGTCACTCCCTGTTCCGGGATATGGAACTGCGAACGCGGCCGGAAAGGAACTCCATGAAGTTCTAGTCAACCGGTGAAGGCTGACGGACATAGCTCTTCAGAATAAAACAACCTTTTGAAGAAATGTTTACAAAAACTTGCATTGCCTATGACTTTCTGGTCTGTGGCTGTAGCTAGTGCATTAAACACCTCTTTCCTAAAATGAACTTGTTGAGTACGCTCGTACTCATCCCACTCTTAAATCCCCTGCTTAGGTATGGAGGCATCAAAGGAGGATCTACAGTGCAACTCGAAGGCCGAGGAGTCAACAACTACTTCAAGAGACAGGACCATGTCAGGAGAGTCAGATACCACATTCAACAAGGAGAAAACCTAGATTAGCAATAGAAAGGAACTAGCTTCCTAAACCTAGATCCTATTTAGCTAGAAACTATTCTTAGCTTCTATAGCTAGTTATATACTCTACAAATAGAGTTCGTGATAGGATTAGACTACGAGTCGTTCTTCTGGAGTTTATTTGCAGTTTTACCTCATTGTAAAGTAGGAGGCTGTGATGATCTTATGTAACAGAGTCCGTGTGTAATTCTATAGACATGCCTTGGACCCGCATATGTTTCTGTTGTACCACTCTGAGCGATATAATACTAGTGGAACGGTGTTTCATTGGTGTTATATCAGACTTGCATACTACACCATGCAGTGGTATGCCGGGTCACCACAGTTGGTATCAGAGCAAATGCTTTGACCTTAGGATTAAAACCCTTTAAAGGAGACCTATAGGATTGGTAGTGTCTATAGGAAGTTGTCTTAGCTAAACCAAATTCTCTTATGACTTGAGATGGATATTCACTTGAGAATAATCCTGACACACTTGAGTCAAATCTTCTGACCTACTTTCCTAAGTGAAAATAGTTAGCTATCCCCAAGTATGTAGTATACCATCAAGTCCTTAAAACTATAGATGAGTAGATCACAGTTGGTATACAATACATGGTAGTCCAAAGAGAGGATACAACCATAAGGAAGATATCCTATTGGAAGATGTGAACCAATACAAGTAATGGGTAAGTAAATTATCGAAACTTGTAAAACCACTGATAGTAAAGGATAAATATGAGTTATATGAGATAGTATAGACCATGATGAGTCAATCATGGGAGGTAAGGAAGAGTGATAGGAATAAAATATGACTATCTACAGGGTAGAGATAGTAATCATATATGATTCACCTGAGAATCATTATGTGATGGAATAGAACATCATAAACATTTAGGAGGAGAATAATAAGAAGCCAGTTGTTCAACAATAGTGCAAGAATTGTGTTCCAAAACCATGGGAAGTGTGCCAAGCACATCATGACCATAGTCTTATGATAGAAACACTTGGAAGTATAGGAGTTATATCATAATAAATATGTATTCAGAGTAGCCATGTTAGAACTAAATGTATCATAGGAAGTAGTCCTCAATAGCACGTATATATGATATACTATTTAGTTAGTACTTCCAAACAAAACTAGGTTAACTTCAACTATTCCAGACCACTTTGTTTCAAATTTATCTCATTGCAATTGTGCAATTAAGGTAAATTTTGAGACAAATAGTAGAATGCCCTATATTCATGCTAAGTATCATGATATAAACCTATATTATGTGGTGTTATATACTACACATCAGAGCCTGATGTTTAGAGATGTCTTACTCAACTATTATATTCAGGCTTATAATGGTGTGTATTATAAACACAAAGCTGAATCTTCTTGGATTTTATTGGATTTTCATTGTTTGACTAGATCCATACATGAAGTTTGACTTCGATATGCAAATGCATGTTGCAATATCAAGTTCTTACTTGATGCTATAGATCTAGAGGGTAATGGTAAACGTGTGAGGAAGTGACGAATTCTGAAGATCTTGAAGACAAGATGAAGGTACATCACACAAAGGAAGAAAAGTTGTGGGAAGTAACCACAATACTCTGAAGGAAGTACCAATCCAAAAATCATGCTTTACCTCAACAGAGGAGTACTTTAGTACATAAGAAGCATGAAGGTGAGAAATATGGTGATTATGGAGAAGTAGAAGTAGAACCATAATCATTATAGAAGAGGGAATGCATGGGAAATCACTTTGGATACTATATTCATAGTGGTTTTCTTGCAAAATAAACCCTGAAGAAAGGAAGATGATATATGAAATCATAGCAGATATAAGAAGACCATAGTTGATATAGGATCAATATTGCGAGAAAAAGTAGAAGATGTCTCGTCCAGTTGATCAGAACCTATAATAGAATCCATTTTTAGATAACAAATAGTCACAATTGGTATCAGTAGTCCATCATTGGATTATTCATACCAAGAAGTTGTGAACAAATAAAATTTTTGTCAACCAAATAGCAATGACTTATAATTATTTAGTCGAAGAATTAACATTGGATGTCCACAATTGAGTGGATGCACCACAGATATTCTTCACAAGACCTAGAAGAGTACAAACCATAAGCTATACTTAGACCAATATTCCAACCATCAATCCAATGGTTGGAAGAAAAAGAGTTGAAGACCATAAGAAAACTCCAAGGGGTAGAGTAATGATGGAGATGGATGTACAATAACTCAATACCTTGAGCAAGATATGAGAAGAAGGTCTGAACTGAGAGGAAGTTCGATCTTATTTTCATAAGATTGTCGGACACTACTTTCAGAAGGATGTCAGACCAGAAGCCGAGGTTTATACCTCGAGGAAGTAAGAAGGGGGAAATAACTTGAGAAGTGAGTAATATTTATTCAGAAGTACGATAGCTCAAGTCAGTTAAGTTTAATGAAGTTGGACGAAGGAAATACCGGAGACCAAATATAGCTCAAAAAGGCCAAAGACCGAAGAAGTTTGACCATACCAGAACCACAGACTAAATGAAAGATTCCTTTCATGGAACCTAAAGGAGGCAAAATAGTTATAGGTATCAACTATAAACCATGATTGGATGGACTAAGTGAGTCTAATCCATTCTTAGGGAAATAAACCATCAAGACCATTTCTATGGTAAGTACCTTACTAAGTACCATTATTGCAGTTTTGGTAGTAAGGGAAAACAAAGACCTATTTAATAACTAGGAGTTTATTATCAAATTTATCCTTTAAATAAGACCAGCAGCACCAGAAGAAGTCTCAATCATTGAATTTTCAATGAGAAAGGAAACAAGCTTATGGAGTTGGAAGAAATCAATGAATCAAAGTAAGAACCATGATTCAGAGACAAACCATAATAATGGATTCCAGGAAGAATCTGGACAAGGGATATATCCAATTATATCCAGTAAGATTAATACGGAGTTCGAGAAAAGATATAGTCTGCACAAGTCAGATCCACACTCCGGAAACGTGAGAGAGTTCAAACTTCGAGGACGAAGTTTAGTTTAAGGGGTAGAGACTGTAATATCCCAGGTATTGGGGTTACAAAAGTTGAGGAAACAGATGTGTGCATTGCATTCATGCATAGAAAATCTGGGGAATTTTCGCGCTTTAAAGTAAAACAGTCACAGTAAATGAAGTTTCACTTGACCTTGGTGGAATTGAAGTAGCTCATCAAGTCAAGTGCTATAAACCTCAATGTGACTTTGCTAAAATCTTGTTTTGAGTAGAGATAAGTTGATCTAAGGGGTTAGATCAAATGGAATTAAAACCAACACAAGAACATATGAATCAAGGATCAACTACTTGATCTTATTTAAGATCACAACATGGTATTCTTTGCCATAACATATGAACATCCATTTAATTGGAAATCAAGTAACAATAAATGAAGAAACTATTCTTCACTTATCTTTTCCATGTCTTAAACTAATCCTTGATCCTACCATGAACCTCATGGTATCCATTTCACTTCATTCTTGGAAACAAGACAAGGAGATAAACTCTAGAAATATATATTCCTCTCTACCACATCATAATATACATCAAACCTAGAAAAGTGAGAATTCTGTGTTACTTATTAGAGGATCCATGATAAACCTCGAGCTGAACCTTGGATATACATCCATGTATTCAAACCATCACATTTAAGAGGAACCCAAGGATATTATTCAAGACATTCCTAGAGAGAGAATCCATTTATGTTAACCATAGATATTGGTGACCACATCATTCTCTATGGAGCCTAACCTTAGGTTAGTATTCAAGTCCTTCCCTAAATGAGAGAGACCACTCATACCAATCTTAGCTTTACCTATTTAAGAATAAAGGACAACCTTTGAACTAAAGTATTAGGTTGTAAACCATTTCCCTTGGAGTGGTGAGATAATCTAATACCACATGGAATAATACCATATCCATGAATTGATAAAGTAAGGAGGAGATCAACTCAATCAAGATAGCCCAGAGGAGTTTTAGACTTTATACCTATTGAGATATTGTGAGACACCATAAACCCTAGAATAACTATTCCTATATGAGAGAGATTAAGCTATGGTGTTACACTCAAGTTAGTGAGGCAACCCTTGAATGTGAGGGAGAGAACTATCCATATACCAGATGATTAGATCATCATTAATTGAGTAGAATCCTAACATAATATCTCAGGCATTCTCCCAGGATATAAACTAATAAGGCAACCATAGTAGTCCCATTCCAGAAGGTAAATTAGAAGAACTATACCTTGATTGATCAAGACCATGCTTGATCATGGAAGTGAGAACCCATTTAATGAGAGATCCCTAGGAATCCAAACCTTGATCATTATAAATTGAGTGATGATCATAAACCCTAAGATCTTGAGGTAGAGAGATTAAGAACAAGTTGATTATGCCTAATCCATGATCATGCTCTTGAGGTATGTGAGGATAAGTTAAATCCTACTAGAATAAGTAGATTTCATTCCCACATGAAATTATAGGATGGTAACTAGTAAGCAACCCTAGGTTTATATCTTATCTTTTACTTGTGAACCATTTGGTGATCATAAGTAGAATCCTACCATACCTATATTTCATAAAACAAAGAACCTAAGAAAACCTTAGAGTAAAACTCCATATTTATTATGGTGAGAAACCATTCATCCATAAGACCAAAGTTAACTATAAAAAGAACTATAACCAATGTAGTTAACTTAATGATAAATTAAGGATAATAATTGTAGTTAATGGGTAGAAGATAAAACCAATTCTCAAATCCTTAGTAATTAAATGAGCACAGAAGCAATTAAGAAAGTAACCATATTATCTTGGTTAGGGGAGATTAACCCTAGCACATGCAATATGATGTCATCCCATCTCTATAACCTAGAATTAAATCTCAACCTAGTTTGTGTATCACTTGGGTGATCACAAATAAAAACCTAAACCACAATTAAGATTCAACCCATATGTCATTAGGTAAATAGCATTTGAACCCTAGATTTGCACATCAAATAAATCTTCTGCTTCAATTATTAAACATAAGAAACACCTAATGCTCAAATTCCATAATTCAAACACATGTGTGGTGATGAAACACTTAACCACCACTTATTCTTATAATTAATATCAAAGCATGATTGAATCAATACTTATATCAGATACTTTCAAGGATAAGGTAATATTAAACTCAGAAGGGGGTTAAAATAGAAACTATTAAACCCTAATAAGTTGGGCACACATAAATTCATATGTAAGTCATCCCATCTTAAATAGAAACCAAGCCTTATGAACAACCCTAAAATACCTTGAGTTAAAAGGTACAAAACTTAACAATACAAACAGATGGATACAAAAGATGAAAATAACATTTAAAATGGGGATATAACATCACATAACATCATGCCTAATGGCTATTTTGAATCACCCATTAGTATGTAATATAATCCAATGTGAAATACTTGTTTCAAACAGAATAATGATGTGATAGTCATCACACAACATCAAAATGGAATTAACATATAAAACACCTGCAAATAAAACAGAATTCAAATATGAATTCAAATGGGCAAATTAAGAACAGAAAATAAAAACAGAAAAAGAAAAGAAAGAAGAAAGAGCTTACCTGGCTTACCTGGCCGTGTAGCCCGTGAAGAAGCCCAGCAGCAGCCTGCAGAGAAGCCCAGCACCACGGCCCACCGCCAGCCCACGTAACCCTTCGTCAAAAGATCTGGGAGGAGGTCGTCCTCATCTTCTTCCTTGCGTGGTGGACAGCACGACGCCGTGCCTCCTTTCTCCTCGGCGCTGGCAGCTTCTCCTCGCTCGGCGTGGTGACGAGGCTCCCTGGCACCGTATAAAGCCCCCACGACGAACCCTAGCCCCAGTTCTTTTCTCTCTGCTTAATTTTCCCCAAACCGAAAACCTAACCGAGCCGGCCGTCGACCATCGCCGTCGACTGGGACATCCCCGTGCCAAGCCGTGACCACCAGCAGCATCGCCGTCCTCGACAAGCTCCTGGTGCAAAAGGAATTGAGCAGGGGCGACCTGTAGCCTCGCCGTCGGGATCGTCTTCTCCGACGCCGGCATCGAGCTAATCCCGCGAACCCGGCCATCTCCGACCTCGCCGACAAGCTCTACATGCTCCTGGTGAGCTCCGCCTCCGCATCGTGGCCGCTCGATTGCACCGCCAGTAGCGCCGCCGCGACCATCTGCCAAGCCGCCGCCGTCGCACTCGAGCCGCCGGCGGCCCATTAAAGCGGCGCCGCCACCATCTGGTCGCCTCGGCGTGCTGGTTCGAAAGAACCTCGCCCATCCTAGCTCGCCCGGAATCGCCGGCGATCGCCGCCAATTTCACGGCAGTGAGCTCCTCGCACCGTGGCGATTTTGACCCTGGTCAATGCCTGCGTGGCAGATGACCTGGTCACTGGCCCACCAGCCAGTGACTGTTTGGGTAGATAGCCGGGTGTGTTTAGCCAATTCATTTCAAATTTAAATTCCAGAAAATACTGCAACTTCAAATAATTATAGAAAAATCATATTAACTCAGAAAAATAAAAATAATACATCAAAATTCTTATAAAAGTAAATTCTATTTAATAAAAATATAATATGAAATTCTTATTTTTAATAAAAATTTAATTGTTTAATACCTGTTAATTAAGCCTTTAATTTAATTCTAAATACAATTAAAAATTCAGAAATTAAGAAACCATTTATAAATTAAATAAAACCAATAAGCAAATAAAGAAAACATGAAAACTAATTTTCTTTATTTGCAATCCTATTAAATCATTATTAGGGAAATTTAAACCCTAATTAATAATTACTCTAATTAGTAAATTATTTAAAATAATAAAAAAGCCAAATTAAATATTAATTCTATTTCCAAGTTATTAATAACTTCAACTTTAACATGAAGTTATTAATCATAGAATTAAATGATATATAGCAAACCCTCAATTCCACATGGGAGGATAATACAACCATATCATTTCATGTGAAACCCTAAAACCTAAATTCATTTAGAACCTAGTTCCATTATTACATGTGAACCCTAATTTGCTTCTAACCTAAACCCAAGGTTAGAACAGGTGATCATGGTACTTTAATTCAAATCATAGAGCCACCATTAGCAACTAAAGACATATCTATGTCCACATAAAATGTAGAACCCTATCACTAGCAAATTAGTATTCCAAGTATGCATACCATTAAACCAAGGTGATCAACTAGGATCAACCAAGAGTAAACCCTAGATCCTATTACCAAAAACAATCATCCTTAATTATCCATGCTTAGCATCACACCATTGTGATGAACTCCAATAGCATCTATGCCCAATAATTACCATTACATTCCATACTCCACTAAACCCTACTAGTGTGAGATATTTATGAACTATCCTATTTAGGAACCAAACATTCTTTACTTAGAGAATCCAAAGGTAAACCTTACAACCACAACCTTAATTGCAATACTTCTTATTACTTAAGAAGTATGTTCTTCAACAGTTATTCTTTTGAAGAAAATAAGGAATCATCATCCACCCTACCTAACAGGATCTATAAACCCTAGCCAATTATCACCACTAAGGTATACCACCTTGATAGCAACTATTGGTAATTAAGATGTTTAGGCTTAATTCAACAATACAAGCCCTAGTAACTAATGAATCCAACGAGGATGTGATCCATCTATTACTTACTCCAGAAACTAGATGAAACCATAGTCAACCATATAACCCCACCAACCTAATTATCATACTTGTAAACTATTAAAGAATATGTTCTTCAAAAGTTATTCTTTTGAATTATATAATAAGTAATCATCAACCATGCACTATAGGACTTAAAATTGACAACTGCTCTTTACTTATTATACAACCACTATTCCTTGATGTGTATGATTGTTACTATGCATTTTACCATTTTCTTATGATTCTAAACCAACACAAACCTGAATAAGAACCTTGTTTGTGAATCACTCTAAAAGTGCAACACACCCTAAGCAAATCATTTCAACTAACTAATCCTAAATCATCGGGGTTAGGTCACGCTTAGAGCGATTGCATCTCATACTTATGCATTCTTGCATCCTTGCCAATCTTTTAAACATCGTCCTTACCGGACGATGATGCTATTTCAGAATTTGGAGTTATTGCGTATCGAAGACCTTGCCTGCATAATCTTGCAGTCAAGAAAGGCAAGTTCATCGCTTGCTCATGTCATTTGAGTATTTTTACCAAATTACTTGCAAAGTACTATGTTTATCACTATTGCATAAAAAGACAAAACCACTATTTTCATAACTATGAATATGACTATGTGGTGGGCAATGGAACCATGGATTGTGTTGATATGGTGGAGGTTCCATTGCAAGGGTTTATATCCATCTAGGATTAAACAACAAATGTCGTCCAGTGATTCTTGTGCCGTAATATCCGTGTTAACCATAAGATCCGGAGTGGGACGGAGTAGTCAAAAGTGTTTCCACCTCTCGTTCATCAACGGATGCGCTTTACCGTAGACACTTGTATCTGTCAGGGCAAGCGGTAGGCTGGGGAAGCCTTAAGTCCCCACGGCATAGTCCGTAGACACTTGTCGCTCGAAGAACAAGCGGTAGGCTGGGGAAGCCTTAAGTCCCCACGGTATTGCGGTCTATGATGGGTTGCAGCCACCGGCGAAGGAGTTTGGTTCGATCCCAAACTGTTGTCGTGGTCGGGGTCCACCCGTGAGTGGGAATAATGGGACCGACGAGGACCCAGGGTCGGGGTATGCAACAAAGGGTGGGTGTTCGAGGTAGCGGAGGAACATGATTGACTAGGACCTTATACCGGGCCTCACACCAAAGGAAGTGTGGACGGGAAAGCCCCCGGTTGGCACCAAGGTTAAGATCTCTTATGGGTAAAGCAACACACCTCTGCAGAGTGTAACGAATCGTGACTCCCTGTTCCGGGATATGGAACTGCGAACGCGGCCGGAAAGGAACTCCATGAAGTTCTAGTCAACCGGTGAAGGCTGACGGACATAGCTCTTCTGAATAAAAACAACCTTTTGAAGAAATGTTTACAAAAACTTGCATTGCCTATGACTTTCTGGTCTGTGGCTGTAGCTAGTGCATTAAACACCTCTCTCCTAAAATGAACTTGTTGAGTACGCTCGTACTCATCCCACTCTTAAATCCCCTGCTTAGGTATGGAGGCATCAAAGGAGGATCTACAGTGCAACTCGAAGGCCGAGGAGTCAACAACTACTTCAAGAGACAGGACCATGTCAGGAGAGTCAGATACCACATTCAACAAGGAGAAAACCTAGATTAGCAATAGAAAGGAACTAGCTTCCTAAACCTAGATCCTATTTAGCTAGAAACTATTCTTAGCTTCTATAGCTAGTTATATACTCTACAAATAGAGTTCGTGATAGGATTAGACTACGAGTCGTTCTTCTGGAGTTTATTTGCAGTTTTACCTCATTGTAAAGTAGGAGGCTGTGATGATCTTATGTAACAGAGTCCGTGTGTAATTCTATAGACATGCCTTGGACCCGCATATGTTTCTGTTGTACCACTCTGAGCGATATAATACTAGTGGAACGGTGTTTCATTGGTGTTATATCAGACTTGCATACTACACCATGCAGTGGTATGCCGGGTCACCACACTTATATTATTTTTAGAAAGTCAAACTATACCATGTTTGACTAAGCTTTTACCAAAAATCAGTAACATGCAAAATACAAAATTAATATCATTAAATAGATAATAAAATATATTTTCCTACGGTATCTACACAGTATTATATTTGTTGATAGAATGTTCTAAAATTTTGGTCAAACTTTGCTTGTTTTGATTTCTCAAAAATAAATAAGGCTTAAGCTTTTGGATGGTGGTAGTACATTCATATCTAGACAAAGCTGAGTTAACTAGTTTTTTTGTCTGTCCATAGCTAGTGTTCACGCTGCAAAAGGCTAAGAGCATCCACTATATGCATCAGTCTATCTCATACAGTAATTCAATATCACTGCTGAGGTCTGCCTTTTGTTTTGCTATTCATATGCAGACTGAAACTTTAGGGCCTTTACTCAAAAGGAAGATCAAAACTGCGGCTGATCAGGCTGCCAGTATGTTGATGCCGCCCCCATCTTCTAAATGCCTCTACAAGCACAAGGCCACGCACCAGCTGGGTGGTGATCTTTTAATGAATATGGTATATTTTCTTAATCCACAAAACATGCCTTGATTTTTCTCTGTTTATTGTCGGTTTTTTCTATGCTTGCCAAAAGTTTACAACAACAACAACAACAACCAAGCCTTTCAGTCCCAAACAAGTTGGGGTAGGCTAGAGTTGAAACCCATAAGATCTCGAAGCCAAAAGTTTAGAAACACCAAATTCGTTTGCTTACAATCATCATACAGTAATGTTCATCTACTCCAGTTCCCCTAACCCAACATAAAATGATGTTAATTTCGATTTTTAGATTAAAAGAGCACCATTAGGCGCTGTTAATTACGACTTTGAGATTAAAATGTCATTTGCAATTGTTAATTACAATTTTGAGACAATTGGTTAGTTTAACCTCGATCTCTTCTGCTCTCCATTTTTCCCAACCGAACAAAAATGTAACCATTCCATTCCTCTGAAATGGAACCATTCCATTCCATTCCACGCTGTTTCAGAACCGAACACACCCTTGCATTGTTGTGAACTGTTGTCCATACACGGCCATACCCTTCCACTTACATCTAGCACTATATGCATCAGTCTGTCTCAGAGTCATTCAATATCACTGCTGAGATCTGTTCCCATTCTTATGCAGGCTGAAACTGCTGCGCCTTTACTCAAGTGGATGCAAAATGGGGCTAATGAGGCTGCTGTGAGGACGATGGTGCCGCACCATCTTCCGAAAACCTCTACAAGCACGAGGCCATGGGCCAGCTGGGTGGTGACCTTTTAATGAATCTGGTATATTTTCTTAATCCACATACATGATTTCATTATTATCTGTTTAATTACTGTTGGCTTTGTCTAATGCTTACCAAAAGTTCAGAAACACTGCGTTTGCTTACAATCATCATACACTAATTTTTCACTTTTCAGTCTGTCTCATCCAGTATATAAACTGTTGATTTCCATTGGCTTCTTTTGTAATCATTTGCATTGTTGTCAACTGTTCTCTATGCACAACCCTATTCTTCCACTTACACCCCGCACTATTTGCATCAGTCTATCTCATAGATTTATTAAATATCAATGATGAGTTCTGTTGCTATTCATATGCAGGATGAAACTTCTGTTCCTCTACTCAAATGGATAAAAAATGATCCTGATGAGGCTGCTGTGAAGACGATGGTGCTGCCACCATCTTCTGAAAACCTCCTCAAGCACAAGGCCACGGGCCAGCTGGGTGGTACCCTTTTCAGTAAGCAGGTATATTTTCTTAATCCTCATACATGATTTGATTTTTGTCTGTTTATTGCCGGCTTTGTCTAATGCTTACCAATAGTTCAGAAACACACACACCTATTCTTCCACTTACATCCAACACTATATGCATCAGTGTCTCATAGATTCATTTTATATATCACTGCTGATGTCTGTTGCTCTTCAATTTTTATATGCAGACTGAAACTGCTAAGCCTTCATTGGTCAAAAGGATTGCAACTGCTGCTGATGAGGCATCTGCAGAGGCTGCCACCAAGTTACTGTCAGCCCCACCTTCTGGATGCTTATATAAGCTCAAGTCCAAGGATCAGCCGGGCCGTAACCATCCAAGGGTTCGGGTATATTTTCTTAAGCCACATATACATGCCATGATTTATGTCTGATATTATCACTGGCTCTGTCTAATGCTTTTTGGAATTCGGAAACACCAAATTAGCATGCTTATATTCATCATACACTAATTTTTCACTGTTCAGTTTGTAACATAGTGTTATGCACTTGCTTGTCAACATTTGCATTGCTCTGAACTATGCACTTTACACAACCTAATTCTTCCACTTACGTTCAGCGCTACGCACCAGTAGTACCTCCCATGTTTCCTTCACCATCCCGATGCCGAGCTTGCGGGAATATGGCGGGCCCATGTACATACCCCGCATATAACACCTCCTATGGCTCTATCTACCTTTCTAGTAGCTCCTTCACAGAGTTACAGGTATGTATTCTCAGTGGTTTAGCATGAATTGGCATATAGTAAAGTCTTGTTTTTAGTCTTCCCGCTTCTTACATTTGTATCAATTTTCACATGCAGACTGTACCTTGTGAACTTCGTCCAATGATTAACCAGATGTGTCCGCATGAAGGATCTTTCACTATGCATGGCAATGGCAAATTGATGAACACCTACACGGTCTATGAGGTGTATGTCTACAAGACGCAGGCCATCACATATTTGTATGGACATGATTGGAGAAAGTTTGCTTTTGACTACGGTCTGAAGAAGGGCGACGAGCTGAGGATCAGAAACTCAAACGGGCAGATATACGTAACTGCTTACAGAGTTGGAGACACTTCCAAATATATAATATGTAACTTTTTTCTACTCATATCTTTTGATAACTGCATTCTGAGCAGTTGTTCTAAACCATTCCCTCTGTTCTAGCTTGCTGGGTTTAACATGATCAAAGCTGCAGATCCCCGACGAACAGGAGCGGATGTCACAAAGGGCAACCACACCAGCACCGCACCGGCTTCCCACTCTCCTGCATCAGCACCGGTTCCTGTACCAGCTCCGTCGCATCTACCCAGCAGTCCCCTACATCAGCATTGGTTCCTGTAGAGGCCCCATATACTACACATGCTCAGCAGTTCGCATCAGCACTGGTTCCTCTAGTGCACCGTTTACGCACCTGCCCAACAGTCTCCTGCACGCACCGGTTCCTCTAGAGGCACCGTTTATTGCACCTGCGCACCAGCTCGTGTACCAGCCCAGGCTCATGCACTGCCCCACCAGATCACCGAGGTCTCAGCTCATTGCTGTGGCCACCCGTGTGGTGACCAGGACGCATCTGAAGGCTATGTTCGTGAGTATATGACAACATAACTGCTCTTATCTTGATGTCTTCTCTGCTCAAAGTCTCACATGGTTCAGTGCATTGGTGCCATTGACTAATTTTTGGTGGTATCTCTTGCTTTGAATCGAAATTGCCTAAAAGTATCTCCAAGGATCTCAATGCTGGCCGAAGGGGCAAGATATCCCTCGTCATGGAGAGTGAAGGTCTCACCGTGGAGGGACGGTACTCGTCAGTCCCACAGATGGCCGCTTGGCTGTTACTTCCAGGTGGAAAAAGTTCATTGACGGTGCCAAACTTCGCATTGGATCAAAGTTGAAGGTCAAGATCTTTCGATGCCGCTGTGACATGCTGGTCATAAAGTTCGCGGTTGTCTAGTTCTGTTGTCCCATGAGCCCTTAGCAAATGCATTTGTAGTTATACTTATATAAGGTTATCTTATCTGAACTGCTAATTAATTGTATGGGTGGTAAAACTCTGGCAAGCTTTTGCTCTTAGCAAGTATGTATGTATGATCAGCTATTATGATAACTAATGTTTGTGTTCATCTTAATTTGCATTTCCCTTTTAGAAAAAAACTTAATTTCTATTTTGGCTGACCTGTTAGAGAACTATCAGATTGAACCCACAACATGATTCATATAGATTCATTACACCGAGCCACATGTCTTGACCTTGCGATACACTACTTCCATTAATTAGTGCAAGAAGGCTTACCTGAGCTGCCTGAACCATGGCAGATTCGAATCCACCTTATCTATCTAGAAATACAACCTTTGCAGAAAGAGGATTTGCAGTATGGGGAGGCTGACATTGGGGACCCATGAGCCAGCAGCGTCGTCAACGTTTTAAAGGTGGCAGGAGATCGAAAGAAAAATAAGCCAAAAATCGTTGGTAAACAAATTCAAGAAAAGAAACATTTACCTTTCTGAGAGGATGACATGCGGGACCCATGAGGCAGCAGCATCCTCAACTATTTCAAGGCGGCAGGGGATCAAAATAAAAAGGAAATAGCCGAAATTAATTAGGGTCAAAAATAAATCCATCAAAGGAAACTTTTATTGTTCATAGAGGATGACATGTGGGACCGACTTGCCAGCTGCGTCGTCATCGTTTCAAAGGGGGCAGGGGATCAAAAGAAAAAGACAAATAGCCAGAAATTAGGGGAAAAAAATAAATCCAACAAAGAAAACTTTTATTGTTCATAGAGGATGACATGCGGGACCCATGAGCCAGCAGCTTCCTCAACGTTTCAAAGTCGGCATGAGATTGAAAGAAAAAGTCAAGTGACATAATATCAGGAGCCAAAAATAATCCAAGAAAAGAAACTTTATTGTACATAGAGGATGACATGCGGGTCCCATTTTGTAGCAGCGGTCTCAACGCTTCCAAGGCGGCACAGACCGAAAGAAAAATGAAGTAGCCAGAAATCGGGGTGTGAAAAAAATCCAAGAAAAGAAAGATTTCAATTGGGCTGTATCTGGACATCTGGGCCTTCGAACTATCCTGGGCCTTTTGACTCGTACAATTTCAGCCCACTCCAAAACAGAAAGGTCGGATTTTTCTCAAAAAAAAAAAACAGGAAGTCCTATGCTTCGCAAAAACAAAAAACAAGGAGATTCAACATATAAGTTTGTTTATGTAGATATAAAGATTTAATTTATCCGTTTGCAATAGCTCAGAGCGAAATACAACGTTTATTGTCTGCAAAATAAAATATCACATGTTTCTTGTACGGGGAGGCTGACATCGGGGACCCATGAGCCACAGCGAGTCAACGTTTCAAAGGCGGCAGGGGATCGAAAATAAAAAAGCCAAAAATCAGTTGGTAAAAAAATACAAGAAAAGAAAACATTTATCGTTCGAGAGGATGACATGCGGGACCCATGAGGCAGCAGCATCCTCAACGTTTCAAAGTCGCATGAGATCGAAAGAAAAGGCAAGTGACATAATATCGGGAGCCAAAAATAATCCAAGAAAAGAAACTTTATTGTACATAGAGGATGACATGCGGGTCCCATTTTGTAGCAGCGGTCTCAACGTTTCCAAGGCGGCACAGACCAAAAGAAAAATGAGGCAGCAGCATTCTCAACAATTCCAAGGCGGCAGGGGATCAAAAGAAAAATAAAGGAAATAGCCAAAAATTAATTAGGGGTCAAAAATAAATCCACCAAAGGAAACTTTTATTGTTCATAGAGGATGACATGTGGGACCGACCTGCCAACAACGTCCTCATCGTTTCAACGGGGGCAGGGGATCAAAAGAAAAAGGCAAATAGCCAGAAATTAGGGGTAAAAAATAACTCCAAGAAAGGAAACTTTTATTGTTCGTAGAGGATGACATGCGGGACCCATGAGCCATACGCCACGTTTTGGCCGCTTTCGTCGGGCTAGGTGGCCTCAAAAACGAGAAAAAAAAAGTTTTGACATGCACCACGGAGGGACCAAAATCGTCGGCCATGGTACACCAGCAACCACGGCGCGACTTCAACTTCGTCGGCCATGGCAACTTTTCTTGTAGTGATTGTAGGCCATGCATGCACACTAATTAATTATATATATATTACGAGGCAACTTAATCAAATGTGTTTTCATTCGAGAGAACTTGTCAAAATTCAAGTTAATTAATTTATCACGATAATTATATAATTAATTAATGAATCTCAGGGATATGTTATACAACATGATCGATATAGGCCATGTATATTTTAATTGGTGTTAATCTACGGTTTGCTAGCTAGCTGCTATATATATAGAGCATGTTTTTATTAGATCGGGTTATAGCTAGCTAGTATAGTTTAGGGTTATGTGTTTTAATTAAGTAGGGTTGATTGGCTAGGGTTAGTTTTACATATATATGGTTTAGGGTTAATGCATGGCACATTTAATTTAATTAGAGGACCGCGAGGCACCCCTGGCCTGCTCGATGCACAATTAAGTGTCGTTGGCGTATACATAGGGTTTAATTAGGGTTTAGGGTTAGCTAGGGTTTAGGGTTAGGGTTAGGGTTAGGGTTAGGGTTTAGGGTCTAGGGTTTAGGGTTTAGTGTTTAGGGTGTTTAGGTTTAGGGATTAGGGATTAGGGATTTAAGGTTTTAGGGTTGTTTAAGGTTTAGGGATCATCGATCGAGTGCGCACACACATTATTAGAGGCACCCGCGCCTTTACGCATAAATTGCATGTATATTTGTGGCCACCAACGATATATAGATGTTCGAGAGAGAGATTGAAATCCCCAAGAATATGTTCAAATATACATTAAAATATATGCACGAATGCATGGTAGGCCATGCATGCACACTAATTATATATATATTATGAGGCAACTTAATCAAATGTGTTTTCATTCGAGAGAACTTGTCAAAATTAGAGTTAATTAATTTATCACGATAATTATATAATTAATTAATGAATCTCAGGGATATGTTATACAACATGATCGATATAGGCCATGTATATATTAATTGGTGTTAATCTACGGTTTGCTAGCTAGCTGCTATATATAGAGCATGTTTTTTATTAGATCGGGTTATAGCTAGTATACTTTAGGGTTATGTGTTTTCATTAAGTAGGGTTGATTAGCTATGGTTAGTTACATATATATGGTTTAGGGTTAATGCATGGCACATTTAATTTAATTAGAGGACCGCGAGGCACCCCTGGCCTGCTTGATGCACAATTAAGTGTCGTTGGCCTATATATAGGGTTTAATTAGGGTTAGGGTTAGGGTTTAGGGTATAGGGTTTAGTGTTTAGGGTGTTTAGGGTTTAGGGATTAGGGATTAGGGTTTCAGGGTTGTATAAGGTTTAGGGATCATCGATCGAGTGCGCACACACATTATTAGAGGCACCCGCGCCTTTGCGCATAAAGTGCATGCGTATAGATTAGGGTTATTTGTTTTAATTAAGTAGGGTTTGATCAGCTAGGGTTAGTTACATATATATGGTTTAGGGTTAATGCATGGCACATTACATATAGTTTAAATCTCAAGAATGTTTATACATGATAGGCCATATGTGCAAAGGAATTTTTTCCCTGTGAACTTGTCAAAATTCAAGTTTATCAGTGCCAATGGAAACTAGTCCAAAAAATTACATAGAGGACCAAAAGTACTAGACAATAACTAATAGAACCTGCAACTTTACAAAAAGGACCCCAAAACATATAGAAGAAAATCAATCGAGTCCTTCTCGACCGCACATCAGATCTCTGCTCCACATCCTTTCCAGCAACTCCGTCGCCGGGGACGCACCACTTGGGACGGTGTCGCGGTAGTCGCCAGACGAAGGAGAAGAAGGGCCTCAGCAACGGCATATTGGCTCGAGAAGTTCCGCTGAAAGGCCAAGATGTGCACGGGCAAGACGGATGACGCCGTCGTATGCCCCGAGCTTGTGAACTTTAGCAGCTTGACTTCCCCATTGGCCAGATCTGGCACTGACCAAAGCAAGCCTCACCGTTAGCGCCATCACATTGATGGCACCAGATCGGGGTTTGGCCGGCAAGATCCGCCAGATTCACCATAGGCCAGATCTGAAGCCGATGACGAGATCCCCGACTCCATTGCGCCATTCTGCTCATGGGAAACACTGGATCTAAGCTTACAACAACACTAACTCCCTCGGATCCAAATTAGCTGACTCAACTTTGCTTATCTAAATATGGATGTATCCACACATGTTTTTACTCTAGATACATACACGTCTAAGGAAAGTTGAATCAATTAATTTAGTTCGGAGGGTGTACAATATACAGAGAGAAGTCGGCCTCGTCTCCGGCCGGCGAGGCCGCCGGAGAGAAGGGGGAGAGGAGCCGGGGGAGTGGGAGAGACTCGAGAGAGAAAGAGAAGAGGAAGAAATGAGAGCTCCCTGGGGAAGAACATTATTTTTGTCGTTCTGCTCGTAGCTTGAAACTGAAAATTTCGGCCGCGCGCCAAATCATCCCGCCGCATCCATTCGAAAATCCCGTGACCAGTTTTACCCTTTTAACCCTGGTCCGGAAGCTACAACCCACCGACCATGGAGGGCTCATTCGGTAACAATGAAATATCTTGCCTAGATCCCGAACCCTCCCCACAGGCCCACACCCACCCACCAACCATTCGCCCCATTAGCTCAAAAATACTCTCACACGCCAAAGCTCTAACTCTCTACAGTACTAGATCTGCTTCGCCGCCGGCATACTCCTCCACAGCGTAGCCTTGATCGTGTTGGCTGTCCACCCACCTGATCCGCTCCCCCGCCGCCCTCATCACCGACGGATCTGCTTCACCGCCGACCTCGCCACCGACGGATCTGCTTCACCGCCGACCTCGCCACCGACGGATCTGCTTCACCGCCGACCTCTCCACCGACTACCTCGGCGTAGCGGCTGTATCAACTTCACCGAATCCCTTGCTATCCAACCAGATCTGCTTCACTAACGCCCGCTTCTACTTAAACAGGGTCGATTCATCGTCTCCCGCGTTCGCCGCCGCTGGAATGCAAGTTGCCGCCCCGTCCACCCCGCCGCAGCTTGGTTAGTACGCTGGCCCGTTAGATCGCGGTGTTTCTTTAGCCATGTTTTGTGTAGTTATTTGCAGATCTCATATGCCGTTAACTTTCTTGATGTGTTGCTTCGCATGAAGTTTGTTTAAATATTGTACAGTACAAAAGCATTATCCGGTCGCTACCATCCTGTTCATTCTACTGACACCTGTGTGCATCCACATATTTATAGCCTTATACCCATTCATTTGCTGCCAACTGTTTTTGTACCGCATGCTATTGTCGCACTCTTTTATAGTCATGCTATGGGCATTTCCAATCTGCTTGTTCTTATACCACGTCATTAGCTCACCGCTAGCCGCTAGCTGTTTTCTCGTGTCTGCTATTCTCACACTGCTTTTATAATCATGCTATGTGCATTTCCAATCTGCTTGCTCTTATACCTCGTCTTTAGCTTATATAGTTATTGCTGCGTGCATGTCTGGTCTTTGTATTATCGTAGACTGACTTGTCAATGTTATTTTTCCTAGGGTTTGATCATGCGAACCACTTATTAGAACATCCAACATTAACAGCGGGGACGCTAGGGAAGGTTGGAATCTGAGTTCTTGGTTGGTAATTTTGGTAGTTTACTTCCGTTATTATCTATAACCTATATGCATTGTTCCTTATGCAAGAGATTAACACTTGGAACCCTGCCATAGCAATGCCATTCATGCTTTACTATGTTTCTGCCTATTTGATATGCTTGTCTTGGAGAAACTGCGAAGGTGATTTGAACCTGACATTTGGTCATTCTTAATGCCAGTTTACTTTATGTGGAAAACCTTGGCATTACCCTACTCTAAATCTGAATGTCTGAAATTCGTATCTCATGCAAAGCAACATCTAGTTGGTTTTAATCTGATATCTGGTAAATATTGGCTTATTCATTTGGCAGCTCAAGTTTTTTGTTATTTGAAACCAGCTGACTTGGTCTTAAATGTGATATCTAAACACAGATTAAGGACAATGGAGCAGGAGGATTAGCATTTCACTTGATGGCTGAACCTAAAATGACAGGCATGTTGACCACGACTAGTGCACGCAAGAGAAGGACCTGCAGCGAGCCAGTATGTGCTTAGTACATGCATCTTATCTTATCTTGTGCTTATTTCTGCTACATGCTGTTATCTGATCTCTACATTGCGTAATACATGTTTGAATAGTTAATTGTTGTAACTATGTTTGCAATGTTACCAGAATGCAGTTTTAATGAAGCAGTCATCATTAGAAGATAGTCGCCAAAAAAGGATCTGTAGCGACCCTGTGCAACATTATGATGTAAGTTTGTGCTTAGTACAAGTTCCATACATTGTCTTATTTATGCAACTTGTTATTATCTTATATCTACATTGCATAATAAATGTTTGCATAGTTCATCATTTAACTCTTTTTGCATTATTATCAGAATGCAGTTGTGATGAAGCAATCTTCATTAGAAGTGAGGCCCATAAAAAGTTCTGATATTTCTTCTGATGCATCTTCTCATAGCCGTCAACCTAGACCATTGCTTTCATCAAACAATAAATATCTCAAGGTTGTACTTTATAAAAGACATGGTATTGCTGCTTTAAGATCTGTAGCTGATATGTTGACAAAGAGTACACAAGATTCAATCAAGGCGATTGCCAAATGTCAACGTGTTATTGATGATGCTAATAGAAGTCCTCAATGATTCTATGTAATTTTTTTATTTGGGCACATTAATTGCCTTGTAATTTTCCTACTTGTTTTATTTGTGTATGTAATTGTGTGTATCATTGATAAATTTAATGCAAGTTGACTAGTCAAACAAGTAGGGCACTACAACAGATTGGGCCGGCCCACTTACAGTAGTGTGGGACCCACTTTCATTTTGGGCCGGCCCACTTCTTTAGTAGGCCGGCCCGGTTACACGATAGTGGGATCCACATGCTTATTGGCCGCCCACTATCTTGTTGGGCCACCCATTTGCTATATGGTGGTCCCACATGGTAAATGGGCGGCCCTTTAACAGAAGGTGGGACCCACTGTGTTTTGGCCCGACCCACTATCTTGTTGGGCCGCCCACTTGCTATGGTGGACCCCACATACTAAATGGGGCCTTTTAACGGAAAGTGGGACCCACCCGTGTTTTTGGCCGACCCACTATCTTGTTGGGCGGCCCATTGCTATATGGTGGACCCCACATACTAAATGGGCGGCCTTTTAAGAAGGTGGGACCCACTGTGCTTTTTGGCCCGCTATCTTGTTGGGCCGGCCCACTTGCTATATGGTGGACCCCACACACCAAATGGGCCGGCCCTTTAACAGGAAAGTGGGACCCACTGTTTTTGGCCCGGCCCACTATCTTGTTGGGCCGGCCCACTTGCTATATGGTGGACCCCACATACTAAATGGGCCGGCCCTTTAACCGGAAAGTGGGACCCACCGTGTTTTTGGCCCGGCCCACTTGCTATATGGACCCACACACTAAATGGGCCGGCCCTTTAACGGGAAAGTGGGACCCACGTGTTTTGGCCCGCCCACTTGCTTCTTGGGCCACCCGTTGCTGTAAGGTGGACCCCACATGTTAAATGGGCCGGCCCATTTAAGTTTTGACCAGTCAACCTTAGAGGTTAGGCCCGGCCCACGTAACTAATGGACCAGCCCGCTATATAGTTGACCGGTCAAACTATGTCACCTGGCCCGCCCGCTTAAGACGTGGCAGGCCTCGTGTGGGCCTACCATCTACCACGGGGTTTCAGCCGGTTAACGCCGTTAATCGCAGTTAACGGCGTCGCCACGTGTCGTTACATGACGTCGCAGTCAACGGGCTCCCGGAAACACTTGCGCAACGGTCCGATTTTCCGTGGCGGAAGGGCGCCCAAGCGCGACGGACCGAAAAAACGTCGTTGGACTTTGCCTGACGCAGTTTCCACAACAGAACCCATATCGTCGGGTTAGGCCCATAGGCGACGAAAAATACCCCTTAGCGGACGATTTTGAGACGTTGTCTATCAGAACTTTTCTTGTAGTGCCTGCTGGAAAAAGTAGCTACCCAATCGATCCCCAAATCTTCTAGCAAGCCAAGGAGAGAAATCCTCTCCCAGTCGCCAGTGGCCGCGCGCATCGTTCCTTCTGCGTTCTTGAGGTTCGTCGATCCAGGACCTCCATTGCCGTGGAAGTTTCAATTTCTCTTCCGTGGCGAGCGAACTCCAGCAGGTGCTCGGAACGATTTGGTGGGAATTTATAGGGTTCTTGTGGGAATCACAAGCGGTGAAGAAGCTATATATGGCTAATTTCTCTTGGGTGACGAGGCAATAAATCAAACGGGGCAATGAAGAATCACATTCGGTAAGAACTCCTTGTACTTCGACGAAAAAAAGGACAAAAATATGGGAAGAAATCCTGGACTCTATCCGGGCCGGCCGGGCAACCAAGTGCATCGACACAGGTGAGCGCAGCGGTCTCATTGGCCCAACATATGAGGTTGGATGAACAAAACGATCGTTCTTTCTAACTTATCTGGCAATCCTTGTAATTTCAACTGAAAGGCTTGGGCAATAAAAAAGGACCAACAAGAAACCTTATTTTTTTATTATTAGGTATAGATATAGACTAGGACAAATGCCCGTGCGTTGCCACGGAGATAATATAGTATATAAAATTATTAGTTTACTATATTGATGTCTTTCGTTCTCCTATATTGATATATTTCTCTCTCCGAGACTGTCTATCGAATTTCTTGTCAGTTACAAAGCCAATGTGTTTCTATTTCCAACCAGTAGCATCCCATTAATTGCTTCATCTCCCATTTTTTGCTTTATTGAACGTGCATTTTCCTAACCTTAAATCTCTGTGGCTGAAGTTCCCGCCAGGTGAATTCACCAAGTAGCCCCACAACACACACACTATTTGCCATGTTGTTGTTACCCTGTAAATAACCATCCTTATTAGCATCGCTTCGCCTGCATTTTTAAGTGATGATAATTCCGTATGCATCTTAATTCATACAAACCTCACATCTTTGAGCTGCTGCAACTGCTATCATGGCACGACAACTATGCCTTAGGAATGAGCGGCATTGGTAATATAAATCCCACGACGAATCTTTCCTTCCAAATTTCAGGTGTGTATTGAACACTTTGGTGGTGGAATGATATGGCCATCCTCAATCATCTGCATCGGGAGATGTTGGGCTAAGCCCCAGATAGTCTAGCTCATGTGAACCGTTCTTGTTAACTGCACTTCATGTTTGATGGCCCATAGAAACCCTATTTTAACACCTCAGATCTTGTTATTGTTCATGTGGCTATCTAATTGAAACACATAAATTGCATTACGGAACAAGGGTTCAAAAAAGTTGTTATCATCTTTCCTTTTACTGCAAAATCTCATCAACTACAAGTCCTAATTAACTACAGTATAATTCTGCAGTTGTCTGGAATAAATACCAGAACACCAACATTGATGAACTTACTAAGTTCTCATAGAAGTTCCAGCTTTATTCACCAACACAAGAATTACAAAGAATAAGTGTCTTGCATGGTTCACAATGGAAAAGAAATCCTAGAATTGAAGGCATCCGATTATTCACCAACACATGAATTACAACATTACATCTTCCACCAACACCGAACTCAACAAGCCTTAGGAACAAAAAAAGGCACCACCACCGCTGATGATGTAAAATTGTATTGTAGTATCTGCTCCGCCACCCCAAACAATAAATCCAAATGAAAATCTGAAGTTATCACGGCAACATGCCTAGCCAGACAATTGTGACCTAAACATTAGATTTCCATGGTTACAGTTCGACATACATTGACACCATTTAGATGCAATAGCAAAAGTGAGTTTTTCTAGACAAAGTTGTCTTCTAAATCTTAAGGCGTCACACTACAGAAATAAGAAATATATGAGTAGGACCAATCTGATATTTATATTGTAGTAAAATGCACTAAGAGTAAGCTCAGTAAAAGAAATATTGTTTGTGCAAAAGACATTGGGATCAAAAAATCTTACAAGATATAACTAAACTGAACCGAACTTGTACAAGAATTAGCTCCATCCTTTGGGGCCAGAGATCTGAACAATTACTACTAACTTGCAGCAAGCATTAGCACATGGCGTGACTGCAGTTGGGCAATACGACATTGTTGTTCAGTTCCATGCAGATCCCACACTCCTCATCTATCAGCATCTTGCTCTCCTGTCTCCTCCTTTACCCCTCTGAGCATCTTGCTCTCCTCTGCTTTGTATCAATCAGCATCATCTTGCTCTTCTCGGCTTCGTGTCTCCACCTTTACCCCTCTGAGCAGACCGCCTTCTGCCTTGGTCATCAACGTCGCTGATTACATCCTGCAACTGCTCCAACGAAATACCACAGATGCAAACAATGTGTATCATTATCACAAGTCCAAACACCAGACAATCCTAAGCGAAACAATCCATCTTTCAGTTCAGCTATGTGATGACCCACAAGTATAGGGGATCGCAACAGTCTTCGCGGGAAGTAAAACCCAATTTATTGATTCGACACAAGGGGATACAAAGAATACTTGAAAGCCTTAACAACGGAGTTGTCAATTCAATGCACTGAAACAGACTTGCTCGCAAGAGTTTATCGGTAACCGTTTATAAAGATGAGTGAAATAACAACGAGAGTAACAAAGACAGCAGTAGTGATTATAGTAAACAGCAGGATTAAAATACTGTAGGCACAAGGATGGATGAACCGGTGTTGCATGGATGAGAGAAACTCATGTAACAATCAAGATAGGGCATTTGCAGATAATAATAAAACGGTGTCCAAGTACTAATCAATCAATTGGCATGTGTTCCATATTTAGTCGTACGTGCTCGCAATGAGAAACTTGCACAACATCTTTTGTCCTACCAGCCGGTGGCAGCCGGGCCTCTAGGTCTACTGGATATTAAGGTACTCCTTTTAATAGAGTCAAAAGCATTAACACTCCGTGAACACATGTGATCCTCACATCACCGCCTTCCCCCCCGGTCCCAATTTCCGTCACTTTGGGGCCTCGGTTCCGGACAACGACATATGTATACAACTTGCGGGTAAGATCATAAACAACGAATATCTTCATGAATCAATAACATGTTCAGATCTGAGATCATGGCACTCGGGCCCTAGTGACAGGGTTCGTAGCATAGAAAACAAAAATTTTCCTACCGCAAGACGAATAAATCCAAGATCTAATCTATGGAACACCCAAGATCTAATCTACAAGATCGAAGCAACGAGATTGATATGAGACTAACCCTCGAAGATTTCCAAAGCCTACGAGATCAGATCTCGTTGTTGGTGTAGACGATCATCCCCAGTGCTGCAATCCGGCAGCACTTCCGTACTCGGTCGCGCGTACGGTGTCGATGAAGCCCTTCCTCTCCCCGTTCCAGCGGGCAGCGGAGGTGTGGTAGATCTCCTCCAAATTCCAGCAGCACGACGGCGTGGTGGTGGTGGTGGAGGAAGAAAAGCTGCAGGGCTTCGCCAAGCCGGAACAGCGTATGGTGGAGGAGAGAGGCGGCCAGAGGAGGGGCAAATCAAGGGGATGGTGGCCGGCCACCCCCTCCCCTCTTTATATAGGGGGAGGGTCGGCTGGGGTGGCCCCCTTTCCCATCTAGGGTTAGGGGGCGGTGGCCAAGTGGGGGGAAGAGGATTTCTTCCCCCCAAGTTGATCCCCCTAGGGTTTTGGGGAAAACCCTAGGGGTTGGCCGGCTGGGCCTTGAGGGGCATGTGCCCCTGGCCGAATAGGCTAGGGAGCACCCCCTCGGCCCATGCTAGGCCTCCTAGGGTCGTGGGCCCACTGGTGGGACCCCGGAACCTTCTAGAACCTTCCCGGTCATCCACCGGAAAAATCCCGAACTTTTCCGAAACCTAGAAATCAACTTCCCTTATATGAATCTTATTCTCCGGACTCTTCCGGACCTCCTCGTGACATCCTGGATCACATCCGAGACTCCGAACAAACTTCGTCTCCATACCATACTCAAATCTACTTATGCGACATCGAACCTTAAGCGCGTCACCCTACGGTTCGCGAACTATGCAGACATGGTCGAGACTCCTCTCCGAGCAATAACCAATAGCGGGATCTGGAGATCCATAATGGCTCCCACATATTCAACGATGACTTAGTGATCGATTGAACCATTTACATACGATGCCAATTCCCTTTGTCTCGTGATATTTTACTTGTCCGAGGTTCGATCATCGGTATCCATACCTTGTTCAACCTCGTTACCGACAAGTACTCTTTACTCGTACCGTGGTATGTGATCTCTTATGAACCATTCATATGCTTGCAAGCTAATCAGATGACATCCCACCGAGAGGGCCCAGATATCTATCCGTCATCAGGATGGACAAATCCCACTATTGATCCATATGCCTCAACTCACACTTTCCGAATACTTAATCCCACCTTTATTGTCACCCATTTACGCAATGACGTTTGATGTAATCAAAGTACCCTTCCGGTGTAAGTGATTTACATGATCTCATGGTCGAAGGATTAAGACAACTATGTATTGAAAGCTTATAGCAAATGAACTTAATGACTTGATCTTATGCTACGCTCATTTGGGTGTGTGTCCATTATATCATTCACCTAATGACATAACCTTGTTATTAATAACATCCAATGTTCATGATCACGAAACCATGATCATCCATTAATCAACAAGCTAGTTATACAAGAGGCTTACTAGGGACTCCTTGTTGTTTACATAACACACATGTATCAATGTTTCGGTTAATACAATTATAGCATGGTATGCAAACATTATCATAAACACAAAGACATATTATAATAACCATTTTATTATTGCCTCTTGGGCATATCTCCAACAGTCTCCCACTTGCACTAGAGTCAATAATCTAGTTTACATATGTAAAGATATAACACCTTGGCCTTCTGGTGCTTATCATGTTTTGCTCACGGGAGAGGTTTTAGTCAACGTATGACACGCTCAGAAACGTATGTATTTTGCAATTCATTTGCGTCTCAACGCATCACTCATTTTCCAAATGAGTCGGCATTAATTGTATATGCTTAGTCCTCTGGTGGAACCTTAATTCCGCGGTCTGAAATAAGTCACTAATATTGTCACACACAATATAGCTTCAAAGTTCTGACACTATCGGAACTACACCAAGTTCTCAAAGAACTCCTCGACTTAACATCCTCAGTCATTGTCAAAACAATGACATACTCTGCCTTCGTTTGTAGAATCCGTCACAATATTTAGAACTCATCTAAATCTAGCATAGACATATTCTAGCTCATTGTGCTACCTTTTAAATAACACTTAGCCTAATTGAGATTGAAATTTTATTTTTATATGTGACCAAACTAATATCGGTGCAACACCTTACAGCGATTTGATTGTCACTATCCCATATAAAACTATATATATATATCCTTGGTTCTTCTAAAGCACTCAGGGATATTCTTACTGTTGTCCAATGATCATTATATGAATCATTCTGGTATATGCTCGTAACAATTTAGAGCACAGGACATCTGACTTTGTACATATTATTTGTGATCTAAAATCACTCATGTGCTTTTACTCATCGAGTGTCAAATACACCGAAGTCTTATTAAACCTTCACATGGAAAAGAACACTTTCTTAACACTTTTATATTGAACCACTTCAATATCCATTCTATGTACCTTGACTTAAACTTATTATGTGTTTCAATCTATCTTCATAGATCTTGACACTAAATATGTTTCAGTCAATATCCTTTCATTGAAATTAATTCTCAATGAAACCTTTTAATCACATCAAGTACATGATTACATTATTTTTAATCAACGATATGTCCTCTACATAAAGTATTATAAATATGTCTCAGTGCTCCCACTTAATTTCTTGCAAATGCAAGCATCTTCATCATTTCTGATGAAATCAAAACTCTTTCATTATTTCATCCGGTGAAGATTCCAACTCCGCGATACTTACTTCATCCAATTGAAGTTTGTATACCTATCTAGTATTCCACGGACCAGCAAAACTCTTGGTTGCATCTGGTATACATCCTTCATACATACTTCTGGTAAGGAATGTATTTCTGCCATCCTACTATCATATCTCATAAAAGAAATATGTAGCGATTACTAGAATAATCCACATAGACTATAAGCATCGCCACGGAAGATCTAATCTTATCGTAGTCAACTCTTTGAACTTTGTCGTAAACAACTTTTCGATAAGTCAAGCTTCTTTAAGGATATTCCATCCAAGTCCATCTATTTGATAGATCCATTTACTTTCAAAAAGTACTCATCTATCTTGGATTTCATGGCGCATAGCCATTTTAACGGAGTCAGGGCCCATCATAACTTCTTTGTATGTAGTTGGTTTATCATTGTTCAAAATCAATCCTTTGTTCACAAATCATTTATTTGATCACAAAGTAAACCATACCTACAAGGTTCAATAAGTACTTTGATCTCCATGACTATAACAATTTGTAGACATGTGAGCCATGATCTTCGTAGCTGCTTCCGGAACCATTTCCGACGCTGCGCTACTCGATCATCATGCTCAGGTTCATAAACCTTATCAAGTTCCATTGTCCTCCCACTCAAATACTTCGCTAGAAAACAATTTCTTGGAAATAAGTAAGTAACATCAACAAACACTTTTGTCTTTTACTTAAAAGTGGAAAGAATTCCCAATCAATTCTCTGGGATAACCAACAAAGACATTCATCCGATTTTGGTTGTAAACTCATTCACTTATGCTACGCATACCAAAATTTAAGAAAAGACTATTAGGGTTTATACCCATGCCATAACTCATATGGTGTCATTTCAATGGATCATGATGATGCTCTATTCAGTGTAAAAGCGGTAGTCTCTAAAGCATAATCCACAAAAATATAATGGCGTCATTTTATTTTATCTCATCATCAATCCAAGTTTTGGATACGTCTCTTGGATACTCCATCATCACTATGATACTCCAAGAAACGTGAGTAGTAGAACAATTTCATAACTCTCTTAGATGTTCGCTAAAACTCGTAATTCAAATATTTCCACCATGATCAAATCATAGATATTTTCTATTACGATGATTTCCACTTCATGCTGAAATTTATTTGAATCCTTTCAAATGTTTCAAACTTCTTCCTTATCGAATATATCCACATATATACTCAATTCATTGTTAGAAGTTTTCATGAAGTAGAAGAATCTCCCGCACACAACTATGCCCAGTGAACCATATACATCACCATGTATGTTTCCACTAAGTTAATTGCCCGTTCAACTCTTGGCCTATGAACGGGATTTAAGTCATTCTCTTTAGAAGAGATTTGCAAGCGCCAAATGATTCAGAAATCAAATGACTCCAAAAGTCCATTTGCATGGAGTTCCTTCATGCGTTCCTTTCTAACATGACCTAAATGGCGGTTCCACTAATGAGTGGAATTCATATCATTTGCCTTATGGCATTTTAGCGTCAGTGTTATGTATGTGTGCTTCACCATAAAGATTTATAATAACTTATCCATCGTACATGGAATGTTGTTACAATTTGAACAACTCATTGTTTTCATTTAACCAGAACAAGACAACAATTATAAAGTTCTTTATTATAAATCTGAATGGCTAGAATGCCAACGACGAACATAATAACACTTTATTTTTGTTCCAGACGTGCATTCCTATCACATTCCTTTTCAGTCACTTAGGCCATCGTATTCTTGTATTGCGTTGTATTGTATGACATCTCATACCAACCAATCTGGTACAAATACCCAAGAATTTCATTATGTGACCAAACAAGGAATACATCCATAACATGTATATCATCTATATACACCTGACCTAGACTTTCTAGTCTTTTCTTTCTTTCCCAAAATATCTTTTGTAGTTTCTCTTTTAGCTTTCCTCATTCTCAGAAAACACTTCACCTTCAATAACTTCTAGGTCCATTGGTCAAATACCAATAACCTTGAGGTTCTTACCTTGAAGTTGATCATCACATGACAAGCGTTCTAGATTTCACTATTAATAACCTTTAATGTGATGAACAATTTCACTCATAATTTTATCCATCAAATCATGACGACTTTCCGAGACCATGTCTGTACATGCTAGGCTCGTAAAGTTTTAACCTTAGTATTCGCATGTGCAAATCTGTCTTGCACCCGTTGTATGCACACGTAGAATCTATAACACCCGATCATCACGAGATGCTTCGAAGCGACGAGTCTTAGCAACGGTGCATACTAAGGGCGATCACTTCATGGATATGCGAATATCGTTAGTGCCCAACTAGTTGGAGGATTGAGACGCCTGGCGTCTTCAACCTTCGTACATTCCCATAAAACTTATGAGTTTATGTAGTCTCACCAAATTATATTCTATCATCTTGCAATAGGGTCTTAGATATCACATATATCTCATACCTTGCTTATTTCTGAAAACAAAATTTTCAGCTCCTTACTTTTCAAACGGATTTGAAACTTCAAGTTTCACGGAGACAAGATGATTTAAGGTACTAATTGAAATCATTGCTCTTTGAATCATTAATGTGAGGTTTACTAAAAGTTTGCATTAGGACTTAATCATATCTTGATTCTTTAACAATACGGTACCAGTCCGTAAAGTTACTTGTCAGACTTAACAGTATTTCTATCTCAATTACAAGACTAGCGCATGGTAGAAAACGGATGCCAATTCTACAAATTTAATTCAAAATACTATTCAGACTATGTTCATGATAATTTGAGTTCATTTTTAATTCTTCAATTAACTAGGTGAACTCCCACTCAAAACAACATCCCTCGCATTGTCTTAGTGATTACACGAACCAAATCCACTACACCAAGTCCGATCATCACGAGAAAAGATGTAGATTCAAAGGCGAACACTCAAAGTGTTCATCATATCATTCATATGACTCATGCTCTACCTTTCGGTATCCCGTGTTCCGAGACCATGTCTGTACATGCTAGGCTCGTCAAGGCAACCTTAGTATCCGCGTGTGCAAATCTGGCTTGCACCCGTTGTATGCACATGTAGAGTCTATCACACCCGATCATCACGAGATGCTTCGAAACGACAAGTCTTAGCAACGGTGCATACTAAGGATGAACACTTTATTATCTTGATATTTAGTGAGAGGGATCATCTTATAATGCTACCGTCGCGATCTAAGCAAGATAAGATGCATAAAGGATTAACATCACATGCAATTCATAATATGTGATATGATATGGCCTTTCTTCTTGTGCTTTTGATCTCCATCTCCAAGCACATTATCATGATCTCCATCATCACCAGCATTGCACCAAGGTCCGTGGCGCCGCTTCATGGTTGTCCATCACTTATAGCTACTATAACAACTACTTGAAATAAAGCTATTACAAGATGAATAGACACGCAGGTCTTAACAAATTTAAAGACAACCATTAGGCTCCTGCCGGTTGCCATAATACAATAATGAACATCTCATACATCAAATATAATCATCATCACATCATGGCCATATCACATCACCAAACCCTGCAAAAACAAGTTAGACGCCTCTAATTTGGTTTGCATATTTTACGTGGTTTAGGGTTTTCGAGTAAGATCCAATCTACCTACGAACATGAACCACAACGGTGATACTAGTGTTGTCAATAGAAAGAGTAAATTGGATCTTCACTATGGTGGGAGAGACAGACACCCGCAAAGCCACTTATGCAATACAAGTTGCATGTCAAGCGTGGAGCAAGTCTCATGAGACGCGGTCATGTAAAGTTAGCCCGGGCCGCATCCCACCATCCCGCAAGATGCAAAGTACACTAACCAAAAACAACAAGAGCATCAACGCCCACAAACCATTGTGTTCTACTCGTGCAACAGATCTATGCATAGACATGGCTCTGATACCACTGATGGGGTTCGTAGCATAGAAAACAAAAATTTTCCTACCGCAAGACGAATAAATCCAAGATCTAATCTATGGAACACCCAAGATCTAATCTACAAGATCGAAGCAACGAGATTGATATGAGACTAACCCTCGAAGATTTCCAAAGCCTACGAGATCGAGATCTCGTTGTTGGTGTAGACGATCATCCCTGCTGCAATCCGGCAACACTTCCGTACTCGGTCGCGCGTACGGTGTCGATGAAGCCCTTCCTCTCCCGTTCCAGCGGGCAGCGGAGGTGTGGTAGATCTCCTCCAAATTCCAGCAGACGACGGCGTGGTGGTGGTGGTGGAGGAAGAAAAGGCAGGGCTTCGCCAGGCCGGCAGTATGGGTGGAGGGAGAGGCGGCCAGAGGAGGGGCAAATCAAGGGGATGGTGGCCGGCCACCCCCTCTCATATAGGGGGAGGGTCGGCTGGGGTGGCCCCCTTTCCCATCTAGGGTTAGGGGGGCGGCGGCCAAGTGGGGGGAAGAGGATTTCTTCCCCCCAAGTTGATCCCCCTAGGGTTTTGGGGAAAACCCTAGGGGTTGGGGCCCGAGGGGCATGTGCCCATGGCCCAATAGGCTAGGGAGCACCCCCTCGGCCCATGCTAGGCCTCCTAGGGTCGTGGGCCCACTGGTGGGACCCCCGGAACCTTCTAGAACCTTCCCGGTCATCCACCGGAAAAATCCCGAACTTTTCCGAAACCTAGAAATCAACTTCCCTTATATGAATCTTATTCTCCGGACTCTTCCGGACCTCCTCGTGACATCCTGGATCACATCCGAGACTCCGAACAAACTTCGTCTCCATACCATACTCAAATCTACTTATGCGACATCGAACCTTAAGCGCGTCACCCTACGGTTCGCGAACTATGCAGACATGGTCGAGACTCCTCTCCGAGCAATAACCAATAGCGGGATCTGGAGATCCATAATGGCTCCCACATATTCAACGATGACTTAGTGATCGATTGAACCATTTACATACGATGCCAATTCCCTTTGTCTCGCGATATTTTACTTGTCCGAGGTTCGATCATCGGTATCTCCATACCTTGTTCAACCTCGTTACCGACAAGTACTCTTTACTCGTACCGTGGTATGTGATCTCTTATGAACCATTCATATGCTTGCAAGCTAATCAGATGACATCCCACCGAGAGGGCCCAGAGTATATCTATCCGTCATCGGGATGGACAAATCCCACTATTGATCCATATGCCTCAACTCACACTTTCCGAATACTTAATCCCACCTTTATTGTCACCCATTTACGCAATGACGTTTGATGTAATCAAAGTACCCTTCCGGTGTAAGTGATTTACATGATCTCATGGTCGAAGGATTAAGACAACTATGTATTGAAAGCTTATAGCAAATGAACTTAATGACTTGATCTTATGCTACGCTCATTTGGGTGTGTGTCCATTATATCATTCACCTAATGACATAACCTTGTTATTAATAACATCCAATGTTCATGATCACGAAACCATGATCATCCATTAATCAACAAGCTAGTTATACAAGAGGCTTACTAGGGACTCCTTGTTGTTTACATAACACACATGTATCAATGTTTCGGTTAATACAATTATAGCATGGTATGCAAACATTATCATAAACACAAAGACATATTATAATAACCATTTTATTATTGCCTCTTGGGCATATCTCCAACACTAGTGACAAGCATTAAGCATAACAAGTTGCAACAATATCATAAAAGTAACATCTACGGATACTAGGCACCATGCCCTAACAATCTTATGACTATTACATGACCAATCTCATCCAATCCCTACCATCCCCTTCAGCCTACAGCGGGGAATTACTCACACATGGATGGGGGAAACATGGCTGGTTGATGGAGAGGCGTCGGTGGTGATGGCGATGATCTCCTCCAATTCCCCGTCCGGAGGTGCCGAACGGAGTTTCGGTCCCGAGACGGAGTTTCGATGGTGGCGGCGTGGATGGTTTCGCGACTTCGACTTCTCGTCTCGCGTTTTTAGATCGAAACCCTTAAGTAGTCCAAAAGGGCGTCGGAGGCCAGCCGAGGGGGCCACACAATAGGGCGGCGCGCCTCTCGGGCCGCGCGGCCTAGTGTGTGGGCCTCGGGCCTCCACCGGCTTGCCCTTCTGGCTCCGTCAATATTCTGGGAAAATAGGACCTTTCGCATAAATTTCGAGGATTTTCCTGAAAGTTGGATTTCTGCACAAAAACGAGACACAGAGCAATTCTGCTGAAAACAGCGTTAGTCCGTGTTAGTTGTATCCAAAATACACAAATTAGAGGCAAAACAATAGCAAAAGTGTTCGGGAAAGTAGATACGTTTTGGACGTATCAACTCCCCCAAGCTTAGCTTATTGCTTGTCCTCAAGCAATTCAGTTAACAACTGAGTGCGATAAAAGAACTTTCACGAACACATTTGTTCATATGATATGGCAAATACTTAAGCAATTCATAATAAGATACATACAAATAAAATCATCTAATAGCTATGTCAATCATGGAAAAGGTACCAACAAATTAACAATAAGCATCATGAATCATGTCTATCAGCAGGATTGCAATGTTCATAAAAGGATATGATAAAGTGGTATCTCGCTTGCCCGTATTTGTACATTAAAACATAAATGCCCGGGCACCTTTGAAGTTCATGGAAAGACTGGAAGTAGAGATTATCAAAGATAAAAGCATAAAAGTTATACCACAATTAATCACATTTTGAGACAAGCATATTATACTAAGAATGACAGTTGTGCTCTCAAGAAAGTGCTCAAAGAAAGGATGGTGACTCAACATAAAAGTAAAAGATTGGCCCTTCGCAGAGGGAAGCAGGGATTAACATGTGCTAGAGCTTTTCATTTTTTTCTAAAGACAGAAGTAAAATGGTTTTGGGAGGTGTTTGTTGTTGTCAACGAATGGTAATGGGTACTCTAACTACCTCATCAACCAGACTTTCAAGAGCGGCTCCCATGAAATTTTATTTTTGGGTGGCACTCCTTCCAACCTTGCTTTCACAAACCATGGCTAACCGAATCCTCGGGTGCCTGCCAACAATCTCATACCATGAAGGAGTGCCTTTTTATTTTAGTTTTTATTTAGATGACACTCCTCCCCACCTTTGCTTTCTCAAGCCATGGCTAACCGAATCCTCGGGTGCCGACCAACAATCACATACCATGGAGGAGTGTCTATTTGTAAATTTATGAAAGTTAATTAATTGGGGCTGGGAACCCCGTTGCCAGCTCTTTTTGCAAAATTATTGGATAAGCGGATGTGCCACTAGTCCATTGGTGAAAGTCCATCCGGAGTAAATGACAAGATTGAAAGATGAACACCACATACTTCCTCATGAGCTATAAAACATTAACACAAATTGAGAAGCATTTTGAAGGTTTTAAAGGTAGCACATGAGAATTTACTTGGAATGGTTTGAAATGCCATGCATAGGTATTTATGGTGGACACTCTGGAATAACTTGGTTTCAGGGGTTTGGAAGCACGAGCAGCGTTCCCGCTCAGTACAAGTGAAGGCTAGCAATAGACTGGGAAGCGACAATCAAGAGAGCAATAATTGTCATAATCATGCTTGCGGCAAAATAAATTAACAGAGGCATAAAAGTGATACAAGAACTCTGAGGCAAAATAAATCATCGAGGCTTGATTGACTTTTGTTCAGTCATATGCATGCGTGAGCATGTGCCAAGTCCATTCAAGTGAATTATTCAGAGGAGGATACCACAATGTCATATCTATCTATGAATAAAGCAATGCAAGCAAATATTTATGACACGCTGCTCATATTAATAAATTGGAGCTAAACATGAGACATAATGAACTACTAGACTTTCTTAAATGACATATACCTCACATGAACCAACTAAGCATGCTCACATGGATGAGTATATGTACAAAAATGAAAACAAATAGAGTTCATACCAGCCTCTCACCACAATCGGATTGTCGTAGATCGTCATTATTGCCTTTTCACTTGTGTAGCTTGAATAATATGGAATGAAAACCAAGCTCCAACCACCGAAGACCACTGAACTCCATAATGAACTTTACAAAACCAAAGAAGAACATCAAATATTTTTGGTGTTTTCGAATTGGAAACAAGAACAAAAGGAAACAAGCAAACAAAGCAAAAAAAATTTGGATTTTCTTATAGCAAACCAACGATAGCAAATAAAGCAAAATGAAAGCAAGAAACCAGAATAAACAAATGGTGAAGAGAAACAACAGAAATATTTTTGGTCTTTTTGTGTTTTAGGAAAGAAACAAAGCAAAAACAAGAGAATGAAAACTAGAAGAAACACAGAAAAGCAGGGTGGCAAAATCGCCAAAACGATAGCTACAGAAATCAATTTTTACAAAAATCTTCCATTGCTCAGTTCGAATAATGTTCAACTAACGAAAGTTAGATAACAACCTGGGGAACATGCACAAAAATTTGCAACTCAAAATAACGTTCTGGCTGTGCGCACGAATATTTTTAGTAACCAGAATCTGTTTTCGGCAACACTTCCCCAAATATCATCTCCCTCTTATTAGAAAACCGCCTCAAGAAGCTAAACAAGTATCCAGTAACCATAATATGCAAAGAATGAGTGATGCCAGTATACCTCCCCCCAAGCTTAGGCTCTTGCCTAAGTGGAGATCATTCAGCGAGGGTCAGGGTTCCACGGCGAGTAGTACATGGCGTGATCATAATAATGTCCTTGTGCAGAAGAATAGCGTGGAGGCTCGCATGACCATAATGTTGATGCGAGGAGCTCGCTGCATCGGATGACGAGTCGAGGTGTTCCTCGGCCTCCTCCGTGCCGCCTCTTGCACGATGGCCATCTCCCTCCAAGTATGCATTCAGTTCTCCTTCCGTGACTGACCAATCCTTCCTGGAATCAAAGTTAAACAAAACAGGTGCAGGCAATCGTACTAACTTTTCAGTTTTCTTAGTGGTTCTCCAATTTTTCTTATAGAATGTTATCTTATAAAACAGGTTACTCAAATTAGACAAATCAGAAACAAATTCATGCTTAATCATGGAAACTATGTCAAGTTTCTCTATGGAGAGCGGAATATCAAGATGGTGAGGTTCTACACCATGCATTACTTCTATAAATGTTCAAAGACTACCCTCTCACCAGGGGGTCTGAAGGGGCAAACGAATCTGGGTCGTCCAATCAGGTTGCAACAGTAGAATCTGCATCCCACTTTTCATCTCAGCCGTCCGATCAGTCAAAACTTTTCTCACTCGTTCGGCTTCGAAAAGACTCCATGACAGGTGGGGCCTTCTACGTGCCGGGCCCGACAGTGAGAGGCAGGCAGGTCCGCTCGTTCGGTCGCTTCTTTCTCATTTCCACAGACGAGAGGTGAAAACCTAGATCGAAGAAGCTCCCCAATCCCGTGCGCTCGCCTCCACTCCTCTCCTCCCCAATCCCTCTAGAGACAGCGGCGGCTCGGCCCGGCCATGGAGACGGAGCTCAGCGCGGAGGAAGGGTACCTGTCTCCTCGTCCTCTCCTCTTCAATGTCGGCGCGAGGAGGCGGCCGTGCCGGCGTTCCGGCGAGCAAGGAGCGCACCGGGGTCCTGCGCGACGCTCTCCTACGACGCGGCCTATGGGCAGGACGGGAAGGCGGGCGTGGCGGCGTTCGAGCGCGGGACGAGCGCGCTGAGACCCTGGACGCCGCCGTGCTGGTCTCCGGGTTCCTCCTCGGCGTGGTCTGCATCTTCCCCGCCAAGATCTTTGGTGGAGTTCCTCCCCAGTTTTTCCTCGGTCAGCGGCGACTCGCGGCGGAACGAGGGCTCCCAAGACGGCGGCTCACGCGTTGCGGAGGAGCTGGGTCGAAGTCGCTGCAGCGGGGAGACGCCGTCCTCCTCGGCCGTCCTACCTCCGGCGACCTCACCATCTTGAACGGATCTGCAGGTATGGCAAATCCTCCTTTCCTTTTTGATTTCTGTGCAATGTCAATCTCCTCTCTGGTGATTCAGAAAGGTGGCTTCCATGCATGTAGATTGTAGATCCTCTAATACATGTAGATCCGTTTCTCTTATTTTCTTCTTTTGAGACTAGCTGATGAAAGTGGTATGGCTGCAGGCTGACCATAAATTATGGTACTGCTGCTTTGTGAAAGTATTTTCTGTTGATTTAGCCTCTGGTTCAGATAAAGGAAGGTACATCATATGAGATAGGTATATTTCTGGTTTCACAACCATGTGCCATTGGCTTACAGTACATGTAATCGAGTATTTCAGTTAAAAAGTAGTACTGAGGAATCTGCAATTACTTTACCATATGAGTAATTAAGCATTTTGAGAAACCAATACGGTGATATGATAGTGCACACATTTTTGGAATCATCAATTACTTAACCATTGTTGAGTGATTGGTTGAAACGACTTGCAGTCTAGCAGCGCACATCAGCATCAAACATTTATTTTTTTAGGTTCCTTCTAAATTACTCAGTTTGTTTCCTGATTGGTTGATCGAATTCCAACACCTTTCTTGCAGTTTGCATTGCGCATTGGTTGAGGAGTGCCTGGCAGTTGGCGAGAGAAGAGGATCAAAAGAACGAAAGGAGGCAAGATTATTTTATGGTTGTGGAACCAGTCTCCCGGATTCTATTTTAGTAAGCAATCTTTGTCACTGTTATAGCATCCCTTTTAATGGTGTTATCATGTTGCCTATTTAGACTGTCTCGACATAGAGAAATATGTGACAGCAAAAAACTTAGAGAAATATTTAGGTCATTCTTCTTTGTTTAGAAATGTTCCTTCTCCTCACATCAATTTTTTTTAGGTTCTAAATTACTCAGTTTGTTCCCTGATTCGTTGATCGAATTCCAACACCTTTCTTGCAGTTTGCATTACGTATTGGTTGAGGAGTGCCTGGCAGTTGGCGAGAGAAGAGGATCAAAAGAACGAGAGGAGGCAAGATTATTTTATGGTTGTGGAACCAGTCTCCCGGATTCTATTGTACATGCAGATGCAGGTGCAGCTTTCTCCGCCTTGATTTATTCTGGGCAGCTTTCCATCCTAATCTCTAACATGTGTCCCGTCTTTATTTTTTTTCTCCCACAAGATTTGGTTTGATGTTGAGATTTGGCTGGGTCTCGATTCAATTTTGGCCAGGTGGTGCGCTGAATACTCCTGCTAATTCTAATGGTTTGTCTGGTTTATGCTTTAGTTCTTACCATTCATGTTTTTAAGGCTTTTTGGTGATGCGTTGTTGTCTCTCGGAATACAGGCATTGGGAAATGCGGCAAAACTTATATGAGCTGGATTTCACTGTTGTTGCCGTGAGGTACATCTCATAATCCAGTCGCTTGACTTACTTACTCCTGCCTATAGTAAAAATGTCGAGTTGTCTCAACTTTGTACCATTTTCCTCTATATAAACTACTTACATTACCAGAGATGTGACTCTTTTTCTCATGATAAATATATTATTATCCTTCATCTTAGGGCACTAATGACACCGTTGTTTTACACATGCTTGATTTCGTTACCGTCCAACCACGACAAATTGATCAATAAACTAGGCATTAATCATTTTGCCGAAATAAGATAACACAAAATATATACCTGTTCAAATCTTCAATACCTTCACTGCACACCATTCCGATCTCACACCAACAAACATAAACGAGGCACTTCTGGAGAGCAAAGGCGGTTGCGTTTCCAAGTATTTACATGAGCCAAAAATACAGTAACTAATTACGCATATGCTTCTCACTATTTAGACTTACAGAATTCTCTTCTTACTGTGTAATTTGCAGCTGAAAAACTTACTTATTTTCTGTGCAAAGCAATATTAAAGTTTCATTTTTGATTCCAGGGAAACACAATGGAGGTATGTGTGCCAGCCAATCGTACATGTCAGTTCAAAGAACTTCTGAAGAAAGGCTATGTGTGTACCAGTCAATCGTACAGGTCAGTTCCACATGATTTTGATTTTTTACATTCAGCTGTGCTTTGGTTAGCCTCATGTTGTTAATTTTTGGGTGCTGCTGATTGAATTTCTCTGAATTTAATATTTAGTTTTTTTATCTCAGCTATATATATCTTGGATGTTCAGTGCAAATTAGTTACTGTATTTTGGAGCCTGCTGTGCCAAAGTGAGCTCTTGGTTTTCGATTTTATTAAAGTTTAATTTTGCTTAGGCTCATGTTGTTAATTTTTGGGAGCTGCTGATTGTATTTCTCTGAATTTAATATATAAGTTTTTTTTTATCTCAGCTATGTAGAGTATCTTAGATGTTTAGTGCCATGCCAATGATTTTGATATATCTATGTTGTGTAGCCATGTAATTAATAATGCTTGATGTTATTTTGTTTATAGGATACATCTCGCATGGGTGAGATCAGAAGGTCTAGGTCATTGTTTGGCAATGTATTTGTGGCTTACGCTGAAAACTTACTCTCATAATGATGGTTGCTGTGTGACCTTATCAGTGGTTTATGTTGGAAGCGAGCATGTTTTTTGATAACTTCTTCTACGCTGGTGACTGTTGGCTGAAGTTATTCCAGTGCGAGAACTGAGCTATACTTCAAGTGTATCTCTGCTGTAATCATTAGCATCAGACCCATGCTATGTACGGAAACTGTGTCAACATCATATTATTTCCAGGGAGGGTTGCAGGTAATTATTCTTCAAAACTATTTGATTTCCATTGAGTAGTCAAAATCTTCTCTCTTTATTTAGTCAAAGGAGGCTGAATAGAAAGCTCCATCATTATTTATCGTGTGCCCTTTTGTTCCCCGAGTAAAGGAAAGCATAGCTGATCATTCGTATGGGGCATTACGGCATTATTACAGTGTGTTCCTTTTCCTTGCAAGTAACATATATTCACGTGCCAGCCTTGATCCATTTACTACTTAACACTGTTGTTAACTTACCCTAAGTTTTTAGAAATCTTTTCTATTTATTTGGGATATAGTCGCCTGTTTTGATGAGTTATATAAGAGATTGTCGGATCTGTTCGTTGCATTTTTCATCGGTTACAGCTACTGGGCTATTTCAAATTTAGGGGAATGGTTATTTCAAAAATTAGTGCACATCTGCGTGTTATGCTGGCCAAGAGGATGAGCTGCAGCCTCCCCTTTCAATCTCCCTACTTCTTGTCTTTTAGTTCGTCTGCTGCCAATTTAGATCGACCTAATCATCGTTTTTTCTCATATGATTGGATTTCTGTGCATTGCTCGTGTCTCAATCATGCGTGGGTGCATTGCTTTTGATCCATTCATGCATATGTTACTACATTGGTCTACGGTACATTAACTAATTCCTTTTGGTGCTTGGTGTTTGCAGCGGTTATCAGTCCTATGCACTTTACACACTCAACACCTGGACGTGGCCTACATGATGCCGCCTGCTTTGCGCCCACCTTGCAGATCTTCACACTCAGACTCGCGGGAATAAAAGGTGGCCTCGAATGGCCACTGTCTGTGTACGGCGTGGTTGCTGCACGAGACGAAGTTGATCACAATCGTAACCTTCTCTTCTCTTGCAATAGAAGCGAGTCTCAAAAACTCGATCAAGATGTACGCATGCTACTCCCTCAACTTTTTAGATCTCACTGCATAACGACTACTGCATGGTTCTTTTCATATACACTAAAAATGTTACTGTCAGCTCGGGCTCCCCTTCTCATCGCCCTACAGGACAGGAGCGGAGGGTGAATGGCGAGCGGACGAGCGCTGGGTGGAGGAGTGGCTAGGGCGGCGCTGGTCAAGAGGAGGAGCTGCAGCCATGCAAGGATCGGTATGTGCTCGCCTTCCTCTCTCCCTACTCCCCACGCTACATATTGTTGTCTTGTCTTTCAGTTTATTTGCTGCCAATTTAGATCGATCGATTTCTGTGCTTGGTGGAGCAGCTAGGAAGCAAACGGGAAGACACGAGAGAAGGTACTCGTGGTCTCCGCATCTGATAGCATGTATTGTGAGGTGATTTTCTCCCCATCTTTTTCCCTTCTACTCGTGGTCTCTCTATTGACATGGATGTTAGTATATTCAGCTTACTTTCACTCACCGGCTCAGATTAGATGGGTGTTCTACAATAAAAGGATTGGTGAATTTTTTGTCTAGCTCTGCTTTGATAAAAGAGATTTATTGTCTCAAACATTTCAATATTCGCATATTTACAGTACACATCAAATTTCTCTGCTTTGATAAAAGAGATTTATTGTCTCAAACATTTCAATATTCGCATATTTACAGTACACATCAAATTTGTCTCAAATATTTATTCATAGTCTCAACTTTAAATTTTTTGTGTCAGTATAAAAAACTGGGAGTGGTTTGTGCTATTCTTAGGAGTAGATTAGTTGGGCTCTCAAAATAAAAAGGAATAGCATTACTGGGACAGACATGAGCATGGGTGAACGCAAGGTATTACTGTAATAATAATTCAGTTTGCTATGAGCATCTCCAGCCTACTTTCACCCCCCTGCTAATTTTTGTAATGTATTATGTATGTCTCCGTGCTCATTTATATTGTATAACAAAAGTTAAAAGCTAAAGAAATCTTCTAACAAATTTGCTGGGTTTATACTCTATAAATAGTGTATATTATTGAAAAATAAAATAGAGAGTTTTCTTGATGACAGCAGCTGCCTGGAGGCGGCGGTGGATGGATGACACATTGCAAAGAAGGTTGTTCTCTGAAGCCTTTTGAATGAGGGAACTCGGTCATTTCATCTGCATCATCATTGCAGGTTCCTATTACACAGAGAGTGAAGTTCAAATTTGTTGGATTGATTGGTGTGTCCCCGATGGTACCACCGCTAGGTATGGGGGAGTACCACGATTTCAAATGTAGAAGTAATAAACAAGCTATTGTCTTTCCAATCATGCGTCATTAGCTTTTGTTTTATCTACCTCTGCCTTTACAATCTGCCTTCTGAATTGTAGTTTACCGCAGGATGATGGGTATTTCGGAAAAACACCTACAGTTAGTAAACATGGCTATGCTGATTAGCTAATTATGTACACAAATAGTATCTCTTCTCTAACATGATCACATAAAAATGGTTAATTGTTTAGTTTGCACTAAGAAATCTCCTTATGGCAATTACTGTCTGATGCAGGGTCTCCCGAAGGCGGAAATCAAGCATGTGCAATGTATTTCATTGTCACAATAATTGGTTCATTTTCTATTATAAAAACATAAGGGGTTGTTTGGAAGAAAAGGCAGGAGGAGAATAATATCACTAATTTTGTACGACTTCCATAATACCCAGTAAAAACACTTAATTTGTTTCTTTGTATGTGTTTATGACGAATACAATAAAAAGGGCCTCATTATTTTATTTAGCTCATGTTACCAGCTTCTTATTTCGGGTACTCAAATTATTGTTTCTTTGTATGGGAGTATGCATTTAATTTACCTACTGATTTTAAAAGGTTGCTTTCAACCATGCACTTCTATGCTATTGTGAAATTGAGTAGGACTTAAACTGTAACTTTAGTTTTCATTCACTGTCGGTGCAATCTTATTGAACTGCTGGTTATAGTTTACTACAGGAAATCCAATACCCCTTCTAAAATTCATGCCACACTGTTGCAATGAGTTGGCGGTGGTTAATATATGAGCTCAATAGCACTATGGGCCTCAAGAATACCACACTTGAGGTTGCTAATATACCTGATTCAAATATCAGAAACCAGTCATTTGGATAGCAGAGAGCAGAATGAAAAATTGGCTTGCATTCCAGGTTCCAAGGTGCATTTCTTTCCTTCATTTTCCTTTTGGGAAATTAGGAATGACTCACTCTGATTCACTTTGGTCATGTTGTAGGCTCGCCGGGTTTTTTTTGCTGATAAAGAGTTGCCCTCATGTACCTGATCATCTAGGTACTTCTATCTATTGTCTGTTAAGTTGTATGTTATCTGGAATACCACCTCTTGAAGCCACCATCCTATCATGTACCCTTATCTTTGTTTTTCATGCTTTACTTGCCTTTGCATTTTGGGTAGGATTTGGCTCGAGATAGCAATTGCCTAAAAGATAAGTTAGCTTTGAGTTATTTATTCTGGGTTCTATGCACTGCAGGTAAATATACATATGCCTAATGAGTTCTCCGCGGTCTGCCAGTCTGCAACACATAACTCATACATACTTATACACTAATACAGTAAGATATAATATTCAACTTTGTTGCTCATGTGTCATTTCCCAGCTTGTTCGCCATTCAGAACGGTAACATGCGATGGCATTTTCGGTGATAATATTTTTAAAATAAATAAAGTAACTCTGCTCACATGTGTGTAGTTCCCCTGAAACTCTTTTATGTTAATATATGCTCTATGCAGTATCCATCTCTTCAGATGTCTGTTGTATGTACAATGCATCCTTTGTTGCTAAGTGTTTTTATGCCAGGCTGTTTGTTTCATTTTAATACAATGATCTCATAGCAGGGTCACTTTTATTTATAGCCCTATGTTTCTCTAATTAACTTTACACTATGCATAGTATTTCTGTCCGTACAGACAGAAAGTGAGATTTGTAGGTTTAGGCCAAGAGGCAACTAACGAATTTAAGAATTATTTGGTGCCTCAAGTCCACTGCTGTAGAATTTGATGTAGTACAGGAAAAGGAATGGATAATCCACGTCTCTACAGCCTAGGAAATTAACTCTTGCAATCTCATCCTACACATCTACAAGCCAGTAGCTACAGCGCTGACGGTAAGAATCAGACAACAAGGATAAACAATGGCAACACACTATGGGAGTCAAATAACTTATGGCCGGTGGCACCGGCGACCTGTCCTCCAGTGGCAGTAGCGACTCAGCGGCGGAAGTAGCTTTGATTAAGAGGGTAACAGGTAGGGCTGAGGTCGGAGGAGATCGAAACACGTAGGCACGGTCCTGAAATGCTAATAAGAGGTGGCGATGAAAGAGTTGTTCCAGGCTTTAGGTTCCCTTTTGATTTTTAGCTACTCTCTTTTCGATTGGATGTCGGTGGAAGTGATGAAGTTATAAGAGTTGCATTCCCTTTGTTTGTTGCTTAATATCATTTGTGCAATTAGTATCTAATTTTCCACCATTAGTTCTTTGAAGCCTGCAGAACTACAGACTACTTATAAGAGTTTACTTTCAGGTGTATGAAATGAAATATTTCTTTTCAATTCCTAAATCTGCAGTGTTGGGTGTTTTGATCGGTTAGTGAGTCAGATCTTTTCGATAAAAACATATTTGAAAGGTTTTTGTCACGCTACTCGGCTTTGGGTGTCTTTTTAATTATTATTACAGTATCACTATAGGAAGGAAGACAACAAATGATTTTTTTTGTTATATTCTGTTGTCAGTGTTTGCTCCTTGGCTCTTTTTGATAGTATCTTCTTGTTCAATATGTGAGCAGTTTGGATAATGGACATTACTGTATTGGAATGCAGAGGTTTGATGGCATGATTCTACCTCATTATTGTACAGTGCATTCAACCTGTTGTTGCTTTCTTCCAACCCAGGTATTAATCTGGGTAAATGTACATATATCTGTGCTCATTGGCTCTCTTTCATTTTGTACTACTACTGATTTGATAGGCTTGCTTTTGAATATGTTGTCCAATTTGAGAGCTATAAGGTTTTAGAAAAAATTACTCTTCAAAGTATAGTGCATGTGCTCTTCAATCCGATCAATATACCTGCAATTCTGAAATATTTAAATGTCTGCATCTTTTTTTCTTCAGATTCTTGTGTTTACGGTTGACACCTACTGGTAGTCCTCCTCAGTCCTAACCTGGACGGTAGCGGACGCGTGTATGTTGCAGATGGCTCCGAGGCGCTCGAGCAAATGGCCCCTTCATCTCCCATCAAGTGATCCAAGGATGGTAAGAAACCTTCACTGGCTTCAACATCACCGCCCGTGTGAGATTTACATATTTTACTTTTGTGTATGCTGCAAATTAGTGCTTGAGTACCCCCGTTCTCTGGCCTTTGCTTTTCTTTCATTCTGCGAGTATGTGAAAGTCGTGTTTCTATATGCACTGTCCGTGGAATTTGCTTAGTTAGGTTATACGCTAAACGAATACGAAATCAAGAGATTTGACAGATTCAAAGTTCATCAAGGTCCCTGGATTCCTTATCCACTGTGTTGTGCCAGAACATTCTCAGGGTTCCTGATTTGCTTACATATAAGAGTTGCACATATATACATTCATGTTTGCAGTACAATGCATTCATGTTTGTTTTCTTGATGTAGTTCTGCTCATTTCAATTGTATGTTTTGCTTTCCTTATCCTTTTGTTTTGGTAGAAGATGCCATTTGTATTAGCTTATTTGATCAATATGTAATTAATAAGTATGTATTGTTTATAATGGAAGTCATGAAATTAAAACGAAGCTCTTCTGATGTATAATTCAAAATAAATATGTGGACTGAACACACGATGGTACTACAGGGGAAACACACCATGGTTTTTTGAAATTCTGTTTTGGTTCTGTTCGTGCAAGTGGAAAAGTAGAAATCTTGATGAAACACCGTGTTTTTCTTTCATACAAGTCGATGGCATGGCTTTGCACTTGGTAAACAATCTACATCTATGGATTATATGTCTAGAGGTGCTTGTTGTTTCAGCACGGACATGTTATCTGTGCTATATATTGTAAAGCTAATATTTATCCTTCAATATATAACGGAATTTTATTCCGAGTTCTCTTTTCTGCGTCTTTGGTAAATATCCTAGCTCAAAATGGGAGCTCTTATTTCACCAATGATCACATGGTATGCGGTTGCCCATTATACCGAAAATAGATTGGCTTAGAAGTTTATCGGTTCCATTTCATTCTTATACAATGTTTTGTAGTACGCTCCTTGACTAGGGGTAGCTAAAGAAACCTATTTGGCTATATACATGATGTGATCTTCATAAGATAATTTTTCAGATTACTGAATGTTCATTGATCTTTCTTTATGCTTCCCGACTTCCCGCTGCTATTTTCAAAGTCTGGATGCTTAGTTTTCCATTGTTGGTTTGGAGCATTTAGGAAAAATTCTATTTTTGCAGGCTAGGTGCATATGTAATGGATATTCTGGCTCGGATCTATTATTCATGCCACAGTGGGGTGAGCTTATCTCGATCCTCTAGCGTAAGCTCGGTCTCTCTCTCTCTCTCTGTTGCCATATGCTATGGTTCTTAGTTTCCATGGACTGATTACTGAATCTGGCTCATTCTTGTGAATATGTGAAGTAGAAAATTAGCGTGAACTGGTGGATGGCTTTAGTTTGTCAGTGTTTTCATTCCGATGTAATTTATTTATCGATAGCTTCTTGGCCAATACATTTCCAAATTAATACATTAAGTGGTTTATTGTTTCCAGGGAACCTTGGTTCTTTTACTTGGCCCAGTTGTGATGTGCTTGCTTAGCTGATTATAGCTCTGCAAAACTAGACCAAATGTAGTTTGCTTAGAGTCTATTGTAAGGTAGGGTGGATTAGTGTAATGCAATTTTATTGTCGAGGTAATGGCTCATACTACCATGGCTTTATGAAACGAGTGTCTCTGTGACAGTAGGATCAAATGCACCGGTATGAAGCTGGGCCTAACCATGTTGTATGTTCTTTCTAGGAGCTCAAAACATGCTTCTTTTTTGCCCTGCCTACATCTCGATGTGGGTAATGCTACTTTTCTTGGGCTGTGATATTACTATTAGCTTAAGGATCATCTGGCAAAAAATCATATCAGCCTTCTCTCTAATAAGTAAACTTAACAATATGTTATAGTGCATCATTACCATATGGAGCAATATGACTTACAAGTGGATGTTGTAATTTTTGTTTGCATAGAATGGGAGTTGAGGGTTGAGTTGTGCAATATTTGGCTATGGTTATTCTATTACAAGTGCATATCACACATTTGATAACGGTTCTTTGCACACCACTTTGTTTTCTCCTGATGCCATATAATAATAACATCTACACAGTTCAACATGATGCCATATAAAGCTTGATAAAATCAATCTCCGGAAGAACTTTTTAGTCACATGCAGCTGTTTCTTCTGTTGTGCGATCTTTTCAGCTCAAGAGCTCTTACCAGATCAATATCTTTATGCGCTGGACATTGTCTACTGACAACATGTGAAGATAGTGAGGGTTGCTACCAGAGCATAGCTGTTTGCGCTGGATAATGAATGAGCACGAATCAGAAGCTACTTTCAGTCAATAGAAAATCCGTGTTGCCTGAGACCAAGCTCAAGGATGGGGATAGCTGGGGTAATTTATTAGGTTGCTACCGCCTCCTAAGTTTGTACATAATGAGACCATCCGGTAGTAATTTTTGCTGCAAATACAAGTTCTCATGCAATAAATTCAAGTTTGAATTTGTTACTTGTGCCTCCGCCTCCTTAGTTTGTACATAGTGTTATTTCCTGCAGGACAATGATATTAGACATTCTCTAAATTTCTATAGAATTTACATGTGAATTCCACCAGTCTTGCTTTTGCCTTTGCGCCGGGGATAGAGTTGCCATAACCCTAAAGCCTCGAACCAAAAAATTTATCCTCCTGCTCGCAATAATTATAAACAAAGCTAAATCTTATGGTTTAGATTCTGCCTTGATTTTGCCATTTGCGCGATAGCGCAACCGGTCATCTAGTAGCTAATAAACAAGAGGCGATGAGACCTCCGCAAATTCCTCCCCTCTCACGTTTAGTAGCAAGTCTATAGGTTATCAAAGCTCCCAAGTTATAAGTCCTATCACTTTGTAATGCAGCAGCTAGAAAAGCTAAATCTTGGATAGATAACTTACTTGAATTCTTCATAGCAAGAACGCACTTGGTGATAAAATAAGCAAAGTAACGAATGGCTGGGAGTTGAATACTACTGATTTTACCACCATCCTCTGAGAAGCTCCTTTCATGACAAATCATCTTGTAGAGATTCAAGAGCTCTTGCGGCGATCCCCTCATCTTCTCGCACGATCCCCATTGCGGCACTCTAATGGCTGCACAAAAATCATTGAAAGGTGATGTTACAGGTTTATTCTTTTTGGGCCAACCAGAGGTTGATGAGACCAAATGAATTCAAAATCGTGCACTCAGGAGTCAAAGATCCCTCTCAGCAACCCCCAACCACAAAGCAAGAAGTCTCTTGTCCGACACAATAGGTGCACTAGTTCGGCGAAGAGATAGTGAAATACAAGTGGTATGAATGAATATGAGCATAGTACGGCGCCAGAAAAGTGCTTGCTGGCGTGCGATTGATGGTAGTAATATTGCGGGAAGTAAACATGCAGTAGAATAGTAAACAAGCAGCGATAACAGTATTTAGGAACAAGGCCTAGGGATCATACTTTCACTAGTGGACACTCTCAACATTGATCACATAACAGAATAAATAGATAGATGCTAGACTCTACACCCTCTTGTTGGATGATGAACACCACTAACTGTGTAGGATTACACGAACCCTCAATGCCGGAGTTAACAAGCTCCACAATATTCAATGTTCATATTTAAATAACCTTAGAGTGCATAACAGATCAACATAACCAAACCAAGTACTAACATAGCATGCACACTGTCACCATCACACTATGAAGGAGGCATAGATCACATCAATACTATCATAGCAATAGTTAACTTCATAATCTACAAGAGATCACAATCATAGCCTACGCCAAGTACTACACGATGCACACCTGTCACCATTACACCGTGCAGGAGGAATAAACTACTTTAATAACATCACTAGAGTAGCACAGATAAATTGTGATACAAAACACATCGCAATCATAAAGGAATATAAATAAGCACCTCACTATGCCATTCATAACAGTGAATAAGTATTCTGTGAAATATAGCCTAAGAGACCCACACGGTGCACACACTGTCACCTTTACACACGTGGGACAAGGAGTCTCCGGAGATCACATAAGTAAAACCCACTTGACTAGCATAATGACATCTAGATTACAAGCATCATCATATGAATCTCAATCATGTAAGGCAACTCATGAGATTATTGTATTGAAGTACATAGGAGAGAGATGAACCACATAGCTACCGGTACAGCCCCGAGCCTCGATGGAGAACTACTCCCTCCTCATGGGAGACAACAGCGTTGATGAAGATGGCGGTGGTGTCGATGGAGGAGCCTTCGGGGGCACTTCCCCGTCCGGCGGCGTGCCGGAACAGAGACTCCTGTCCCCCAGGATCTTGGCTTCGCGATGGCGGCGGCTCTGGAAGGTTTTCTCTGGTTTCGTCGAACGTGGTAGGGTTTCGCGACGGAGACTTTAAGTAGGCGGAAGGGCAAGGTCGGTGGAGTCTGGTGGGGCCACACATAGGCCGGCGCGGCCGGGGCTTGGGCCGCGCCGCCCTACTGTGTCCCCACCTCGTGGCCCCACTTCGTTTCCTTCGGACTTGGAAGCTTCGTTGAAAAATAGGACCCTGGCGTTGATTTCGTCCAATTCCGAGAATATTTCCTTACTAGGATTTCCGAAACCAAAAACAACAGAAAACAGGAACGGCACTCATCTCGTCAATAGGTTAGTTCCGGAAAATGCATCAAAACATAATAAAGTGTGAATAAAACATGTAGGTATTGTCATAAAACAAGCATGGAACATAAGAAATTATAGATACGTTTGAGACGTATCAAGCATCCCCAAGCTTAGTTCCTACTCGCCCTCGAGTAGGTAAACGATAACAAGGATAATTTCTGAAGTGACATGCTACCAACATAATCTTGATCCAATAATGATGTAAAGCATGTGAACTGAGATCAAATCACTCAAAGAAAATGTCTATATTGATATAAGAGATGATAATGCAAGAGTTAAACAAGCTAGAAGTTTTCATGAACTATTGCTTCAAAGACATGAAACCGTACAAAGTTCATTAAAGATGTGTTAAGTATTCAGCGTAGAAGTTCTATCCTTCATTCCAAGCATCAAGTAAATTTTCACAACATAAGAAGGATTCAGTCAAGTAAACATAAACATGAACGTCATGAATCAACTGTTTCGAAGTCTACTCAACCGGTGAGCGCAAGCATTTGGTATTAGCACCAAGATGTTATGGCATAAAGAACGTTAATGGGGGTTTGGAAGGCCAAATGGAAGAAAGTCTTACAAAGCTATAAGTGATTACTAGACAAGAGGAAGTCTTATAATCGAAGCTATGCAAGGAGTAGTGATTGCCATGCAACGGATGCACATAGAGCTATATGTGTATGAAAGCTCTCCAATGGAACTAGTGGGGGTGCATCCAACTTGGTTGCTCACGAAGACCTAGAGCACTTTTGAGGAGGCTCATCATTGGAATATACAACCCAAGTTCTATAGTGTAAATTCCCCACATAGTTATACTAGTAAAACATGAAAACTCTCTCATATGGAGTGTAGGTGCTAAACATGAGCACAAGTGATGACTATGAATACTGCAGGTGCTAAAACATGAGCACAAGTGTGGATAAAAGATAGTAATGCTGCCCCCTTTTTCTTTATTCTCTTTTCTTTTTCTTTTTCTTTTCAATTTTTTTTTCTCTTTTTTTTTCTTTTTGATGGCCTCCATGGCTCTTTTCACTTTTAGGGGCAACATCCTAATATGACAACACACTTTTTGGTACAAATAACTCATAACGAATAAAACATGATGTATGAAACTGTATGCCTCTGCCAGTGTAGCAGGATGTGCAATGATCTAGCGTAACATGGGTAAACCACACATCAGCTGTATAGGATCATGCAAAGCAATATATAAATAATAAATGACAACATGGCATGTAATGTAAAATGGAAGTTGCATGGCAATATATCTCGGAACAGCTATGGAAATGCTGTGGTAGGTAGGTATGGTGGCTGTTTTGAGGAGATGTATGGGCTTATGTGTAGGAGAACAAGAGAAAGTCCTCCCACGGGTTTGGATGTACCGGCGAAGTATGCACAATTCTCAATGTGAGCAAAAGGCAATGCACAGTACCGAAGAGGCTAGCAAATATGGATGGTGGAAGTGCCAAAAACCGTAGCTTAACATTAGTCAAAAAGAACTCACAAGCTTATTGCAAACATCTAGCAGGTTCAACATTAAGAGCATGATTAAAATTTCACTGACCTTCAACACAACTTAGTTATTACGATGAACTCTCAGACATGGAAAGCTATCAAGTCCAACTACACCTTCAACTATTTAAATAGAGTTTGCAGTACGGCACAAGCTTAAAGACAACAATCCACTACTAATTTTAACTTATTCAAACAACAAGTTTTACCATCTAAATACCTCAAAACGTTTGCAAAGAATCAAGTTATCAAAGCTCAATGATCTACAATATTATGCAACTGTTTCATTATACCACTACCACATGCAACATTTCCTTAACCAACCGAATAACAATGAACGAAGCAGTTTCAACCTTCGCCATGAACATTAAAAGCTAAGAACACATGTGTTCATACGAACCAGCGGAGCGTGTCTCTCTCCCACACAAGGATGAACTTATTCAAACAAAACAAAAACAAACAGACGCTCCAAGTAAAGTACATAAGATGTGACCGAATAAAAATATAGTTTCAAGAGAAGAAACCTGATAAATTGTCGATGAAGAAGGGGATGCCTTGGGCATCCCCAAGCTTAGATGCTTGAGTCTTCTTGAAATATGCAGGGATGAACCACGGGGCATCCCCAAGCTTAGACTCTTCACTCTTCTTGATCATAGTATATCATCCTCCTCTCTTGACCCTTGAAAACTTCTTCCACACTAAACTTTAAGCAAACTCATTAGAGGGTTAGTGCACAATCAAAAATTCACATGTTCAGAGGTGACACAATCATTTTTAACACTTCTGGACATTGCACAAAGCTTCTGAAAGTTAATGGAACAAAGAAACTCATTCAACATAGCAAAAGCGGCAATGCGAAATAAAAGGCAGAATCTGTCAAAAACAGAACAGTCCGTAAAGACGAATTTTGCAGGGGCACTTAACTTGCTCAAACGGAAAAACTCAAAACTAATGAAAGTTGCGTACATATCTGAGGATCACACACGTAAATTTGCAGATTTTTTTGATTTTTTTACAGAGACTTCTGCGCGAATTCGTGACAGACAACAATGCTGTTTCTGCGCAGCAATTCAAATCTAGCATCAACTTTACCATAGAGACTTTACTTGGCACAAAAACATGATAAGGAGAGGTTGCTACAGTAGTAAACAACTTCCAAGACTCAACAAAACAAAAATTTCTGTAGTAAAATAAACACATGGGTTATCTCCCAAGAAGTTCTTTCTTTATAGCCATTAAGATGGACTCAGCAATTTTAATGATGCTCACATGAAAAATAGCAAATGAAGCAAAAGAGAGCGTCAAGAAGCAAATTTAAAACACATTTAAGCCTAACATGCTTCCTATGAAAAGGAATCTTGTAAATAAACAAATTCATGAAGCATAATGCAACAAGCATAGAAAGATAAAACAAGTGTAACTTCAAAAATTTCAGCATATAGAGAGGTGTTTTAGTAACATGAAAATTTCTACAACCATATTTTCCTCTCTCATAATAATTTTCAGAGGCATCATGAACAAACTCAACAATATAAGTATCACATAAAGCATTCTTATTCACATGCATAAAAGTATCATTACTCTCCACATAAGCATAATCAATTTTATTAGATGTAGTGGGAGAAAATTCAACAAAGTAGCCATCATTATTATTCTCATCAAGTGTAGGAGGCATAGTATAATCATAATAAAATTTACTCTCCATAGTAGGCGGCACCAAAAGATCATTATAATCATCATAAATAGGAGGCAAAGTATCATCAAAGTAAATTTTCTCCTCAATGCTTGGGGGACTAAAAATATCATGCTCATCAAAGCCAGCTTCCCCAAGCTTAGAATTTTCCATATCATCAACAACAATGGTGTTCAAAGCGTTCATACTAATATCATTGCTACTAGCATGCAAATAAGATTCCATAGGTTTTTTAATTTTCGCATTAAACCATTCATGTCTTGACTCGGGAAATAGAATAAAAAGCTCACAGATGTTTTCCATTATGCCTTACTAGTGTAAAACAAGAAACAACAAGATGCAATTGCAGGATCTAAAGGAAATAGCTTCGAGCACACACACAACGGCGCGAGAAAAGTACTTTACCTGGGACCGAAGTATGAGAGCCTTTACCTTTCCTCCGGCAACGGCGCCGGAAAAGTGCTTGATGTCTACGGGTGCTTCTATTCTTGTAGGCAGTGTTGGGCCTCCAAGAGCGTTTGTAGAACGACAGCAAGTTTCCCTTAAGTGGATCACCCAAGGTTTATCGAACTCAGGGAGGAAGAGGTCAAAGATATCCCTCTCAAGCAACCCTGCAACCACAAAGCAAGAAGTCTCTTGTGTCCCCAACACACCTAATAGGTGCACTAGTCCGGCGAAGAGATAGTGAAATACAAGTGGTATGAATGAATATGAGCAGTAGTACGGCGCCAGAAAAGTGCTGGCGTGCGGTTGATGGTAGTAATATTGCAGAAGTAAACATGCAGTAGAATAGTAAACAAGCAGCGATAACAGTATTTAGGAACAAGGCCTAGGGATCATACTTTCACTAGTGGACACTCTCAACATTGATCACATAACCGAATAAATAGATAGATGCTAGACTCTACACCCTCTTATTGGATGATGAACACCACTAATGTGTAGGATTACACGAACCCTCAATGCCGGAGTTAACAAGCTCCACAATATTCAATGTTCATATTTAAATAACCTTAGAGTGCATAACAGATCAACATAACCAAACCAAGTACTAACATAGCATGCACACTGTCACCATCACACTATGAAGGAGGCATAGATCACATCAATACTATCATAGCAATAGTTAACTTCATAATCTACAAGAGATCACAATCATAGCCTACGCCAAGTACTACACGATGCACACACTGTCACCATTACACCGTGCAGGAGGAATAAACTACTTTAATAACATCACTAGAGTAGCACACGGATAAATTGTGATACAAAACACATTGCAATCATAAAGGGATATAAATAAGCACCTCACTATGCCATTCATAACAGTGAATAAGTATTCTGTGAAATATAGCCTAAGAGACCCACACGGTGCACACACTGTCACCTTTACACACGTGGGACAAGGAGTCTCCGGAGATCACATAAGTAAAACCCACTTGACTAGCATAATGACATCTAGATTACAAGCATCATCATATGAATCTCAATCATGTAAGGCAGCTCATGAGATTATTGTATTGAAGTACATAGGAGAGAGATGAACCACATAGCTACCGGTACAGCCCCGAGCCTCGATGGAGAACTACTCCCTCCTCATGGGAGACAACGGCGTTGATGAAGATGGCGGTGGTGTCGATGGAGGAGCCTTCGGGGGCACTTCCCGTCCCGGCGTGCGGAACAGAGACTCCTGTCCCCCAGATCTTGGCTTCGATGGCGGCGGCTTTGGAAGGTTTTTCTCTGGTTTCGTCGAACGTGGTAGGGTTTTGCGACGGAGACTTAGGCGGAAGGGCAAGGTCGGTGGAGTCTGGTGGGGCCACACAATAGGCCGGCGCGGCCGGGGCTTGGGCCGCCTTACTATGTCCCCACCTCGTGGCCCCACTTCGTTTCCCCTTCGGACTTCGGAAGCTTCGTGGAAAAATAGGACCCAGGCGTTGATTTCGTCCAATTAAGAATATTTCCTTACTAGGATTTACGAAACCAAAAACAGCAGAAAACTGGCACTTCGACATCTCGTCAATAGGTTAGTTCCGGAAAATGCATCAAAACATCATAAAGTGTGAATAAAACATGTAGGTATTGTCATAAAACAAGCATGGAACATAAGAAATTATAGATACGTTTGAGACGTATCAAAAGGCAAGTTGACAATTTTATTATAAATTTTGTACCGAACCATGGGGTTAGATTGAGACCGATTGAATTCAAAATCCTGCACTACAGACACAGTCAATTTGGCATATTGGCACGGTTCACCAACAACAAAATCATTCAATCCTGCACGGAAGATTAGATCCTGAACATCTCGCAAGATTCCTGCACTTCTCATAAAATCTGTGCACGGGTAGTAAGAGGGGTATACTCCCTCTTCGCGGTTAACTCTCATAACTTGTTGCACCTCCAATTCTTGTTGGTTTAGTTGATGACTATTCCACTCCATTTTCTGAAATTTTTCAACAAACCATATAAAATTTGATTTGGTGACATATAATTGAGGGAAACTACCATAGGAACTTGCTAGAGTACTAAACATGCATCAAAACTAATTCTTACAACTTAGATCAAGCATGCAAGCTCACTAAACATGTTACCTACAGCAGCAAACTATTCAAGATATACTCAACCAAACAAAATTCTACTTGGATAATCGGAGGAGTCACATACCGGAGAGCAAATGTGCCAAATTTCAGACAAAAATCTGGGCTGAGCAAAGAGATCGAGAAATCTTGAGCTCTTGAGCAGAAACGCGAGTGAGAGAAAGTGAGTACGAGTTTTTTCGGGAGAGAGAGTGCAATGAGTGAAAGAGATGAAGTGGTGGAGCAAGGAGGGCCCCACACAACAGGGTGGCGCGCCCCCCTTCCAAGCCGCGCCGGCCTGTGGGGTGCCCCACTGGTCATCCCCAGGTGCTCCCAGGTGCGTCTTCGAAAAATAAGACCAACGGTATAATTTTTGTAAATTTTTGAAAACTTTGAAAAATGCACATTTCTGGGTGTCAAAATTATTATTACTAGGCAGAAAAAGATTTTCAAACCTCTAAACAACTTAAGCATATTGCAAAACAAGTAGTGCTACAGTAAGTAAAACAAGTGGAGGAAGAAAGAAATGTTGTTTAGCTCTTCTATGCATATAAAATGTACTTGTTAACAAGGTTGATCAAGTCTTGCCACCAAATAATTTTTACATGTCATAAGAAGAAATAAACCTCAAATCAATCATGTTACCTTATATTGTATTGATACGGATCCAATCACAATAGTTTGATATCCTTCTTTAGGATCATATATAGGACAATCAATAACTCCCACTTTGACGGTTCTTGAACTGGAAATTGTATTAACTCCACATATTTTATCAGTCTTCTTGGGGAAATAGACAGTATGTTCCTTGTCATTGATGTCTACGTGTGCTTCTATTCTTGTAGAACAACAGCAAGTTTCCCTTAAGTGGATCACCCAAGGTTTATCGAACTCAGGGAGGAAGAGGTCAAAGATATTCCTCTCATGCAACCCTGCAACCACAAAGCAAGAAGTCTCTTGTGTCCCCAACACACCTAATAGGTGCACTAGTTCGCGAAGATATAGTGAAATACAAGTGGTATGAATGAATATGAGCGGTGTACGCGCCAGAAAAGTTCTTCTGGCGTGCGATTGATGGTAGCAATATTGCAGGAAGTAAACAAACGATAATGCGCAGTAGTAACGCGGTAAAACGGTAAACAAGCAGCGATAGCGATATTTAGGAACAAGGCCTAGGGATTAGACTTTCACTAGTGGACACTCTCAACTTTGATCACATAACAGAATAGATAAATGCATACTCTACACTCTCTTGTTGGATGATGAACACATTGCGTAGGATTACACGAACCCTCAATGCCGGAGTTAACAAGCTCCACAATTCAATGTTCATATTTAAATAACCTTAGAGTGCATGAAAGATCAATTCGACTAAACCAAGTACTAACATAGCATGCACACTGTCACCTTCATGCTTATGTAGGAGGAATAATACACATCAATACTATCATAGCAATAGTTAACTTCGCAATCTACAAGAGATCATGATCATAGCATAAACCAAGTACTAACACGGATGCACACACTGTCACCATTACATCGTGCATGAGGAATAAAACTACTTTAATAACATTGCTAGAGTAGCACATAGATAAATTGTGATACGATGCACATTGCAATCATAAAGAGATATAAATAAGCACTTCACTATGCCATTCATAACAGTGAATAAGTATTCTGTGAAATATAGCCTAAGAGACCCACACGGTGCACACACTGTCACCTTTACACACGTGGGACAAGGAGTCTCCGGAGATCACATAAGTAAAACTCACTTGACTAGCATAATGACATCTAGATTACAAGCATCATCATATGAATCTCAATCATGTAAGGCAGCTCATGAGATTATTGTATTGAACTACATAGGAGAGAGATGAACCACATAGCTACCGGTACAGCCCCGAGCCTCGATGGAGAACTACTCCCTCCTCATGGGAGACAGCAGCGTTGATGGAGATGGCGGTGGTGTCGATGGAGGAGCCTTCGGGGGCACTTCCCCGTCCGGCGGCGTGGGACAGAGACTCTGTCCCCCGGATCTTGGCTTCGCGATGGCGGCGGCTCTGGAAGGTTTCTCGTACCGTGGCTTTTCCGTCTCGAGGTTTTAGGTCAGGGACCTTTAAATAGGCGAAGAGGCGGTGTCGGAGGGGCGACGAGGCGGTGGCACCATAAGGCGGCGCGGCCGGGGCCTGGGCGCCGGCCTATGGTGCAGGGGCCCGGTGCCCCCTCTGGTCCTTCTCGTGTGTTCTGGATGCTTCCGGTGAAAATAGGAACACGGGTCTTGATTTCGTCCAATTCGAGAATATTTCTTTACTAGGATTTACGAAACCAAAAACAGAAAACAGGAACTGGCACTTGACATCTTGTTAATAGGTTAGTTCCGGAAAATACGAATATGACATAAAGTGTGCATAAAACATGTAGATATCATCAATAATGTAGCATGGAACATAAGAAATTATCGATACGTTGGAGACGTATCAGCATCCCCAAGCTTAGTTCTGCTCGTCCCGAGCAGGTAAAACGATAACAAAGATAATTTCTGAAGTGACATGCCATCATAAACTTGATCATGCATATTGTAAACATATGTGATGAATGCAGCGATCAAAACAATGGTAATGACATGAGTAAACAACTGAATCATAAAGCAATGACTTTTCATGAATAGTACTTCAAGACAAGCATCAATAAGTTTTGCATAAAAGTTAACTCATAAAGCAATAATTCAAAGTAGAGGTATTGAAGCAACACAAAGGAGGATTAAGTTTCAGCGGTTGCTTTCAACTTATAACATGTATATCTCATGGATAATTGTCAATGCAAAGCAATATAACAAATGCAATATGCAAGTATGTAGGAATCAATGCACGTTCACACAAGTGTTTGCTTCTTGAGGTGGAGAGAAATAGGTGAACTGACTCAACAATAAAAGTAAAAGAATGGCCCTTCAAAGAGGAAAGCATCGATTGCTATATTTGTGCTAGAGCTTTTGTTTTGAAAACATCAAGAGAGTATAAAAGTAAAGTTTTGAGAGGTGTTTGTTGTTGTCAACGAATGGTAGCGGGTACTCTAACCCCCTTGCCAGACAAACCTTCAAGAGCGGCTCCCATTTTATTTTTATTTTTGGGTGGCACTCCTTCCAACCTTTCTTTCACAAACCATGGCTAACCGAATCCTCGGGTGCCTGCCAACAATCTCATACCATGAAGGAGTGCCTTTTTATTTTAGTTTTATTTAGATGACACTCCTCCCAACCTTTGCTTACACAAGCCATGGCTAACCGAATCCTTCGGGTGCCGTGCAACAATCACATACCATGGAGGAGTGTCTATTTTTGTTAATTAATTTGGGACTGGGAATCCCATTGCCAGCTCTTTTTGCAAAATTATTGGATAAGCGGATGAAGCCACTAGTCCATTGGTGAAAGTTGCCCAACAAGATTGAAAGATAAACACCACATACTTCCTCATGAGCTATAAAACATTGACACAAATCAGAGGTGATAAATTTTGAATTGTTTAAAGGTAGCACTCAAGCAATTTACTTTGGAATGGCGGAGAAATACCATGTAGTAGGTAGGTATGGTGGACACAAATGGCATAGTGGTTGGCTCAAGTATTTTGGATGCATGAGAAGTATTCCCTCTCGATACAAGGTTTAGGCTAGCAAGGCTATTTGAAACAAACACAAGGATGAACCGGTGCAGCAAAACTCACATAAAAGACATATTGAAAACATTATAAGACTCTACACCGTCTTCCTTGTTATTCAAACTCAATACTAGAAATTATCTAGACCTTAGAGAGACCAATTATGCAAACCAAATTTTAGCATGCTCTATGTATTTCTTCACTAATAGGTGCAAAGTATATGATGCAAGAGCTTAAACATGAGCACAACAATTGCCAAGTATCACATTACCCAAGACATTGTAGCAATTACTACATGTAGCATTTTCCAATTCCAACCATATAACAATTTAACGAAGAAGAAACTTCGCCATGAATATTATGAGCTAAGAACACATGTGTTCATACGAACCAGCGGAGCGTGTCTCTCTCCCACACAAGGATGAACTTATTCAAACATAAACAAAAACAAAAGCAAACAGACGCTCCAAGTAAAGTACATAAGATGTGACTGAATAAAAATATAGTTTCAAGAGAAGGAACCTGATAATTTATCGATGAAGAAGGGGATGCCTTGGGCATCCCCAAGCTTAGATGCTTGAGTCTTCTTGAAATATGCAGCGATGAACCACGGGGGCATCCCCAAGCTTAGAGCTTTCACTCCTCTTGATCATAGTATATCATACTCCTCTCTTGATCCTTGAAAACTTCCTTCACACCAAACTTTTACCTTTCCTCCCCGGCAACGGCGCCAGAAAAGTGCTTGATGTCTACGTGTGCTTCTATTCTTGTAGACAGTGTTGGGCCTCCAAGAGCAGAGGTTTGTAGAACAGAAGCAAGTTTCCCTTAAGTGGATCACCCAAGGTTTATCGAACTCAGGGAGGAAGAGGTCAAAGATATTCCTCTCATGCAACCCTGCAACCACAAAGCAAGAAGTCTCTTGTGTCCCCAACACACCTAATAGGTGCACTAGTTCGCGAAGAGATAGTGAAATACAAGTGGTATGAATGAATATGAGCAGTAGTACGGCGCGAGAAAAGTGCTTCTGGCGTGCGTTGATGGTAGCAATATTGCGGGAAGTAAACAAGCGGTAGTAACGCAGCGTAGTAACGCATAAAACGGTAAACAAGCGCGATAGCGATATTTAGGAACAAGGCCTAGGGATTAGAATTTCACTAGTGGACACTCTCAACTTTGATCACATAACAGAATAGATAAATGCATACTCTACACTCTCTTGTTGGATGATGAACACATTGCGTAGGATTACACGAACCCTCAATGCCGGAGTTAACAAGCTCCACAATTCAATGTTCATATTTAAATAACCTTAGAGTGCATGAAAGATCAATTCGACTAAACCAAGTACTAACATAGCATGCACACTGTCACCTTCATGCTTATGTAGGAGGAATAATACACATCAATACTATCATAGCAATAGTTAACTTCGCAATCTACAAGAGATCATGATCATAGCATAAACCAAGTACTAACACGGATGCACACATTGTCACCATTACATCGTGCGGGAGGAATAAAACTACTTTAATAACATTGCTAGAGTAGCACATAGATAAATTGTGATACGATGCACATTGCAATCATAAAGAGATATAAATAAGCACTTCACTATGCCATTCATAACAGTGAATAAGTATTCTGTGAAATATAGCCTAAGAGACCCACACGGTGCACACACTGTCACCTTTACACACGTGGGACAAGGAGTCTCCGGAGATCACATAAGTAAAACTCACTTGACTAGCATAATGACATCTAGATTACAAGCATCATCATATGATCTCAATCATGTAAGGCAGCTCATGAGATTATTGTATTGAACTACATAGGAGAGAGATGAACCACATAGCTACCGGTACAGCCCCGAGCCTCGATGGAGAACTACTCCCTCCTCATGCGAGACAGCAGCGTTGATGGAGATGGCGGTGGTGTCGATGGAGGAGCCTTCCGGGGCACTTCCCCGTCCGGGCGTGCCGGAACGGAGACTCCTGTCCCCCAGATCTTGGCTTCGCGATGGCGGCGGCTCTGGAAGGTTTCTCGTACCGTGGCTTTTCCGTCTCGAGGTTTTAGGTCAGGGACCTTTAAATAGGCGAAGCGGAGTCGGAGGGGCGACGAGGCGGTGGCACCATAAGGCGGCGCGGCCGGGCTGGGCCGCGCCGGCCTGGTGCAGGGGCCTAGTGCCCCCTACGGTCCTTCTCGTGTGTTGGATGCTTCCGGTGAAAATAGGAACACGGGTCTTGATTTCATCAATTCCGAGAATATTTCCTTACTAGGATTTCTGAAACCAAAAACAGCAAGCAACTGGCACTTCGGCATCTTGTTAATAGGTTAGTTCCAGAAAATACACGAATATGACATAAAGTGTGCATAAAACATGTAGATATCATCAATAATGTAGCATGGAACATAAGAAATTATCGATACGTTGGAGACGTATCAGTCATCAACATTAAAAGTGACTTTTCCTTTATTGCAATCAATAACAGCCCCTGCAGTATTAAGAAAGGGTCTCCCAAGAATAATGGACATATTATCATCTTCAGGCATTTCCAACACAACAAAATCAGTTAATATCAAGCAGTTTTGAGTAACTTGAACAGGAACATCCTCACATACACCAACAGGAATAGCAGTAGATTTATCAGCCATTTGCAAAGATATATCAGTCGGTATCAACTTTTCTAAATAAAGTCTCTTGTAAAGAGAAAAAGACATCACACTAACTCCCGCTCCCAAATCACATAGAGCAGTTCTAACATAATTATTTTTAATGGAACAAGGAATAGTCGGTATACCTGGGTCGCCAAGCTTCTTTGGAACCTTGCCATTGAAAGAGTAATTAGCAAGCATAGTGGAAATCTCCTCATTAGGAATTTTCCTTTTGTTAGTGACAATATCTTTCATATACTTTGAATAAGGAGGCAATTTAATAGCATCGGTCAAAGGGATTTGCAAGAATAATGGTTTCATCCAATCACAAAATTTATTATAGTGTTCTTCTTCCTTTGATTTTAGTTTCTTAGCAGGAAAAGGCATTTGCTTTTGAACCCAAGGTTCTCTTTCATTACCATGTTTCTCAGCAATAAAGTCTTCTTTAGTATACTTTTTATTCTTAACATGCTTTTCAGGTTCATTTTCAACCTCTTCTTTATCAGAAGCATCATTCTTATCATTATCTTTATCATGTTCATTACCACTTTCAGTTTCAGCATCAGAAATAGAAATACTATTAGGATCATTAACAGGTTCAGAGGATTCTACAACATTTTTATGTTTCTTTTTCTTTTTCTTAGAAGGAGCACTAGTTTCTTTAGTTCGTTGAGAATCTTGTTCAACTCTTTTGGGATGCCCCTCAGGATATAGAGGATCCTGAGTAGAAACACCACCTCTAGTTGTTACTTCATAAGCATGTTTTTCTTTAGAACTATTTTCCAACAAGTCATTTTGCACTTTAGTGAGTTGATCAATTTGAGTTTGAACCATATGAAAATGTTTAACAAGCATCTTAACATCATTGGAGGTTCTCTCCACAATACCATGCAATTCACTAATAGCTCGAGAATTTTCCATTAAATGATTCTCTACTCTCATATTAAAATTATTTTCTTAACAATATAATTATCAAACTCATCTAAGCATTGTGCAGGAGGTTTTGAATACGGAATATCTTCCCTAGTAAAGTGTTGAAGAGAGTGTACCTCAATCATGGATGAAGGGGGAGTTATCTTACATAAATCTTCTATAGGAGGTAAATTCTTCACATCTTCAGGTTTAATACCCTTCTCTTTAAGAGACTTCTTGGCTTCCCTCATATCTTCATCATTTAATTTAATCATACCCCTCTTCTTCATATTGGTGTCGGGGTTGGTTCAGGTGTAGACCAATCATCATGATTCCGGCCTATTTTAGCCAATAATTCTTCAGCGTCGTCTGGAGTTCTTTTCCTGAAAACACAACCAGCACAACTATCCAGGTATGCCCTAGACTCAATGGTTAGTACACTATAAAATATATCAAGTAAATCATGCTTTTCCAAATCATGTTCAGGCCGAGCTCTAATAAGAGAGCAAAATCTCGCCCAAGCCTCAGGCAATTTCTCTCCATCTTCCTGGTCAAAATTATAAATTCTCTGCAAAGCAATATGTTAAGCACTAGCAGGAAAGTATTTCTGGAAGAAAACATCAAGCAATTCTTTTGGACTTTGAATAGAATCAGGTGGCAAACTATTATACCAAGTTTTAGCATCATCCTTTAATGAGAATGGAAAAAATTTAGCAACAAAATAAGTACGCTTCTTAACATCATCAGAAAACAAGCTACTCAGAGTAGATAGCTCAATCATGTGTTCAACAGCACTTTCTTTTTCAGTACCACAAAAGGGTGTTTTCTCAACAATAGCTATATGAGATAGATCAAGAGAAAAATCATAATCTTTATCCTTAATGTTTATAGGAGATGCGGCAAATTTAGGATCAGGAGACAGTTTATATCTAACAGTATGTTCTGCAAGCAACTTTTAAATTTTTCTTGCATCAGTAGTAGCATTGCATTTTTCAATAAAATCATCGTCAAGTTCCACATAATCTTCATCAAGATCATCACTAGAGTATTCAACAGACTCAGGTGAATTAACAGGTGTAGCAGCATTTTCATTAGGAGTTTCAGTATTTTCAATTTGTCTAGACCTAGCAATTGTAGCATCTAGAAAAGATCCTAACGAACCATCATTATCAAGCACAGCAGAAGCATCATCAAAATTATAAGAGGAATTTTCAGATTCAGCAGAAGTACCAGCATTTGAAGCTTGTGGTGGTGAAACAAGTTTATCTATCACAGATGGTGAATCAAGAGCAGCAGAGGTACTCAGAGTTGTACCTTTTCTTGTAGTGGATGGTAATATGGCGAGCTTAGTATCGCGAGGTTTACCCATGATGGAGAATTTGCAACGAACAATATCAATCCAAGTGAACTTCCAAATAAAGCTATGCTCCCCGGCAACGGCGCCAGAAAATAGTCTTGATGACCCACAAGTATAGGGGATCGCAACAGTCTTCGAGGGAAGTAAAACCCAATTTATTGATTCGACACAAGGGAGACAAAGAATACTTGAAAGCCTTAACGGAGTTGTCAATTCAGCTGCACCTGGAAACAGACTTGCTCGCAAGAGTTTATCGGTAGTAACAGTTTTATAGCGATGGTAGTGAAATAACGCAGCGAGTAACAAAGACAGCAGTAGTGATTATAGTAAACAGCAGGATTAAAATACTGTAGGCACAGGGATGGATGAACCGGTGTTGCATGGATGAGAGAAACTCATGTAACAATCAAGATAGGGCATTTGCAGATAATAATAAAACGGTATCCAAGTACTAATCAATCAATAGGCATGTGTTCCATATTTAGTCGTACGTGCTCGCAATGAGAAACTTGCACAACATCTTTTGTCCTACCAGCCGGTGGCAGCCGGGCCTCTAGGGAATCTACTGGATATTAAGGTACTCCTTTTAATAGAGTACCGGAGCAAAGCATTAACACTCCGTGAACACATGTGATCCTCACATCACCGCCTTCCCCTCCGGTTGTCCCAATTTCTGTCACTTTGGGGCCTCGGGTTCCGGACAGCGACATGTGTATACAACTTGCAGGTAAGATCATAAACAACGAATATCTTCATGAATCAATAACATGTTCAGATCTGAGATCATGGCACTCGGGCCCTAGTGACAAGCATTAAGCATAACAAGTTGCAACAATATCATAAAAGTAACATCTACGGATACTAGGCACCATGCCCTAACAATCTTATGACTATTACATGACCAATCTCATCCAATCCCTACCATCCCCTTCAGCCTACAGCGGGGGAATTACTCACACATGGATGGGGGAAACATGGCTGGTTGATGGAGAGGCGTCGGTGGTGATGATGGCGATGATCTCCTCCAATTCCCCGTCCCGGCGAGGTGCCGAACGGAGTTTCGGTCCCGAGACGGAGTTTCGCGATGGTGGCGGCGTCTGGATGGTTTCTGGCGACTTCGACTTCTCGTCTCACGTTTTTAGATCGAAACCCTTAAGTAGTCCAAAAAGGGGCGTCAGAGGCCAGCCGAGGGGGCCACACAATAGGGCGGCGCGCCCCCCTCCTGGGCCGCGCCGGCCTAGTGTGTGGGGGCCTCGGGCCTCCACCTGGCTTGCCCTGGCTCCGTCAATATTCTGGGAAAATAGGACCTTTCGCATAAATTCCGAGGATTTTCCTGAAAGTTGGATTTCTGCACAAAAAGAGACACCAGAGCAATTCTGCTGAAAACAGCGTTAGTCCGTGTTAGTTGTATCCAAAATACAAAAATTAGAGGCAAAACAATAGCAAAAGTGTCCGGGAAAGTAGATACGTTTTGGACGTATCACTATGTACAAATGGTATTGATTTTTACCGTATAATTCCCTAATGGTGGCTTTACCATTTGTGAGTGTACATGATGGCAGTTCCATCCGCATAAACCTGCACACACAACTAACCAAAGCATAGGTTCATGTTGGATTAGTTGAGAACCAGGCGAAATCACCAAAGGACATCATGTTGAAACGAAACCAACACGAAACTTGAAGATGAGGAGCCTAAGGAGGCTGAGAGCGCCGGCGGGATGCAGTCGGTCCACTGCTTGAGGAAGAGGAAAAAGTGCACGGCAGGGTTGTAGGACATCAGCATTTACAGGGAGCCCCTTTCGTAGTCCTTGGAGAAGTCTGAGCCCCTATGATACGTCTCCAACGTATCTATAATTTCTTATGTTCCATGCTAGTTTTATGACAATAACTACATGTTTTATATGCACTTTATATCATATTATGGCATTTATTGGACTAACCTATTAACAAGATGCCACAGTGCCAGTTTGTTTTTATGTCTGTTTATTGCAGAAAAGGCCCAAAAACCAAAGTGCTCGGAAAAATCCAGAAAATTTACGAAATTCTATTTCGCGAGACCCACGGAGCCAGAAGGGCCAGGCCAGAGGAGGCCCACGGCCTCCTCCCCATCCACTGGCGCGGCTAGGAGGGGGCGGTGCCGCCCTATGGGGTGGGCCCCTCGGGCACCGCCTCGCGCCGCCCTTTCGCCTATATTAAGCTCCTGCCCTGAAAACCCTAAAGGGATCGACGATTTCTCTAGAAGAGTTCCGTAGCTCCGCCGACACCAAAAACCCTAATTCGGGGGACATAAGTCTCTGTTTCGGCACCCTGCCGGGACGGGGAATTGCCCCGGAGCCATCTCCATCGACTCCATCACCATCTTCATCGATGTTGCTATCTCCCATGATGAGGAGGGAGTAGTTCTCCCCCGAGGCTGAGGGCTCTACCGGTAGCTATGTGGTTCATCTCTCTCTCTCTCATGGTGTGATCTTTATGTGATCATGAGCTTTGTAATCTAGTTGAATATGTAGATGTTACTCTTGTCTATTATGCACTCTAGAGGTTACTTTAATATGAACTCCGGAGTCACTCTCCACGGTGTGATGGTGACAGTGTGCGCATCGTGTGTGATTCCTTTATGACGTTGTGGAGCTTGTTTACTCCGGCTTGAGGTGTGCTTTTGCAGCCCTACACAATGAATGGTGTTTATTATCCAACAAGAGAGTGTTTGAGAGTAGCATTTATTTATTCAATTATGTGATCATTGTTGAGAGTGTCCACTAGTGAAACTATGATCCCTAGGCCTTGTTTCTAAGCATTGAAACACCGTTTTCCAACAAGTTCTGCTACATGTTCGCTTGCTGCCATTTGTATTTCAGATTAGTGCACCTATACATCTGACAAGTGTATTAGGTGTGTTGGGGACACAAGAGACTTCTTGTATCTTAATTGCAGGGTTGCTTGAGAGGGATATCTTTGACCTCTACCTCCCTGAGTTCGATAAACCATGGGTGATTCACTTGAGGGAAACTTGCTGTTGTTCTACGAACCTCTGCTCTTGGAGGCCCAACACTGTCTGAGGAATAGAAGCGACATCAAGCTATTTTCTGGCGCCGTTGCCGGGGAGGTAAGGTAAAAGGTATACACATCCTCTGATTACTAAGCTATTTCCTAGCACTGTTGCTGGTGTGTGAGTGCTCGAAGCTATTTCATTTAGATTCTACAATTATATATTTTTGTTTCTTGTTTTTATTTCACTAGTTAGGCTTAATGGAAAACAACAAAAAAATTAGAGATCTTTATGAAATTTATATTGAATTAGGACATGATGCTTTTGAAGAGAAAATTAAAAAACCTATGGAAGTTTGTCTGCATAATAGTGGTAGTAATGTTATTAGTATAAATTTTTTGGACACCATTATTTTTAATGCTATGGAAAAACCCAAGCTTGGGGAAGCTAGTTTATATAAAAATAATATTTTTTGCTCCTCAGCTTTGGATGAAGTATTTTGCCTTGATAATGCTTTGTCTCCAATATGTGGTAATTCGAATGATGCTTGTGATATTCCAAATCCACCTGTTGAAAGTATTCCTTTTAAAATACCTATGAAAATTGTTGAAAGGGTTATGAATGATCAGTATGTAGGGGATGGATCAGTCCATCCAAGTGTTCACTTGTCTAAACTTACAGAACTTTGTGAGTTATTTGAGATTGCAGGTTTATCAAGAGAAAATGTTATGAGGAAACTATTTCCATTGTCACTTAAGGACAAAGCAAAGGAATGGTATAGGCTGCTGGATGAACAACCATCGAATTGGAAACAGCTTGAATCTCTCTTTTACTCTAAATTTTATCCTCTTCATGAAGTGCATCTAGATAGGAATCGCATTTATAATTTTTACCCTCATGATGGAGAAAGCATTGCTCAAGCTTGGGGAAGACTAAAAACATTAATACTCAAATGTCCTAACCATGAGCTTTCTGAGGAAATAATTGTTACTAATTTTTATGCAAGGCTTTCAAGTCATTATAAGGATTATGTAGATGCATGTTCACAGGGTTCTTTCACAAGTAAGAAGGTTGAAGCTAGATGGGATCTTCTTGAAAGAATTCAAAGCAATACTGAAGATTGGGAGAATGACAAAGGTAAAGAATCAGGTATAAACTATGAATATGAATGCATTAAGTCTTTCATTGAAACTGCTGGTTTTCAAAAGCTTAGTGATAATTATGGTCTTGATTCTCAAATTATTGTTGATTGTTGTAGAACCTTTGCTTCTCATATTAATGTTCCTAAAGAAAATTGGGACGTGTATCATGAACCTTTCAAAGACACTTGCATGGAAAATGAAATTGTTGTTAATGATTGCAATAAACATGCCCAAACTTCTGAAAATACTATTTCTTATAAGCATGTTAATTTTTGTGGAATGCATAGACCTTGTGGAATTAATCAAATCGAAGATGAATATTGTATCCATCATAGGAATGAAAAAACTAGAATGTGGTACAAGGCTCTAAAAGATCTTGGTGAAAAAGTTTGTGACCTCCATCCTTTTATTTGTGAACTTTGCTATGAAGTGGGTCATTTTAATTTTCAATGTTCTGGTCATGATGATAGTATTTCGAATTTAATGAGTACTTCAAGTCTATATTGTGATAACATGATCACTCCTAATCAGCATGATGAACTTACTTTATTTTTGGGGTGTGAAGAGTTATCAAGAAAAATTTCTTTGTTAGATATGAGTGATCTTGATATGAATAGTGTGTTGCATGGATGTTATCTCTATTGTGTTAATAATTGCCATGCCAACACCTACATACAAAGTGTTATAAAGGATGGGACTTTACCAAAATATGACAGGACTAATATGTGTTTTGTTCTTATTAATGAAAGAGAGGTATCCTCCCAAGTTTCTTCTATTGTTTCTAATAATAAACCAGGTTATGTGGAGAAGCTTCCTTTCAAGCCTCTCCCTCCTAAAGAGGAAAAGAAGAAGAAGGAGTAAAAGGAGAGAGGAAACGGTATCTTCTCCCAAACTTGTTGCTCCTATTACAATTGATACTTATAATTCTGAATTCGATGATTCTGAACTTGATGATGAACCTATGCCTGTTATTTATATTAGTGATCATGATTGGGAAAAGCACACTTCTTTTGATATTGAAGATCTCTGGGACACTAATTCTGAAAATGATGATGTTAATAATTGCCATAGTATTAGTACTATCCATGTTTCTTCCCATGATGATATAGAAAGCTCTAAGCTTGGGGATGAGGTGTTTGAAAATCCTTTTGCTACTGATGATTATATGTTTGATACATCTCCTTCTAGTAACAATGATGGTATGTTTACAGATGAACACACTTTGGAAGATAACTATTCTATTTCTTATGATGACACTATGCCTCCAATCTTTGACAATTATTATAAAGAATACTATGACATAGGTTATAATTACAGTCATCCTCATGAAACTTGTCATAGTTATGGAGGGATTACCCAAAACCATCTCTCTAATATACAGCTTGTCTATCATATTCAAGTTCGTTATGGTGATTGTGATATTTTCAGTCCATCTACTATTGAGGATAAAATTCATTATGATTATTCTATGCCTCCAATTTATGATGATTATAATGATGGATGTGATAGTTTTACTCCCACTATTACTAATAAAATTGATTATGCTTGTGTGGAGAGTAATGATACTTTTATGCATGTGGATCATGATAAGAATGCTTTATGCGATAGCTATATTGTTGAGTTTATCAATGATACCACTGAAAATTATTATGAGAGAGGGAGACATGGTTTTATATATCTCAATAATATTAAGTCACCTCTCTTTTTGTTGAAATTTTTGAAGTTGCACTTGCTTTGTCTTTCTATGATAGTAGCTTCATGCTTCAATAATTTGTTTTCTTACAAGATTCGTTTGCATAGAAAGTGGGTTAGACTTAAATGTGTTTGGTATTTGCTTTTTGATGCTCTCTTATATTCAACTCTCATCTTTATAAGAGCATCATGAAAATTATCATGCCTAGCTAAAAGGCTTTAAAGAAAAGCGCTCTTGGAAGACAACCCATTGTTTTATTTCTGCAATTTTTGTTTTATTTTTGAGTCAAGGTACTGCCTACTACTGTAGCAATATCTTTGTATCTTTATTTTCTTGCATTGTTGTGCCAAGTAAAGTCTTTGATAGAAAGTTGATACTAGATTTGGATTTCTGCGCAGAAACAGATTTTTAGCTGTCACGAATTTGAGCTTTTCTCTCTGTAGAAAAATCTAAAATTCTGCAAAAATTCATGAGTAATCCTCAGATATGTACGCAACTTTCATTCAACTGGAGCTTTTCCATCTGAGCATGTTAAGTGCCTCGAAAAAATTCGTCTTTACGGACGGTTTTGTTTTTGACAGATTCTGCCTTTTATTTCGCATTGCCTCTTTTACTGTGTTTGAGTGGATTCCTTTGCTCCATTAAATTTCAGTAGCCTGGGGTAATGTCCAGAAGTGTTGAGAATGATTGTGTCCTTGCTGAACATGTGAATTTTTGATTATGCACTAACCCTCTAATTAGATTGCTTGAGTTTGGTGTGAAGGAAGTTTTCAAGGATCAAGAGAGGAGGATGATATAATATGATCAAGAAGAGTGAAAAGTCTAAGCTTGGGGATGCCCCCGTGGTTCATCCCTGCATATTTCAAGAAGACTCAAGCGTCTAAGCTTGGGGATGCCCAAGGCATCCCCTTCTTCATCAACAACTTATTAGGTCACCTCTAGTGAAACTATATTTTAATTCCGTCACATCTTATGTGCTTTACTTGGAGCGTTCGTGTGCTTTTATTCTCGTTTGTTATTTTAGTTTTCTGAATAAATCGGATCCTAACATGCTTGTGAGGGAGAGAGACACGCTCCGCTTTTTCATTTGAACATTTGTGTTTTTCGTTTTATGTTTCATGTTTATGGCGAAAGCTGAAAGCCGCAACACTTATTGTTATTTGGTTAGAAACAGAAAATGTTGCATGTGGTAGTTGGTATATTGTCTTGAATAATTTTATACTTGGCAATTGTTTTGAGCTCTCAAGTAGATCATGTTTAAGCTCTTGCATCATGTAGTTTAAACATATTAGTGGAGAACTACCGTAGAGCTTGTTGAAATTTGGTTTGCATGATTGGTCTCTCTAAGGTCTAGATATTTTCTGGTAAAAGTGTTTGAGCAACAAGGAAGACAGTGTAGATTCTTATAATGCTTGCAATATGTTCTTATGTAAGTTTTGCTGTACCGGTTTATACTTGTGTTTGCTTCAAACAACCTTGCTAGCCAAAGCCTTGTACGAGAGGGAATGCTTCTCGTGCATCCAAAACCTTGAAACCTATGCCATTTGTGTCCACCATAACTACCTACTATGTGGTATTTTTCTGCCATTCCAAGTAAATACTTCATGTGCTACCTTTAAACAATTCAAAACTTTATTACTCCTTATTTGTGTCAACGTTTCATAGCTCATGAGAAAGTATGTGGTGTTTTATCTTTCAAACTTGTTGGGCAGACTTTCACCAATGGACTAGTGGCATAGACATCCGCTTATCCAATAATTTTGCAACAAGAGCTGGCAACGGGGTGCCCAGCCCCAATTAATTAAGTTTCATTAATAATTCTCTTCACATGTTTTGCCCTGATTTATCAGTAAGCAACTTAATTTTGCAATAGAGAATCCTCCATGGTATGTGAAATGTTGGAAGGCACCCGAGGATTCAGTTAGCCATGGCTTGTGAAAGCAAAAGGTTGGGAGGAGTGTCATCTATAACCAAACTAAAATACATGTGTAAACAAAAGAGAAGATGGATGATCTACCTTGCCTTCATGGGAGCCGCTCTTTGAAAGTCTGTTTGACAAGGGGGTTAGAGTGCCCACTACCATTCGTTGACAACAACAAACACCTCTCAAAACTTTTTTTTATGCTCTCTTTATGATTTCAAAACTTAAAAATCTCTAGCACATGATTTAATCCATGCTTCCCTCTGCGAAGGGCCTTTCTTTTACTTTATGTTGAGTATGTTTACCTACTCCTTTCTATCTTAGAAGAAAACACTTGTGTCAACTTTGTGTGCATCATTTCTTATGTGCTTGCTTATTGCACTCATCATATTACTTTGTGTTGACAATTATCCATGAGATATACATGTTAAAAGTTGAAAGCAATTGCTGAAACTTAAATCTTCCTTTGTGTTGCTTCAAAACCTTTTATTAAGAATCTATTGCTTTATGAGTTAACTCTTATGCAAGACTTTTTGATGCTTGTCTTGAAAGTACTATTCATGAAAAGATTTTGCTATATGATTCAGTTGTTTAGTCATTATCTATTTGTTAGCAAACTATAGACCATTGCTTTGAGTCACTTCATTCATCTCATATGCTTTACAATAGTATTGATCAAGATTATGTTGGTAGCATGTCACTTCAGAAATTATTCTTGTTATCGTTTACCTACTCGAGGACGAGTAGAACTAAGCTTGGGGATGCTTGATACGTCTCCAACGTATCTATAATTTCTTATGTTCCATGCTAGTTTTATGCCAATAGCTACATGTTTTATATGCACTTTATATCATATTATGGCATTTATTGGACTAACCTATTAACAGGATGCCACCGTGCCAGTTTCTGTTTATTATGTCTGTTTATTGCAGAAAAGGCCCAAAAACCAAAGTGCTCGGAAAAATCTAGAAAATTTACAGAAATTCTATTTCGCAGAAGACCCACGGAGCCAGAAGGGCCTGGCCAGAGGAGGCCCACGACCTCCTCCCCATCCAGCGCGGCGGGAGGGGAGCGGCGCCGCCCTATGGGGTGGGCCCTCGGGCACCCTCGCGCCGCCCTTTCTCCTATATTAAGCTCCTGCCCTGAAAACCCTAAAGGGATCGATGATTTCTCCGGAAGAGTTCGTAGCTCCGCCGCCACCAAAAACCCTAATTCGGGGGACAAGTCTCTGTTTTGGCACGCCGCCGGGACGGGAATTGCCCCCGGAGCCATCTCCATCGACTCCATCGCCATCTTCATCGCTGTTGCTGTCTCCCATGATGAGGAGGGAGTAGTTCTCCCCCGAGGCTGAGGGCTCTACCGGTAGCTATGTGGTTCATCTCTCTCTCCCATGGTGTGATCTTTATGTGATCATGAGCTTTGTAATCTAGTTGAATATGTAGATGTTACTCTTGTCTATTATGCACTCTAGAGGTTACTTTAATATGAACTCCGGAGTCACTCTCCACGGTGTGATGGTGACAGTGTGCGCATCGTGTGTGATTCCTTTATGACGTTGTGGAGCTTGTTTACTCCGGCTTGAGGTGTGCTTTTGCAGCCCTACACAATGAATGGTGTTTGTTATCCAACAAGAGAGTGTTTGAGAGTAGCATTTATTTATTCAATTATGTGATCATTGTTGAGAGTGTCCACTAGTGAAAGTATGATCCCTAGGCCTTGTTTCTAAGCATTGAAACACCGTTTCCAACAAGTTCTGCTACATGTTCGCTTGCTGCCATTTTTATTTTAGATTCTAATTACTACTTATAATCATCCATATTACTTGTATTTTACTATCTCTTCGCCGAAATAGTGCACCTATACATCTGACAAGTGTATTAGGTGTGTTGGGGACACAAGAGACTTCTTGTATCTTAATTGCAGGGTTGCTTGAGAGGGATATCTTTGACCTCTACCTCCCTGAGTTCGATAAACCTTGGGTGATTCACTTGAGGGAAACTTGCTGCTGTTCTACGAACCTCTGCTCTTGGAGGCCCAACACTGTCTATAGGAATAGAAGCGTGCGTAGACATCACCCTACACATGACAAATTCTACCCTAGAAATCATACACTGTAAGATAAACTTTTGTTTATATAATAACTATGTAAAAAGACTTCAAGCGTGACACAATATCTTCGAACATAAGCAACAACAGTACTAATCGGAGTGTTTCTCATCCGGCATAGTGAATCGTGGGCCGGTAGATGGGCAGTCGAGAGCAGAGCGTTGGCTGCGGCAGCCCCGGAATTGCTGGAAGATTGCATATCACACATGGCGGCCAGTTCATACTGTTCCACTGTTTCTGGCGGGAGGACAAAGATAGAAAAAAACAATTATGAGAAATTGTATAAAAATAAGTGAAGAAATATTAACTGCAAACTCAAATGAGTCCCAAATATAGATTGCTATTTGAAATAATTGGGCATAATAAAAGTTGTAGCGTTGTACCGTGAGAAAGTTGCATGTTTTTCCAGATCCAGTGTAAACTTGACTTGTATTTATAATTACAAACTTGATCTGGCTAACGAATACCATTAGTGATCAGGGCCTAGTCTATTCAATCCTAAGTTAGATTAGAAGAAGTGTTCTTTCTAGCGGCTGCAAGTTTTTAAATTTAGGCACTAAATTAGTATCTCCAAGGACACCTACATGGTAAAGCCTCCATCCTAGCCCTCCCTCCCCCTAGCCACATTGCCATGCCATTGTTGGACATGTCCGTGTCTTGGTGCCACAAACAACGTGTTGGCTTTCTAATGTTCACATAAAATGGATAATAAGGTGGATTTCCAAAATTTGATATGCCTTATAATTTACAAGGATGAGTGAGTATACAGATCGATAAAACATGTAGGCGTAATCAGGTTCTAAGAGAACTCAGGCTCCGTAACCAAATAAAAATGATATTTGCTCTTATATAGAACAAAAAATCATCAACAGAACTCTATAAGATTTTAATGTTCGAAGTTAAGCAAAATGCATATCAGTATCACTTACCTATCAGAGGACGGAAATAATAGTTCTCAAAACAAACACACGAGATATCGGATGTTTTAACTGAACTGAGTTAATGGGGTCATGCATGGGAATGTATACTTCGTGAATTGGAAGAACAAAATTAACGGAAGAATGCAGAAAAGAAGTCAGTATTTGCAGCAGAGGAAACATACAAAGTTCACGGTCAGTTAACTGCTTACCTGTTTCCTGCCATGCAAAGGTGTTCTCTCATTCAGAAACATTCATTGAACACGGTGGATACTACATTGATACAATAGACAATAGGCATTGTACACCTTATTGTGAACAAACACAAGAGAAAGACTGGCAAAGAAGAAACCGGCCATGAGAAACTAAAACATTTATAGTTGATTGAAGGTTGCATCTGAAACGAAACTACAATAGATGCAGAAACGGAATCTAGATGTTTATAAAATTACCATGATATGCAGGAAGTATTTGGAAGCTGCAATAAATCTAATTGTTTGCAAAAAATGGCTAGTGAATAAAGGTGCTGCAGTAGAATTATGGATTTTGCCCATGCGTTAATGCTTCTTGTACTCTTGAATCGATTAGAGAACAGGTGAACATTATACCATAACAACCTCACTGCACAAAATGCAAAGCAGGAGTTAACCAACGACTACCAACATGTATTCTTCATCAAGTACTATGTACATATCCCAAGTACTTGCAAAGAAGAGAAATCTGATGAAGCAACACCTTGCAAATTAATTCTCTGCCGCATTCAATAAATTTGATGCATACAACTTCACTTTTATACAATACTTACATCAACACTTATAAATCCCAGCTGAATCCATGTCACCTTCTAGCTAGAAATTTAAAAATGATGTTCGATCTTATCTACTCGCTTCCATACACTGAGCTTCCCTTAGAAAAGCTCCAAAATTTAATGTCAATCTAGATATACAAAAGGAGAAGAACACTCAAATGCTGTCAATTCGTAGAGTAATAAAATGATGAACATCCACATCATTTTCAAACTTCCTCGCTGCTCTCTAATTAGCAGTTCTGGTCATTAGTACGTACTTCTGTACGCAAGGTTCTGAAGTACTTAGCTCATATGAAGTGCTATGTAATTACTTAGCATGCTGCAATCTACACGGTTTAAATAAACAATTCTTCAAGAGAACTGGCTAATAGTAATTAGTTCTACAACTGATATGATTATTTTGGAATTGAGTAATGCTTTGTACCTGATTTTGCCTGAATGGACAAAGGCTTTTGTCAGAATCACGCCACCACATGGTTGTTGTTGAAACGAACTCCTAAAATAAACCTATACAGCTTGGAGCACACCACGGAGACATCACATGGGCACTCAATCAAACACCTTTATGATACTGGAGTAGCAAACTCAAGAATTCATGTGCCAGAAGCTAGTAAAAAGCAAATAAAAAAGATAGCAAACATTCAAACACGGGCACACAGTTCAGGAGAAAATTTTGTACCGACGCCGTCATGGAAGAGCCGGCAAGGAAGCAAAGCCACACCAGTCAGGCACTCACGCCGCCGCAATCAAGGCCGTAGGTATGCCGCTCCATAGATCCGTGAGAGGCAGTCAAGGCCGTAGCCCGTAGACGGAGATGACGCAGTGCCGGCTGCCGTCAACATCCCACAGAATATGGGGCAGGAACACGCTCATGTTGCAGATGCCAAGGGGATGCCGTGCTCGAGGCAGCGGGGCGGGGGGGAGGAGCTGGATGGAGTCAGATGGAGATGTAGTAGACGACTTCCTGCTGCAACGTCGAGAGGTACCAAAGTACGGGGGTTCCGTTCATCCCGTCAGAGGTGGTTAGTGGCGTCGGCCGCCAGAGATCGACCGTATGGTGGCACGCTGTGATGGCGAGAAAAGAAGATAACCCTGTCGGTAATGAAACTGGGTTAGGCAGAAACTGAATCGCTAATGGCAGCAAAGATGTGATACGTCTCAAACGTATCTATAATTTCTTATGTTCCATGCTTGTTTTATGACAATACCTACATGTTTTATACACATTATATGTCATTATTATGCGTTTTCCGGAACTAACCTATTGACGAGATGCCGAAGGGCCAGTTCCTGTTTTCTGCTGTTTTTGGTTTCAGAAATCCTAGTAAGGAAATATTCTCGGAATCGGACGAAATCAATGCCCAGCATCTTAGGATCACGCGAAGCTTCCAGAACACCCGAGAGAGGCCAGAGGGGGCCACAGGCCCACAACAGGCCGGCGCGGCCAAGGGGGGGCTGCGCCCCCCTATTGTGTCGTTGCCTCGTTGACCTTCTGACGCCGCCTCTTCGCCTATATAAAGGTCCCTGACCTAAAACACGATACGGGAAAAAAGCCACGGTATAAGAAACCTTCCAGAGCCGCCGCCATCGCGGAGCCAACATCTGGGGGACAGGAGTCTCTGTTCCGGCACGCCGCCGGGACGGGGAAGTGCCCCCGGAAGGCTCCTCCATCGACACCACCGCCATCTTCATCAACGCTGATGTCTCCCATGAGGAGGGAGTAGTTCTCCATCGAGGCTCGGGGCTGTACCGGTAGCTATGTGGTTAATCTCTCTCCTATGTACTTCAATACAATAATCTCATGAGCTGCCTTATATGATTGAGATTCATATGATGATGCTTGTAATCTAGATGTCATTATGCTAGTCAAGTGGGTTTTACTTATGTGATCTCCGGAGACTCCTTGTCCCACGTGTGTAAAGGTGACAGTGTGTGCACCGTGTGGGTCTCTTAGGCTATATTTCACAGAATACTTATTCACTGTTATGAATGGCATAGTGAAGTGCTTATTTATATCTCTTTATGATTGCAATGTGTTTTGTATCACAATTTATCTATGTGCTACTCTAGTGATGTTATTAAAGTAGTTTATTCCTCCTGCACGGTGTAATGGTGACAGTGTGTGCATCGTGTAGTACTTGGCGTAGGCTATGATTGTGATCTCTTGTAGATTATGAAGTTAACTATTGCTATGATAGTATTGATGTGATCTATGCCTCCTTCATAGTGTGATGGTGACAGTGTGCATGCTATGTTAGTACTTGGTTTGGTTATGTTGATCTGTTATGCACTCTAAGGTTATTTAAATATGAGCATTGAATATTGTGGAGCTTGTTAACTCCGGCATTGAGGGTTCGTGTAATCCTACACAGTTAGTGGTGTTCATCATCCAACAAGAGGGTGTAGAGTCTAGCATCTATCTATTTATTCTGTTATGTGATCAATGTTGAGAGTGTCCACTAGTGAAAGTATGATCCCTAGGCCTTGTTCCTAAATACTTATCGCTGCTTGTTTACTGTTCTACTGCATGTTTACTTCCTGCAATATTACTACCATCAACACGCCAGCAAGCTTTTATTCGGCGCCGTACTACTCCTCATATTCATCCATACCACTTGTATTTCACTATCTCTTCGCCGAACTAGTGCACCTATTAGGTGTGTTGGGGACACAAGAGACTTCTTGCTTTGTGGTTGCAGGGTTGCTTGAGAGGGATATCTTTGACCTCTTCCTCCCTGAGTTCGATAAACCTTGGGTGATCCACTTAAGGGAAACTTGCTGCTATTCTACAAACCTCTGCTCTTGGAGGCCCAACACTGTCTACAAGAATAGAAGCACCCGTAGACATCAAGATGCTAGCCTCCTCGCTCGCTCGTCGCGGTAAATCGGCAAGGAGAAGACCATTCAGGCGAGGAGAAGTTCTACCGCGCGCTCGATCAGCAACGCATTTCATTGAAACGTTCAGACCAAAGAAGCGATTGATGCAAGAATTGCTGGTGTTGTACCTTTCTTGCGCTCGCCCCGGCCATCGGTCGAGCAGGAGGCGTGCATGGTGTCGTCGGAGACGTACCCCTGGGCGCCCTCTCCGCCTCCCCTGGCTCCGCCCCCGGCCCTCGCCGCCGGCGATGACCCCCGGACCCTCCCCCGAGCGAGGACGCGATGCAGCTCATGCTCGTGCTCTTCTTCATCGCCGCCACCGGCGCCGACGTGAGTTGCATGCCTAACAGCCTCAGGCCTCCACCTCCTCCTCCGCCGCCGCCACCGCCGCCACCGCCGCCGCTGCTGACGCCGCGGGCGTGGCAGGTGCGCGCGTTGTGGCCGTTGTTGCTGCAGTGCGAGCACCGCCTCGTCATCCCCACCACCGGCCGGCCTGTCCGACCTATGGCGGCATCCTAAGACGAAGGCGAATCACCCTCAGGCGCCTGGAGCAGGAACGCCTCGAGCGGCGTGTGGTAGGTGGGAGTCGGCGTCGTCGAGGAAGTCGACGCGGAGGGAGGCGCGATGGGGACGAACTCTAGGCAGCGGCGGCTCTGGTTCATGAGGGAGGAGCGTGAGGGAGAGGGATGACTATAGGTTTGTGAGGGATGACTACAGTTTTCTGCCACTTGGGCCTAGATGTATTGCAATGGGCTGGCCCAAATACGGAGCGACGAAGCGAGACAATGGTGGGAGGGTAAAACTGTCAAAAAATGGTTGACGTAACTGGTGGCAGAAAACGGAGGAAGTTCCTCCTTTTTAAGTAGTGTAGATTTCCCGATTCTGGTGCAACGCGAGCAATCTTTTCCAAGTTGGATCATTTTAGCCTTGTCGATCTTCAGCACCAACCCATGGGCCACACATATAAGTTTTTGTGTCAAATGGGGAAAACATGATATTTAAGTTCGGTATTGATGAGTTGTAAGGTTGTCGATCTCTGAGAACATATCTGGATGTTATTAGTTAACAGTATAATGGAACTAGCAGGACCTCACCACAGCGTTCAGACGTTCTAGATCGTTGGATTGGGCAATCTAATGGTCCACATCAGTTCACGTTACCGAAACGGTACCTTCTCCCGACCTCCCATCTTGCGTCGCTGGAATGGATTCGCGTCAAAACCCATCAACATTGTATGGGCTGGTACTCTGCAAGTTGGCTTGGGCGTTGTCTCATTAGTCGGGCCGAAATTTCCTTGAACAGGCCCGAGATACTTGAGGCCCGCCATCTGATCGACTTCGTTCGGCCTGAGACAGAAATATCATTGGCAAAAATCATTAGCACAAGAGCTGAAGCGTCGGTGCCGTTGTTGAGTGATGCGCCGCGGGTGATTTAAACCGGCATTGAAGCTAGCACTGATTTGCACCCCGCACCGGAAATTATTAATGGAGGTACGTTAGTATTTTGCCGGCCTACATCCTGTTGAGTTCATGAGCTTATGTGTTCCGAGTCTCTGACTCATCATTCTCTGGCCTCTACCTCTCTCTCAGGTACAGGCTGAAGGCGATGGTACATCCAGCACTCTATCTCTCACTCACAGGCGATGGTGAGGCGGTCTTACACAAAGGGTCTCAAGGGAGAGCCAATCAGGCAAGCAGTCATGGAGGTGAGCCTAGCTCGACCCGTGTTACATTGGGTGGAGCACTCGTGGCACGGGGAGGTAGTCTTAGCACACCGAGTTCGAGCGTGGCGACGGCGGGGAGGACCACGGAGAGGTTGCAGTGCAGCCATAACTTCCAGCTCGGTAAGAAGTTATGTACCACAATTCCACAAATCTTCAATTAATTCAATTTTGAGGTTGACTTCAGACATAACCTCCCAGTTCTGAAGTCAACAACACGTAATTAATTCAATTTTGAGATTCTGAGCTTGACAGTGTTCACTTCCACAATTACGTGTTGTTGACTTCAGAACTGGGAGGTGCCGTACATACGCTAGGTTGTTGACCCATTCAGAGTATGTGAATGTGAATTAAGACAAAGAGCTATATGTGATGATACAGATTGATTTTTAAAGGTATTTTACACAAGGTATTCTCCATTTTTTTACAGATTAATATTTTGCTATGAGAGCAGTACGAGATGCATAGTGGATCATGATGTTAGAAAATTCTTCTTAAAGTTAAACATGTAAATATGGGCTGAAGTATTATTATGAGAGCAATGCAAAAGCAAACATTCTCTTGTTTTGTTAGATATTTTTCTTTGATGTTCAGGTTAGAAGGTAAAAGTCAATGTCTTTTGTTCGCTCACTTGTTTTATTGGTCCTATTCAGATTAATCTAATTATGTTTCTTAGTTTTTGTGAAATAGCATTATCAGTAACTAGCCATGCTTATCTTAAAATGCCACAAATGCATCATTCAGATGGATAGATTATGCTAAATATCCCCCGTTCCATATTAGTTGATACTAATTTAGATGTATCTAGACACTTTTTGTGTATAGATGCATCTGAATTACATGGTGAATGATTATCCTACAATAGTGAAGGTCAATCTGAATAGTCAATAATAAATTAATAATTTAGCATCCAGACATTCAGTTGCGATAGTAATTAAAAAAAGCAACCTAATTTACTCGAATTTGAATAGCGTGGAGGATTATTCTCTTCTTTTCTTTGTGTATACTTTCTTCTGATGTTCTTTTAGCAACTGCTACATTTACATTCATATCCCGCCCCTTTTTGGCTGATACCTGATAGTCTTCTTAAACCTTTAAAGCAATGGTTTTTTTAATTGGTACTCAATGTAATGGTATGTAATGGTGGTACACAGTAAATAAAAACTACATAGATTTTTGAGTTATTTTATTGTCATTTTCGGAAGAGGACAACATTATGTTTATCAATGGTGTCTGAGGCTTACAAAAACCATCAATTCATAACCTACCAGTGATATGTGGATACAATATACTCCTATGTGGACACAATCTACTCCTATTGATAACCTCCCAGTAGTCAAGAAAAAGGTGTGGCTTATGGTGTACAAGAACAATAAGCGGCTATCACAATCTACCTAACCTAGGAAAACTCATAAGTGAAACCAAGATTGAACAAAGTTGACGTGTCTATTCTTATGATTTCACTACTACCTCCATACCAGTTTACAGGGATATTACAAATTTCAATAAAAAACTTTGACTACAAATTTAGTCAACAAAATATAAGATATATGCTACAAAATTATATCGTTGGATTGATATTCAAAAGAAGTTTCCAATAGTATATTTTTTGTGATATATAACTTATATTTTATTGACCAAATTAGTAGTCAAAGTTCTATCTTGAAATGTGTAATACCCCGTAAATCGGTATGGAGGGAGTACTCAAGGAAATTGTTGAAGGCTCATTATGTTGCCTTTAGATATGTGCTTTTACCGTTGAAATATGGTTTTGGAGTTCAAACTTATAACAGATCTGATCCAGATTTTGTTGGGTGATCTTACTGTTGTGGTCACATATTTACCCTCATATATGATCTGTAGTATTATCCTTCTAAGAGCAAGTAACAGTACTATGTTTGCTTGCCCAAAAAGTTCAGTTTGTTGTCCCTAAATTTCAAGCAACTCATTTCATATTTAAGTTGGAAGTCCCATGTTTACATATATTTTTACAAAGTTCCTACCAGAATGGAAAAAATGAACGGGTGCAGCAACGCGCACAATCATGATCTAGTGGTTATGTAAAATAAATAACCATATAACTGTAGCTCATGAGTATGTACATTCTTTATTTTAAAATACATCTTTTACATATTTTAAAATATTAAAAAAATGAGACAAAAATTTAGCACGTACATATGCACGTGCTAAGCGCACAGAAAGTCATTTCATGAAAAATGCACTTATGGTGTGGTACTGTGGCTTGTGTAAAAAAGATAAAATTCACTGTTGAAAATAAGGCCTTCCATAAGATAATTTTTACTATTTTTTACATATACCATAAAAGGATAAATACTTCCTACTCCTGGGTGTAACTACACCCACATCTCATATACTACCATACGGAAGTATATAACATACTTTATTGGTTTGAGTATGTTCGTACACTATATCTAAGATACTCCATACCAACTTTGGTGAAAAAAAATTAAATACACCCATAGTGGAAAACGGGGCAATAGGCCCGGTCCATTTGGGCCTTTAGACCCGGTTCCCGAACCGGGACCAACTAGGCGGGACTAAAGGGGTACCCTTTAGTCCCGGTTCAAAGATAAACCGGGCCTAAAGGCCTCGACACGTGGTGCGGCCAGGAAGCTCGCGGTGGAAGGCCTTTGGTCCCGGTTCGTGGTACGAACCGGGCCTAGGTTCCTCTGCCGCGGCAGAGAATTGCTATTACTCTGCCGCGGCACAGGTTTAGGCTGTACCAGCGTTTCTCTGCCGCGGCAGAGAAACAGGGCGTTTCTCTGCCACGGCAGAATTTCAGCAATGCATATATATCATTCAAGAAACCACAAACAAATCGTCGTGAATATATATAGACATCGTCAACAGTACACGTAATGCATGCATATCAAGTCAGATCTCTTTACTAAATCTATTAGCTTTTACAAAGTTGCTCAACACCTAGCTATGACCTTCGCATAGTGCTCTCCACCTGGGGTTATGCACTCGGTAAGAAAGAATCCCGCGATTTCCTCTTGAATTGCTCGTATTTGATCCGCCGTTATGAGACTGTCCCGCAGGCGTATCATCTATATTTAAAAAAGGAGATCAATATATGAATGGAAATCATACAATAGATGGTACTAATTAAGATAATTGTGAGAATTTGTTATCATACACGAGTGGCATGTATTTGGGCATCCCCACCCTTGGGACAGGTCATGTCACGAATGAAGGTGCAGACGTAGTATCCACATAAGTTATTCCCGCGTTCCTGCCACATACACTTTACGAAAAAATAGTTCGATCAAACTAATAATTAATCAAGCATCGTATTGAAAGTAAATATCATACATAGAGTTTCACGGACATAGCTATATATATAGTACTATACTTACAGGGTAATCTTCAAATGTAAGCTCCGGTTTCCATTTACCCGGAACAGTAGTGATGAACCGTTTCCAAGCCCTGCCCGGCAAAAAATAATGAGTAAATGAGTTAATGATTAGTTGATGATATCGTCGAATTAGAACAGATGAAGATGCCAATACGAAATTGATTGAAATTACCTCTGAAGGATGACAGTCATGTTCGCCCATTCCGCATGTTCTTTACGTTTCGAGTCCATGACCTTTACGACTCCTTTGTGAAGATCAATGATAAGGAGAATAAAGTGGAAACTGCACAAGCATAGCTCAATGATTAGGAGAATAAAGTGGAAGCTGCACAAGCATAATGTATGTTATATATAACACTCACTTGAAGTTGTAGGGAAAAAATATTTCCTCTTTGTCTGCTTGCTTCACTAAAAACATTACCATGTTGTCCTCTGTGTCCTTGGCGAAGTCTCGAACCGTAACTTCATGAACTGTGTCTGGGTCTATGAACCCCAGCGGTAGGAGCTTGCCTCTTTTGCATTCGAGCTTCTTCATTCTGCATAATTAAATATATAGCGTACACAAAGAATATAGTGAGGATAATTGTTAGTGCAAATGAATGAGCGCTGAGCTACAGACTTAATTACATAAATAAATCACTTACAGGCAGTAGCAACTGATGACAGCTTTGTCGAGGGCGTCTTGATTGAATAACTGAAACAGTTCTTCTAACTCAAGGTTTATCTCCTCGTTCCCCCGGAAGTAATGCTCATCTCTAAGATACACCGTGAGGTAGCGATCACCTCTTCGACAGGCTTTCAGGTACCAGTCATGCAACCTTCGCATCTGAGTACCTAGACGCGCGAGCTCGCCAGGTTTGACGAGATCTTTTCCGTATCTATACGTGTTTACCACTTGAGCCGTGGGATAGTAATCTTCGTAATCAACTGATGCTCCCTGAGCTCTAGCCTCCCGTTCGATCATCGATGCCGTCTCTGGATCATCATAGGGCTGCACGACGAAGTGGGCTATGGCCTGATTGTCCTGCTGTCCAAGCTGGGCGACTTTTTTTGCTTCTTTGCTCGCTCTATAGGACTGTCCAAGAGAGCGGTCATGATCAGATCTCAGCTCAGGTCTCTTCATTCTCGTCTCGGCAAAGTGCTTCATTGTTTGCGGTTTAATAAACATCTTCTTCGGCGCAAGAAACGCCTTTTGCTCTTCAGTCTGCTGATGTGGTAACAACTCTGGAGTCTGTGCCCTCATCGGAGTTGATGATCTCTTCGGAGCTGTAGGAGGTGCCCCGGTTAGCTTCCTCTTTTGCTTAGGTGGAGGCGGCGGAGTCTCCTGACGAGGAGGAGGAGGCGGCGCCGGAGTGTTTTCACGCGGAGGAGACTGCTCATGCACAGGGGAATCATCATCGCGCATAGGAGAATCATCACGCGGAGGAGACTCATCACGCGGAGGAGACCCTGCAGGTGGCGGAGGAGGCGGAGGAGGTGGCCTGCTTGGTGGCTTCTCACCTGGAAACACAATGTTCTCCTTCCGCCATTGCACGGTGGTTCTACGGGCTTCTCCCAGTTCTTTGATTTCCCCATCTTCACCTGCAGGGTGCTCAAGCACCATCCCCTCATAATCTCTCAACACTTCATCCACCATCACAACAGCAAAGTCGTCTTGGACCGGACGGCAATGGTAAGACCTTGTAGGTAAGAAGATGCCGACCGCCGCCTTGAAGGATAGGTTGAAAACTTTAACATGCAGCTCACAAGGACGGCTCTCAGTGAGATCATCCACGGGGGGGTAGCGAGGAGGCTCGACCACCTGGTCATCATCATCATCATCCACCTGCTGAGAGGAAGCCACGCTGCTTTTCCGGTGTGGTTGAGATTGCAGCGGGGCGATGGCATTGAGCAATGCAGGATCTACAGCCTGCCCCTGAGCCATCTGAGATGTAAGTACTTGGGTTACAATGCTGAATTGGGCTTTGATGGTGCTAAAATCCTCCTCTAAGTTAGCCAGGCGGTCTGTTTCCCTTGCCTTCCTCCTCTCATGGCTTTTATCAGGAAATCTCTTCCTTTCCGCAGGAAAGCCATACTTCCACGGAACGGAGCCTGCTGTGCCTCGTGTTCGTCCGCCGTGTTCTTTGTTCCCAAGGGCGCGTGTCAGCTCATCGTTCTCTCTTTCGGGCTGGAACAACCCCGCCTCCACGTCCCTATGTGCCTTTTCCAGGGCATCAATGGGAACCTTCAGATGAGCTTTCTTATAGATGCACTTCCCTGTTTCTGGATCCAACGTTCCCCCAATCCCGTAGAACCACTCCTTGCACCGTTCGATCCAACCGTGTGTCCCTAATCTGATCCCTTTACTGGTCAGTTCCGCCTCAGCTGCCTGCCACTTAGGACGGTTAGCCCTGTATCCACCTGGACCCAGAATTTGGTGATATAGCTTCAACGCAGCATTTGCCTTATTTATTTCCGACCTTCTCTTAAATTCTTCTGACTCCGTGGTGTACTTCACGAATTCTTCCCAGTGAGTTTTTACCTTCTCATTGTCCGGAGTCTTCTCTATCTTGATAAGGCGGCGCAATCTTTTCTTGTGGCTCTTGAATAGTTCGGCCATCTTCTTCTTGCCAAACTCGCGGAGGGCCTGCTCCATCTTGGCCTTTTCAGCGTCACCCCCCTCTTCGGGTACTATGTTGAAATGTGACATGAGCTTGTCCATAATGCTGTTTTTGGCTACATCATCGATATAAAGACCTTGACCTTCTTCCTCTGCAGACAGCACTAGTCCCTTCGGCTTGTGCCATTCTCGAACGGTGATCGGGACGTGGTCCCTAACAAGCACTCCGCATTGAGCTATAAATGCCTTTGCACCTTTCTCTGGAGCAATCGGTTTACCATCCTTTTCGATGTGGGTGATGTCGTGCCTAACACCGTCATCCAACTTTTTGGCCGGGCCTCGCTTCCTCGACTTTACAGAAGAAGTGCTCGATCCGGAGGGCTAAAAAAGAAATAATTCATAGTCAGTACAATTTAATTAGATAATGCATCTAGTCGATCAACAGCGGCTTAATTAGTTTATATACCTCGGTGATAACTACAGTTCGGGAGCCATTATGATGATCTTGTTCCTCACCGGCGCCACTAGGATCTTCTTCCTCAATATTCTCCGCTCCCTCACCGGAGTCATTCAAATAAGTTGCGGTGACATCGTCGCGATCATCCAGAGTACCGTTTGCTATGAGTTCCTCCATGAAATTTTCTTGAATTTCATCTCTCTCCATGCTTTCTACAACGACCTGCAAGCTATACATAGGAACCATCATATGATCAAATTAAGGATAAAGCAGATACTGCAGTAAAAAATAAATTCACTACTTTTATGTTAGTCGGCGCCGGCACTACCGTTTGGGGGGCGCCGGCACTACATACTCTATTTTGGGCGTGCCGGCAGGGGCGTCGGCACTACCGTATTTGGGGGGCGCCATCGCGAGCGTAGCGGTTACCGGCGCGGCGGCACTACATACTCTATTTTGGGGGCGCCGACAGGGGCGTCGGCACTACCGTATTTGTACATACTCTATTTTGGGGGCGCCGGCAGGGGCGTCGGCACTACCGTATTTGGGGGGCGCCATCGCGAGCGTAGCGGTTACCGGCGCGGCGGCCCTCATAACTATTTTTGTAACAGTAACACTAACTAAATTTCTAACTATTTTAACTAAATTTTACTAACTTTTTTTCTAAATTTCTAACTATTTTAACTAAATTTCTAACTATTGTTTTAACTAAATTTCTAACTATTTTACTAACTAATTTTACTAACTATTTTTCTAACTATTGTTTTAACTAATTTTCTAACTAAATTTCTAAGTAATTTTACTAACTTAGCTAAATTTCTAAGTAAATTTCTAAGTAATTTTACTAATTTTCTAACTAAATTTCTAAGTAACACTATAATTAACCTAACAAATTAACTAATCTAACAAATAAAATAAAAAAAAAGAAGATGGGCAGCACCCACGGCGGAGGTGGGCGTGGCGGCCGGCAGCCGGCAGGTGGCGGGGCCGCGGACGAGCGACATGAGGCGGACGGCGCGTGGCGGACGCGCGGGCGGCGCGGTGGCAGGGCGGCGCGCGGGCGGCGAGGGCGACGCGGTGGCGACGCGCGCGAAGGAAGCGCGCGGCGCGGCGCGGCGCGCAGCGCGGTGGGCTGCGCGGTGGCGGCGCGGTGGGCGACGGCGGCGGCGCGCAAACGGGCAACTGGCGGCGCTCTGTTTCTCCTCCTCGCGATTGATTTGCGCGAGAAGGAGACGAGCAGTTATAACCCCCTTTGGACCCGGTGCGTGTTACAAACCGGGTCCAAAGGCCCCCTTGGACCCGGTGCGTTTACAACCGGGTCCAAAGGCCCCTTTTTGCTGCGTTTCGCTGCGCGCAAAGGCCTTTAGGCCCGGTTTGTAATACAAACCGGGTCCAAAGGCCAAATTTTTTTAAAAAATTTCATTCCCGCCTTATTTCAAATGAAAAAAAGCCACCGCACTGCCACACGTGTCCACCGCCGTGTAGTGGCCACTGTCGCCACCGCCACCGCCTGGCCACCACCGTCACCGCCATGTACGGGCCACCGCCGTGTACTGCCCACCCCGCCACGTGTCACCGGCCACCGCCATGTACTGGCCCCACCGCCACCGCCGTGCGACGTGTAGACCCCGCCGCCACGTGCCACGCCCCGCCGCTCCCCGCGCCACCTGTCGCCGCCGCTCCCACGTGCCACGCCCCGCCGCTTCCCCGCGCCACCTGTCGCCAAACTTGCCGCGTCGCTGTGCTATAAAGCGCCGCGTGCGCGCGGAACCACCGTCACCGCCATGTACGGGCCACCGCCGTGTACGCCCACCACCGCCACCGCCATGTCTGCCCCACCGCCACCGCCACCGCCATGTACTGGCCCCACCGCCACCGCCGTGTACTGCCCACCACCGCCACCGCCGTGTACTGCCCACCACCGCCACCGCCATGTACTGGCCCCACCGCCACGCCCCGCCGCTTCCCCGCGCCACCTGTCGCCAAACTTGCCGCGTCGCTGTGCTATAAAGCGCCGCGTGCGCGCGGAACCACCGTCACCGCCATGTACGGGCCACCGCCGTGTACTGCCCACCACCGCCACCGCCGTGTACTGCCCACCACCGCCACCGCCATGTACTGGCCCCACCGCCACCGCCACCGCCACCGCCATGTACTGGCCCCACACCGCAGTTCCCCAACGACGTCGACAACACCGCCAGATTACATGTGGAATTAAAGTACAGAACTCAACTGAAAATTAATTAAGATACATGGCCAGATAGTACTCGTGCCTAGCCCTATAGTACTCGTGCCTAGCTCAACTGAAAATTAATTAAGATACATGGCCAGATTCGACTGTTCGAGTCATTCAGTCATACTCGTGCCTGGCCCTATAGTACTCGCCACTGTAGTCGTCGTAGTCGCCGTCATCATCGTCGCTGGCATCGGGGTCGCGGTAGTCAAACCTCGGCGGGAGAGCACGCGTGGGCTGGGACTGAGGGTAGCGCAGGCGGGGGCCACGGTGGGCCATGACGCCCTGGAGAGTTCGGTCGCGCCACCACAGCCGACGGCCGGCCTCGTTGAAGTTCGAAGGAGGCGGGCCGCCGTCCTCGTGCCTGGCGAGCGCCCTCTCACGCCGATTGATGAAGAAGCTCTCCCAAGTCGGGCTGTAGTCGGGATGCCACTGGGGATTCCTCCGCTGCTCTGGCGTGAGCTCGAAGTAGTAGTGGTTCGTGATGGCCATCTCGCGCGCCACACCTAGAGGGACAGGAGGGACCGGTACCCCTCCGACGCTCAGCAACCAGCCGGTAGGGACGCGGTAGCCCGGCGGGCAGGGGTAGTTCGACGCGCAAAGCGCCTCCGCCTCCCGGAGGGTTAGAGATACGATGGAAGCCATGTGACCTGGTGATGAGGTTTGCAGATATGAGTCTAGATGTGATATGTAAATGGAGGCCAAGCCAACATATATATAGTGAAAAAATGGCGGGAGGACGGAGGCGGGAAGCAGTGGAAAGCGCGGGAAGAAAAATAGGCGGGAACGCAGTGGCGCCAAAAACTGTCGGTGGGATAAAGACGTGTGGGTAACCTTTAGTCCCGGCTGGTGGGTACAACCGGGACGAAAGATCCTTTTTTTGTCATCTAACAAAACTGTCGGTGGGATAAGGACGTGTGGGTAACCTTTAGTCCCGGCTGGTGGGTACAACCGGGACTAAAGATGTCGGCAGGATAAGAACGCATGGGTGGACGCACTGCTCGATGAGATAAAGCATGTAGCGCACGACGCCCTGTCGAGTAGAAGCGGTGCTGTGCCTATAAAAGGAGCATCGATACGGCTTGCCAAGCAGATCAACAAGCCAAGCAGAGATTCATTCCCATGGATTGGGGAAAGGGTTGGGAAATCTCCCGTGGCGCAACTTCTCGAAGATGTCGTTGGTGCACAAGCCTTACGGCATCTTCGGAAGTTGCTCCTCGGAATTTTTTCCTGCAAGCCCCTGAACGACTACATCTCCTCTAATAGTGTTGGGGAAAGGGTTGGGAAATCTCCCGTGGCGCAGTTTCTCGAAGATGTTGTTGGTGCACATGCCCTACGGCATCTTCGGAAACTGCGCCTCGGAATTTTTCCCCTGCAAACCCGTGAACGACTACATCTCCTCTATATATATGGTACAAAAAGCCAACCACATCTCCACTTTTCATATCTTACATACAGTTAAATGATTACACAAAAATAAATGGGAAATTGATTGCCATGTTGAGATACTCATTTGTGCCATGGAGCATCTTCATCATTTAATCTTCTTCGGCCTTAACCATGGAGCATCTTCATCATTTAACTTGATGCTTGGATCAATGTTCACTCTGAAGGGTGGAATTTCATCAAACTGATTATAATCTTCTGACATGTCTGTCTTGTCCTCCACTCCCACGATGTTTCTTTTTCCAGAAAGAACTATGTGGCGCTTTGGCTCATCGTTTGATGTATTTGTTTCCTTATGTTTCCTTTTTCTTGGTTTGGTAGACATATCCTTCACATAGAAAACCTGGGCCACATCCTTGGCTAGGACGAATGGTTCGTCTCTATACCCAAGATTGTTGAGATCCACTGTTGTCATTCCATACAACTTGTCTACCTGAACCCCGCCTCCTGTTTTGTTGACCCATTTGCACCTAAACAAAGGGACCTTAAAAGAAGGTCCATACTCAAGTTCCCAGATATCCTCTATGTAACCATAATATGTGTCATTTGGGCCTTCATTCATTATTGCATCAAAGCGGACACCACTGTTTTGGTTGGTGCTCTTTTTATCTTGGGCGATCGTGTAAAATGTATTCCCATTTATCTCGTACCCTTGGAAAGTCACTACAGTCGAAGATGGTGTCTGGGCCAGCAAGTACAGCTGATCATCAATATCTTCGTTATTCAGGAGATGTTTTTGCAACCAACCGCCGAAAGTCGACATGTGTTCACGTCTAATCCAATCGTTCGACTGCCCCGGGTTCTGGGAGCGTAGAAAGTTCTTGTGGTCACCGATATACGGAGCCACCATGGTGGAACTTTGTAGAACTGTGTAGTGTGCTTGAGTCAAAGAAATCCCGTCCCTACATATCATTGATTTCCTTCCTAGCGTGCCTTTTCCACTTAGTCTCCCTTCATGCCGCGATTCAGGAACACCAATCGGCTTAAGGTCAGGAATAAAGTCAACACAGAATTCAATGACCTCCTCTGTTCCATAGCCCTTGGAGATGCTTCCTTCTGGCCTAGCACGGTTATGAACATATTTCTTCAAGACTCCCATGAACCTCTCGAAGGGGAACATATTGTGTAGAAACACAGGACCGAGAATGGAAATCTCATCGACCAGGTGAACGAGGAGATGTGTCATAATATTGAAGAAGGATGGTGGGAACACCAGCTCAAAACTAACGAGACATTGGACCACATCATTCTGCAACCTCGGTAGAATTTCCGGGTTTATTACCTTCTGAGAAATTGCATTGAGGAATGCACATAGCTTCACAATGGGCAGTCGAACATTTTCCGGTAGAAGCCCCCTCAATGCAATCGGAAGCAACTGTGTCATTATCACGTGACAGTCATGAGACTTCAGGTTCTGGAATGTTTTCTTCTCCATATTTATTATTCCCTTTATATTGGAGGAGAAGCCAGACGGGACCTTGATACTGCTAAGACATTCAAAAAATATTTCCTTCTCTGCTTTTGTAAGAGCGTAGCTGGATAAATGACGTCCTTTAACTCTCTCATGCAGATTTTTGGGGTCTTTCCAACGTTGCTGGTCCTCCCGTGCTTCTGGTGTATCTTTTGTCTTCCCGTACACACCCAGAAAGCCTAGCAGGTTCACGCAAAGATTCTTCGTCACGTGCATCACATCGATTGAAGAGCGGACCTCTAAGACTTCCCAATAGGGTAGATCCCAAAATATAGATTTCTTCTTCCACATGGGCGCGTGTCCGGCATCGTCATTCGGAACAGACCGTCCGCCAGGACCCTTTCCAAATATTACATCTAGATCCTTGACCATACCAAATATATCAACACCATCACGATGGGGAGGCTTCCTCCGGTGATCAGCCTCACCGTTGTAATGCTTGCCTTTCTTTCTTACGGGATGGGTAATCCTAAGAAATCGACGATGCCCCAGGTACACGACCTTCTGACCTTTTTCCAAATAATCACCTTCGAGCTCATGTAAACAGTGTGTGCATGCATTGTATCCCTTGTTTGACTGTCCTGAAATGTTACCAAGAGCAGGCCAGTCATTGATGGTTACGAAAAGCATCGCTCTTAGGTCAAATTCCTCCTGCTTGTGCTCGTCCCACACACGTACACCTGCTAGGGACCACAGCTGTAGAAGTTCTTCCACTAATGGCTTCAGGTACACATCAATGTCGTTCCCGGGTTGCTTCGGGCCTTGTATGAGCACTGGCATCATAATGAACTTCCGCTTCATGCACAACCAAGGAGGAAGGTTATATATACAAAGAGTCACAGGCCAGGTGCTATGGCTGCAGCTCTGCTCTCCAAAAGGATTCATGCCATCTGTACTGAGACCAAACCTTAAGTTCCTTGCATCCTGTGCAAAGTTTGGGAACTCTCTATCGATTTTTCTCCATTGGGATCCATCAGCAGGGTGCCTCAACATCACGTCTTTCTTACGGTCTTCTTTGTGCCATCGCAACAACCTAGCATGCTCTTTATTCCTGAACAAGCGTTTCAGCCGTGGTATTATAGGAGCATACCACATAACCTTGGCAGGAACCCTCTTCCTGGGGCGCTCGCCCTCAACATCACCAGGGTCATCTCGTCTGATCTTATACCGCAATGCAGTGCACACCGGACATGCATCCAAATTCTCGTACTCATCGCGGTAGAGGATGCAGTCATTAATGCATGCATGTATCTTTTGCACATCTAATCCTAGAGGGCAGACAATCTTCTTCGCTTCGTACGTACTGGCGGGCAATTCGTTACCCCTTGGAAGCTTCCTCTTAATTATTGTCAGCAACTTTCCAAATCCTGAGTCAGTGACACCGTTCTCTGCCTTCCATTGCAACAATTCCAGTGTGCTGCCTAGCTTTTTATGGCCATCTTCGCAAGTTGGGTATAACAATTTGTTGTGATCTTCTATCATCTTGTCGAAGGCCAACCTTTCCTTTTCAGTTTCACATTCTCTCCTTGCATCAGCAATGGCCCGACCAAGATCATCATCAGCAGGCTCATCTGGTGCCTCTTGATCTTCTACTTCATTGTCTTCATTGCCTTCTGCAGTATCATCGTATTCAGGGAAATTGGGATAACCGTCATCATCCTCTTCCTCTTCGTCATTGTCTTCCATCATAACCCCTCTTTCTCCGTGCTTGGTCCAACAATAGTAACTGGGCATGAAACCGGATCGCAGAAGGTGGCTGTGAATGAGACTCGAGCGAGCGTAATTTACGGTATTCTTGCAGTCCACACATGGACAATACATGAAGCCACCATGTTTGTTTGCCTCCGCCACGGCCATAAAATTATCCAGGCCCGCAGTGAACTCGTCAAACCGTCGGTCAATGTACATCCATTGCCGATTCATCTGCATGATATAATTAAGCTGATCAAAACCATTACAGAACATCACGATGTATATATACACATGCATTTTATCAATTGCAGATGAAAAGGATAAAGTTGTTAACCTCGATGAAGAAGAAAAAAGCAAGTTAAGTGTGGCTTGATTTGTGTAAACTCAAGTGGCAAATCCTCTTAAGCATTTCATCAAACACCTCTTGTGCATGTGAAGAAGAGAGGAGAGCAATACACCCTCTTGTGAAGATAGTGAAAAAATGGCTAAGTGTGGCTCACACTTGGGCAGGGGCAAGGTTATATAGCCAGAGGGGGGCCTTTGGACCCGGTTTGTCATACAAACCGGGACTAAAGGGTTCCCTAGGCTGACACGGCCTGGCGCGCCCTGCGGGTGGACCCTTTGGACCCGGTTTGTATGACAAACCGGGTCCAAAGGCCGCTACAGGACAGGCGCCAGCGGGTGGGGTCGTCCTGGGCAGAAACGAACCGGGTCCAATGGGGGCATTGGACCCGGTTTGGTTCAGCAGTGGGTCATTTGCTTGGTGAAAAAAAATTAAATACACCCATAGTTTGCACTATATATACAAAATACATGCATATTTATACGTAAAGAAATAGTGTACGTAAAAAAGTGTACATACTACCTACAAAGTAGTATATATACTACCAAAATATTCTTATATACTTCATACTACATGTATATACTCTTCGGTATGATAGATACTACCTAGATTGTGTGAAACACACGTGGGAGTAACTACACCCGGGTGTAGCATGAATATGTCCTATAGGACTTGGAGCCTCTTAGATTTCGCTTCAAACGCCAACTCTTTCAGTAAACAAATGTGATCCTTAGAGCAGAAATTTAATTTAGATATTAAAATAATATATTTTTAAGTGTCGAAAATTTTTAACAAAAAAATTCTACATGTACATCTCGACAATATATTTGCGCTCGTCAAGTTTCGTAAAAATATATATTATTTTAATATCTAAATTAAATTTCTGCTCTAAGGATCACATTTGTTTACTGAAAGAGTTGGCGTTTGAAGCGAAATCTAAGAGGCTCCAAGTCCTATATTGATAGAGAGAATGAAAGAAAAACAGCAAGACATTGGCGGAAACACAGGTTATATCCTTTTGCATGACGGACTTACAGAAGTAGTTTGGACCCCTGGTATTAATATTTACTTGAGCACATGTACATTGATGGGAATCAACCTTGTATAGAGCTAACTTATATACCATCACTCCGAGCTTAATATCCTCCTCACTTGACGCACCTCTATAAAATTTCCTTCGGGTAGGATGGTAGAAAATCGCAGCAGACGATCAATTCCACTTACATGCTCGTAGATAGTGCGCACAGTCCGATCGATGCTGAAGTGTCAGCTGAAGTTCCTAAAACGTTAGTGGCACGAGAAGACACATGACGCCAATCGCATGACGTTGTGGGAGCTCAGGGATTGAGCAGCGTCAGGAAACCACGTAGTACCAGCGATCTCCGTCTCCTAGGACACGTTTGGTAGTCTGTAGCTAATTTCTGCACCATTAGCGTAGACGCAGTGAGAAGGAGTCCCTGCGTGTTCAAACGGGCCATAGGCCATAAAAACCACGTTGTTTGGTGGCTTGCACAGAATTTTTTTGGCCCGTGGAGATTTGGGATTTGCTCGTTTGGTAGGTCGGTTTCCAGACCTTGTAGTAGCCCAGAACGGCGTCAGTACTGTTTGAGTGCAATCCATAATCCGGTTCTGCTTACCTCTTCCCTTCAGTGGTGAGGTTACGAGCGATGAACATCACAAGCAAGAATATAATCATAGACGACAAAGTGAAAGAATATCTCTCATAATATGTTTTGTGTGTTTGATGTCAATGTATGTGATACACTAATGTTTGTCTAAATGGTACAGGGATTATATAGATACATGTATACATGTGTGATGGATGTGGTGAGACATGTCAAAAAGAAGCTGTAACAGGATCACCAGGCCGGATATTCCGGGCCGGATATTTCCAGAATATCCGGCCCCCATTTTTCGGCTAAGGACTTGAGGATTTGTGGCTCAGTACTCCCTAGACATGAGCCGGATATTTGCCCGGACATTTGCCCGGATTTGCCCCAGGGCCGGATAATCCGGGCCGGATATTTCCAAAATATCCCCCCCCCCCCAAATCGGCTATGGACCTAAGGCGATGCGGCTCTGATCAGGGGCCGGACATTTGGCCGGATATTGGGCCGGATTTTCCCTGTGGCCGGACTTTTGGTTGGGCCGGATTATCCGGCCCTATCTTAGGCTGGATTATTCGCCCCCCCCCCCCCGAAAGCTCCAACGGCTGGAATTTGGAGGGGGTATTTATACCCCCCTTCTTCTACCTTGCTCCTTGCTCAATCATTGCATAAAAATCTGCCAAGCTTCACCACTATTAGAGCCACCTCAAGAACTCAAGATTTGCAAGATCTCCTTCCTCCTCCAACCAAAGCTCTTGATCTTTGGAGATTCGAAGGAGAAGACACCGATCTACATCCTCACCGAAGCGATTTACATTTCCCCCTCATTTGTTTGAGGGCCCCTTTGCTAGTGTTCCTCTTTGGATCCCTAGTTGATTTGTGTTGATGTATTGTTGTTGATTGTTGTGTTGTTACAGATTTGGGAGCCTCCAATTCGGTTGTGGATGTGTGCCCCAAGAACTTTGTAAAGGCCCGGTTTCCGCCTCGAGGAAATCCCTTAGTGGAAGTGGGCTAGGCCTTCGTGGCGTTGCTCACAGGAGATCTGAGTGAAGCCTTCGTGGCTGTTGGTTTGGCTTTCGTAGCAACCACACTCCTCCAAACGTAGACGTACCTTCTTGCAAAGGAAGGGAACTACGGGAATCATCTCCGTGTCATTGCGTGCTCCACTCTCGGTTACCTCTATCCTATTCTATCTCTTATATATTGCGTAGCTATATCTTGCTTAGTTGGTAACCTTGTCATGTAGGTAAATTCACTTAGTTGCATATCTAGAGAATTTACCTTTGTGTCAAGCCTAAATTTAAAAAGAACTAAAAATTGGTTAGCACCTATTCACCCCCCCTCTAGGTGCGGCATACGATCCTTTCAATTGGTATCAGAGCCTCGGCTCTTATTTCGGGCTTAACCGCCTAAGAGTATGCCGGACGATGGGCCTGCGGAAGGGGCCGCTAAGATGGTCTCCATGGATGACTTCAATTCGTTGAGGTCCTCCATGGAAGCTCAAATGGAAAGCATGAGAAAAATGATTTCCGAGCTTTTGACTCCGGTCCCTCCCATGGCTCCCGCCGTAGAGGTAAAGGACACGGGTGTGTTAGAAGAGGGAGGTGCTTCGGCATTACCCTCCTCTACCAAACCCGTGGATGGTGATAACTCAACTACTATCAAATCTCCCATTGCATCTCCTAGGGGAACTAGTGGAGGTGAGAGCTACAATCGAGTGGCTCCGCCTTTCCTATCTCCCGATATCCCGTTTCCCCATCCTCATGTAAACATTCGGGGCGACCCACCTAAGTTTAATGTTAAAGATTTTGATACATGGCAATTTGAGTTTCGCTCTCATGTTTGCAGTGCCTCCAATGAACTTTGGAGAATCATCGTGGAAGGCTTCAAGCCATACAACCCCGACAAGTTGACTAGAAGAGAAGCGGTTGATAGTCAACTCAATAACACCGCCTTGCACATGATTCAAACTAGTGTGGGGACACAAGAATTGTCTCGTGTTCGGAATTTCACCACCGCCAAGGAAGCTTGGGATGGGTTGGCCGCTAGTTGCATAGGAAGTGATAGCATGAGAAGGAACAAGTACCAGTATCTTCGGAATCAAGCCGAAGGATTCATGAGGCTACCGGATGAAGATCATGAAGTCATGTATGGAAGACTTCTCACCGTTGCCGATGCTTTCCGGAATGTGGGTGCCACCCACATCAATGACTCTTGGATCAAGGATAAGTACATCGATTGCATGATGCCGTTTGAACCCATTGATGTCAAGACTCTTGTTGGGAGAGAATGCTATTCCTCTCTCACTTCTCAACAAGCCGTGCACGAGATGCAAGCCCTCAAGGTGCTCGAGCAAAACTCCCATGATTCTCGCAATCGTGCCATTGGTATGTCAAAAGGGAACAATCTTGCCTTGATGGTCAACCCCGTAGAAGAAGTGCACCCTCAAGAACAATATAGGGCATCTTGGAGTATGTCCTATCCGGAAGATTTGGAATGCCACTATCATGATCACATGGCCTTCCATGCAAAGTCCTTTTGGGTTGATCCTTCCAAGGCCAAGGAAGACAACATCAAGAGAAACAACAAAAGTGGGTTCACTAGCTTTGGTCCAAAAACAAGATCATGCTACAACTGTGATGACAAGCGCCATTTCATCGCCGAATGCCCCTATGAGAATAGGGAGACTCATAATGGAAGGCTCATTCCCAAGGACAAGAGCAAAGACTCAAAGGGAAAATATTCAAAAGCCCCCAACAAGAAATTCTACAACAACAAGACCAAGAAGGGCAAGAGGCCCTCAAGAGTTGTGCTAGTGACTAGGGAAGAATATTCTTCCGATGAAGTTGAAAGCTCTAGTGATGATGAAGAAGAAGAAAGCTCAAAGGAAGTGGCCGCCATTGTCACTACCAACATTCCCTCTTCATCTCTCTTTGAATCCCCCAATGAGAATCCTCATATCAAGAATGCACATTGCTTCATGGCAAGGTCCTCCTTGGACACATCTATTGTGCTATCAACTCAAGAAGAATATACCTCCGGAGATGATGATGTTGATGATGAAGAAGATGCAACCTCTAATGGATTGGTCGCTCTTGCCTCCCTCTCCACTAACTCTTCATCACCAAGTGAATCCCCCAATGAGGTCATTCATGTGGAGGAAGAAAGTTGTCTCATGGCTAAATCCTCCGAGGTATCATCTCCTAGCCCCTCTATGCCTAACATATCAAGTGATCTAGGGGTTGATCATGCTAGTCTAAAAGTGAAACAAGAAATGCTAGAGTTTGATGAATTCATTTTTAACCTACAAGGTAACACTAAAAAGCATGTTTCAAATCTCATGGTTCGTATAGCTCAACAAAATGATACTCTTGAGAAAAAATGTCAAATAGAGAGAGAAGACTCTCTTGAAATCCATGCTCTTAAAAATGCTCTTGAGGAAAGTCAAGAAACTATAGCTTCTCTTGAGGAGAGGCTAGAAAATCTTGAAGGGCCTCAAGATAAAATTAACAAACTCATCAAAGCTAGAGATCTTGCTAGGGCTAAGACTAAAGTGCTTAAAAAGGAAAAGGCCCAATTTGGTGTTGATCATGAGAAACTTGTGAAGGATCTAGATGAACTAGACAAAGCTCACAAAGCTTTGAAGAGTGAATACACTCTCCTATCCAAGTCAAATGAGCAACTTCAAATTAGGCTTGCTTCATATGATGTGCCTAGTTCCTCTACCCCTTCATGTGATCATGCAAATATTATTGAGGAAAATGCTAGGTTGAAGGATGAACTTGCTAAGGCCTCCTCTCCCCAAAGTAAACTTTCTTTGGATGATCTCTTGAGTAAGCAAAGATCAAACAATGGGAAGGAGGGCCTTGGTTATAATGCCAAGGCAAAGAAGGCAAACAAGCAAAAGGCCAAGCCCGCACAAGAGAAGAAGAAAGATATCACTAATGGTGAAGCCCCTAAGGGCAAAACCATTAATGATGATGATGCGGGAAATGCTAACCCTCACTATGTTCTATTTAAAGATTATTATGGTGATGTTTATGCTAAATATGTTGGCCCATATGATGGTTATGTTGCTTGGTCTATTTGGGTCCCAAAGACCCTTGTTGCTAACAAAAGAGGACCCATTGAGAAATGGGTACCTAAATCCAAGAATTGATCTCATGTAGGACTATGCCGCCGGAGGTTCAAAATGGGTACTTGATAGTGGATGTACAAGTCATATGACCGGCGGCAAGAACCTCGTCAAGGAGTTGAGGCCCAATATAAATAATATCACCGTCTCCTTTGGCGATAATTCTACATCCGAGGTATTGGGTTTTGGCAAGGTTGTGGTTGCACACAACATTACTCTTGTGGATGTCATGCTTGTCAAAACCCTTGGTTACAATTTGCTTTCCGTTTCCGCCCTTGGCAAGATGGGTTTCGCCGTCTTTATTGATAATGATATTGTGGTCCTCTTGTGGAGCAAGACTCTAAAAGTCGCTTTCGTTGGGTATCGCGAACATAACTTGTATGTGGTGGACTTTTCGGGGACCACCACTTCAAGTGCGATGTGCCTATTCGGAAAGGCGGATGTGGGTTGGTTGTGGCATCGCCGCTTGGCCCATGTCAACATGAGAACTTTGCAAAGTCTTCACAAGGGGAACCATATTGTGGGACTAATGGAAAATGTGTCTTTTGCCAAAGATCGTGTTTGTAGGGCTTGTGTTGAAGGCAAAATGCATGACTCTCCGCATCCAAGCAAGACTATCATCTCTTCCAAGAGGATCTTGGAGCTCCTTCATGTGGATCTCTTTGGTCCCATTACTCATGCAAGTCTTGGTGCGAAGAAACATTGCTTGGTGATTGTTGATGACTACTCAAGATACACTTGGGTTTACTTTCTCAAGACGAAAGATGAGACTCAACAAATATTCATTGACTTTGCTACCGAGGTGCAACGCCAACACAACCTCCTCATTATGGCAATAAGAAGTGACAACGGCTCCGAGTTCAAGAACTATACACTCAATGATTTTCTTAGTGATGAGGGGATTCGTCATCAATATTCCGCTGCTTACACCCCTCAACAAAATGGTGTTGCGGAGAGGAAGAACCGGACTCTTATGGATATGGCAAGATCTATGATGGCGGAGTATAAATCCCGCTATAATTTTTGGGCCGAAGCCATCTCCACCGCTTGCCACTCTTCTAACCGGCTCTATCTCCGCAAGGGATTGAACAAGACTCCATATGAAATACTCACCGGGAACAAGCCTAATATCTCATACTTCAAGGTGTTCGGGTGTAAGTGTTTCTACAAAATCAAAGGAGTTCGTTTATCTAAATTTTCTCCTAAAGCTTTGGAGGGTATATTTGTTGGTTACGGTGCCGAATCTCACACTTATAGAGTCTTTGATGTATCCTCCGGGATTATCATCGAATCTTGTAGTGTGAGGTTCGAAGAAAATGATGGCTCCCAAGTGGGGCAAGTTGATGTATGTGCAGGTGATGAAATACCTCAAGATGCCATAGTAAGAATGGGTGTGGGATTTTTCCGCCCCATTGAGGGACACGGTGTGGCGTCTCGGGAAGGACTATGCTCTACCACGGTGGAGCCCTCATCTTCTCAACATCAACAAACCCCATCTCTTGAAGCAAATAATGCACCAACCCAAGAACAAGAACAAAACCCTCCCTCTTGTGTGCAAGATCAAGGACAAGATCAATCACGGATTCATGATGGATCCGATGAATATCCATTCAATATTCTCCTCTCACCGGATAATGTCCAAGATCAAGCACATGAGGATGAGCAATCTCAAGAAATTGAGGAAGCTCAAGTTGAAGGTCAAGACGGGGACCCAAATGATCAAGTTGATCAAGTGATACCTCCAAGGCCAAGAAGAACCAAGGAGGAGATCGAGGCCCGTCGTCTAGCAAGAAGAGAAAGGAACCTTGAAATTCGTGAACACACTCATGACAAGGTCCTTGGTGATTTAAGGGCAAGTGTTACCACAAGAAGGCAATTGGCTAATTTTAGCAATCATCATGCTTATATCTCCTTAGTGGAACCCAAGAAAGTATTTGAAGCCCTTGAAGATTCGGATTGGTTGGAAGCTATGCACGATGAACTCAACAACTTCAAGCGCAACAAAGTATGGACCTTAGTAGAGAAGCCAAAGGGGTGCCGCAATGTTATAGGCACTAAATGGATTTTCAAGAACAAGCAAGATGAGTTTGGAAATGTTGTGAGGAACAAGGCAAGATTGGTGGCTCAAGGGTTCTCTCAAGTTGAGGGAATTGACTTTGGAGAAACCTATGCTCCCGTGGCTCGCCTTGAGTCCATCCGTATCCTTCTTGCTTATGCATCGCATCATAACTTTAAGTTACAACAAATGGATGTGAAAAGTGCTTTTCTTAATGGTCCTTTGCATGAAGAGGTTTATGTTAAGCAACCCCCGGGGTTCGAGGATCTCAACTTTCCTAACCATGTCTACAAGCTTGATAAAGCACTTTATGGTCTCAAACAAGCTCCTAGAGCTTGGTACGAGCACCTTAAAGAATTGTTGGTAGACCGTGGGTTTGATGTTGGGCTAATCGATCCCACTCTTTTTACTAAGAGGGTCAATGGGGAGCTTTTCGTTTGCCAATTATATGTTGATGATATTATCTTTGGCTCTACTAACAAAGCTTTCAATGATGAATTTTCAAAGCTTATGACCAATAGGTTTGAGATGTCTATGATGGGAGAGATGAAGTTCTTCCTTGGTTTTGAGATCAAGCAATTGAGAGAAGGAACCTTCATCAATCAAGCCCACAAGTATAGGGGGTGTATCGTAGTATCTTCGATAAGTAAGAATGTCGATCCCAACGAGGAGCAGAAGGTGTTGACAAGCAGTTTCGATGAAGGATTCACTGTAAATGCTCACAGACAAGTATTCAAGGGGTTTTGATGTAACAGATGAATAAAGTACGAGTAAGTAAAATGCGAGAGAAATAATTGCAGCGAGTGGCCCAATCCTTTTTAGCACAAAGGACAAGCCGGTTTGTTTACTTATAATGACCAAACGTTCTTGAGGACACACGGGAATTTAGTCTAGTGCTTTCGCTTCATACGGCTGATTAATCTTCATTGTTTTGATAAGTGTTGTGTGGGTGAACCTATGCTAATGCACCGCCCTTCCTAGGACTAATACATACTTGTGATTATACCCCTTGCAAGCATCCGCAACTACAAGAAAGTAATTAAGATAAATCTAACCACAGCCTTAAACTCTAAGATCCTGCGATCCCTCCTGCATCGATATACCAACGGGGGCTCAGGTTTCTGTCACTCCGGCAACCCCGCAATTGGCAAACGAGTACAAGATGTATTCCCCTAGGCCCATAAATGGTGAAGTATCGTGTAGTCGACGTTCACACGACACCACTAGAAGAATGACACCACAACTTAAATATCATAACATTGAATATTACTCAACCATAATTCACTACTAACATTTAGACTTCACCCATGTCCTCAAGAACTAAACGAACTACTCACGAGACATCATATGGATCATGATCAGAGGTGATATGATGATGAATAACAATCTGAACATAAACCTTGGTTCAACGGTTTCACTCAATAGCATCAATAACAAGTAGAAATCAACACCGGGAGAGTTTCCCCTATCAAACAATCAAGATCCAACCCAAATCGTTACAGCGGTGATGAGGTGCAGCGGTGGAGATGGCGGTGATGATGATGAAGATGATGACGATGGTGATGGAGATGATGTCCAGCTCGATGACGGTGACGATTTCCCCCTCCGGGAGGGAATTTCCCCGGCGGATTCCTGCCCGTCGGAGACCTCTTTTCTCTCTGATGTTCTCCGCCCCGCAGAGGCGGCTGTGTCTCTTCGCGACGTACCCTCTGGAGCTTAGGTTTTCGGGACGAAGACGTACGCGAAGAAAAGGAGGCGAGAGGGGGATGTGGGCCCCCTCCTCACGGGCGGCGCGGCCAGGCCTTGGGCCGCGCCGGCCATGAGGTGGGCCCACCTCGGGTCCCCTCGGCTCCCCCTTCTGGCTCCCTTCGACTTCTGGAAAAATAGGAATTTTCATATAATTTCCGTCAACTGATGATCTTCCGAAATATTGCATCCTGACGGTGCTTTTTCCAGCAGAATCCTGGCTCCGGTGCGCGATCTCCAAATAATCATGAAACATGCAAAATAGATGAAATAACATAAGTATCATCTCCAAATATGAAATATATCAATGAATAACAGCAAATTATGATATAAAATAGTGATGCAAAATGGACGTATCAACTCCCCCCAAGCTTAGACTTCGCTTGTCCCCAAGCGAAACTGAGCTCGATAAACAAGACCACATGTTTATGGAGTGAAGAGTCGATAAATAAAATACGAACAAGAAGCATCATATTAATTCACACAAGACATAATAGTGAACAACGTCCTCATATAATTCAACTTGAAACAAGTAAAAGGAAATCACAAGTGAAGGTGCATAGAAAATCATAATTGGTGATGGCAAACTTCGTTCTTGGTCAAAGAACAGTTAACAGATTATACTTATCTATCGAGCGGAGCTCTTATATTAAAGCTTATATAGCACAACTTGCATACTCAATCATAATAATCTCCTCATAATCATTGATAACCTTCAAAGCTATATTCATCAGATAAAACTTGTACTAAACAAGGAAGAATAAAAGGCATGATTAAATATATCACAATATAGATGATTGGATCACAACAACTCAAATGCTTGCTTAAGATGGAGGGAAATAGGTTTACTGACTCAACATAAAGTAAAAGACAGGCCCTTCGCAGAGGGAAGCAGGGATTAAATCATGTGCTAGAGCTTTTCAAGTTTTGAAATCATATAGAGAGCATAAAAGTAAAGTTTTGAGGGGTGTTTGTTATTGTCAACGACTGGTAGCGGGTACTCTAACCCCCTTGCCAGACAAACTCTCAAAGAGCGGCTCCCATTTTATTTTATTTTTGGGTGGCACTCCTTCCAACCTTTCTTTCACAAACCATGGCTAACCGAATCCTCGGGTGCCTGCCAACAATCTCATACCATGAAGGAGTGCCTTTTTATTTAGTTTTATTATGATGACACTCCTCCCCACCTTTGCTTTCTCAAGCCATGGCTAACCGAATCCTTCGGGTGCCGTCCAACAATCACATACCATGGAGGAGTGTCTATTTTGGTTAATTAATTTGGGACTGGGAATCCCATTGCCAGCTCTTTTTGCAAAGTTATTGGATAAGTGGATGAAGCCACTAGTCCATTGGTGAAAGTTGCCCAACAAGATTGAAAGATAAAACACCACATACTTCCTCATGAGCTATAGAACATTGACACAAATAAGGAGTAATAAAGTTTTGAATTGTTTAAAGGTAGCACATGAAGTATTTACTTGGAGTGGCAGGAAATACCACATAATAGGTAGTTATAGTGGACACACATGGCATGGGTTTTGGTTTAAAGGTTTGGATGCACGAGAAGCATTCCCTCTCAGTACAGGTCTTTGGCTAGCAAGGTTAATTAGCAAGCATAAGAGTTGAGGGAAACAAACAAATATACATGTGATAGAAACAATCATGCATCTTACTTGTAAGCACAAACAATTTTAACTTCAGAATACTAAGCTAAGAACTAACAAGAAAGATAATAACATATCTACATGTATTTCCTCTATTCTTCTTAAACTCAAAGTGTTGTTGCTATTGACCAATGCTAAGTTTGCCAAAACCAAACAGATTTACTTGATGCTCCCAAAGTGATACCAATACTAACAACAAGATCAATCACATAATAGAGATTGCAAACTAAAATAAGATGTGCAATATGTAAATGATAAAACTTCTCATTAATATTCCATAACGATAACTGATGTCTACGTGTGCTTCTATTCTTGTAGACAGTGTTGGGCCTCCAAGAGCAGAGGTTTGTAGAACAGCAGCAAGTTTCCCTTAAGTGGATCACCCAAGGTTTATCGAACTCAGGGAGGAAGAGGTCAAAGATATCCCTCTCAAGCAACCCTGCAATCACGATACAAGAAGTCTCTTGTGTCCCCAACACACCTAATACACTTGTCAGATGTATAGGTGCACTAGTTCGGCGAAGAGATAGTGAAATACAAGTAATATGGATGTATATGAGTGGTAATAGCAATCTGAATAAAATATGGCAGCGAGTAAACATGCAACAGTAAGTAAGCGGTGTTTGCAGTATTGGAAACAAGGCCTAGGGATCCTACTTTCACTAGTGGACACTCTCAACATTGATCACATAATAAATAAGTTCTCTTCCTTTGTGCTACATATACTCTTGTTTGATAATGAACACCATTCGTTGCGTAGGGCTACTAGAGCACCTCAATGCCGGAGTTAACAAGCTCCACAACATTCGATATTCATGTTTAAGTAACCTTAGAGCATAATAGATCTTTGCAATCTAAACCGAGTACTAACATAGCATACACACTGTCACCTTTACACTATGAAGGGGGAATAAATCACATCAATACTATCATAGTAATAATTAACTCCATAACCTACAAGAGATTATGATCATAACCTACGCCAAGAACTACACGATGCACACACTGTCACCATTACACCGTGAAGGAGGAATAGACTACTTTAATAACATCACAAGAGTAACACATAGACTAATAGTGATACAAAGCTCATCATATGGATCTCAATCATGCAAAGCAATTCATGAGATCATTGTATTGGAGTACATGAGAGAGAGATTAACCAAATAGCTACCGGTAGAGCCCTCAGCCCCGGTGGAGAACTACTCCCTCCTCATCATAGGAGACAGCATCGGCGATGAAGATGGCGGTGGTGTTGATGGAGATGCCTTCCGGGGGCACTTCCCCGTCCCGGCGGCGTGCCGGAACAGAGAGTTCTGTCCCCCAGATCTTGGCTTCGCGATGGCGGCGGCTCTGGAACTTTTCTCGTATCGTGGCTTTTCTGTGTAGGGTTTTCGCGACGGAGACTTTAAATAGGCGAAGAGGCGGAGTCGGAGGGCTGACGAGGCGGTGACACAATAGGGGGCGCGGCCCAGGCCCTGGCTGCGCCACCTGTCATCTGGTGGCCATGTGGCCCCCTCTGGCGGCTCTCGGGTTGGAAGCTTCGTGGAAAAATAGGATGATGGGCATTAATTTCGTCCAATTCCGAGAATATTTCCTTACTAGGATTTCTGAAACCAAAAACAGAAAACAGGAACGGCACTTCGGCATCTCGTTAATAGGTTAGTTCCGAAAAAAAACGATATAAAGTGTGAACAAAACATGTAGGTATTGTCATAAAACTAGCATGGAACATAAGAAATTATAGATACGTTTGAGACGTATCAAGCATCCCCAAGCTTAGTTCCTACTCGCCCTCGAGTAGGTAAACGATAACAATGATAATTTCTTAAGTGACATGCTACCAACATAATCTTGATCAACATTATTGTAAAGCATATAAGATGAATGCAGCGATTCAAAGCAATGATGAAGACAATGAGTAAACAACTGAATCATATAGCAAAGACTTTTCATGAATAGTACTTTCAAGACAAGCATCAATAAGACTTGCATAACAGTTAACTCATAAGCAATAAATTCTTAGTAGAAGGCATTGAAGCAACACAAAGGATGATTAAGTTTCAGCAATTGCTTTCAACTTGTAACATGTATATCTCATGGATAATTGTCAACATAAAGTAATATAACAAGTGCAATAGGTAAACATGTAAGAATCAATGCACACAGTTTATACAAGTGTTTGCTTCTAAGATAGAAAGAATAGGTAAACTGACTCAACAATAAAGTAGAAGAATGGCCCTTCGCAGAGGGAAGCATGGATTGCTATATTTGTGCTAGAGCTTTTATTTTGAAAACATAAAGAGAGCATAAAAACTAAAGTTTTGAGAGGTGTTTGTTGTTGTCAACGAATGGTAGTGGGCACTCTAACCCCCTTGCCAGACAGAACTTTCAAAGAGCTCCCATGAAATTTTATTTTTGGGTGGCACTCCTTCCAACCTTGCTTTCACAAACCATGGCTAACCGAATCCTCGGGTGCCTGCCAACAATCTCATACCATGAAGGAGTGCCTTTTTATTTTAGTTTTATTTAGATGACACTCCTCCCCACCTTTGCTTTCTCAAGCCATGGCTAACCGAATCCTCGGGTGCCGACCAACAATCACATACCATGGAGGAGTGTCTATTTGTAACTTTATGAAAGTTAATTAATTGGGCTGGGAACCCCATTGCCAGCTCTTTTTGCAAAATTATTGGATAAGCGGATGAAGCCACTAGTCCATTGGTGAAAGTTGCCCAACAAGATTGAAAGATAAACACCACATACTTCCTCATGAGCTATAAAAAATTGACACAAATAAGAGGTAATAACTTTTGAATTGTTTAAAGATAGCACTCAAGCAATTTACTTTGGAATGGCGGAGAAATACCATGTAGTAGGTAGGTATGGTGGACACAAATGGCATAGTGGTTGGCTCAAGGATTTTGGATGCATGAGAAGTATTCCCTCTCGATACAAGGTTTAGGCTAGCAAGGTTATTTGAAACAAACACAAGGATGAACCGGTGCAGCAAAACTCACATAAAAGACATATTGTAAACATTATAAGACTCTACACCGTCTTCCTTGTTGTTCAAACTCTTTACTAGAAATTATCTAGACCTTAGAGAGACCAATTATGCAAACCAAATTTTAGCAAGCTCTATGTATTTATTCATTAATGGGTGCAAAGTATATGATGCAAGAGCTTAAACATGAGCACAACAATTGGCAAGTATCAAATTATCCTAGACATTTTATCAATTACTACATGTAGCATTTCCCGTTTCCAACCCTATAACAATTAACGAAGCAGTTTCAACCTTCGCTATGAACATTAAAAGCTAAGAACACATGTGTTCATATGAATCAGCGGAGCGTGTTTCTCTCCCACACAAGCATTTATTCAAACAAAAACAAAAACAAAAACAAACGGACGCTCCAAGTAAAGTACATAAGATGTGACCGAATAAAAATATAGTTTCAAGAGAAGAAACCTGATAAATTGTCGATGAAGAAGGGATGCCTTGGGCATCCCCAAGCTTAGACGCTTGAGTCTTCTTGAAATATGCAGGGATGAACCACGGGGCATCCCCAAGCTTAGACTTTTCACTCTTCTTGATCATAGTATATCATCCTCCTCTCTTGACCCTTGAAAACTTCTTCCACACCAAACTTTAAGCAAACTCATTAGAGGGTTAGTGCACAATCAAAAATTCACATGTTCAGAGGTGACACAATCATTCTTAACACTTCTGGACATTGCACAAAACTTCTGAAAGTTAATGGAACAAAGAAACTCATTCAACTTAACAAAAGCGGCAATGCGAAATAAAAGGCAGAATCTGTCAAAAACAGAACAGTCCGTAAAGACGAATTTTACAGGGGCACTTAACTTGCTCATATGGAAAAACTCAAAACTAATGAAAGTTGCGTACATATCTGAGGATCACGCACGTAAAGTTGCAGATTTTTCTGAGTTCCCTACAGAGACTTCTGCGCGAATTCGTGACAGACAAATCTGTTTCGCGCATAATCCAAATCTAGCATCAACTTTACCATAGAGACTTTACTTGGCACAAAAACATGATAAGGAGATGTTGCTACAGTAGTAAACAACTTCCAAGACTCAACAAAACAAAAATTGCTGTAGTAAAATAAACACATGGGTTATCTCCCAAGAAGTGCTTTCTTTATAGCCATTAAGATGGGCTCAGCAGTTTTAATGATGCACTCTCAAGAAATAGTAGTTGAAGCAAAAGAGAGCATCAAGAGGCAAATTCAAAACAAATTTAAGTCTAACATGCTTCCTATGAAAAGGAATCTTGTAGATGAACAAGTTCATGAAGAGCAAAGTAACAAGCATAGAAAGATAAAACAAGTGTAACTTCAAAAATTTCAGCATATAGAGAGGTGTTTTAGTAACATGAAAATTTCTACAACCATATTTTCCTCTCTCATAATAATTTTCAGAGGCATCATGAACAAACTCAACAATATAAGTATCACATAAAGCATTCTTATTCACATGCATAAAAGTATCATTACTCTCCACATAAGCATAATCAATTTTATTAGATGTAGTGGGAGCAAATTCAATAAAGTAGCTATCATTATTATTCTCATCAAGTGTAGGAGGCATAGTATAATCATAATAAAATTTACTCTCCATAGTAGGCGGCACCAAAAGATCACTATCATTATAATCATCATAAATAGGAGGCAAAGTATCATCAAAGTAAATTTTCTCCTCAATGCTTGGGGGACTAAAAATATCATGCTCATCAAAGCCAGCTTCCCCAAGCTTAGAATTTTCCATATCATTAGCAACAATGGTGTTCAAAGAGTTCATACTAATATGTTCCATAGGTTTTTTAATTTTCGCATCAAACCATCCATGTCTTAAATCAGGAAATAGAATAAGAAGCTCATTGTTGTCCATTATGCCTAACTAGTGTAAACAAGAAACAAAAAGATGCAATTGCAGGATCTAAAGGAAATAGCTTCGAGCACACACACAACGGCGCCAGAAAAGTACTTTACCTGGGACCGAAGTATGAGAGCCTTTTACCTTTCCTCCCCGGCAACGGCGCCAGAAAAGTGCTTGATGTCTACGTGTGCTTCTATTCTTGTAGACAGTGTTGGGCCTCCAAGAGCAGAGGTTTGTAGAACAGCAGCAAGTTTCCCTTAAGTGGATCACCCAAGGTTTATCGAACTCGGGGAGGAAGAGGTCAAAGATATCCCTCTCAAGCAACCCTGCAATCACGATACAAGAAGTCTCTTGTGTCCCCAACACACCTAATACACTTGTCAGATGTATAGGTGCACTAGTTCGGCGAAGAGATAGTGAAATACAAGTAGTATGGATGTATATGAGTGGTAATAGCAATCTGAATAAAATATGGCAGCGAGTAAACATGCAACAAACAGTAAATAAGCGGTGTTTGCAGTATTGGAAACAAGGCCTAGGGATCCTACTTTCACTAGTGGACACTCTCAACATTGATCACATAATAAATAAGTTCTCTTCCTTTGTGCTACATATACTCTTGTTTGATAATGAACACCATTCGTTGCGTAGGGCTACTAGAGCACCTCAATGCCGGAGTTAACAAGCTCCACAACATTCGATATTCATGTTTAAGTAACCTTAGAGCATAATAGATCTTTGCAATCTAAACCGAGTACTAACATAGCATACACACTGTCACCTTTACACTATGAAGGGGGAATAAATCACATCAATACTATCATAGTAATAATTAACTCCATAACCTACAAGAGATTATGATCATAACCTACGCCAAGAACTACACGATGCACACACTGTCACCATTACACCGTGAAGGAGGAATAGACTACTTTAATAACATCACAAGAGTAACACATAGACTAATAGTGATACAAAGCTCATCATATGGATCTCAATCATGCAAAACAATTCATGAGATCATTGTATTGGAGTACATGAGAGAGAGATTAACCACATAGCTACCGGTAGAGCCCTCAGCCCCGGTGGAGAACTACTCCCTCCTCATCATAGGAGACAGGCGCGGCGATGAAGATGGCGGTGGTGTCGATGGAGATGCCTTCCGGGGCACTTCCCCGTCCGCGTGCCGAACAGAGTCTGTCCCCCAGATCTTGGCTTCGCGATGGCGGCGGCTCTGGAACTTTTCTCGTATCGTGGCTTTTCTGTGTAGGGTTTTCACGACGGAGACTTTAAATAGGAGAAGAGGCGGAGTCGGAGGGCTGACGAGGCGGTGACACAGGGGGCCGCGGCCCGCCCCCGGCCACCTGTCATCTGGTGGCCCTGTGGCCCCCTCGCTGGCTCTCGGGTGTTGGAAGCTTCGTGGAAAAATTGGATCTGGGCATTAATTTCGTCCAATTCCGAGAATATTTCCTTACTAGGATTTCTGAAACCAAAAACAGACAGGCTCTTCGGCATCTCGTTAATAGGTTAGTTCCGGAAAACGCATCAAAACGATATAAAGTGTGAACAAAACATGTAGGTATTGTCATAAAACTAGCATGGAACATAAGAAATTATAGATACGCTTGAGACGTATCAATAACTCACACCAAGGGATACATAGATAACCAACTAAAGAGAGATACCTCCATACCGCAACACATCTTATATGATAACTTCCCTACTCATGATATGACACTACTTGATAATAAAAAGTAAAAGATAGTGATGATGTGATACCGCGGCACTCCCCCAAGCTTGGAACAAACCAAGGGGATGCCAATACCGATGATGAATTACTCCTTCGGTGGTGATGGTGGATTCTTGACAAGCTTCTCAACAAGCTCCTGAAGCTCATCAATCTTGTACATGAGGTTGCGGATCATCTCCGAATTGTGCTCGACGCGGTTAAGAAGTATGTCCGACGGTGAGTCCCAACTCTTGGAGTTATTTCCCCACTCTTCAGCTTCAGGCTTCATCCTTCCTGCAGTGTTAGAACGATCTATATCCCAATTGCTAGGCAATGCTGCCTTGGGAGTCCTTTCAATTTGATTATTGTAAATTAGATTGCGGAAGGGGTGATAAGTGCCTGGAGAAGATGTCTTTGGAGCTAGGTAGTGACGTGGAAGTCTTCCTCCGGTGCGAATTCTTGCGCTCTTCTTTGCATTAAAAGGGTTCTCCACCACCTCGATGCTTGCAATGGTAGCACGCGGGTATGCGCGCGAGTCTTCCTCCACTTCTTCTTCATCTTCTTCCTTGACGCTCTCGTCCACCTCTTTCCACTCGGGATCTTGAATATCTTCCTCCATAGGCTCCTTGTCTTTGTTGTTGGAGACCATGGTGCTTCTAGATTGAAAATAGATCCTGGCAGAAACAGCTCGAAACAAAACACGTCGAGAAAACGATATACGGACCTCCAGGGGTCCGGGGGATTATATAGCAAAAATTTTTACGACAAAAGGAAAGTACCAGATCGAACAAGAGTCGGAGGGGGACAACGAGGCGGTGTCCTCATAGGGCGGCGCGGCCAGGCTGGGGCCCGCGCCGGCCTATGGGGGCACGCCCTCGTGCGTCTCCTCCACTCCGTTTCGATCTCGTAATTTTTCATATTTTCCAAAAACAGCAAAAACATTGTTCGGAAAGTAAAACACGGACTTTTTATTACCAGTACTGTTACCTATTCAAAGTCGAACTCTGCAGGACTGTCAACTTGACCTTTGATGTAAGCTTCCGGAGTTACCACTTGGATAATATCAACATCTTCATTATAAGAATCTCCAGAGATATAATGCTTGAGTCTCTGCCCATTCACTACTTGTGTGGCATTACCTTGAAGAGAGCTAATTTTAATTGCTCCTGATCGATAAACCTCATCAATGACATATGGTCCTTCCCATTTTGAGAGTAATTTCCCTGCAAAGAATCTAAGACGAGACCGATACAATAGGACTTTGTCCCCAACATTAAATTCTCTTTTGATAATTCTTCTATCATGCCATTTCTTAACTTTCTCCTTAAAGAGTTTAGCATTTTCATAAGCTTCATTTCTCCATTCATCTAAAGAACTCAATTGTAGCAATCTCTTCTTACCGGCAAGTTTAGGATCTTTATTTAGTTCTCTTACAGCCCAATAAGCTTTGTGCTCTAGTTCTAAAGGTAAATGACAAGCTTTCCCATAAACCATTTTATACGGTGACATACCCATGGGATTTTTATAAGCAGTTCTATAAGCCCATAGTGCTTCCTTCAATTTGCTAGCCCAATTCTTTCTAGATTTATTAACAGTCTTTCCCAAAATAGATTTAATCTCTCTATTTGATAATTCTACTTGACCGCTAGTTTGAGGGTGATAAGCGGAAGCAATTCTATGATTAATACCATACTTAGCAAGAGTTTTTCTAAAACCTCCATGAATAAAATGAGAACCTCCATCAGTCATAATATATCTAGGTACTCCAAATCTAGGAAAAATAATATCTAAAAGCATTTTTAAAGAAGTCTCACCATCAGCACTTTTTGTGGGTATAGCTTCTACCCATTTAGTAACATAATCAACAGCGACAAGTATATGAGTGTTACCTTCTGAAGAAGGGAAAGGACCCATGAAGTCGAATCCCCAACAATCGAATGGTTCAATAACAAGAGTATAATTCATAGGCATTTCATTGCGTCTGGAGATATTACCAACCCTTTGACATTCATCACAAGATAAAATAAACTTCCTTGCATCTTTGAAGAGAGTTGGCCAATAAAAACCTGATTGTAGAACCTTTTGTGTGGTTCTATCTCCGGCGTGATGTCCTCCATAAGCACTACCATGACATTTACTCAATGTCTCCTGTTGTTCATATTCGGGAACACATCTTCGCATAATACCATCCACTCCTTCTTTATATAAGTGTGGGTCATCCCAAAAATAATGCCTCAAGTCATAAAAGAATTTCCTCCTTTGCTGAGCTGAAAAGGTTGGAGGCAAGTACTTGGATACAATAAAGTTAGCATAATCAACATACCAAGGGCTATCTCGCGAGTTCACCTTTATTACAGCCAATTGTTCATTTGGAAAACTATCATTAACAGGAACAGGATCATAAGTAATATTTTCCAATCTAGACAAATTATCAGCAACAGGATTATCAGCACCTTTCCTATCTATAATATGTAAATCAAATTCTTGCAACAGAAGTACCCATCTAATAAGCCTTGGCTTAGCATCTTTCTTTGTCATAAGGTATCTAATTGCAGCATGATCAGTATGAATTGTGACTTTTGAATCAACAATATAGGATCTAAACTTGTCACAAGCAAAGACTACAGCTAACAATTCTTTTTCAGTTGTAGCATAATTTCTTTGAGCAGCATCAAGAGTCTTGCTAGCATAATGAATAACATTTAATTTTTTATCTACTCGCTATCCAAGAACAGCGCCTACAGCAAAATCACTAGCATCACACATAATTTCAAAAGGCAAATTCCAATCAGGAGGTTCAACTACAGGAGCAGTTGTTAAGGCTTTCTTTAGAGTTTCAAAAGCTTCCTTACAATCATCATCAAAAACAAAAGGTACATCTTTTTGAAGAAGATTAGTAAGAGGCTTTGAAATCTTGGAGAAATCTTTAATAAATCTCCTATAAAACCCATGACCAAGAACACTACGAATACCTTTAACATCCCTCGGATAGGGCATCTTCTCAATTGCTTCAACTTTAGCTCTATCAACTTCAATACCTCTCTCGGAAATTTTATGTCCCAATACAATTCCTTCATTAACCATAAAGTGGCATTTCTCCCAATTAAGAACAAGGTTAGTTTCTTCACATCTCTGCAAAACTTTATCGAGGTTTCGCAGGCAATTATCAAAAGAATTTCCATAGACAGAAAAATCATCCATGAATACCTCTACAATACTCTCGCAAAAGCCATGAAAAATAGCAGACATGCATCTTTGAAAAGTAGCAGGAGCATTACATAAACCAAAAGGCATACGTCTATAAGCATAAGTTCCATAGGGACAAGTGAAAGTGGTTTTCTCTTGATCTTTAGTTTTAACAGCAATTTGTGAAAACCAGAATAACCATCAAGAAAGCAAAAATGAGTATTTTTAGACAACCTTTCTAGCATTTGATCAATAAAGGGTAAAGGGTAATGATCTTTCTTAGTAACTTTATTAACTTTTCGAAAATCAATGCACATTCTATACCCTACAACTACTCTTTGAGGGATGAGCTCATCATTATCATTAGGCACAACAGTCATTCCTCCTTTCTTAGGAACACAATGCACAAGACTAACCCATCTACTATCAGCAATAGGATATATAATACCAGCTTCAAGAAGTTTTAATACCTCATTCCTTACCACCTCCTTCATTTTCGGAATTAGACGACGTTGATGTTCAACAACAGGCTTTGCATCATCTTCCATATTAATAGCATGTTGGCAAATAGAGGGAGAAATCCCCTTCAAATCATCAAGAGTGTAGCCAATAGCTCCTCGGTGTTTCTTCAATATTTCCAATAACCTTTCTTCCTCAATCTCTGAAAGCTTAGAACTAATAATAACAGGATATATTTTCTTATCATCAATATGAGCATATTTAAGATTATCAGGCAATGGTTTTAAATCGAAAACAGGATCTTCCTTTGGTGGTGGTGTTGTACCTAAATCTTCAACTGGCAAGTCATGTTTAAGGATAGGTTGACGAAGGAAAATTTCATCAAGCTCATTTCTTTCTTCCCTAAAGACTTCACTCTCACTATTCTCCAAATGTTGCTGCAAAGGATTATTAGGAGCAAGAGCAATAGACGCACACTGTTCAACTCTAAAATCATTATTAGGCAAATCAGCTTTATAAGGAGTTTTGGAAAATTTAGAGAAATTAAACTCATAAGATTCACCAGCAAATTTAGTAACAATCTTTTCCTTCTTGCAATCTATAACAGCTCCACAAGTATTTAGGAATGGTCTACCAAAAATAATAGGACAATACTTACTAGCAGCAGAACCAAGTACCAAAAAGTCAGCAGGATATTTAATCTTACCACATAAAACTTCCACATCTCGAACAATACCAATTGGAGAGATAGTTTCTCTATTAGCTAGCCGAATAACCACATCAATATCTTCAAGTTCACAAGAACCAATTTCATGCATGATCTCCGTATAAAGCTCATAAGGAATGGCGCTAATACTTGCACCAATGTCACATAAACCATAATAACAATGATCACCAATTCTAACAGATAGCATAGGAACACTAGTTTTTCTAGACTTATTAGGATGCGAAACAATATTAGAAGCATCTTCACAGAAAATAATATGACCATCTTCCACATTTTCAGTCACAAGATCTTTAACTATTGCAACAGCAGGTTCAACCTTAATTTGTTCTTCAGGTTCTATAGGTTTCTTTTCACTTTTATTAACCGCACTAGATATAACAGAGTACTCCTTCATTTTAGCAGGGAAAGGAGTTTTTTCAATATAAGCTTCAGGAATAACATGATCAACAGTTTCAATTACAACACATTTGTTTATAGATGAATCAATTTTATCTTTATACGGTTCATGATACTTATCAAAGTTCTTCTTAGGCAATTCATAATGAGAGGCAAAAGCTTTGTAAAGATTTGCAACGACTTGAGAATCAAGACCATAAGTAGCACTCATATTACGAAATTTATCAGTATCCATAAAAACTTCAATGCATTTATAATCAAAGTTTATACCTGACTCTCTATCTTTGTCGTTCTCCCATCCTTCAGTATTCTCCTGGATCCGATCAAGAAGGTCCCTTTTAAACTCTTCTTTGTTGCGTGTAAATGATCCAGAACAAGAAGTATCCAGCAAGGTCTTGTCTTGAAAAGAAAGTCTTGCATAGAAATTATCAATAATAACATTACCAGGAAGCTCATGAATGGGGCATTTGAGCATTAAAGACTTCAATCTCCCCCATGCTTGGGCAATACTCTCTCCATCATGAGGCCAGAAATTATATATGCGGTTCCGATCTTTGTGAATTTCACTTGGAGGATAGAATTTGGAATAAAATAAAGGCACAATGTCCTCCCAATCAAGAGAATCCCTATTCTTCAGCAATTTATACCAGTCGCTGCTTTACAGACAGCGATATAGAGAATAGTTTCTTTCTAACTTCATCCATACACATTTGAATAACCCGCATAATTCATGTAAAAACATTAAATGATCACCAGGATGGACAGTTCCATCCCCTTCATAGCGGTTATCCATAACACGTTCAATAATTTTCATAGGTATTTTATATGGTATTACTTCCTCACCTGGCGCCTCATCCACTACCGTTGCAGTAGTAGTAGATTTCCCAAATAGAAATTGAAGAGAAGATCTCTCCATAATGACTTATAGCAGCAGGAAAAAAATCAGCACAAATAGTAAAGGTTTTCCTTACCAATTCCACTTACCAATAGCGCTTCACTCCCCGGCAACGCGCAGAAAATAGTCTTGATGACCCACAAGTATAGGGGGTGTATCGTAGTACTTTCGATAAGTAAGAATGTCGATCCCAACGAGGAGCAGAAGGTGTTGACAAGTAGTTTCGATGAAGGATTCACTTGTAAATGCTCACAGACAAGTATTCAAGGGGTTTTGATGTAACAGATGAATAAAGTACGAAGTAAGTAAAATGCGAGAGAAATAATTGCAGTGGCCCAATCCTTTTTAGCACAAAGGACAAGCCGGTTTGTTTACTTATAATGACCAAACGTTCTTGAGGACACACGGGAATTTAGTCTAGTGCTTTCGCTTCATACGGCTGATTAATCTTCATTGTTTTGATAAGTGTTGTGTGGGTGAACCTATGCTAATGCACCGCCCTTCCTAGGACTAATACATACTTGTGATTATACCCCTTGCAAGCATCCGCAACACAAGAAAGTAATTAAGATAAATCTAACTACATCCTTAAACTCTAAGATCCTGCGATCCCTCCTGCATCGATATACCAACGGGGGCTCAGGTTTCTATCACTCCGGCAACCCCGCAATTGGCAAACGAGTACAAGATGTATTCCCCTAGGCCCATAAATGGTGAAGTATCGTGTAGTCGACGTTCACACGACACCACTAGAAGAATGACACCACAACTTAAATATCATAACATTGAATATTACTCAACCATAATTCACTACTAACATTTACACTTCACCCATGTCCTCAAGAACTAAACGAACTACTCACGAGACATCATATGGAACATGATCAGAGGTGATATGATGATGAATAACAACCTGAACATAAACCTTGGTTCAACGGTTTCACTCAATAGCATCAATAACAAGTAGAAATCAACACCGGAGAGTTTCCCTATCAAACAATCAAGATCCAACCCAAATCGTTACAGCGGTGACGAGGTGCAGCGGTGGAGATGGCGGTGATGATGATGAAGATGATGACGATGGTGATGGAGATGATGTCCAGCTCGATGACGGTGACGATGGCGTCGATTTCCCCTCCGGGAGGGAATTTCCCCGCGGATTCGCCGGGAGCCCTCTTTTCTCTCTGGTGTTCTCCGCCCCGCAGAGGCGGCTGTGTCTCTTCGCGACGTACCCTCTGGAGCTTAGGTTTCGGGACGAAGACGTACGCGAAGAAAAGGAGGCGAGAGGGGCTGTGGGCCACCTCCTCCACGGGCGGCGCGGCCGGGCCTTGGGCCGCGGCCGGCCTATGAGGTGGGCCCACCTCGGGTCCCTCGGCTCCCCCTTCGGCTCCCTCGACTTCTGGAAAAATAGGAATTTTCATATAATTTCCGTCATTGATGATCTTCCGAAATATTGCATCTGACGGTGCTTTTTCAGCGAATCCTGGCTCCAGGTGCGCGATCTCCAAATAATCATGAAACATGCAAAATAGATGAAATAACATAAGTATCATCTCCAAATATGAAATATATCAATGAATAACAGCAAATTATGATATAAAATAGTGATGCAAAATGGACGTATCACATATCAAGCAAAATATCTCCAAGACATGCTCAAGAGGTTCAAGATGACCGAGATGAAGGGTGTGGCCACTCCGATGGTTACCAAATGTCATCTTGCACTAGATCCCAATGGTAAAGAGGTGGATCAAAAGGTATATCGCTCCATGATTGGATCCTTGCTTTACCTTTGTGCATCTAGACCGGACATAGTGTTGAGTGTTGGTGTGTGTGCAAGGTATCAAGCTTCTCCTAAGGAGAGCCACATGATGGCTCTCAAAAGAATCTTTCGATATTTGGTTGATACCCCAAGATATGGTATTTGGTACCCCAAAGGCTCAAGTTTTATTCTCAATGGATACACCGATGCGGATTGGGCGGGGGACAAGGATGATAGGAAATCAACTTCCGGGGCTTGCCAATTTCTTGGTAGGTCCTTGGTGTGTTGGTCTTCTAAGAAGCAAAATTGTATATCTCTCTCCACCGCCGAAGCCGAATATGTTGCCGCCGCAAGTGGATGCACTCAATTGTTATGGATGAGGCAAACTTTAAAGGAATACGATGTCATTTGTGACAAAGTGCCTCTATTATGTGACAATGAAAGTGCCATCAAGATTGCCTATAATCCGGTGCAACATTCAAGAACGAAGCACATTGAGATCCGGAATCATTTCATTAGGGATCATGTTGCCCGTGGTGATATTGAGCTTATCTATGTTCCTACCAAAGATCAACTTGCCGATATATTCACGAAGCCTCTTGATGAAGCAAGGTTTTGCTATTTGAGGAATGAGCTAAATATCATTGATTCAAGGAGTATAGCTTGACCATCTTGCAAACACACCTCTATCTCAAAACTTTATTTGGTTTAGATGTGGGCATGGAAATAGGGGGAGTGCGGTTTAAATTATTGAGCTATCCCTCCCCCATAATGCCAACATTAAGAAATCATTCTTTTCATATCAATATTGATATGTGAGCTTCAATGATGAGTAGTGGTTTGGGCCCAAGATATATCTTCGCGGTGCCATACCATAACACTCATATATGGTGGCCTAGGCCACCACACTCTTCTTTGTGAAGAGTTGGAGTTATTTGGATTTTCATGCTCTTATTTGACAACTCCTTGTTCTTATGGGAAATCACTCTAGTTTGGCCTTATTCGCTCGTATCTTGCAAACTTGAGTGATCACGTACCATTAACAGTTTGAGCTTTCTAAACCCAAGCCTACACTCATCTATAAGCCATTTCCATCTTGCTCTTATGTCATGTTTTGGTAAAAACTTGGAGTTTGAGGATTTTCGATCGGATGATCTAGGTTGCCCCATCTTATTGGTCAATATGCATCTTATATGTGTTGTGATACTTTATTACATCACATATGGGGTTATGCAAATAACCAACAAAAGATAGGCAGGATTTCCGGTGTTCTGGAATTTTCCAGAAAACCGGATAATCCGGCCCCTGGGCAAACCGGAAAATCCGGCCCGGCCGGATTATCCGCCCTAAACTAGGGCCGGATTATCCGGCCTGGGCAGATCTTGAAAGGGTTGAGGACGAGGCCGCGGGGGCAAACGGTTCACAACCAGCCCCCACGCGCCTCTCTCTCCTCTCTCTCCTCTCAAGGTCGCCGGAGACTCTCCTCCTCGCCGGAGCCGCCCCGTCCACTCCCTCCCGGCGTTTTTGGGTGGATCGGGTGCTCCTCCTCCCTAGCTATCATCTCCTCCAAGCGGCTCCTCCAATGGATGGGGGTATGGTTCACAATCCCTAACCCTAGGTGTTGTGTTTTATACGTGCTATTTTCTTGATGGAGATGTTGCCTAGTTGTTGTAGATCGATTTAACTTGGTATTGATAAAGCAGGATCCCCATGTTATCGTAGATCCAATATGAACCATGGGTCAATCGGCTCTTTGAGCCGATTCACGAAGGTAACGATCGAGGCTCATTTAATGTTTACATGTCTGCCATGCGGGAAACTAATAAACAATCCAACACCTTCGACCGGGTATAGGTCAGGTGTACGCCCTGCAATAGCCTGACGTGTGGCATTATGCCGTCTTGAGGGACGGGCCACCAGCAGTTAGGGAGCCTCCCGGCACTCCGTGTTGCCGTCGCTGCTCGCCGGTGGGTTTTGGCAGGCAACACATTCTGGCACGCCCGGTGGGACATTCTACAGCAACTACGTCAACATCTGCAGCTGAGATGTCGGACGAACCAGTCAAGTACGAAGATCTGCCTGAAGATCACAAGAAGAAATATGATGAGGTCAAAGCTCTCTTCGAAGCCGATCTCATCGGCTCTAGAGGACCCGTTCACATGGCATTAGGTGGAAAGGGTTCTCACCCGAAGGCGTTCTCGATGAAGTAGATCTGTCTCTCCCTTCAGAGGAACGCACCAGAGCTCTGCGCCAGGAAGTTAATTACATGGTGGCTCATTCTATACACCGTCATTCTGAGAGCCTGGTGAACTCTTTTGAGCGCATTGCGGTTCGCGTGGTTCAGGAAATCATGAAGCATCAGTACTCTCCGTCAGGGCCTGCCCTAGGGACTCACCAGGGAGAAATACCGTTCCAGACAGACCGCAGCTGCCATTCCGCTTGCAGCTCCAGAGCCACAGGGTTCACCGCCATACGTCGTCTACAAGGTTGGAGGCGATCCTAGCGATTGCCAATTCCTACATTAGCCGCCTAAAGAAATCCCACATGGATACGTGTGCACATACGTGCCGGACTGCAATAGCAGCGCGCACGGACAGATTGCGACGGGAGGGATTTGGAGGCGGACGCCGATAAACGAGCGTGGCTAGCTAAATATGCCGGGACGAGTCATGAAAGCTCAGCCCTGCAGCTCATACCTTGGATCAATCAGTACAATCTTGAGAGACCCGGTTCGGCATCTGCGAGGAGACAGTCGGCTATTCCAGCCGTACCCCAACGAATATGATTGGTCCAGCTGCCGCCCAAGTATCGGATCCCAGTTCTCAAAAGTTGGTGGATCAGAAGGTTCTAGCTCAATTGAGAATGTGAGCCAAAACTCAACGCGCGGTGGTTAAGCAACACGAAGAGCGGGAGGCTCCCAAGACCGCTTAGTGGGCCCTGGCACCTCGCGTCGTCCCGCAAGTTTCCTGCACACACGTCCTGGCGGTTGCAGGCGTGCCACCTGACCTAGACCCGATCAGGAAGGTGTCGATTTCTTCGATTGGTCTCATGGTAGACACGTAAACATTAAATACGAGCCCTATCGGCTCTCAAGTTGCCCTGCGGATCGGCTCAAAGAGCCGATCTCCCCATGGTTCACGTTGGATTTACAATGACATGGGGATCCTGCTTGATCAAAACAAAGCTGAACCAATCTACGACAGTTTATGGTTTTCACCGCATAACCGGAACATCCTACGCGTAGTTGGGCCTAGCAGATACGAAAGATGATGGAAACTACCCCTATGAGAGGCCTAAAAACCAACGTTTAAGTCAATTCCCGGAACATCCCTTATAGGAACAGTAAGCAACACCACGCACTACCGGATCGTCCACCCCAGCATAAGGCCTAATCATGCAGATATTAAACTAATCCTTGAAGAAGGAGCAACTATAACAGATCGGATCTACTAAGTAACGAACAAGCAAGATGCTGCCCTTACACCCAAGATAGGTGTAAGGGCAGCTAGATATCGAGGGACGGCATTGCTAAGCAAATAAGCATAAGAAAAGCATCAATGCAAGCCCCAAAACATCCATGATAAGTAGTGCTACTCGCCATCAACAACGCTTCAGCACGAGTAACACAAGGTAAACGAATAAACGTATACTGCCTAGATCGCAAGATGCGATCTAGGCAACATGATGCTTACCCGGAAGAAACCCTCGAAACAAGGGGTGGTGATGCGCCTGGTTTGTGTTTGTTGTGAACGTGATTGTCCTCTGATTCCAATAACCCTAGATACATATTTATAGTCCAAGGGACTTTCTAATTCAGCGTGCACCTAACGTGCACGGGCTAAACTCTATCTTTTAATTCTAAACTAAGATGCGATCTACTATATTCAAATACACGGGCAATCTAGCCCAACTCTTCGCGCAAGGCCGCTTCAAAGACTGTCCGTGTATGTCCTTCAAGCCCATCTTCACTTACGGCCCATCTCCGGATTTGGCCAAAATCTGGTGATAACACATGCCCCCTGGTTTGGTAATGATAATTTCAAAACCACTCTGTTTTCTTCGAAGGGTCATGTCGTGGCAGAGCAGAACCGTCGCAGTATTCTTCATCATGACGACTTGCCTTCCCAACTTCTCTGCACGATTTGACAGTTTTGGCACCACATCCTCGAAAACTGCTCGAGCATTAAATCTCTATCTCCTTTTATTTAACCGCATCGAACAGTTCATCTTCATTTCGCATTAGCACTCCAAAAGCCCTCCTCTGCCACCATGTCTTCTTCCTCCTCTGCCTCGTCGGGTTTCTCCTTCCCCTCCTCCCGCGAGCCGACGCGAGTGGGACCCGATGGAGGCCCACGAGGCCCACATTCGCCGCGCCATGAAGACGGGGACGAGTCCGATCATGACTTCTCCGTCTGAGTCAGGGACGACAAGTCCTCGACGGACGGGGAGCGACCTCCGCTTCTCGCCGTGGGGAATCGGAGGAGGAGAGCGATGACGATCGCTTCTCCTGGGCGACTTCACCTCCTCCGAGGGAGGGAAGGAGGAAGAAGAGGAGGAGGACGACACCTCCTCCTTCGACCCCGCCCAGAGCGAGCGCCCCTGGCCGGGCAGCCTCAGCGACCGGCGGCGGCGCGACGCGACGGAGGGCCGAGGACAACGAGGGCCCTGCCGGCGGCCGGCGGGAGCAGCCCGCCAGGAGTATCGGCCGGTGGCGACGATGATGATGAGGGCAGCGACGGCCCGTAGATAGGATCCTTAGAATAGGATCAGTAGTAGTAGATGGGGCAATGTACCCCCTAGCTCTTCCTTTTGAGAGCGCAATCAGCTCTTCTATGTAAGAAATCTTATTATCAATGAAGAATTTCCCTTATCTTGATTTTGCCGATTTTCTTCATGCTAATTTAGCCGATTTCCCCTCATATTGACTTTCTTGAGATTGTCAACTTGGTCGATGCTCAACGAGCGATGTATCGGTCTTCTTACGATGAATTCCGAGATAGATCAATCAAATGGTAACCTGCGAACCTTGCTCAAATTCAGATCCCTAAATTTCCAATCGAACAGGTCCGAACCGTAGTTACGAACCCTAGATCTTGGACACGCAAATCCATCTTTCGCAGCGAACCCAATGGCGGAATCATCCAGAAGTCTTAACGCCACGAGCCATTGGCGTAATGTCGATTTAAACAAAAACTCTGAAAAAATGCCTGGTCTATCATTAACTTTAGGTTTAGGACATTCTTTTGCCGCATCCTTCTCTTAAATCCCCTTTGCTCAGGATAGCTCTAGGACTGTTGCTGAATCAACTCGAATGCTGAAGCTGACACTTTTGCAGAACAGGCACCACTTGACCACAAATTTTCTTGTGATATAACGGCTCTCTCTACAAACTGGTGGTTCTCTTCTACAAGAATTCACCATCTTTCAACAAAGTTGTGACAGAGACAGCCGATTCAACAAATCGGCTCCCCAAGCAAAGAATCTTCGGGCGGCTGCCCCGAGCCTCAATCGGGCGAGAGCAGTGAGCCAGTAAATGGGCCACCATCGGCTTCCAAGTTGTAATGCGAGCCAGCCGATTCCAACAAAATCGGCTCCCCGGAGCAAAGAACCTTCGGGCGAGCTGCCCCAGGAGCCTCTCCAGCTCCCATCAAAACGTAGGGAAGCTTCGCCCAAAGAGTCGATGCACTAAGAGGGCTCGGAAGGATCAGCAAATCCCTTCCTGAACCAAGAAGCTTCAAATGTAATGGCTCTCCAACTCTCTAGCTCAATTTACGTGCCCTTCTTCACTTAGATTGGCTCACCATCTTTTTTGGCAGATTGATACAACTTCCAGTGGGGATGCTAATGAAGTTCTGATGCTCTCCACAGCCGATTGCTTCGTCATCGGCTATTCTCATGGCCCTAGAAGAGATAAGCTTCCTTTGTTGGGTTCACCCTTAACCTGCTCTGCATGCTTATGCTAGCACCGCTGAACTCGAAGATTTGCTAAAGGAGTTGGAGGTCCTTGAAGAGAGGATCTGAGTCACCAAACAACTCCATTGAGCTTACGCTTATAACAATTTGTATCTCTTGAGTCGATGGCTGCACATCGGCTTTCTATTCTAAAGTCGATGTCTGTACATCGGCTGTGCTCAAAAAATTTGTATTTTCGTATTTTTACGGCCGATTTATTTATGCGGCCCCCATACTCCAAAGTCCATCACCTCAGCTGCTGGCCATTTGACAGCCACTTCAAACTTCGTATCCCCGTGTCTTATCCATCTAAGTGCCCCCCGAGCCGATTCTTTCAAGTAATTGAGGGTATCGGCTCTTCAGGCATCCTCTGTTAGATCAGTTCTGAACACGGGCAAAACATATGTCGAGGATAACTTTGGCCGATTGCTAGAATCGGCCTCCTTCTTCATTGCAATGCTTAATGAGGGTTTACCACTTCTTGGTTTCTTACTGTAGCTACATGACATGCTTGAGATAAGATTTTTTCTTTCCATTTTTGGGGCCGATCGCAGGGATCGGCCTCGCCACGTACGTCTATTGCCTTGGACCTTGCTACTACGTCAGGCCGGTGGATAAGACCAGCCTCACCCCATTTCGAAGCTTCGATGCGCTCACAGCCGTCCAAACTGATTCCAGAGAGCGGCTCTTGGTCGTCTGCCTCCCAAATATTCATGGCAGCTAGTGATATCTCGATCGAGTCATCTGCCTGAACGACCTCCACTTCATCTCCATCCCACTGTATGATGCATTGGTGCATTGTGGATGGAATGCAACAGTTAGCGTGAATCCAATCCCTTCCTAGCAGGACAGCGTAATTGCTTTTGCTGTCGACGATGAAGAACGAGGTAGGTATGGTTTTTCGGCCTACGGTCAGATCTACATTCAGAACACCTTTTGCTTCTGATGCTTGGCCGTTAAATCGCTTAATGTGACGTTGGTCTTGATCGGATCATCATTGGAGTGTCCCAAACGTCGTAGCATGGAATACGGCATTATGTTGACTGCCGCTCCAGTGTCAACCAACATCTTGCTGACAGGCTGCCCATTGATATAACCTCTCAGGTATAGGGCTTTCAAATGCCTGTAGCTTCTCTCTCGTGGCTTCTCAAAGATAACTGGCCGTGGACCGCAGTCGAATTGAGCCACCGATACTTCCTCGTCGTTTGGAGCGCGAAACTCTGACGGGAGTACGAACACCATGTTTGTATCAGCCGATGCCTCTGCATCGGCTTTTGTCTGTTTAGGGCGCCACACTTTCTTTGGCGGGTGCGCCTCCGTTTCCAACGTTTGTTGAATCTTCATGGCCAGATCGGGCGCGACTCAACGTGTACATGTGCGTGCTCGGCCCTCCGGGTTTCGTAGCCGTTGCACCTAAACTTCCGAGAATGGTGAGTCCATCGGGCACCACCTTGGTCGGTGATACCTATCTTCTTCTCCTTCGACTCCTCAGTCTTCTTCTTGAGATGACTCAGCTCGTTTGTTCGAAGTGGAGAGGCCCTAGACGTTTGAACTCTGAAACTCATTTGTTCTCTTCCTTTGCTGTCTGCATTCTGGGCAGTTCTCGATTGTTGGCAATCGGCTCATTCCTGAGTCCCAGCAATGTTTAAAGAAAGGACAGTCCCAATGCCTATCCATGTCGTCTTGCTCCCTTGACCTCCCTCTAGCGTGACGCTCGTACCCGTCGTTGTCTCTATCACGTCGACGATACCTCCTGTCCTCTGCATCAGACCGACGATATCTCTCATCATCTACGTCGTAGCGCCGACGTCGGTCATACTGCTGCTCATATTTGTTAAGGAGGTGCGCGGAGAGTGGACGTTGATACCGCACGCTTCTCACTTCCTCCTCAGTCAGGTACCGTCTATCATCATCTTGGGGCCGGTCGCGTGGGCGGCCTCCTCTTTATCCTTGCCACGGGAGTGGCTCTCTCTCTTTATCTTTGCCATGGCGGCTCACAAGCCCTGCCATGTTGACACCAAAAGAGAATCTGGCTCGCACCTTATGGGTGGCTAAGATCCACCATGTTGACGCCGGGAAACGGACGTGTGTCAACCTTCATGGCAAACGTAGAAAGTTAGTCGGCCCGATTCTATCGCCATTTGAATCTGTGCGCGCAATACTTTGCAGTCGTTGGTGGCATGAGTGAACGTGTGATGCCATTTGCAGTATGGCCTACCGTTCATCTCTTGTAACGTAGGGATTTTGTGGCCTTGGGGTAACTTCAGGTGTTCTCCTTCGACAAATCAAAAATCTGCTCAACTTTGCTCAAATCAAAGTCAAACCCTCTTGGAGGCCCTGGTTGATTCACCCATTTGCGGGATACGGGCTGCCGTCCGAGCCCATTCAGCCACCGCGACTTCCTGATCTTCCGCAGGGATCTTCATCCTCTTCAGCATCGACCAGGCCTATCGTGCGCTTGTACTTGTCTTGGTACAGTTCTGGGTGGCGCTGTTCATACGAAGTTAGTCTCTGGACCATGTGGCCAACGAATGTACTCCACTTGGACGTCAGGATCCTTGAGTGGCGCTGCGAGGCTGCCACGGCTCGACTCATTGCTTCTTTCTGAATAAATGAACCGAATAACATCGGTTCTTGATAGTTCTGAAACGTTGAATGTATTCAGACATTCTCTCGCCTTTGCCGAACTTGGGTCAGATCGGCAATGCCAGCTTCAGTGGCTTCTGAATGATATTGTGTGTGGAACTGCTCTCCCAGCTGCTTCCATGATTGAACTGAATCTGGCTGCAACGAGGTGTACCACCCAAAAGCTGGACCGGTGAGAGATTGCGCACAGAACCTCACACGTAGCTGATCTGATGCTGAGACCATGCCTAACTGCGCCAAATATCGGCTCACGTGCTCAATTGAGCTAGATCCTTCTGATCCACTGAATTTTGTGAAGTCAGGGAGCCGATACTTAGGTGGTAGTGGGATCAGGTCAAACTCGTTGGGATACGGCTTGGAATAGCCGATTATTCTCTTCTTCGGCAGGATACCGAACTGGTCTCTCAAGACTGCACTGATCTGATCCACGGTGGAAGCTGTAGCAGTTGAGCTTTCATGACTTGGTGCAGTGGCATATTTAGCTAGCCACGCCTGTTTCTCAGCGTCTGCTCCCAAACTCCCTGCTGCTCCAGCCATCCCTCCTGCCGTAACAATCGCTCCTGCTCCCGGCAATCCCTCCTGTTGGAGCCTGGATCGCTTGCGTCCAGTTGTTGCAGTCCGGCACGTATGTGCACACGTATCCGTGTGGGATCTCCTTGGGCGGCTCATACAGGAATTGGTAATCGCCGGGATCACCTCCAACCTTGTAGACAATGTATGCCGGTGAACCTTGTTGCTGTGGAGCTGCCATCGTACGGCAATGGTGGCCTGGTGTGGAGTTGTATCTCTCCCTGGTGAGTCCCTAGAGCAGGTCCTGATAGAATACTGATGCTTCATGATTTCTTGCACCACATGAAGCGCAACGCGCTCCAAAGTATTCACCAGGCTCTCAGAATGCCGGTGTAGAGAGTGAGCCACCACGTAGTTGATTTCCTGACGCAGGGCTCTGGTACGTTCCTCCGAAGGGAGAGACAGATCCAACCCTCGAGTACGCCACAGGGCGTGAATCCTTTGAACGATGCCGTGTGAACCGGTCTTCTCAAAGGAGCCGATGAGCTCGGCTTCACAGATGGCCTTCAGCTCATCGTATTTCTTCTTATGCTCCGCAGGGAGATCCTCGTACTTGATCGGTTCGTCCGCCATCTTGGCTGCCGATGTTGACGTGGTTGTTGTAGAAGAGTGTCCCACCGGGCGTGCCAGAATGTGTTGCCTGCCAAAACTCACCGGCGAGCAGTGGTTAAGCAACACGAAGAGCCGGGAGGCTCCCAAGACCGCTTAGTGGGCCCTGGCACCTCGCGTCGTCCCGCAAGTTTCCAGCACACGTCCTGGCGGTTGCAAGGGCGTGCCACCTGACCTAGACCCGATCAGGAAGGTGTCAGATTTCTTCGATTAGTCTCCTGCATGGTAGACACGTAAACATTAAATACGAGCCCTATCGGCTCTCAGGTTGCCCTGTGGATCGGCTCAAAGAGCCGATCTCCCCATGGTTCACGTTGGATTTACAATGACATGGGGATCCTGCTTGATCAAAACAAAGCTGAACCAATCTACGACAGTTTATGGTTTTCACCGCATAACCGGAACATCCTACGCGTAGTTGGGCCTAGCAGATACGAAAGATGATGGAAACTACCCCTATGAGAGGCCTAAAAACCAACGTTTAAGTCAATTCCCGGAACATCCCTTATAGGAACGGCAAACAACACCTAACGCACTACCGGATCGTCCAACCCCAGCATAAGGCCTAATCATGCAGATATTAAACTAATCCTTGAAGAACAAGGAGCAACTATAACAGATCGGATCTACTAAGTAACGAACAAGCAAGATGCTGCCCTTACACCCAGGTAGGTGTAAGGGCAGCTAGATATCGAGGGACGGCATTGCTAAGCAAATAAGCATAAGAAAAGCATCAATGCAAGCCCCAAAACATCCATGATAAGTAGTGCTACTCGCCATCAACAACGCTTCAGCACGAGTAACACAAGGTAAACGAATAAACGTATACTGCCTAGATCGCAAGATGCGATCTAGGCAGCATGATGCTTACCCGGAAGAAACCCTCGAAACAAGGGGTGGCAATGCGCCTGGTTTGTGTTTGTTGTGAACGTGATTGTCCTCTGATTCCAATAACCCTAGATACATATTTATAGTCCAAGGGACTTTCTAATTCAGGCGTGCACCTAACCGTGCACGGGCTAAACTCTATCTGTTAATTCTAAACTAAGATGCGATCTACTATATTTACAGATACACGGGCAATCTAGCCCAACTCTTCGCGCAAGGCCGCTTCAAAGACGCTCCATGTGTATGTCCTTCAAGCCCATCTTCACTTACGGCCCATCTCCCGATTTGGCCAAAATCTAGTGATGAGCATGTGAGCCGATATTTGGCACAGTTGGGCATGATTTCAGCATCAGACCCGCTACGTGTAAGGTTTTTTGCGCAATCTCTCACAGGACCAGCTTTTGGGTGGTACACCTCGTTGCCACCAGATTCAGTCCGGACATGGAAGCAACTGGAAGAGCAGTTTCATGTGCAATATCACTCAGAAGCTACCGAGGCTGGCATTGCCGATCTGGCGCAGGTGCGGCAGAGCGAGGAGAAACGATGGCGGAATACATTCAGCGTTTCAGGACTGTCAAGAACCGATGTTATTCGGTTCGTTTAACTGAGAAAGAAGCGGTCGATCTGGCAGTGGTAGGCCTCGCAGCGCCGATCAAAGATCTGGCTTTCCAAGTGGACTACAATTCACTGGCGCACATGGTCCAGAAATTAACATTGTATGAGCAGCGCCACCCAGAATTGTACCAAGATAAGTTCAAACGCCCGATAGGCCTGGTCGAGACAGAAGAAGTTGAGGACTCTGCAGAAGACCAGGAAGTAGCCGTGGCTGAATGGGCTCGGGGGGCAGCTCCCGTGTCCTGCAAATGGGTGAAACAACAAGGGCCTGCAAAAGGGTTTGACTTTGATATAAGCAAAGCTGAGCGGATATTAGATTTATTGCTTAGGAAAAACAGCTGAAGTTACCCGAAGGCCATCAAATCCCTACGAGCGCAAGAAATGAATGGGAGACACTTGCAAGTGGCATCACTCGTTCACCCATATCACCAATGACTGCAAAGAGTTGCGTCGGCAGATCCAAACGGCGATAGAACAAGGCCGTTTGATCCTGGGTCAGTTTGCCATGAAAGTGGACACACATCCGTTTCCTGGCGTCAACATGGTGGAACTCAATCACTCCACGAGGCGTCAGCCAGGTTTCTCATTCGATGTTAACATGGCAGGGCCTGTATACCGCCATGGCAAGGATAAAGAAGAAATCGGTCACTCCCGTGGCAAGGAAAAGGAGGAGGCCGGCCCACGCGACCGGCCCCGATATGATGATAGACGGTACATCACCGAGGAACAAGTGAGAAACGTGCGGTATCAACGACCGCTCTCCGCGCATCTCCTTAACAAATATGAGCGTCAGTACGACCGACGCCGGCGGTACGACATAGATGACGAAAGATATCGTCGGTCTGATGTAGACAACGGAAAATATCGTCGGTATGATAGAGACGACGAAGGATATGAGCACCGCGCTAAGGGGAAGTCAAGAGAGCAGGAAGACATGGACAGACACTGGGATTGTCCTTTCTTCAAGCATTGCTGGGATTCGGGAATGAGCCGATTGCCTACAATCGACAACTGCCCGGAGTGCAGACAGCAGAAGAAGGGCACAAGTGAGGTTTCAGTGTTCAGCGTCTAGGACCTCTCCCATCTCAGAACAGACAAGCTGAGTCATCTCAAGGGGAAGATTTCGAGGAGTCAGAAGATGAAGAAGAAGATAGATACCACCGGCCAAGGTGGTGCCCTGATGGACTCAGTCATTCCCAAAAGCGTAGGGTTCAGAGGCTACGTAACTTGGAGGAAGCCGAGGCGCAGTACCTGTACACGTTGAGGAAAGCGCGGCCCGATCTGGCCGTGAAAATTCAGCAAACTTTGGAGACGGAGATGCGTCCACAGAAGAAAGAATGGCGCCCCAAACAAACAAAAGCCGATGCAAAGGCATCGGCTGGCACAAACATGGTGTTCATACTTCCGTCGGAGTGCTCCAAGAGCCGAAGAAGTGCCGGTAGCACAGTTTGACTGCGGCCCACGGCCAGTTATCTTTGAAAAGCCACGAGAGAAGAGCTACAAACATTTGAAGGCCCTGTACCTAAAAGGTTATATCAATGGGCAGCCTGTCAGCAAGATGTTGGTTGACACGGAGCGGCAGTCAATATAATGCCATACTCCATGCTACGGCGTTTAGGACGCTCTAACGCAGATCTGATCAAAACCAACGTCACACTAAGCGATTTCAACGGCCAAGCATCAGAAGCGCAAGGAGTTCTGAACGTGGATCTAACCGTGGGCCGGAAAACCATCCCTACGTCATTCTTCATCGTCGACAGCAAAAGCACCTACGCTGTCCTACTAGGAAGGGATTGGATTCATGCCAACTGCTGCATTCCATCCACAATGCACCAATGCATACAGTGGGATGGAGATGAAGTGGAGGTCGTTCATGCAGATGACTCGATCGAGATCTCATTAGCTGGCATGAGTATTTGGGACGCAGACGACCAAAAGCCGATCTCTGGAGTCAGTTTGGATGGCTGTGAGCGCATCGAAGCTACAAAAAACGGGGTGAGGCTGGTCTTATCCACCGGCCTGACAGAGTAGCAGGACAAAGTCAATGGACGTACGTGGCAGGCCGATCCCTGCGATCGGCCCCAAAAAATAAAAGCAATGATCACCCCAAGCATGTCACGTAGTCGTAGTAGGGAGACTCCCTCCCGTAGTAGAGCACAAATAAGGTGTAAACCTTCATTGAGCAATGCAATCGAAAAGGAGGCCGATTCCAGCAATCGGCCCAAATTATCCTCACCATACGTTTTGCCTGTGTTCAGCATCGATCTAGCAGGCGACGGAAAGCTAGGATATGGGTTTACATCGGCTGATGAGCTAGAAGAGATCGACATTGGTCCTGGGGATAAGCCACGACCAACATTTATCCAAAAAGTTAGATCCGCATCTGAGGGGCCTGATGATAGCTTTGTTGAAGGAATACCCAGTTGCTTTGCACAGGATTACACAGAGATGCCCGGGTTAGACAGGAGCATCATTGAGCACCGCTCCTACGAAGAAAGGATTTCGGCCATTCCAGCAGCGAGCACGACGGATGAAGGCCGAAATTTTAGAAGAAGTCAAGAAGAGATCGAGAAAATGTTGAACGCCGGGTTCATCGGGCCATGCAGGTATGCTGAGTGGATTTCTAGTATCGTACCTGTAGAGAAAAAGGACGGCCGATGGCGCGTCGCCATAGATTTTCGGGATCTCAATAGAGCCACTCCAAAGGATGAGTATCCAATGCCGGTAGCAGAGACATTGATCAATGCAGCTGCTGGTCATAAAGTTTTAAGCTTCATGGATGGCAATGCCGGTTACAACCAAATTTTTATGGCTCCAGAAGATATACACAAGACTGCATTCAGAGTACCAGGTTCGGTGGGCTTGTTTGAATATGTAGTCATGACATTTGGACTGAAAAATGCCGGCGCAACATACCAAAGGGCCATGAATTACATCTTTCATGATCTGATCGGCAAGTTGGTGGAGATTTACATTGATGACGTTGTAGTCAAGTCTGTTTCAGTAGAAGGACACTTGGAGGATTTGCGACACGTCCTGGACCGAACTAGAAAATTTGGACTAAGAATGAATCCAAAGAAGTGTGCTTTTGGTGTAACGGCCGGTCAATTCTTGGGTTTCTTGGTTCATGAACGCGGAATTGAGATCGGCCTGAAAAGTCAGGAGGCAGTGCGAACAATGAAGCCACCTACCACGAAGAAGGAACTCCAGTGTCTCATCGGCAAAATCAACTTTGTCAGAAGGTTCATCTCCAATCTGTCAGGGCGAATCGAGCCGTTCATGGGATTGGTAAAAATTAAATCTGATGAGGAGTTTCGCTGGGGGGCAGAGCAACAGCGAGCGTTTGTGAGATTAAAGAGTATCTAACGAAGCCACCTGTGTTGGTGCCGCCCCACAAGACAGGCCATTCTACATTTACTTGTCAGTAGCTGACACTTCCATCGCCTCAGTCTTTGGTGCAAGTTTATGATGGTTGATGAAAGTATAGGGGATCTACCTTCGAGGGGAAGTAAAACCCAAATTTATTGATTCGACACAAGGGGAGGTAAAGAATACTTATAAGCCTTAACAACTGAGTTGTCAATTCAGCTGCACCTGGAAAAGCACTAGCAACGAGGGGTGATGTGAAAGTAGCATGATATGAGAGCAATAATAACAGATAACACGACGACGCAGTAGTAGTAATATGAGAGCAATGGTACCAGAAAATAGTTGACATGTAGAACGAGTATATGATGATGAAAGATGGACCGGGGTTCCCAACTATCTACACTAGTGGTAACTCTCCAATAACAAGTGTTGGGTGAACAAATTACAGTCGGGCAATTGATAGGATTGATAAGGCATTAAGAAAGAACATCAATTCATTAATCATGTAGGCATGTTTTCCATATTTAGTCGTGCGTGCTCGCAATGAGAAACTTGCACAACATCTATTGTCCTACCAGCCGGTGGCAGCCGGGCCTCAAGGGAATCTACTGGATATTAAGGTACTCCTTTTAATAGAGCACCGGAGCAAAGCATTAACACTCCGTGAAAACATGTGTCCCTCACATCACCGCCATCCCCTCCGGTTGTCCCGATTTCTGTCACTTCGGGGCCTTTGGTTCCGGACAGTGACATGTGCATACTCGGAAGATCATGCCACTCGGGCCCTAGTGACAAGCATTAAGCATAACAAGATTGCAGCAACAATAACTTCACAAACTTTATAGATAGACTAATCATAATGTATCATCCATCGGATCCAAACAAACACAACACCGATTACATCAGATGAATCTCAATCATGTAAGGCAGCTCATGAGATCATTGTATTGAAGTACATGGGGAGAGAATACCAACTAGCTACAGCTAGAACCCGTAGTCCATGGGGAACTACTCACGGAGCATGATGGAGGCGGTGGCGTTGATGGAGATGGCTTAGGGGGCACTTCCCCGTCCGGCGGGTGTAGGAACAGACTCTTGTCCCCGAATTGGAGTTTCGCGATGGTGGCGGCGCCCCTGGAGTCTTTCTGGAGTCAGCAAAAACAGGAACTGGCATTGTGGCATCTTGTTAATAGGTTAGTTCCGGAAAACGCATAAAAACATCATAAAGTGCAAGCAAAACATGTAAGTATTGTCATAAAACAAGCATGGAACGACAGAAATTATGGATACGTCGGGGACGTATCAGCATCCCCAAGCTTAGTTCTGCTCGTCCCGAGCAGGTAAAACGATAACAAAGATAATTTACGAAGTGACATGCTACTTACATAACCTTGATCATACTATTACAAAGCATATGAAATGAATGAAGTGACTCAAGGCAATGATCTATAGTTGCTAACAAATAGATAACATATAGCAAAACTTTTCATGAAGAGTACTTTCAAGACAAGCATCAAAAGTCTTGCACAAGAGTTAACTCATAAAGCAATAAGTTCAAAGTAAAGGCATCGAAGCAACACAAAGGAGGATATAAGTTTCAGCGGTTGCTTTCAACTTGTAACATGCATATCTCATGGATAATGTCAACATAGAGTAATATGATGAATGCAAATATGCAAGTATGTAAGAATCAATGCACAGTTGACACAAGTGTTTGCTTCTAAGGTGGAAGGAATTAGGTAACGACTCAACATAAAAGTAAAAGAATGGCCCTTCTACGAGGAAGCATCGATTGCTATATTTGTGCTAGAGCTTTGGTTTTGAAAACATATAGAGAGCATAAAAGTAAAATTTTGAGAGGTGTTTGTTGTTGTCAACGAATGGTAGTGGGTACACTAACTACCTCATCAACCAGACTTTCAAGAGCGGCTCCCATGATTTTTATTTTTGGGTAGCACTTTCCAACCTTTCTTTCACACCATGGCTACCGAATCCTCGGGTGCCTGCCAACAATCTCATACCATGAAGGAGCGCCTTTTATTTTAGTTTTATTATGATGATGACACTCCTTCCAACCTTTGCTTACACAAGCCATGGCTAACCGAATCCTTCGGGTGCCGTCCAACAATCACAAACCATGGAGGAGTGTCTATTAATTGGGACTGGGAATCCCATTGCCGGCTCTTTTTGCAAAATTATTGGATAAGCGGATGTGCCACTAGTCCATATGAGAGTCCGTCAAAAGTAAATGACAAGGTTGAAAGCTAAACACCACATACTTCCTCATGAGCTATGAAACATTAACACAAATTGGGAAGCATTTTGGATTTTATAGGTAGCACTCAAGCAATTTACTTTGGAATGGCAGGAAATACCATAGTAGGTAGTTATGGTGGACACAAATGGCATAGTGGTTGGCTCAAGGATTTTGGATGCATGAAAAGTATTCCCTCTCGATACAAGGCTTAGGCTAGCAAGGTTGTTTGAAGCAAACACAAGTATGAACCGGTACAGCAAAACTTACATAAGAACATATCGCAAGCATTATAATACTCTACACTGCTTCCTTGTTGCTCAAACACTTTTACCAGAAAATATCTAGACCTTAAGAGAGATCAATTATGCAAACCAATTTTTAACAAGCTACGGTAGTTCTCCACTAATAGGTTTAAACTACATGAAAAAAACTTAATCATGATCTACTTGAGAGCTCAAAACAATTGCCAAGTGTCAAATTATTCAAGACATTATGAGGCATTTTCTATTTCCAACCAAATATAAATAAGTGCAATAGCTTCCAACTTTTACCATTGAACATTAAAAGTAAAACGAAGAACAAGTGTTCATATGAAAAAGCGGAGCGTGTCTCTCCCAAACAAGGATTGCTAGGATCCATCTTTATTCAAACACAAACAAAAATAAAAACAAACAGACGCTCCAAGTAAAGCACATATGATGTGACCGAATAAAAATATAGTTTCAATAGAAGAAACCTGATAAGTTGATGAAGAAGGGGATGCCTTGGGCATCCCCAAGCTTAGACGCTGAGTCTCCTTGAAATATGCAGGGATGAACCACGGGGGCATCCCCAAGCTTAGACTTTTCACTCTTCTTGATCATATATCATCCTCCTCTCTTGACCCTTGAAAACTTCCTTCACACCAAACTTCTCATAAACTTCATTAGAGGGGTTAGTACTCAAATTTTGAATCCACCTTGGTCCTGTAGTGGCACATTGCAAGAACTCAATAAAACATTAGCTACAGCCCTCTACGTCTAGAAAACCTCGCTTAAAGTCCACAAGAGACAATGCAAAAAGAGACAGAATCTGCCAAAACAGAACAGCCAGTAAAGACGAATTTTAATAAAATACTTCCGTTGCTCAAATCAGAAAACTCAAAACTAATGAAAGTTGCGTACATATCTGAGGAACACGCACGTAAATTGGCATAATTTTCTGAGTTTCCTACAGAGAATTAGACCCAGATTCGTGACAGATAGAAATCTGTTTCGCGCAGAAATCCAAATCTAGTATCAACCTTCGATTAGAGGCTTCACTTGGCACAACAAAACACAAAACTAAGATAAGGAGAGGTTGCTACAGTAGTAAACAACTTCCAAGACACAAATATAAAACAAATTACTGAAGCAAAATAACACATGGGTTATCTCCCAAGAAGTTCTTTTCTTTATAGCCATTAAGATGGGCTCAGCAGTTTAATGATGCACTCGCAAGAAATAGTATTTGAAGCAAAAGAGAGCATCAAAAAGAAAATTCAAAACACATTTAAGTCTAACATGCTTCCTATGCAAAGGAATCTTGTACACAAATAAATTCATGAAGAACAAAGTGATAAGCATAAGAAGATAAAACAAGAGTAACTTCAAAATTTTAAGCACATAGAGAGGTGTTTTAGTACCATGCAAATTTCTACAACCATATTTTCCTCTCTCATAATAATTTTCAGTAGCTTCATGAATAAACTTAACAATATAACTATCACATGCAGCATACTTTTCATGATTTCCAAACACATAATTTTTATCAAGTTCAAGAATAGTGGAATTAAAACTTTCAAACTTACTTTTATTAATAATATAACAAGGTAGGTGATCAATCTCAATAGATATGGGACTCATAGAATAAGTCAAGAACTCTCCAATCCCATTTTCATTAGTAGTACAATTAATATTATCAAGTAACATAGGACCATCATCTAGAGCTTTATCATAAACATTTGCCAAGCAAAATTCTTTAGTACCATGCATTTCGACATCAGGCACAAACAAAGCATTATCATAAGATTTATCAAAGTAGCATGGATTATCATATATAACAATAGCATAATTATTCTCACAAGTTTTACTCATAGGTAATATTTCAAGAGAATCCACAGGAACATAACATTCAACCTCTTTCGGTAAGCATGGAGGACAATCAAATAATGTAAGAGATAAAGAGTTACTCTCATTAGAAGGTTGGCATGGGTAGCTAATCCATTCTTCCTCCTTTTGTTCGTCGCTCTCCTCTTCTTTTTCATCCAATGAGCTTTCAAGTTCATCAATTTCCTCCTCTTTTTCATCCAATGAGCTTTTAGGTTCATCAATTTCTTCTTCCACCGGTTCCTGCAAATTGTGAGTGCATTCTTGTGCATTAATGTGTCTCTCTTTATAATCAAGGATATAAGGATTCCTACTGTAGCATTCTATGCAAGAATTAAGGATAGTAGAGACATAATCTTTAAGGCCCTTACAAACAACACAAGTTTCATAATTCTCAACCATGAAGGATTCTATCTCGGAGGCTCCCATAAATAAGACAAATTGTTCTACCTCTTCGAACCCATAATGAATATAGCAATTCCGATTATAGTTCTTAATTAAAAATTCCTCACTAAAGCCACATTGAAATTTAAGATGTTTAGTATCCTGTTGAGAGCAACAGTTTATATTATGGCGTTCAAGCAAGATTTCAGCAATTGTATTCAATTTTTCTATCATAGCACTCATTATTTTACCGTTTCTTGATTCTCTATAATTATTATAACATTCTATAAGCTCCAAGTAGGTTGTAGGTTCTCCCATAACAGCAGTTTTTAATTTTTAGGTTTTTCAAATTTTTATGGATTTTCGGGTATATAGGGAAAATAAAACAAGACAAAAATAAACTAGACAAAAGTAAACTAAGCAAAGTAAAACTAGACAGAAATAAACTAAGCACAAATAAACTAGACAGAAATAAACTAGCAAGACAAAATAAAATAAAAGCGAGAGAGAGGTAGAGTGTATCCCCAGGTGAACTTATGAGTAGAGCTATGCCTCCCCGGCAACGGCGCCAGAAAATAGTCTTGATGACCCACAAGTATAGGGGATAGCAACAGTCTTCGAGGGAAGTAAAACCCAAATTTATTGATTCGACACAAGGGGAGGTAAAGAATACTTATAAGCCTTAACAACTGAGTTGTCAATTCAGCTGCACCTGGAAAAGCACTAGCACTGATGTGAAAGTAGCAGTGATATGAGAGCAATAGTAACAGTAACACAGCAGCAGTAGTAGTAATATGAGAGCAATGGTACCAGAAAATAGTTGACATGTAGAACGAGTATATGATGATGAAAGATGGACCGTTCCCAGCTATCTACACTAGTGGTAACTCTCCAATAACAAGTGTTGGGTGAACAAATTACAGTCGGGCAATTGATAGGATTGATAAGGCATTAAGAAAGAACATCAATTCATTAATCATGTAGGCATGTTTTCCATATTTAGTCGTACGTGCTCGCAATGAGAAACTTGCACAACATCTATTGTCCTACCAGCCGGTGGCAGGACCTCAAGGGAATCTGGATATTAAGGTACTCCTTTTAATAGAGCACCGGAGCAAAGCATTAACACTCCGTGAAAACATGTGTCCCTCACATCACCGCCATCCCCTCCGGTTGTCCCGATTTCTGTCACTTCGGGGCCTTTGGTTCCGGACAGTGACATGTGCATACAACTTGTAGATACAATCTAAGCAATAATTATAGAGCTCAAATCTAAGATCATGCCACTCGGGCCCTAGTGACAAGCATTAAGCATAACAAGATTGCAGCAACAATAACTTCACAAACTTTATAGATAGACTAATCATAATGTATCATCCATCGGATCCCAACAAACACAACACCGTATATCAGATGAATCTCAATCATGTAAGGCAGCTCATGAGATCATTGTATTGAAGTACATGGGGAGAGAATACCAACTAGCTACAGCTAGAACCCGTAGTCCATGGGGGAACTACTCACGGAGCATGATGGAGGCGGTGGCGTTGATGGAGATGGCTTCCGGGGACACTTCTCCCCGTCCCGTAGGGTGCCGGACAGAGACTTCTGTCCCGAATTGGAGTTTCGCGATGGTGGCGGCGCCCCTGGAGTCTTTCTGGAGTTTCGTCAGCAGAAAACAGGAACGGTGTGGCATCTTGTTAATAGGTTAGTTCCGGAAAACGCATAAAAACATCATAAAGTGCAAGCAAAACATGTAAGTATTGTCATAAAACAAGCATGGAGCAGCCAGAAATTATGGATGTGGGGACGTATCAATGGTCTGGAGAGGTTGTTTTCTACCTCAGCGAAGGATGTTGGATGCGAAGCAGGTACCACGAGATCGAAGTTGTGCCTCTGCCTATTTTTTACCTGCACCAAGCTTCATCACATCTTGCTGTCAGCGGAAATTGTCGTCATATGCAAATCAGATGTCATCAAACATATGCTGTCGGCTCCTGTGTTGAAAGGCCGACTCGGTAAGTGGATGTTTGCATTATCGGAATTTGATATCCGGTATCAGCCTGCGAAAGCAGTCAAGGGACAAGCGTTGGCCGATCTTATTGCTGAACGAATCAACACTGATATAGCAGCACTGTCTGTGCGTGCATGGGCCATGTTTTTCGATGGATCGGTTTGTGATGATGGTTGCGGCATCGACATTCTACTCGTGTCGCCCCGGGGGGCAACATATTCCTTCTCCATCAGGCTACCTACCCCTTGCACCAACAATGTCGCTGAGTATGAAGCAATATGCAAGGGAATGGAGTTGCTATTGGAAGCCGGGGCAGTGGAACTTTTTGGAGACTCCAAATTGGTGATTTCCCAACTCACGGAGGAATACAAATGTGAGAGCGAGTCGCTCTTCCCATTATGGATGCAATGCCGTGAGCTGATGGCACAATTTAGGTACATAAACTTCAATTGGATCCCGAGGTCGCAAAATACCGAGGCGAACGATCTCGCACAGATGGCGTCAGGCTACAAGGACGTAGCAGGTGGAGCCGATGTTCAGGTACAGTTCCTGGAACCGGATGACTGGAGAGCCGATATCTTCAATTACTTGAAAGATTCGGCTCGGGGGGCACCTAAACGGATAAGGTACAAGGCCATGAAGTATGTCCTTATTGGGGATGACATGTTCTACAGGACTTTGGAAGGGTTACTTCTCAAATGTTTGGGACCAGCCGAGGCAAATCGGCTCTTACACGAGGTACACGAAGGCGCCTGTGGAACTCACCAATCGGCTCATAAGATGAAATGGTTGATCAGGCGATCGGGGTTTTATTGGCCCACCATGCTTGAGGATTGTTTTAAGTACTATAAAGGGTGTCAAGCGTGTCAGAAGTTTGGGAGCATTCAGATGGTACCCGCATCAGCAATGAACCCCATCATCAAGCCTTGGCCATTTCGAGGTTGGGGCATGGATATGATCGGCAAAATCAATCCTCCATCGAGCAAAGGCCATGTGTGGGTTCTGGCCATTACAGATTATTTCACTAAATGGGTGGAGGCCGTCCCTATGAAGTCAGTGGCATCGAAAGATGTTATCAATTTCGTGAAAGAACATGTCATTCATAGATTCGGGATTCCCCAGACTATCACGACCGATGGAGGTTCGGTCTTCATTTCTCGCGAGTTTAGAAAGTTCTGCGAGGACATGGGAATCAAGCTGATCCGATCGTCTCCATACTATGCTCAAGCAAATGGGCAGGCTGAAGCGTCCAACAAGAGCCTTATCAAGCTGATCAAGAGGAAAATCGACGAGTACCCTAGACGTTGGCACGAGGTATTGTCAGAGGCTTTGTGGGCGTATCGCATGTCATGTCATGGAGCGATAAAAACCTCGCCATACCATCTGGTCTATGGACAAGAAGCCGTATTGCCCTGGGAAATCACGGCTGGGTCGAGACGTGTTACGTTTCAGAATGATTTAACAACTGAAGAATATGCAGCCCTGATGAGTGATAGCATTGAGGATGTAACGGAACTTAGACTGTGGTCGCTTGAGAAAATTAAAGAGAACAAAGCCAAGGTAGCTCGCGCATATAATAAGAAGGTGAGACCGAAGGAGTTCCACGTTGGTGATCTGGTATGGGAAGCTGTATTGCCATTGGGGACTAAGGATGCAGCGTATGGTAAATGGTCTCCAAATTGGCACGGGCCGTACAGGGTCGACCAAGTTTTAAAGGGTAATGCATACATGCTCGAGGAGCTGAACGGTGTGAAGTTCCCAGTGGCTGTCAATGGCCAGCATCTCAAGAAATATTTCCCAAGTATGTGGGATGATGGACAGTGAAATATGGGGGCCGATGCATGAAATCGGCCAGTAAAAAAAACAATATGGGGGCCCAAGTAAGCACAGCCGATGCACAGACATCGACTTTAGACTAAAACAGCCGATGCGCAGCCATCGACTCTAGAGGTACAAAATATTATGAAGGTATCAAGATTACCGTTTGAATTTGGGTAATTGAGTTTGGCCTTATTGGCGTTTGACGGTGAAAGACCGATGCGTTGCTATCGGTTCTTGGTGCGTGGACTTACTTTGACAATCGGAAGAATCAAATTGGACAATCGGAGAAATCAAATTGGGAAACATTCTTCATTGATAAGAGGATTTTTACAAGTAAGAGCCGATTGCTCTCAAAAGGATGATCTACCACCTAAATTACTACTACTAGCCCTATACTAGTAGTCCCTAATCTAGGGGCCGCCCTCGCCGTCGCTGCCCTCGTCGTCGCCGTCGTAGGCTGCCGTCGGCGCTGCTGCCGGCGACGTCTTCGTCGCTTCTTTGAAGCCGTGGCGGGCCGTCTTCTTCATCATCGTCGTCGTCGTCGTCATCCTCCGACCCGGCGCGGAAGCGCTTCGCCGGCGGGTACTCGTCGGAGGAGGTGTCCTCCTCCGCTTCCTCATCCTCCTCGTCGGAGGAGATGTCCTCGCCCCAGAGAGCGTCGTCGTCGCTCTCCTCCTCCAAATCCCCATCAATGAGGAAATGGAGGTTGTCCTCCCCGTCGGTCAGGGATTCATCATCCTCTGACCCGACAGAGAAGTCCCAGTCCGCCTCGTCCCAGCACAGTCAGGCGAGGGCCTCGTACGCCGCAATCGGGTTGTACTCCGGCGTCGGCTCACGGGAGGAGGAGGAGAGGAAGGAGAGACCGAAGAGGCAGAGGAGGAGTCCATGGTGGAAGAAGGGAGATTTTCGATTGCTAATGGAGAGCAAGAGGATGAAGGGGCGAACTGCTCGGATGAGTTTAAATAAAGGGGATATAGTGAAAGATGATTCAATGCTGTGGCAGTTTCGAGGATGCGGTGCCAAAACTGTCAAATCGTGCAGTGCGGAGAAGTTGAGAAGGCAAGGCATCATGATGAAAGGGCACTGTAGCGGTTCTGCTCTGCAACGCGTGACCCGATGAAGGAAAACAGAGTGGTTTTGGAATTATTATTGCCAAAACCAGGGGGGCATGTGTTATCACCAGATTTTAGCCAAATCAGAAGATGGGCCGTGATTGAGATGGGCTTGGAAGATATGGAAGTTTTGAATCGGCCTCGTGCGAGAATTTGGGCTAGATTGCCCGTGTATTTGTACATTATGGTAGATCGCATTTTAGTTTAGAATTAAGAGATAGAGTTTGGTTCGTACACAGTTAGGTTTATTCCAAAGATAGAAAGTCCACGGACTATAAATATGTACCTAGGGTTATTGAGAAAGGAGGACATCACGTTCACAACAAACACAATCTAGGCGCATCGCCACCCTTGTTTCGAGGTTTCGGGTAAGCATCATGCGCCTAGATCGCATCTTGCGATCTAGTCGGTTTATTCGTTGTTTGGTGTTGCTCGTACTGAAGCCTTGTTGATGGCGAGTAATACTGTTTATCATAGATGTTTTGGGGTTTGCATCGATGCTTTTCTGATATGTTTGCTTAGTTGTGCTGCCCCTGAATATCTAGCTGCCTTTGCACCTATCTTAGGTGTAAGGGCAGCATCTTGCTTCGTCTTTATTAGATTTGATCTGTTATAGTTGTTCCTTGTTCTTCAAGGATTAGTTTGATATCCGCATGGTTAGGCCTTGCAAACGGGTTGAACGATCCGGTAGTGCGTAAGGTATGGTTTTGCATCCAAGAAGGGATGTTCGGGAATCGACTCCGTGTTGGTTTTAGGCCTCTTCTAGAGTTGGTTCTGTATCTTACGTATGCCAGGCTCAACTACGTGTAGGATGTTCCGGTTATGCGGTGAAAGCCCTAAACTGTCGTAGATCGATTTATCTTGGTATTGATAAAGCAGGATCCCCATGTTATCGTAGATCCAATATGAACCATGGGTCAATCGGCTCTTTGAGCCGATTCACAGGTAACCTGAGAGCCGATCGAGGCTCATTTAATGTTTACGTGTCGCCATGCAGAAACTAGTGAAACAATCAACACCTTCTTGACCGGTATAGGTCAGGTGGCGCCCTTGCAATGGCCGGGCATGTCCAGAACATTGTGCGTGCCTGCCCGAAACTCACCCGTGACGATGGTTAAGCAACACGAAGAGCGGGAGGCTCCCACGACCTTGTGGGCCCTGGCGCATCGCGTCGTCATAGTTCCGACCACGTCTGCGGATGGGGCGTGCCTGACCCGTGGGAAGGTGTTAGGTCTTCGATTAGCTCTCTATGTGGAGCACGTAAACATTAAATCTCGAGCCCTATCGGCTCGGGTTACCCTGCGGGATCGGCTCAAAGAGATCCTATGGTTCATATTGGTTCAATGACATGGGGATCCCTTGATAAAACAAAGCTAAATGATCTACGACGGTTTAGGGTTTTCACCGCATAAACGGAACATCCTACGCGTAGTTGGGCCTAGCAGATACGAAAGATGATGGAAACTATCCCTATAAGAGGCCTAAAAACCAACATAACATCCCTTATAGGAACGGTAAACAACACCTAACGCACTACCGGATCGTCCAACCCCGGCATAGGCCTAATCATGCGGATATTAAACTAATCCTTGAAGAACAAGGATTTACTATAACGAGCTCGGTCTCTACGTAATGAACAAGCAAGATCACGGCCCTTACACCCGGATAGAATGTAAGGAAACTGACAGATGTCGAGGGACGGCTAGCTGCTAAATAGATGACATAAGAAAGCATCAGTGCAACCCCATCTACGATAAATAGTCTTCTCGCCATCAACACTTTCGACACGAGTGAGCACAAAGATGTCAGATAAGCGTATCTTTGCTAGATCGCGAGATGCGATCTAAGCACAGCGCAATCTGCCCCCACAGCCTAGCTGGAGGTGGCGATGCGCTGATACCATGTTTGTTATTGGCGTGATTGTCCTTGTTTTCAGCAACTCTAGATACATATTTATAGTCTAAGGGACTTTCTAATTCGGCCTAACCGTGCACGGGTTAAACTCTAACTTCTAAACTAAGATGCGATCTACTAAAATGCAAATACACGGGCAATCGCCAAGCCTCTTGAGCCGCTTCAAAGATGCTCACGTGTAATCCTCCGGCCCATCTCAATTACGGCCATCTCTGTTGGCCAAAATGCAGTGATGCTGATGCTTGAGGACCGGGAGCCCACCGGCGGTTGCGAGGCCTCCGGCTCTCGGTGTTGCCGTCCATTTGCTCGGCCAGGTGGGTTTGCGAGGCAACAAGTCTAGAGTTGATTAAGCAATTCTATGCTACTCTGGCCTTCAAAGATGTTGAGCGCACTATGGAATGGATGTCTGGCTCCACCCATTGTGAGGCAACCTTGCGCCGGTTTGCTTCTATTCTTGGACTTCCCGAAGAAGGTGGCGTAAACACTCCATGGTCCTGAAACGAGACAAAAATGTGCTTTTTCATCTCTATGACTCGTCTGGGGTGGTTGGTTCTACCAAGGGGCTTCTTCCCATCTACAGTCAGGTGCTCCGTTTCCTTCGAGCCACCATTGCTCCAAGTGGTGGAAACAATGATGCACTCCGTGGAGCTCTTGTGGATCTTATGCACCTCAGCTATAAGTGTGCTCGTGATGAGAATGAGGAACATAACTTCTCTATTGATATTGGACTTCATATTCAATGAGATTCATGATTGCATGGTCTCCGGGACCACCATGCCATAGTACCTTATATCAGCTCCTCATCAACAACACGGTGACTATGGATGAAGACTTGAGTCGGTTCCCAAAGGAGAAGCACTCTGTCAAGAAGGCTTACAAGAAGAAGCCGGTTCCCCATCACCCGATTTTGGCCAAAGGAGATGGGCCGTAATTGAGATGGGCTTGAAGGATATACGCGTGGAGGATCTCTGAAGCGGCCTTGCACGAGAGTTTGGGCTAGATTGCCCGTGTATCTGTAAATTATAGTAGATCGCATCTTAGTTTAGAAGTAAAAGTTAAGAGTTTAACCCGTGCACGGTTAGGTGCACGCCTGAATTAGAAAGTCCCTTGGACTATAAATATGTATCTAGGGTTATTGAAATCGAGGACAATCACGTTCACAACAAACACAAACCAGGCGCATCGCCCCTTCTTTCGAGGGTTTCTCCCGGGTAAGCATCATGCTGCCTAGAGCGCATCTTGCGATCTAGGCAGCACACGTTTATTCGTTTACCTTGTGTTGCTCGTGCTGAAGCGTTGTTGATGGCGAGTAGCACTACTTATCATGGATGTTTTGGGGCTTGCATTGATGCTTTTCTTATGCTTATTTATGCCATCTTGTCCCGATATCTAGCTGCCCTTACACCTATCGGGTGTAAGGGCAGCATCTATGTTCGTTACTTAGGCCGTCTAGATCTGTTATAGTTGCTCCTTGTCCTTCAAATTAGTTTAATATCTGTATGATTAGGCCTTATGTTGGGGTTGGATGATCCGGTAGTGCGTTAGGTGTTGTTTACCGTTCTATAAGGGATGTTCCCGGAACAACTAACGTTGGATCTTCTACGTAATGAGCAAACATACGCCCTTACACCTGGATAGGTGTAAGGACATTAGATATCGAGGGACGGCAAGCTAAGAGCATAAGAAAAGCATCAATGCAAGCCCCAAAACATCTACGGTAAATAGTGCTACTCGCCATCAACAACGCTTCAGCACGAGTAACACAAGGTAATCGAATAAACGTATACTGCCTAGATCGCGAGATGCGATCTAGGCAGCATGATGCTTACCCGGAAGAAACCCTCGAAACAAGGGGTGGCGATGCGCCTGATTTGTGTTTGTTGTGAACGTGATTGTCCTCTGATTTTGATAACCCTAGATACATATTTATAGTCCAAGGGACTTTCTAATTCGAGCGTGCACCTAACCGTGCACGGGTTAAACTCTAACTTCTAAACTAAGATGCGATCTACTAAAATACAAATACACGGGCAATCTAGCCCAAACTCTTCGTGCAAGGCCGCATCAAAGATGCTCCACATGTAATCCTCCAAGCCCATCTCAATTACGGCCCATCTCCTGATTTGGCCAAAATCGGGTGATAACACATGCCCCCTGGTTTTGGTAATGATAATTTCAAAACCACTCTGTTTCTTCGAGAAGGGTCATGTCGTGCAGAGCAGAACCGTCGCAGTATTCTTCATCATGACGACTTGCCTTCCCAACTTCTCTGCAAGATTTGACAGTTTTGGCATCACCTCCTCGAAAACTGCCAGCATTAAATTTCCACTATATCCCCTTTATTTAACCGCATCGCCAGTTCGCTTCTTCATCCTCTTGCTCCACGCTAGCCATCGAAAAACCCTCCTCCACCATGGACTCATCCTCCTCCTCGCTGCATCGGCTCTCTCCTTCCAATCTTCCTCTTCGAGCGAGCCGATGCCAGAGCAATGGGTGGGACTTTGACTTGTGCCAGATGGCCCACCCGAGGCCCTCGTCGGGTCAGATGGCGACTTGCCCCTGACCGATGGGGAGGACGACCTCCAGTTCCTCATCGACGGGGAACTGGTGGCGGAAAGCGAGGATGACCTCCTCTCCTGGGGTAGCTTCCCCCCTCTGGCGAAGAGGAAGAAGAGGAGGATGAGGAGGACGACGTCTCCTCCAACAGGAAGAAGAGGAGGGCGACACCTCCTCCGACGAGCCGCCGGCGAAGCGCTTCCGTGGGCCTGGTCGGATGACGACGAAGACGACGATGATGAGGAGGAAGAAGCCCCCATTGAGGGCTACGGCAGTAGCGACGAGGAGCTCGCCAGCAGCAGCACCGGCGGCGGCTACAACGGCGACGACGAGGACAGCGACGGTCCTTAGAGTAGGGACCACTTAGCATAGGCCTAGTTGCAAACAATCTGGCCCCCTTTGCTCCTCCTCCCTTGAGCAATCAAGCCCTCTTTGTAAGAAATCCCTTTCTAATGAAGAAAATATTCCCCAATTAATTTTGCTTTCTTGTTAATTTTGCCGATTGTCCAACGGTCATTGCTCAAAGAGCCGATGGCAAAGCATCGGCCTGCATTCCAAACGCGATTCCAGGCGAAACAGCTGCCTATTCTCACTAGCCAAACAGCATACCATGTCCAAACTATCCTCCAACCTCAAACGCGAAGATTCAAACTCCTCAAAGAAATCCATCGTAGAGCTTCTCCATGTAACCTGATAACTGCTCAATTAAGCTTGTTCCTCTAGAGTCGATGGCCATGCATCGGCTGTACTTAGCATCCTGTTGCATCGTACATATACTTCTTTTTACCGGCCGATTTCATACATCGGCCCCCATATTCCACTGTTTACTTTTTTTTTTTTTACCGGCCGACTTCGTGCATCGGCCTCAATCTCTTACTTTCCATCATCCCCCATACTTGGGAAATACTTCTTGAGATGCGGCCATTGACAGCTACTGGGAACTTCACACCATCCAACTGCTGAGCATGTATGCATTCCCCTTCAAAACTTGGACAACTTTAACGGGCCATGCCAATTTGGAGACCATTTACCATACATTTTATCCTTAGTCCCCAACGGCAATACAGCTTCCCATACTAGATCACCAACTTGGAACTCTTTTGGCTTCACCTTCTTATTATATGCACGAGCCACCTTGGCTTTATTCTCCTTGATTTTCTCAAGTGACCATAGTCTAAGTTCCGTTGCGTCCTCAATACTGTCGCTCATCAAGGCTGCATATTCTTCAGCAGTTAAATCATTCTGAAACGTAACCCTTCTCGACCCAGCCTTGATTTCCCAGGGTAACACAGCTTCTTGTCCATAGACCAGCTGGTATGGCGAGGTTTTTATTGCTCCATGACACGACATGCGGTAAGCCCACAAAGCCTCTGACAACACCTCATGCCATCGTCTAGGGTGCTCGTCGATTTTCCTCTTAATCAGCTTGATCAAGCTCTTGTTGGACGCTTCAGCCTGCCCGTTTGCTTGAGCATAATATGGAGACGATCGGATCAACTTGATCCCCATGTCATCGCAGAACTTTTTCATTTCCTTCGAAACAAAGACCGAGCCTCCATCGGTCGTGATAGTCTGGGGAATCCCGAATCTATGAATGACATGTTCCAAGACGAAACTGATAACATCTTTCGATGCTACTGACTTCATAGGGATAGCCTCCACCCATTTAGTGAAGTAATCTGTAATGGCCAGAACCCATTCATGGCCTTTGCTCGATGCAGGATGAATTTTGCCGATCATATCCATGCCCCAACCTCGGAATGGCCAAGGTTTGATGATAGGATTCATTGCTGATGCAGGTACCATCTGAATGCTCCCAAACTTCTGACATGGACAGTGTTGGGCCTCCAAGTGCAGAGGTTTGTAGAACAGCAGCAAGTTTTCCCTTAAGTGGATCACCCAAGGTTTATCGAACTCAGGGAGGAAGAGGTCAAAGATATCCCTCTCATGCAACCCTGCAACCACAAAGCAAGAAGTCTCTTGTGTCCCCAACACACCAAATAGGTGCACTAGTTCGGCGAAGAGATAGTGAAATACAGGTGGTATGAATATATATGAGCAGTAGCAACGGTGCCAGAAAATAGCTTGCTGGCGTGTAGTTGATGGTGGTAGTATTGCAGCAGTAGTAACGCAGTAAAACAGTAAACAAGCAGTAGTAATAGCAGTATTTAGGAACAAGGCCTAGGGATTACACTTTCACTAGTGGACACTCTCAACATTGATCACATAACAGAATAGATAAATGCATACTCTACACTTTTGTTGGATGATGAACACATTGCGTAGGATTACACTAACCCTCAATGCCGGAGTTAACAAGCTCCACAATAATGCTCATGTTTAAGTAACCTTAAGTGTAAGATAGATCAAAAGACTAAACCAAGTACTAGCATAGCATGCACACTGTCACCTTCATGCATATGTAGGAGGAATAGATCACATCAATATTATCATAGCAATAGTTAACTTCGCAATCTACAAGAGATCATGATCATAGCATAAACCAAGTACTAACACGGTGCACGCACTGTCACCTTTGCACACATGCAGGAGGAATAAAACTACTTTAATAACATCACTAGAGTAGCACATAGATAAATTGTGATACAAAACTCATATGAATCTCAATCATGTAAAGCAGCTCATGAGATCATTGTATTGAGGTACATAGGAGAGAGATTAACCACATAGCTACCGGTACAGCCCCGAGCCTCGATGGAGAACTACTCCCTCCTCATGGGAGCAGCGGTGATGAAGATGGCGGTGGAGATGGCAGCGGTGTTGATGGAGAAGCCTTCCGGGGCACTTCCCGCTCCGGCGGGTGCCGGAACAGAGACTCTGTCCCCCAGAGATCTTGGCTTCGCGACGGCGCGGCTCCGCACCTTTTCGTATCGTGGCTTCCTCCGTCGGGTTTTTAGGTCAGGGACCTTTATATAGGCGAAGAGGCGGCGTCGGAAGGTCGAAGAGGCGGCCAGGGGGTAAGGCGGCGCGGGCCAACCCTAGGCCGCGCCGGCCACCCTCCTGGTGGGCCTGTGGCCCCCTCCGGTCCTTCCCGGTGTTCGGAAGCTTCGTGGAAAAATAGGAACTTGGGCGTTGATTTCGTCCAATTCCGAGAATATTTCGTTACTAGGATTTCTGAAACCAAAAAGAAAAAGGAACTGGCACTTCGGCATCTTGTTAATAGGTTAGTTCCAAAACGCATAAATATGACATAAAGTGTGCATAAAACATGTAGGTATCATCAATAAAGTAGCATGGAACATAAGAAATTATCGATACGTTGGAGACGTATCAGCATCCCCAAGCTTAGTTCTGCTCGTCCCGAGCAGGTAAAACGATAACAAAGATAATTTCTTAAGTGACATGCCATCATAACCTTGATCATACTAGTGTAAGCATATGCGATGAATGCAGCGATCAAAACAATGGTAATGACATGAGTAAACAACTGAATCATAAAGCAAAGACTTTTCATGAATAGTACTTCAAGACAAGCATCAATAAGTCTTGCATAAGAGTTAACTCATAAAGCAATAAATCAAAGTAAAGGTGTTGAAGCAACACATAGGAAGATTAAGTTTCAGCGGTTGCTTTCAACTTGTAACATGTATATCTCATGGATATTGTCAACATAAAGTAGTATAATAAGTGCAATATGCAAGTATGTAGGAATCAATGCACAATTCACACAAGTGTTTGCTTCTTAAGGTGGAAGGAGATAGGTAAACTGACTCAACAATAAAAGTAAAAGAATGGTCCTTCAAGAGGAAAGCATCGATTGTTGTATTTGTGCTAGAGCTTTTATTTTGAAAACATGAAACAATTTTGTCAACGGTAGTAATAAAGCATATGAGTTATGAAAATTATATCTTACAAGTTGCAAGCCTCACGCATAGTATACTAATAGTGCCCGCACCTCGTCCTACTTAGCTTGGACTACCGGATCTTCGCATGCCATGTTTCAACCAAGTGTCACAAAGGGGTACCTCCATGCCGCCTGTACAAAGGTCTAAGGAGAATGCTCGCATTTGGATTTCTCGCTTTTGATTATTCTCAACTTAGACATCCATACCGGGACAACATGGACAACAGATAATGGACTCCTCTTAAATGCATAAGCATGTAGCAATGATTATTATTCTCATATGAGATTGAGGATATATGTCCAAACTGAAACTTCCACCATGGTTCATGGCTTTAGTTAGCGGCCCAATGTTCTTCTCTAACAATTTTGCATGCTCCAACCACTAAAATGATAGACCTTCAGACAAGACGGACATGCATAGCAACTCACATGATATTCAATAAAGAGTAATTGATGGCGTTCCCCAGAAGCATGGTTATCGCACAACAAGCAACTTAATAAAATATAAAGTGCATAAGTACATATTCAATACTACGATAGTTTTTAAGGCTATTTTGTCCCATGAGCTATATATTGCAAAGGTGAATGATGGAATTTTAAAGGTAGCACTCAAGCAATTTACTTTGGAATGGCGGAGAAATACCATGTAGTAGGTAGGTATGGTGGACACAAATGGCATAGTAGTTGGCTCAAGGATTTTGGATGCATGAGAAGTATTCCCTCTCGATACAAGGTTTAGGCTAGCAAGGTTATTTGAAGCAAACTCAAGGATGAACAAGTGCAGCAAAACTCACATAAAAGACATATTGTAAACATTATAAGACTCTACACCGTCTTCCTTGTTGTTCAAACTCAATACTAGAAATTATCTAGACCTTAGAGAGACCAATTATGCAAACCAAATTTTAGCAAGCTCTATGTATTTCTTCATTAATAGGTGCAAAGTATATGATGCAAGAGCTTAAACATGAGCACAACAATTGCCAAGTATCACATTACCCAAGACATTTTACCAATTACTACATGTAGCATTTTCCAATTCCAACCATATAACAATTTAACGAAGAGGAAACTTCGCCATGAATATTATGAGCTAAGAACACATGTGTTCATACGAACCAGCGGAGCGTGTCTCTCTCCCACACAAGGATGAACTTATTCAGAGAACTAAGATAACAAAACAAAAACAAAAATAAAAGCACACAGACGCTCCAAGTAAAGTACATAAGATGTGACTGAATAAAAATATAGTTTCACTAGAAGAAACCTGATAAGTTGTCGATGAAGAAGGGGATGCCTTGGGCATCCCCAAGCTTAGATGCTTGAGTCTTCTTGAAATATGCAGGGATGAACCACCGGGCATCCCCAAGCTTAGACCTTTCACTCTTCTCGATCTCATTATATCACCCTCTTCTATTGACCCTTGAAAACTTCCTTCACACCAAACTTCAAGCAAACTCATTAGAGGGTTAGTGCATAATCAAAAATTCACATGTTCAGAGGTGACACAATCATTCTTAACACTTCTGGACATTGCACAAAACTTCTGAAAGTTAATGGAACAAAGAAACTCATTCAACTTAACAAAAGCGGCAATGCGAAATAAAAGGCAGAATCTGTCAAAAACAGAACAGTCCGTAAAGACGAATTTTAAGATGGCACCAGACTTGCTCAAATGGAAAAACTCAAAACTAATGAAAGTTGCGTACATATCTGAGGATCACGCTCGTAAATTGGCAGATTTTTTCGAATTTTCTACAGAGAACTGTGCCCAGATTCGTGACAGACAGCAATGCTGTTTCTGCGCAGCGATCCCAAATATAACATCAACTTTGACATAGAAACTTTACTTGGCACAAAAACATGATAAGGAGAGGTTGCTACAGTAGTAAACAACTTCCAAGACACAAATATAAAAAAGTACTGTAGTAAAAAAAACACATGGGTTATCTCCCAAGAAGTTCTTTCTTTATAGCCATTAAGATGGGCTCAGCAGTTTTAATGATGCACTCGCAAGAAATAGTAGAAGCAAAAGAGAGCATCAAGAGGCAAATTCAAAACACATTTAAGTCTAACATGCTTCCTATGCATAGGAATCTTGTAAATAAACAAGTTCATGAAGAGCAAAGTAACAAGCATAGGAAGATAAAACAAGTGTAGCTTCAAAAATTTCAGCACATAGAGAGGTGTTTTAGTAACATGAAAATTTTTACAACCATATTTTCCTCTCTCATAATAACTTTCAGTAGCATCATGAGCAAACTCAACAATATAACTATCACATAAAGCATTCTTATCATGAGTCTCATGCATAAAATAATTACTACTCCCAACATAAGCATAGTCATTCTTATTAATTGTAGTGGGAGCAAATTCAACAAAGTAGCTATCAAATATAGGAGGTATATTGTAATCATAATCAGATTTATCCTCCATAACAGGTGGTAACAAAAGACTACTATCATTATAATCATCATAAATGGGAGGCAAAGTATCATCAAAGTAAATTTCCTCCTCATTGCCCGGGGGACTAAAAATATCATGCTCATCAAAGCCAGCTTCCCCAAGCTTAGAATTTTCCATAGCATTAGCAACAATGGTGTTCAAAGCATTCATAGTAATAACATTCCCATTAGCATGCATATAAAGTTCCATGGGTTTTTTAATTCTCTCTTCAAACACATCATGTCCTAATTCAAGATAAAGTTCATAAAGATCTCTCATATTTTTGTTGTTTTCCATTATGCCTAACTAGTGTAAACAAGAAACCAAATGTCGCAATTGCAGTCTAAAGGAAATAGCTTCGAGTACTTACAACGGCGGAGAGAATAGCTTAGTAGCCGAGATCCGAGTGTGAGTACCTTTTACCTTTCCTCCCGGCAACGGCGCCAGAAAATTAGCTTGATGTCTACGTTCCCCCTCCTTTCCTGTAGACAGTGTTGGGCCTCCAAGTGCAGAGGTTTGTAGAACAGCAGCAAGTTTTCCCTTAAGTGGATCACCCAAGGTTTATCGAACTCAGGAGGAAGAGGTCAAAGATATCCCTCTCATGCAACCCTGCAACCACAAAGCAAGAAGTCTCTTGTGTCCCCAACACACCAAATAGGTGCACTAGTTCGGCGAAGAGATAGTGAAATACAGGTGGTATGAATATATATGAGCAGTAGCAACGGTGCCAGAAAATAGCTTGCTGGCGTGTAGTTGATGGTGGTAGTATTGCAGCAGTAGTAACACAGTAAAACAGTAAACAAGCAGTAGTAACTCAGCAGGTATTTAGGAACAAGGCCTAGGGATTACACTTTCACTAGTGGACACTCTCAACATTGATCACATAACAGAATAGATAAATGCATACTCTACACTTTTGTTGGATGATGAACACATTGCGTAGGATTACACGAACCCTCAATGCCGGAGTTAACAAGCTCCACAATAATGCTCATGTTTAAGTAACCTTAAGTGTAAGATAGATCAAAAGACTAAACCAAGTACTAGCATAGCATGCACACTGTCACCTTCATGCATATGTAGGAGGAATAGATCACATCAATATTATCATAGCAATAGTTAACTTCGCAATCTACAAGAGATCATGATCATAGCATAAACCAAGTACTAACACGGTGCACGCACTGTCACCTTTGCACACATGCAGGAGGAATAAAACTACTTTAATAACACATCACTAGAGTAGCACATAGATAAATTGTGATACAAAACTCATATGAATCTCAATCATGTAAAGCAGCTCATGAGATCATTGTATTGAGGTACATAGGAGAGAGATTAACCACATAGCTACCGGTACAGCCCCGAGCCTCGATGGAGAACTACTCCCTCCTCATGGGAGCAGCGGTGATGAAGATGGCGGTGGAGATGGCAGCGGTGTTGATGGAGCCTTCCGGGCACTTCCCCGCTCCCAGGTGCCGAACAGACTCTGTCCCCCATCTTGGCTCGCGACGGCGGCGGCTCGGAACTTTTTCGTATCGTGGCTTCCTCCGTCGGGTTTTTAGGTCAGGGACCTTTATATAGGTGAAGAGGCGGCGTCGTAAGGTCGAAGAGGCGGCAGGGGGTAAGGCGGCGCGGGCCAACCCTAGGCCGCGCCGGCCACCCTCCCGGTGGGCCTGGCCCCCTCTGGTCCTTCCCGGGTGTTCTGGAAGCTTCGTGGAAAAATAGGAACCCGGGCGTTGATTTCGTCCAATTCCGAGAATATTTCGTTACTAGGATTTCTGAAACCAAAAACAGCAGAAAACAGGAACGGCACTTCGGCATCTTGTTAATAGGTTAGTTCCGAAAAACGCATAAATATGACATAAAGTGTGCATAAAACATGTAGGTATCATCAATAAAGTAGCATGGAACATAAGAAATTATCGATACGTTGGAGACGTATCGCACCATCTGAATGCTCCCGCACTTCTGACATGCTTGACACCCTTTATAGTATTGGAAACAATCTTCAAGCATGGTGGGCCAATAAAATCCCGAGCGCCTGATCAACCACTTCATCTTATGAGCCGATTGGTGAGTTCCACAGGCACCTTCATGCACCTCGTGCAGAAGCCGATTGGACTCGGCCGGTCAAAAACATTTGAGAAGTAATCCTTCCAATGTTCTGTAGAACATGTCATCGCCAATCAGTACGTACTTCATGGCTCTGTATCTTACCCGTTTAGGTGCCCCCCGAGCCGGATCCTTCAAGTAATTGAAGATATCGGCTCTCCAATCATCTGGCTCCATGAACTGCACCTGAAAATCGGCTTCATCTGCCACGTCCTTGTATCCTGACGCCGTCTGTGCGAGGTCGTTTGCCTCAGTATTTTGCGACCTTGGGATCCAATTGAAGCTTATATACCTGAACTGTGCCATCAGCTCACGGCATTGTATCCATAATGGGAAGAGTGACTCGCTCTCGCACTTGTATTCCTCTGTGAGTTGAGAAATCACCAATTTGGAATCTCCAAAGATCTCAACTGCTTCAGCCCCAGCTTCCAGGAGTAACTCCATTCCCTTGCAGATCGCTTCGTACTCAGCCACATTGTTGGTGCAAGGGTCAGCCAACCTGATAGAGAAGGAGTATGTTGCCCCCCGAGGCGACACGAGTAGCACGCCGATGCCACAACCATCCTCACAAACCGATCCATCGAAGAACATGGCCCATGCACGCACAGATAGCGCTGCTACGTCTGTGTTTATTCGCTCAGCGATAAGATCGGCTAACGCTTGCCCCTTAACTGCTTTCGCAGGTTGATACCGGATCTCAAATTCCGATAATGCAAACATCCATTTGCCGAGTCGGCCTTTTAATACAGGAGCCGACAACATGTGCTTGATGACATCCGATTTGCATATGACGATGATTTCTGCGGACAGCAGGATGTGCTGGATCTTGGTGCAGGTAAAAAATAGACAGAGGCACAACTTCTCAATTTCAGGGTACCTTGTTTCCGCATCCAACATCCTTCTGCTGAGGTAGAAAACCACTTTTTCCAGACCATCATAAACCTGCACCACCACTGATGCGATGGAGGTGTCAGCCACTGATAAGTAAATGTAGAACGGCCTGTCTTGCTGCGGCGGAACTAACACAGGTGGCTTTGTTAGGTACTCCTTAATATCGTCAAATGCTGTTGTTGCTCTGCCCCCCAGCGAAACTCCTCATCAGACTTGATTTTAACCAATCCCATGAACGGCTCGATTCGTCCTGACAAGTTGGAGATAAACCTTCTGACGAAATTAATTTTGCCGATGAGACATTGGAGCTCCTTCTTCGTGGTGGGTGGCTTCATCGTTCGCACTGCCTCTTGACTTTTTAGGCCGATCTCAATTCCACGTTCATGAACCAAGAAACCCAGGAACTGACCGGCCGTCACACCAAAGGCACACTTCTTTGGATTCATTCTAAGTCCGAACTTCCGAGTTCGGTCCAGGACTTGTCGCAAATCCTCTAAATGTCCGTCTGTCGAAACAGACTTTACCACCACGTCGTCGATGTAAATTTCCACCAATTTGCCGATTAGATCATGAAAGATGTAATTCATGGCTCTTTGGTACGTTGCGCCAGCATTCTTCAGTCCAAACGTCATGACCACATATTCAAACAAGCCCACCGAGCCTGGCACTCTGAATGCAGTCTTGTGTATATCTTCTGGAGCCATGAAAATTTGGTTGTAGCCGGCATTGCCATCCATGAAACTTAAAATTTTATGACCAGCAGCTGCATTGATCAGTGTCTCTGCTACTGGCATCGGATATTCATCCTTTGGAGTGGCACTGTTGAGGTTCCGAAAATCTATGGCGACGCGCCATCGGCCATCCTTTTTCTCCACAGGTACAACATTGGAAATCCATTCAGCGTACCTGCACGGCCTGATGAACCCGGCGTCCAACATCTTCTTGATCTCCTTCTTGACTTCCTCCAAGACTTCGGCCTTCATCTGTCGCGCTCGCTGCTGGAACGGCCGAAATCCTTTCTTCAGAGGGAGCCTATGCTCAATGATGCTCCTGTCTAACCCAGGCATCTCCGTATAATCCCATGCAAAACAATCTGGGTACTCTTTCAACAAGGCTATCATCAGGCCCCTCAGATGCGGATCTAACTTTTTGCTGATAAATGTTGGTCGTGGCTTATCCCCAGGACCAATATCGATCTCTTCTAGCTCGTCGGCTGATGTAAACCCATAACCCAGCTTTCCATCGCCTGCCAGGTCAATGTTGAACACAGGCAAAGCGTATGTTGAGGATAATATTGGCCGATTGCTGGAATCGGCCTCTTTTTCACTGCAATATTTAATGAGGGTTTACAACTTCTTGGTCCTCTACTATGGCTACGTGACTTGCTCGAGGTATGCTCACCATGTCTTGGACCACAAATTTCTGACGGGATCATGGACACCATGTTTGCATCAGCCATTGCCTCTGCATCGGCATCAGCCGATGCCTCTGCATCGGCTTTCGTCTGTTTAGGGCGCCACACTTTCTTTGGCGGGCGCGCCGTCTCCAACGTTCGCTGAATTTTCACGGCCAGATCGGGCCGTGCTTTCTCAACGTTGTAGATGCCGCCTCGGCTTCCTCCAGTTTGCACCCTGCACCCTACGCTTACGAGAATGGCTGAGTCCATCAGGGCACCACCTTGGCCGGTGATACCTATCTTCTTCTCCATCCTGACTCCTCAAAGTCTTCTTCTTGAGATGACTCAGCTCGTTTGTTCTGAGGTGGGAGAGGCCCTAGACGTTTGAACACTGAAACCTCATTTGTTCCCTTCCTTTGCTGTCTGCACTCTGGGCAGTCCTCGATTGTTGGCAATCGGCTCATTCCTGAGTCCCAGCAGTGTTTAAAGAAAGGGCAGTCCCAATGCCTATCCATGTCGTCTTGCTCCCTTGACCTCCCTCTAGCGTGACGCTCGTACCCGTCGTTGTCTCTATCATGTCGACGATACCTCCTGTCCTCCGCATCAGACCGACGATATCTCTCATCATCTACGTCGTAGCGCCGACGTCGGTCATACTGCTGCTCATATTTGTTAAGGAGATGCGCGGAGAGTGGACGTTGATACCGCACGCTTCTCACTTCCTCCTCAGTCAGGTACCGTCTATCATCATATTGGGGCCGGTCGCGTGGATCGGCCTCCTCTTATCCTTGCCACGGGCGTGGCTGCTCTCTGCTTTGTCTTTGCCATGGCGGCTCACAAGCCCTGCCATGTTGACACCAAAAGAGAACACTGGCTCGCGCCTTATGGAGTGACTGAGGTCCACCATATTGACGCCAGGAAACGGGCGTGTGTTCATTTCTGAACCCGAGAGCCGGTCCTCTCAAGGAGCCGATGAGTTCGTCACAGAGGCATTCAGCTCATCGTATTTCTTCTCTGCAGACGCTGCGACTTGATCGGTTCGTCCGCCATCTCGGATGCAGGTGTTGACATGGATGTTGTAGAAGATTGTCCCACCGGCGTGCCATGTGTTGCCTGCCAAAACCGGCGGCAGTGGTACAACACGAAGAGCCGGGAGGCTCCCACGACCGCTTAGTGGGCCCTGGCGCCTCGCATCGTCCCGCAGTCCTTCGTGGCGGTGGGCGTGCCACCTGACCTAGACCCGATCAGAAGGTGTTAGATTGCTTAGCCTCCTGCATGGTAGACACGCAAACATTAAATACGAGCCCTATCGCTCTCTGCCCTGCGGATCGGCTCAAAGAGCCGATCACCCCATGGTTCATGTTGGATTTACAATGACATGGGGATCCGCTTGATCAAAACAAAGCTAAACCAATCTATACAGTTTAGGGTTTCACCATAATGGAACATCCTACGCGTAGTTGGGCCTAGCAGATACGAAAGATGATGGAAACTATCCCTATAAGAGCCTAAAAACCAACATTAAGTCAATTCCCGGAACATCCCTTACAGAAGAAACAAACAAATACCTAACTACCGGATCGCCAACCCCAGCATAAGCCTAATCATGCAGATATTAAACTAGCTAATCCTTGAAGAACAAGGAGCAACTATAACAGATCGGATCTACTACGTAATGAACAAGCAAGATGCCGCCCTTACACCCAGATAGGTGTAAGGACAGCTAGATATCGAGGGACGGCATTAAGCAAATGAGCATAAGAAAAGCATCAATGCAAGCCCCAAAACATCTACGGTAAATAGTGCTACTCGCCATCAACAACGCTTCAGCACGAGTAACACAAGGTAATCGAATAAACGTATACTGCCTAGATCGCGAGATGCGATCTAGGCAGCATGATGCTTACCCGGAAGAAACCCTCGAAACAAGGGGTGGCGATGCGCCTGATTTGTGTTTGTTGTGAACGTGATTGTCCTTGATTTCAGTAACTCTAGATACATATTTATAGTCCAAGGGACTTTCTAATTCAGGCGTGCACCTAACCGTGCACGGGTTAAACTCTAACTTCTAAACTAAGATGCGATCTACTAAAATACAAATACACGGGCAATCTAGCCCAAACTCTTCGTGCAAGGCCGCTTCAAAGATGCTCCACGTGTAATCCTCCAAGCCCATCTCAATTACGGCCCATCTCCTGATTTGGCCAAAATCTGGTGATAACAGTCGCCCGAGGGACCAGGGCCCACCAGCAGTTCTGGGAGCCTCCCGGCTCTCCGTGTTGCCCGTCGCTGCTCGCCGGTGGGTTTTGGCAGCAACAAGTCTAGAGTTGATTAAGCAATTCTATGCTACTCTGGCTTTCAAAGATGTTGAGCGCACTATGGAATGGATTTCTGGCTCCACTCATTGTGTGGCAAACTTGCGCCGGTTTGCTTCTATTCTTGGACTTCCAGAAGAAGGTGGCCGTCGCCTCCATGGTCCTCAGAAGACAGATAAAAATGTGCTTTATAATCTCTATGACTCATCTGGAGCGGTTGGATCTGCCAAGGGGCTCCTTCCCATCTACGGTCAGGTGCTCCGTTTCCTTCGAGCCACCATTGCTCCAAGTGGTGGAAACAATGATGCACTCCGTGGAGCACTTGTGGATCTTATGCACCTCAGCTATAAGTGTGCTCGTGATGGCAATGAGGACGAAGACTTCTCTCTTGATGTTATGGACTTCATATTCAATGAGATTCATGATTGCATGGTCTCCCGGACCACCATGCCATATGCACCTTATATCCAGCTCCTCATCAACAACTCTGTGACTATGGATGAAGACTTGAGTCGGTTCCCAAAGGAGAAGCACTCTGTCAAGAAGGCTTACAAGAAGAAGCCGGTTCCCATCAGATTTTGGCCAAATCAGGAGATGGGCCGTAATTGAGATGGGCTTGAAGGATATACGCGTGGAGGATCTCTGAAGCGGCCTTGCACGAGAGTTTGGGCTAGATTGCCCGTGTATCTGTAAATTATAGTAGATCGCATCTTAGTTTAGAAGTAAAAGTTAGAGTTTAACCCGTGCACGGTTAGGTGCACGCCTGAATTAGAAAGTCCCTTGGACTATAAATATGTATCTAGGGTTATTGAAATCGAGGACAATCACGTTCACAACAAACACAAACCAGGCGCATCGCCACCCCTTGTTTCGAGGGTTTCTCCCGGGTAAGCATCATGCTGCCTAGATCGCATCTTGCGATCTAGGCAGTATACGTTTATTCGTTACCTTGTGTTACTCGTGCTGAAGCGTTGTTGATGGCGAGTAGCACTACTTATCATGGATGTTTTGGGGCTTGCATTGATGCTTTTCTTATGCTTATTCGCTTAGCAATGCTGTCCCTCGATATCTAGCTGCCCTTACACCTATCTGGGTGTAAGGGCAGCATCTTGCTTGTTCGTTACTTAGTAGATCCGATCTGTTATAGTTGCTCCTTGTCCTTCAAGGATTAGTTTAATATCTGTATGATTAGGCCTTATGCTGGGGTTGGATGATCCGGTAGTGCGTTAGGTGTTGTTTACCGTTCCTATAAGGGATGTTCCGGGAATTGACTTAACGTTGGTTTTTAGGCCTCTTATAGGGGTAGTTTACATCATCTTTCGTATCTGCTAGGCCCAACTACGCGTAGGATGTTCCGATTATGCGGTGAAAACCCTAAACTGTCGTAGATTGGTTTAGCTTTGTTTTGATCAAGCAGGATCCCCATGTCATTGTAAATCCAACGTGAACCATGGGGTGATCGGCTCTTTGAGCCGATCCGCAGGGCAACCCGAGAGCCGATAGGGCTGTATTTAATGTTTACGTGTCTACCATGCAGGAACAATCGAAGCAATCTAACACCTTCCTGATCGGGTCTAGGTCAGGTGGCACGCCCTTGCAACCGCCAGGACGTGTGCTGGAAACTTGCGGGGACGCGAGACGCCAGGGCCCACTAAGCGTCGTGGGAGTCTCCCCTCTTCGTGTTGCTTAACCACCGCTCGGTGAGTTTTGGCAGGCAACACATTCTGGCACGCCCGGTGGGACACTTTCTGCAACAACTACGTCAACATCGGCAGCCAAGATGTCGGACGAACCGATCAAGTACGAGGATCTCCCTGCAGAGCATAAGAAGAAATACGATGAGCTGAAGGCCATCTGTGAAGCCGAACTCATCGGCTCCTTTGAGAAGACCCGTTCGCACGGCATCAGGTTCAAAGGATTCACACCACAAGGCGTACTCGAGGGTTTGGATCTGTCTCTCCCTTCGGAGGAACGCACCAGAGCCCTGCGTCAGGAAATCAACTACGTAGTGGCTCATTCTCTACATCGGCATTCTGAGAGCCTGGTGAATACTTTGGAGCGTGTTGCGCTTCATGTGGTGCAAGAAATCATGAAGCATCAGTACTCCCACTACTAGGAAAAGGCTTATAGCCGCACTCCTTACCGCCGGCAAATACGAGCTGAAGATGCCGGCGGTAATACCTTCCAGGGGGGCCTAACAGTACCGCCGGCGAATAGGTAGGACGGCGCCGGGGGTGGATCAATTACCGCCGGCGAAAAAGAAATGGAGGCGCCGGGGGTGCAATGGGCCGCGGGGTCCCATTTGGGCCTAGCCTTACCGCCGGCGTCTTCGGGCCGAAGCGCCAGGGATAGTGGGCTCTACCGCCGGCGAACGCGCGCAGTAGATGCCGGCGGTATAGCCAAGCCAGGGTGGGCCACCTGGCCTTAAGTTACCGCCGGCGTTTTCGGCCAGCAGATGCCGGCGGTAACGTGCCCTACCGCTGGCATTTTATGTTATAGGCGCCGGCGGTAACCTGGGCATGTCCATTTAGGACGACCAGCCACCTACCACCACCCACACACACTCATATGTGATGGCAAATCAACCCAAGCACTAGTTAGCTCATTCCCCCACCCATTTTAGCTATTTCAACCAATAAAATATGATGTATTTGAGCAAATCATGGACTACCTAGCCCCTCTAGCATGATTTGCATAATCTAGATCTAGATCTATCTCCTCCCACCACCTTTTCCACTAGATCTAGCTAGATCTCTCCATTTCTTAGATCTCTAGATCTCTCGAGCATAAAGTCGACGTGTGGCCTCTCTCCGGTGCTTTTGGACGTCGTGTCAACTAATAGGTATATAACTAATTAGTGGAATGTTCATGAGTTGTTGAAAAGTCGCGGTTATGTCACTAGTAAAATTGCAAAAGGCGCGGTTCCATATATGTAAATGCATTGTTTTGCATTTGTTTACGCGTGCAGGAACATTGAGTTGCCAATGTTTTGCCGGAATGTTGATTAACTTCCGTTCCGGCGAATTTTGGAACTCCAGCATGACAATATTTAGCAAAGGTCATGCCGAATTTTTTCCGTGAAAACCGAGACGGCGGTGTAATCAATTATCTTGTCTTGTAGGCGGCGATGGTCATCGAGATGAGGGAAAGCGTCGTGGATAGATACGTGGAACGCGCGACGGCCGACATGTATCTAAAAAAGCGAAAGGATATAATGTGTCCTTGTCGAAGATGCAAGCTAGGATCGTTGTTTGACCCCTTGTCAGGCATAGTGAATCAACACCTGCTCAGGTATAGTTTCATGGAGGGGCATACTCAGTGGATGAGTGATGATGGAGATGATGATATCGATGGTGATGATGATGGAGATGATGATGGTGGAGATGATGATAACGAAGGTGATGGAGAGGATGCCCCACACGACAATGGAGACGAGGTTGAAGAGGATGGCGCACACGTTGATGGTGATCAAGAAGGCCGGGAAGAGCATGCGGCCGACGAGGACATGAGTAGAAATACCCCGCTAACCGCGGCCGTGCAGGACCGTCATGTTCAAGAACTTCTTCTCAGCAACACATCGACCGACCCCAAAATCGCTGGTAGACGGAAGGCTAAGCTGGATCAACTCGAGGTAGACTCGAGAACTCCGTTGTACGATGCAGCTCGTGGGACGGAGGAGAGCCGTCTGAGATACGCTCTCGATATTATGGAGATGAAGGCAAAGCACAAATGGACGGACACAAGCGTGGACGAACTCTTCGGATACTTGAAGATCCACTTTCCTAAAGATAACACGTGTGCCGGTAGCCTACAGGAGGCCAAGAAAATCGTGTGCCCTCTCGATTTACCGCACCAGAAATACCACGCATGCATTAGTGATTGCGTAATATATCGGAACGAGCATGCCAATCTCGATACATGCCCACAATGTGGCGAATCTCGATACAAGAGAGGGACAAAAAAATCTCCTCGAAAAGTTGTGTGGTACTTCCCGCTCACGCCCCGTCTACAGCGGTACTTCGTGGACCCCAAGGAAGCAAAGCTCATGCGCTGGCACGCGGAAAGAAAGGAGGCGGTGATGCGTGATGTAGAACGGGTTGAAAACCCAGTGCTAACACACCCTTCGGATGCAAGCCAGTGGAAAACATTAGACGATGAGTATTACGAAGAATTCGGGAAAGAACCAAGGAACATCAGGTTGGGTGCGAGCACCAACGGACTGATACGTCTCCAACGTATCGATAATTTCTTATGTTCCATGCTACTTTATTGATGATACCTACATGTTTTATGCACACTTTATGTCATATTCGTGCATTTTTTGGAACTAACCTATTAACAAGATGCCGAAGTGCCAGTTCCTGTTTTCTGCTGTTTTTGGTTTCAGAAATCCTAGTAACGAAATATTCTCGGAATTGGACGAAATCACCGCCCCAGGTTCCTATTTTTCCACGAAGCTTCCAGAACACCCGGGAAGGACCAGGGGGCCACAGGCCCACCAGACCATAGGCCGGCGGCGGGGGTGGCCCGCGCCCCTATGGTGTCGCCGCCTCGTCAGCCCTCTGCCGCCGCCTCTTCGCCTATAAAGCCCCCGCATCGAAAACCCTTACAGGAGGAAGCCACGGTACGCGAAACCTTCCAGCCGCCACCATCGCGGCCAAGATCCGGGGACAGAGTCTCGCTCCGCACCCCGCCGACAGGAAGTGCCCCGGAAGGCTTCTCCATCGACACCGCTGCCATCTCCACCGCCATCTTCATCACCGCTGCTGCTCCCATGAAGAGGGAGTAGTTCTCCATCGAGGCTCGGGGCTGTACCGGTAGCTATGTGGTTCATCTCTCTCCTATGTACTTCAATACAATAATCTCATGAGCTGCCTTACATGATTGAGATTCATATGATGATGCTTGTAATCTAGATGTCATTATGCTAGTCAAGTGAGTTTTACTTATGTGATCTCCGGAGACTCCTTGTCCCACGTGTGTAAAGGTGACAGTGTGTGTGCACCGTGTGGGTCTCTTAGGCTATATTTCACAGAATACTTATTCACTGTTATAAATGGCATAGTGAAGTGCTTATTTATATCTCTTTATGATTGCAATGTGTTTTGTATCACAATTTATCTATGTGCTACTCTAGTGATGTTATTAAAGTAGTTTTATTCCTCCTACACGGTGTAATGGTGACAGTGTGTGCACTTGTGTTAGTACTTGGTTTATGCTATGATCATGATCTCTTGTAGATTGCGAAGTTAACTATTGCTATGATAGTATTGATGTGTATTATTCCTCCTACATAAGCGTGAAGGTGACAGTGTGCATGCTATGTTAGTACTTGGTTTAGTCGTTTCAATCTTTCATGCACTCTAAGGTTATTTAAATATGAACATTTAATTGTGGAGCTTGTTAACTCCGGCATTGAGGGTTCGTGTAATCCTACGCAATGTGTTCATCATCCAACAAGAGTGTAGAGTATGCATTTATCTATTCTGTCATGTGATCAATGTTGAGAGTGTCCACTAGTGAAAGTCTATTCCCTAGGCCTTGTTCCTAAATACTGCTATCGCTGCTTGTTACTGTTCTACTAAATTACTACTGTTGCGTTACTACTGCTTGTTTACTTCCTACAATATTACTACCATCAACTGCATGCCAGTAAGCTATTTTCTGGCGCCGTACTGCTCATACTTATTCATACCACCTGTATTTCACTATCTCTTCGCCGAACTAGTGCACCTATTAGGTGTGTTGGGGACACAAGAGACTTCTTGCTTTATGGTTGCAGGGGTTGCATGAGAGGGATATCTTTGACCTCTTCCTCCCTGAGTTCGATAAACCTTGGGTAATCCACTTAAGGGAAACTTGTTGCTGTTCTACAAACCTCTGCTCTTGGAGGCCCAACACTGTCTACAAGAATAGAAGCTCCCGTAGACATCAAGCACTTTTCTCGCGCCGTTGCCGGGAGGAAAGGTAAAAGGCACTCATACTCCGGTTCCAGGTAACAGTACTTTTCTGGCGCCATTGTGTGTGTGCTCGAAGCTATTTCCTTTAGACTCTGCAATTGCGACATTTGGTTTCTTGTTTACACTAGTTAGGCATAATGGACAACAATGACCTTTTTATTCTATTTCCTGATTTAAGACATGGATGGTTTGATGCGAAAATTAAAAAACCCATGGAACATATTAATATGAATACTTTGAACACTATTGTTGCTAATGCTATGGAAAATTCTAAGCTTGGGGAAGCTGGCTTTGATGAGCATGATATTTTTAGTCCCCCAAGCATTGAGGAGAAAATTTACTTTGATGATACTTTGCCTCCCATTTATGATGATTATAATGATAGTAGTCTTTTGTTACCACCTGTTATGGAGGATAAATTTGATTATGATTACAATATACCTCCTATATTTGATAGCTACTTTGTTGAATTTGCTCCCACTACAATTAATAAGAATGACTATGCTTATGATGGGAGTAGTAATTATTTTATGCATGAGACTCATGATAAGAATGCTTTATGTGATAGTTATATTGTTGAGTTTGCTCATGTTGCTACTGAAAGTTATTATGAGAGAGGAAAATATGGTTGTAAAAATTTTCATGTTACTAAAACACCTCTCTATGTGCTGAAATTTTTGAAGCTACACTTGTTTTATCTTCCTATGCTTATTACTTTGCTCTTCATGAACTTGTTTATTTACAAGATTCCTATGCATAGGAAGCATGTTAGACTTAAATGTGTTTTGAATTTGCCTTTTGATGCTCTCTTTTGCTTCAACTTCTATTTCTTGCGAGTGCATCATTAAAACTGCTGAGCCCATCTTAATGGCTATAAAGAAAGAACTTCTTGGGAGATAACCCATGTGTTATTTTGCTACAGTACTTTGTTTTATATTTGTGTTTTGGAAGTTGTTTACTACTGTAGCAACCTCTACTTATCATGTTTTTCTGCCAAGTAAAGTTTCTATGTCAAAGTTGATGTTATATTTGGGATCGCTGCGCAGAAACAGCACTGCTGTCTGTCACGAATCTGGGCACAGGCCTCTGTAGAAAATTCGAAAAATCTGCCAATTTACGAGCGTGATCCTCAGATATGTACGCAACTTTCATTAGTTTTGAGTTTTTCCGTTTGAGCAAGTCTGGTGCCAGCTTTAAATTCGTCTTTACGGACTGTTCTGTTTTTGACAGATTCTGCCTTTTATTTCGCATTGCCGCTTTTGTTAAGTTGAATGAGTTTCTTTGTTCCATTAACTTTCAGGAGTTTTGTGCAATGTCCAGAAGTGTTAAGAATGATTGTGTCACCTCTGAACATGTGAATTTTTGATTATGCACTAACCCTCTAATGAGTTTGCTTGAAGTTTGGTGTGAAGGAAGTTTTCAAGGGTCAATAGAAGAGGGTGATATAATGTGATCGAGAAGAGTGAAAGGTCTAAGCTTGGGGATGCCCCGGTGGTTCATCCCTGCATATTTTAAGAAGACTCAAGCATCTAAGCTTGGGGATGCCCAAGGCATCCCCTTCTTCATCGACAACTTATCAGGTTTCTTCTAGTGAAACTATATTTTTATTCGGTCACATCCTATGTATTTTACTTGGAGCGTCTGTGTGCTTTTATTTTTGTTTTTGTTTTGTTATCTTAGTTCTCTGAATAAGTTCATCCTTGTGTGGGAGAGAGACACGCTCCGCTGGTTCGTATGAACACATGTGTTCTTAGCTCATAATATTCATGGCGAAGTTTCCTCTTCGTTAAATTGTTATATGGTTGGAATTGGAAAATGCTACATGTAGTAATTGGTAAAATGTCTTGGATAATGTGATACTTGGCAATTGTTGTGCTCATGTTTAAGCTCTTGCATCATATACTTTGCACCCATTAATGAAGAAATACATATAGCTTGCTAAAATTTGGTTTGCATAATTGGTCTCTCTAAGGTCTAGATAATTTCTAGTATTGAGTTTTGAACAACAAGGAAGACGGTGTAGAGTCTTATAATGTTTACAATATGTCTTTTATGTGAGTTTTGCTGCACCGGTTCATCCTTGTGTTTGTCTCAAATAACCTTGCTAGCCTAAACCTTGTATCGAGAGGGAATACTTCTCTTGCATCCAAATCCTTGAGCCAACCACTATGCCATTTGTGTCCACCATACCTACCTATTACATGGTATTTCTCCGCCATTCCAAAGTAAATTGCTTGAGTGCTACCTTTAAACAATTCAAAAGTTATTACCTCTTATTTGTGTCAATGTTTTATAGCTCATGAGGAAGTATGTGGTGTTTATCTTTCAATCTTGTTGGGCAACTTTCACCAATGGACTAGTGGCTTCATCCGCTTATCCAATAATTTTGCAAAAAGAGCTGGCAATGGGATTCCCAGTCCCAAATTAATTAACAAAAATAGACACTCCTCCATGGTATGTGATTGTTGGACGGCACCCGAAGGATTCGGTTAGCCATGGCTTGAGAAAGCAAAGGTGGGGAGGAGTGTCATCATAATAAAACTAAAATAAAAAGGCACTCCTTCATGGTATGAGATTGTTGGCAGGCACCCGAGGATTCGGTTAGCCATGGTTTGTGAAAGAAAGGTTGGAAGGAGTGCCACCCAAAAATAAAATAAAATGGGAGCCGCTCTTTGAAGGTTTGTCTGGCAAGGGGGTTAGAGTGCCCACTACCATTCGTTGACAACAACAAACACCTCTCAAAACTTTACTTTTATACTCTCTTGATGTTTTCAAAATCAAAGCTCTAGCACAAATACAGCAATCGATGCTTTCCTCTTTGAAGGACCTTTCTTTTACTTTTATTGTTGAGTCAGTTCACCTATCTCTCTCCACCTCAAGAAGCAAACACTTGTGTGAACTTTGCATTGATTCTTACATATTTGCATATTGCATTTGTTATATTGCTTTGCATTGACAATTATCCATGAGATATACATGTTATAAGTTGAAAGCAACCGCTGAAACTTCATCTTCCTTTGTGTTGCTTCAATGCCTCTACTTTGAATTATTGCTTTATGAGTTAACTCTTATGCAAGACTTATTGATGCTTGTCTTGAAGTACTATTCATGAAAAGTCTTTGCTTTATGATTCACTTGTTTACTCATGTCATTACCATTGTTTTGATCGCTGCATTCATCTCATGTGCTTACAATAGTATGATCAAGGTTATGATGGCATGTCACTTAAGAAATTATCTTTGTTATCGTTTTACCTGCTCGGGACGAGCAGAACTAAGCTTGGGGATGCTGATACGTCTCCAACGTATCGATAATTTCTTATGTTCCATGCTACTTTATTGATGATACCTACATGTTTTATGCACACTTTATGTCATATTCGTGCATTTTAACTAACCTATTAACAAGATGCCGAAGCGCCAGTTCCTGTTTTTGGTTTCAGAAATCCTAGTAACGAAATATTCTCGGAATTGGACGAAATCACCGCCCAGGTTCCTATTTTTCCACGAAGCTTCCGAACACCGAAGGACGAGGGGGCCACGGTCCCACTGACCATAGGCCGGCGCGGCCGGGGTGGCCCGCGCCCCCTATGGTGTCGCCGCCTCGTCAGCCCTCCCGCGCCGCCTCTTCGCCTATATAAAGCCCCGCATCGAAAACCCTTACAGAGGAAGCCACGGCACGCGAAACCTTCCGAGCCGCCGCCATCGCGAAGCCAAGATCCGGGGACAGAGTCTCTGCTCCGGCACCCTGCCGGACGGGGAAGTGCCCCCAGAAGGCTTCTCCATCGACACCGCTGCCATCTCCACCGCCATCTTCATCCCCGCTGCTGCTCCCATGAAGAGGGAGTAGTTCTCCATCGAGGCTCGGGGCTGTACCGGTAGCTATGTGGTTCATCTCTCTCTATGTACTTCAATACAATAATCTCATGAGCTGCCTTACATGATTGAGATTCATATCATGATGCTTGTAATCTAGATGTCATTATGCTAGTCAAGTGAGTTTTACTTATGTGATCTCCGGAGACTCCTTGTCCCACGTGTGTAAAGGTGACAGTGTGTGCACCGTGTGGGTCTCTTAGGCTATATTTCACAGAATACTTATTCACTGTTATAAATGGCATAGTGAAGTGCTTATTTATATCTCTTTATGATTGCAATGTGTTTTGTATCACAATTTATCTATGTGCTACTCTAGTGATGTTATTAAAGTAGTTTTATTCCTCCTACACGGTGTAATGGTGACAGTGTGTGCACTTGTGTTAGTACTTGGTTTATGCTATGATCATGATCTCTTGTAGATTGCGAAGTTAACTATTGCTATGATAGTATTGATGTGTATTATTCCTCCTACATAAGCGTGAAGGTGACAGTGTGCATGCTATGTTAGTACTTGGTTTAGTCGTTTCAATCTTTCATGCACTCTAAGGTTATTTAAATATGAACATTTAATTGTGGAGCTTGTTAACTCCGGCATTGAGGGTTCGTGTAATCCTACGCAATGTGTTCATCATCCAACAAGAGTGTAGAGTATGCATTTATCTATTCTGTCATGTGATCAATGTTGAGAGTGTCCACTAGTGAAAGTCTATTCCCTAGGCCTTGTTCCTAAATACTGCTATCGCTGCTTGTTACTGTTTTACTAAATTACTATCTGCGTTACTACCGCTTGTTTACTTCCTACAATATTACTACCATCAACTGCACGCCAGCAAGCTATTTTCTGGCGCCGTACTACTGCTCATACTTATTCATACCACCTGTATTTCACTATCTCTTCGCCGAACTAGTGCACCTATTAGGTGTGTTGGGGACACAAGAGACTTCTTGCTTTGTGGTTGCAGGGTTGCATGAGAGGGATATCTTTGACCTCTTCCTCCTGAGTTCGATAAACCTTGGGTAATCCACTTAAGGGAAACTTGCTGCTGTTCTACAAACCTCTGGGGAGGAACCAAGGAACATCAGGTTGGGTGCGAGCACCGACGGACTCAATCCGTTTGGGAACCAAAGCAGCAAGCACAGCACCTGGCCCGTGTTTGTATGGATGTACAACCTCCCTCCATGGCTATGCCTGAAGAAGAAGTACATACACATGAGTATGCTAATCCAAGGGCCGACGCAGCCAGGGAGCGATATCAACCTGTATCTGGAGCTATTGAAGGAGGAGCTAGTCACTCTGTGGGAGGAAGGGATAGAAACTTGGGACGCCTACGGACAAGAAACTTTCCGTATGAAAGCCGCACTGTTGACGACGGTGCAGGACTATCTTGGATACGGATATATCGCGTGCCAGGTGTGCCACGGACACAAGGCATGTGTGAGATGCATGGAAAAGACGCCGTTTTTACAGCTGGGTAAGGATCCCGGGTCTTCAAAAACCGTCTACATGAGGCATCGAATGTGGCTTCCCAAGAATGACCCGTGGAGGAAGCGTGGAGACCTGTTCAATGGGAAGGATGAGGTCGAGGGACCTCCACCTAGGCGAAGCGGCGAAGAGATAGATACTCTGTTGAAAAACTGGAAAGACTGCCCTCCGGCGGGTAAGATAAAGATCCAGAAGCGGAAGAAAGGAGACAAGAGAAAGAAAAAGGAACCCGGGCCGCTCTTGGGGGTATGGAAAAGGAGGTCCGTGTTTTGGGACTTGCCGTACTGGAAGATCCTCGGTACGCCTCATAGCCTTGATGTCATGCATATCACGAAGAACGTGTGCGAGAGCTTGCTTGGCACTGTGCTCAACATGCCGGAGAGGACCAAAGACGGATCGAAAGCAAGACACGACCTGATGGCCCTTCATATCAGAAAAGAGCTTCATTTCGCCCAGGTTGACCAGGAAACCGAGGAGGAGGAGACGGATGGTCGCAAACGCAAAAGGGTGGCCAGGCAGCACGAAACTCCTCGCCCCTCCTGCTTCACTCTAAATCCCGATGAGCTCGAACAATTCTTCAAGTGCCTACTAGAAGTCAAATTTCCCCTAGGCTACGCGGGGCTGATACGAAGATGGCTGGACCCGACGAAAAAAATCTTCAGCGGGATGAAGTCTCATGACTGTCATGTCATGATGACGCAGATACTTCCGGTTGCTATCCGAGGGATAATGGAACCACACGTTCGTGCGACGCTGACTGACCTGTGTAACGTCTTTGACGTCATCACTCGAAAGTCGATAACCGTCAAGAAACTCGGGAGGCTGCAGGAAGAGATCGTCACCATCCTATGCGAGATGGAGATGTACTTCCCGCCCGCATTCTTTGACATCATGGTCCATCTGCTGGTGCATATAGTGGACGATATCGAGGATCTTGGGCCCGCGTTCCTTCACAACATGATGGCGTTAGAAAGAATGAACGGCTTCATCAAAGGATATGTTCGTAACAGGGCACATCCGGATGGAAGCATCGTCCAGGGCTTTCTCACCGAGGAGTGCATCTCTTTCTGCAAGAATTATTTAAACGAGGACGACCCACGTCCGGTTGGATTGCCCGCCAACAAGCACCTCGGCAGATTCGAGGGAGTAGGCCACAACGCTGGCAGGAGGGAAATCGACGCCGATCAAGATGATAGGAGAACAGACTTTAACAGGGCCCACTTAGTAGCACTACAACACATGAACGAGGTAGAGCCTTGGGTGGATCAGCACATAAACATGATCAAGAGCAGGGCTGACAAGCCGATGACGGAACAAGAGGTATTTAGAGCTCACAACTCCTCTTTCGCGAGCTGGTTCAAAGACCAGATTGATGCCAATCCCCCACCAATGGCAAGCGACGTAGACAAAATGATATTGGCCTTGTCTTATGGGCCCGCCCCCAACCTCATGACTTATCAGAAGTACGACATCAACGGTTACACATTCTCCACAGAGGAGAGAGACAAAAAAAGCGACTATCAGAACTCGGGCGTGACGATGGAATCGTACACGGGTGAAGAGAAGAAAAGGTACTACGGAAGGATCGAGGAAATCTGGGAGCTCGACTACGTCGGGGAGAAGCTACCGATGTTTCGTGTCAGATGGGCTACGGACGTCACAAAAGAAGATGCGTATGTCACCACCATGCGACTGCCCCCCAAATCCAAGACCAAGAACCCCACCGCGCAAAATGAGCCTTGGGTATTGGCTAAGCACGTCGAGCAATGCTTCTTCATAACTGACCCGTCAAGGCCCAGCCGTGTTGTCGTAAGGAGAGGAAAAAGGGCCCTCGTCGGAATGGATGGAGTGGCCGACGAGCAAGACTTCGACGGCCTCGTCGGAGACCCAATGATGGAAGAACCCGATGAAGACGATAGAACCTACACACTAAGAAGAAGAAGGACGACGCTACCTAGGTCAAGTGTTCCTCCGTACACAAGGAGTCGCGACGATACCGGTGGGGTCACAAGGATCAAGCGGAAGGGACTTTGAAGTCATTTGTGTATTTCTAATAATTATCTCTCGAACAACCATTTGTCCTTCTCAAGTGTATCCTAAATTTATGTCTTGGTTTTTTATCGGATCTCGCTGAAAGGACTTTGAAGTCATTCAAGAATTAAAATCCTAAATTTATGTCTTGCAATTTATCCTTCATTGATTTTTTATCGGATGTCGCCAAAAGCACTTTACAATTTAAGAATTAAGTCTTAGCTAGAAAAGGGAAGGAAAAAAAAGTTGGCCTTTTATCCACAGGGATTCGAACCCTGGGTGCTTCAGCATAAGATCGAGAGTGGCACCACTTTGTTAAGGACTCGGTTTTGATTAATTAACATGCTTATACAACTAAAGGCGCCTCGCTGGGAAGAAAAATACCCCCGGCGAATTAGGCCCTTTCCGCCGGTGGAAACTAACTATGGCCCACATGTTAGTGAGTGCGAAGTTACCGCCGGCGTTTACGCCAAAACGCCGGGGGTAGTAGTTCCATGACTTAGCCGTGTGCGCGTCGCTCCCCTCCACGGCCAAATCGACGAAAAAATCCCCCACTGCCACCGTCGTTCCCCAGCCGCCGTCGATCCACCACCGTCGCTGCCCCTGCCGCCGTCGATCCCTCCACCGCAGGTGCGCCCCTCTCCCCTGCCTCCCTCTCTCCCTTACCGTCGTTCCCCTCTCCTCCTTCCTCACCGTCGCCGCCTCCCCCAGACCTCCGCCGCCGTGCCACCAGTTCGTCGGCCACCAGCAGGAGGAAGGAGGCCGCCATCAGCAGGAGGAAGGAGGCCGCCATCGTCGGCCACTAGCAGGAGGAAGGAGGCCGCCGTCGCTGACCCCCACGGCCGCCGTCGATCTGCTGCCGTCGCTGCTGTCTCCACCGCAGGTGCGCCCCCTCCCTCTCTCCCTAGATTCATTACCGTTGTCGCTGCCGTACCCCGCCTGCATCTCGCCCTAGCCTAGCTTCACGGTCGCGCCGTCCTTCTCGCAGGACTGCTGGACTGCCGGCGACGCCCAAGTAATGCTGTGATGCGCTCTGCCGCTTCTATCTAGTCTAGGATCCATTATTGTTACGAATTGATTTAGGAACATTAGATGAAGAGCATTTGTTCCTTAATCTCAAGACCATACCAATCGTTGAATACCCAAACTGAAGAATTTCTCAAACAAAAGCAACTGTCCAAACTATATGTAGTCTTGCTCCTATTTTTTGCGAATTGTGCATGTTCTTCTTGCTTTCTTGGAAATGCTGGGTAGCATTCCTGATCTATGGGTAACAATGCAGCAATTAAGTAACTCGATTGGAAAAGCCAGCAGTTCATTTTCTGATTTTCAATTGGAATATGGGGTTTAAGTAACTCGACAGTAGCATGTTGAACAGCTCTCAATAGTGGCAACAAATTGGGGATAGCTAGCACTAACCTGATCACTAGTTCGTTACACGAAAATGCCATTAATTATTCTTGCTGGGGCGTGTGAAGTGCATTGCTAAATTCAATTGTTGATCAACATAGATTATTAATCAAATTAGCTATCAGAAAATTTGCTCCTTTACAAATCACAGGATTTTTCATGAGCCATGATAACTTTAAGCATTGCTGTAAATTTGCTCCTTTACAAATCACCTGCAGCTTGCTCCTTAATTTTAGTTCAGTTTTGGATAGCACCTGTTATGATATAGCTGATGTGTAAAAGCAGCTTATAATGTTGGTGATTATTTCCACTCATATATGAATTGGCCATTGCAAGTGCGGCTACTTGTTGGAGTTGTACTGTCCACTTGTTGCTGGTAGAGTTCTACCTGTTGATCTACAGCAGAATTTCTGAAATGTCTGCAGGTACATTGAGTGCCAATGTTTCGCCGGAATGTCGATTAACTTCCGTTCCGGTGAATTTCTGGCACTGCATGACCATTTTTAGCAAAGGTATGCCGAATTTTCGTCCGTAGAGAAGAGTTGTGTAACAGTTAACCAGTGTTAATCATGTAGAGTTGCTTGTGTTTAGTTAGCAGCGGTAGAAAGCAGATTCAGGGTAGAGCCTTCATTATCAAAAACAGTTAATGCAAGTGATTTTCTTAATTCTGTTAGATATTTAATCTTGCTATGTTGGTAGATTTAAGTTAGTGGCTAAGTGTGTGTGCATGATAGAGAAATTTGCATGCAGTTTGGAGAGTTAGTAGTACATGCATTAGACAGTGCGGTGATAAGCACTGAGTAGAATCAGAGAAGTTAGTTTCTGGCAGCATAAGAATAGGTCATCAAGCACGGTATTCAGCCTATTTAGTGTTTCTAGGAGGGCTAGTTAGTGGTGTGAGTGTTTCTAAGAGAGATTGTTGAGAGTAGTTAGAGAATTAGAGGAAGTAGATAGGGGCTGAGGATTACAAGTATATTCACAATCACTGAATTGTGTGTCATTAAAAGTGAAAAAAAACTAATTCCAGCTTATTATCAAATCAGTATTGGCTGTTTAATTGAGTAGTTCATTACTGAAACAGTTTTAACTCTGTTTACTAATATACTTTGGCTGCACGATTAGTTACTGGGTGTTTAATTGAGTAGTTCATTACTCATCATTATTGTGACAGTACTTTTGATGCTATTGTATGCTAGTTTGTGCAGTGCTAGGTAGATATAGCTAGCGATGTCGTCTTCTGCAGACCCCAACGAAGACGTTGACGGGTCTTCTCAGCGGAAGTTGGATGAGCACTACAGGCTCATGGTCTCGGATCAGCTGGAGGACCTTCCAAGGGGCAGCGATGACGAGTCCTCGGAGGAGGGGGATGATGAGATGGACAACGATGGTGAGGATGAGAGGGCCGCTGCCGACGAGACCACCGACAGTGGCGTTGCCGGGGGTAGCTCGGATACTACTACCGAGGCCAAGAGGAAACGGAAGCAGCGGCGCCCAAACAGGGTCGGCACCACTCGTGACATAATCACCGCGGTGGACGCCAAGACCGGGATTCCTACTGAGCCCAAGCACGTGGCGAAGGGGTACGGCCTCCAACTGGGAGCAATCCTTCGGGACGTCGTCGACGTCAACGAGACGAAACTCCGAACCAAGAAGAAGCAGCATCTGCAGGCCCAACTCCTTGCGCGGCTGCACGCACGGTATGAGTTCCCTGTGGAATACAGGAACGAGGATACCAAGGATAACATCGTGAACAGACGAGCCCTCTCTAAGTTCTCCAAGAACCTCAGCGGTTATAAAACCATGCTGAGGGGGATGCTTGGTAACAATGAGACTTGGGAAGAGATCCAGCGCCACTTCCCGCGGATGACGCTGGAGCAGTATAATAAATTCTTGGAAAACGAGGAGCTCGAGTACACCAAAAGACAATCGACCTGGGGGAAGGAGCTGGCGGATAAGAACATCGGTCACCACAATCTCGGTTGCCGTGGCTTCGAAGGCAAGCAGCCGGTATGGGACAAGGAGGACCAGGCCTACATAAATGCTGGCCTCGAGCCCCCTTTTGCCAAGTACAAAGACCCACTCTTCAGGGCATATCTCAGGTCCCGATACCATAGAGAATTGGCTGGGAAACGTGTCACGAAACCTGATGTGGTGGTGGGAGTTGAGTTGGTCGCCGACGCGAAGGTGAAGGCACTTGAGAAAGCAGTGGTAAGCAATTTACCAGCTTATTAATTTGATACTACTCACCAAGTCCATTACATTCTAAAATTGTTCATGTTACTTCTGGCAGTTGACGGAACAAGCAGCCGCCGAATCAGCTGGCTCCTCGTCCCAGACGTCGACTGGCAAAGTCCCGTGGGACACGCCTTTTATCAGGGGTCTGAACACCGTGAAGGCGCGGCCGCTTTTGGACAAGCCCCACCGTGTCCCCGGCGCCGGAGGAGGTCGCAAGCTTGCCGACTATGGCTTGGACGTGCCCGCAAGCACTAGGGAGTCGCGGCAGGCGCAGAAGGACCGGGAGCACGAGGCTCTTCTGAAAAAGGTGGCCGACTTGGAAACAACCATGGAGCAACGCGTCAGTGCCGAGGTTCAGCAACGAGTCAGTGCCGAGGTTCAGCAACGCGTCAGTGCCGAGGTTGCTAGCAAGGTCGATGACGCGCTGGCCAACAGGGTCAATGAAATCATCCCTGATCTTGTGCTGTCGATGAAGAATTACTTCGACGCCGGCGGTAAGGGACCGATGCCGGTTATCAGCCTAGGCGCCAGCAACTCGGACAACCGGCCTCCAACTAGACACGCTCAATGCACACCCAACTTGGTGACTCCACCCGCCGGCAATGTCGGCGCTAGAGAGGATTCGCCGGACCTGGGGGGCCCCAGTACTAGCCCCTCAGTCACCTGCACGCCTGGCCTCGGTCCTTCAACGCGAGCCGAGCTCGACGCCCTCACGGTAATTAATTTAGTCTCTCAAGCTCTACAAATTAGTTACTTTGTCGTCGCCCCTCTCTGACCTACACATGTTTTCACAGGCGAACGCGACTCCTTGCACCTTGCTACTGAATGTGGACAACAAGTTGAAGGCTGTAGCGAGCGGCAGTGTCATCCTGCCAACACAGCGGATTTTCCACTGCGTCAGGATGGATGATAGCGTGAGCCGGGTTCGCGTGAACCGGTCGTTACCGGGATGCCAAGACCTCCATCCTCCTTATCAACCCCCGGAAACGGAAACCCCGCTCACTCTCGGGGACCTCAAGAATCACATCCTTCTATGGCCGAAAGCCCTAATTCGGCTGAACACCGCCGCCTCAGGTTCGGAGGCAAGCTATGGCATGGTCACTCCTCAGGATGCGACGGATGCCCCGAGCCAAGCCAAGGTCCCAGCTCCAACGACTGCTTTGACGGCAGGCAAAGGCAGGGCCAGTCCTCCACCGGCTTATGATCATTTTGAGCCCGATAGTCAGCCCGATAGTCAGCACGAGAGTCAGCACGACAAGGCGTTGGACATCGATCAAGCTCCCATTGATACGTTCATCGCCGAGCTCGACGCCGACGCGGTTTCTCCTTACAAGCCACCCGCCGGTCATATCCTAAAGAAGAAGTTGTTCCTTTCACAAGAAACGCCCGAGCAGGAGGACACTACCGCCTTCACCGCTCCGCCCCGAGTTGGGCTTACCCCGAGGACACTCCTTGGTGCGACCACGGAGGGTATGAAACAAAACGCCACTCCCAGTTGCAGTAAGAAGAAGGGCAGGAAGCGGAAGAAGTCGGGAGATGTTGCCAAAAGCAAGATAGTGGTTAATGACAAGTTGCCGACCCCGTGGAGGAAGTTGCATCACATAGGCCAGCCGATGCTGCCGGCACACGTTGTAGACAAGTTGACGCCGGATATGAGGAACGTGCATGATACTATTCTAATGAAGGAGAAGCTACTTCTTAAAGAAAGAAATCCCTCGTACCCAATTGTGATAGCCAAGGTGCCCACTGGCTTTGGCTTTGTCAACACATACCCTGCGGACTTGATGTTCATTCGGTACGAAGACATCTTCAGGCTCTTGCACATGCAACAGCTAGACCGAAACTTGGTCCGCCTCGTATCGCTCAGTATGGCGCACGATATCGCCATGGAGAACACAGCGCAAATCGCTATCATGGACCCCTTCTACATGACTCCAGCTACCACCCAGAACGAACAAGCGTTTCTCGCGAAGTATATCAAGGATTTCTTGGTGTTAAACAAGGATAAAAAATGCTTTGTCATACCATATTTCCGCGAGTAAGTATTTGGTTACTAAAGTACCCTATATTACATTCTTTCATGAATTTCCTTAATAGCTGAGTATGATGGTTTATTTCCATTTTGCGCAGACTCAAGTACTGCACCCTCCTCCTCTTTCACCCGTATCATTCCCATGTCACTTATCTCGACTCCGGGCTTGATAAGGAGAAAGACTTCACCGACGTTAAGTCTACACTTGATAAAGCCCTCAGCGGCTTCATAGCTGAGATTGGCGTCGACAAACTCAGGCATGAGAAGAAAGTTAAAGGTTGCCATGTGTGCAACCACATAACCAAGTTCCCCTGCCTCAAGCAATCGGCGGATGACAATGGGATGGAGGCATGGTTTGCCATCCTACAGATGAGGGCGGTTGTAAGGTCTCAGAACGATCTCTTGTTGCCATCTGGTCTTCAAGGGAATTTCGTCAACATGTCGGACACCACCGATGAAAACGTGAGAGCCGAGTTCCGTGCCATCCAGCGGACCATTTGCACAATACTATGGAGGGATGTCGTCATGAATGGTGGCTTGTTCAACTATGGCCCCGCACTTTCTAATTTCGAGATAGAAGGCCGATTAGAAGACGGATGTGACGAGAGAACATTCAACACGCTCGAGGGCATCCTTCCCTTCCCGCCGAAGCCGACTTGACTCAAAAACTTTTGTCCTTTGCAAATGTTAGTCATAAAATTACTTAAGTATTTTTTATGTTTGTTCTTTTGCACACCTATATGTTATATCTCTCTCTATGGATGTACTAACAACTTACATTTCTTTTTTCTGTGTTTGCATAGATGACGTACTATGTCGTCTACCACGGCAGGGTTCCTGGAGTCTACGAGGACTGGGAAGACTGTAGGAGGCAGGTCCACCGTTTCAGCGGCAACAGCTACAAGGGGTACACCACTTTGGAGGAGGCGGAAACTCGATACGCCAACTTTCGAGCGGGACAGAGGAGGGAGATGTGGAGGACCCCTTTCATCGTGATGCTGCTTGCCGCCACCGCCTCTCTAGTTTATTATGTCATTGTTGTTTAGCTAGGTCATCGACACTGGACTTATATGTATTTCTGTAACATGTGCTACTTCGAGTCGTGATGTTATGGTCAACTATCTACTATCTAAACTTGTCTTATTAATGCATGCATGTTGTGAACATTTGGGACTTTCTATATAACTGTGTATCTGTGTATCTGGCTGTATTTCTAGTAATATCTGTGTTATACTTTGATGTGTGTATTCTTGTGTATGTACTGTGTATTCTGGTCTGTATTCTGGTGTGTGTTCTAGTGTATATACATTACATTTCGAGTTTTATTTTTTTAATCCTGTGATCAATACCACCGGCGCTCCTAAATTATACCTCTGGCGAAATTGGAATCGCCAGCGGTGCAGCCGATTACCCCCGGCGAATTGGTAAGACGCCGGTGCTAAGCCTGTACCGCCGGCGATTTGAGCAAAGCGCCGGGGATAATGACACTTACCACCGGCGATTTGGTAAACGCTGGCGGTAAGGGGTTACCACCGGCGAGGAGGTCGCCGGCGAACACGAAAACGCCAGCGGTAAGGGTTTCTGGGGCGCCGGCGGTAGCCCTTTTCCTAGTAGTGTCCCCGTCAGGACCTGCTCTAGGGACTCACCAGGGAGAGATACAATTCCACACTAGGCCACCACTGCCGTTTGCAATGGCAGCTCCACAGCAACAAGGTTCACCGGCATACGTTGTCTACAAGGTTGGAGTTGATCCTGGCGACTATCAATTCTTGTATGAGCCGCCCAAGGAGATCCCACATGGATACGTGTGCACATACGTGCCGGACTGCAACAACTGGACGCAAGCGATCCAAACTCCAGCAGGAGGGATTGCCGGAGCAGGAGCGATTATTACGGCAGGAGGGATTGCCGGAGCAGCAGAGAGTTTTGGAGCAGACGCTGAGAAACAGGCGTGGCTAGCTAAATATGCCACTGCACCAAGTCATGAAAGCTCAACTGCTACAGCTTCCACCGTGGATCAGATCAGTGCAATCTTGAGAGACCAGTTCGGCATCCTGCCGAAGAAGAGAATAATCGGCTATTCCAAGCCGTATCCCAACGAGTTTGACCTGATCCCACTACCACCTAAGTATCGGCTCCCTGACTTCACAAAATTCAGTGGATCAGAAGGATCTAGCTCAATCGAGCACGTGAGCCGATATTTGGCGCAGTTGGGCATGGTTTCAGCATCAGAACCGCTGCGTGTGAGGTTCTTTGCCCAATCTCTCACGGGTTCAGCCTTTGGGTGGTACACCTCGTTGCCACCAGATTCAGTCCGATCATGGAAGCAGCTGGAAGAGCAGTTTCACATAAAATATCATTCAAGCTACTGAAGCTAGGATTGCCGATCTGACGCAGGTTCGGCAAAGGCGAGGAGAGACGGTGTCTGAATATATTCAACGTTTCAGAACTGTCAAGAACCAATGCTATTCGGTTCATTTATCAGAGAAAGAAGCAGTCGAGCTGGCCGTGGCCGGCCTCGCAGCGCCACTCAAGGATCTGACTTTCCAAGTCGAGTATAATTCGTTGGCGCACATGGTCCGAGGCTGACGGTATATGAGCAGCGCCATCCAGAATTGTACCAAGACAAGTACAAGCGCACGATAAGCCTGGTCGATGCTGAAGAGGATGAAGATCTTGCGGAAGATCAGGAAGTCGCGGTGGCTGAATGGGCTCGGACGGCAGTGCCCGTGTCCTGCAAATGGGTGAAACAACCAGGGCCTCCAAAAGGGTTTGACTTTGATTTGAGCAAAGCTGAGCAGATTTTTGATTTGCTGCTGAAGGAGAAACAGTTGAAGTTACCCGAAGGCCACAAAATCCCCACGTCGCAAGAGATGAACGGTAGGCCATACTGCAAATGGCATCACACGTTTACCCACGCCACCAATGACTGCAAAGTATTGCGCGCACAGATTCAATTGGCGATAGAATCAGGCCGATTAACTTTCGGACAATTTGCCATGAAGGTTGACACACGTCCGTTTCCTGGCGTCAACATGGTGGATCTTAGTCACTCCATAAGGTGCGAGCCAGGGTTCTCTTTTGGTGTCAACATGGCAGGGCTTGTGAGCCGCCGTGGCAAAGATAAAGCAGAGAGCAGCCACGCCCGTGGCAAGGATAAAGAAGAGGCCGATCCACGCGACCGGCCCCAATATGATGATAGACGGTACCTGACTGAGGAGGAAGTGAGAAGCGTGCGGTATCAACGTCCACTCTCCGCACATCTCCTTAGCAAATATGAGCAGCAGTATGACCGACGTCGGCGCTACGACGTAGATGATGAGAGATATCGTCGGTCTGATGCAGAGGACAGGAGGTATCGTCGACATGATAGAGACAACGACGGGTACGAGCGTCACGCTAGAGGGAGGTCAAGAGAGCAAGACGACATGGATAGGCATTGGGACTGTCCTTTCTTTAAACATTGCTGGGACTCAGGAATGAGCCGATTGCCAACAATCGAGAACTGCCCAGAATGCAGACAGCAAAGGAAGGGAACAAATGAGGTTTCAGTGTTCAAACGTCTAGGCCTCTCCCACCTCAGAACAAACGAGCTGAGTCATCTCAAGAAGAAGACTTTGAGGAGTCGGATGGAGAAGAAGATAGGTATCACCGGCCAAGGTGGTGCCCTGATGGACTCAGCCATTCTAGAAGCGTAGGGTGCAGCGGCTGCGAAATCTGGAGGAAGCCGAGGCACAGTACCTGTACACATTGAGAAAAGCACGGCCCGATCTGGCCGTGAAAATTCAGCAAACGTTGGAGACGGAGGCGCGCCCGCCAAAGAAAGTGTGGCGCCCTAAACAGACGAAAGCCGATGCAGAGGCATCGGCTGATACAAACATGGTGTTCGTACTCCCGTCAGAGTTTCGCGCTCCAAACGACGAGGAAGTATCGGTGGCTCAATTCGACTGCGGTCCACGGTCGTTATCTTTGAGAAGCCACGAGAGAGAAGCTACAGCATTTGAAAGCCCTATACCTGAGAGGTTATATCAATGGGCAGCCTGTCAGCAAGATGTTGGTTGACACGGGAGCGGCAGTCAACATAATGCCGTATTCCATGCTATGACGTTTGGGACACTCCAATGATGATCTGATCAAGACCAACGTCACATTAAGCGATTTCAACGGCCAAGCATCAGAAGCAAAAGGTGTTCTGAATGTAGATCTGACTGTAGGCCGAAAAACCATACCTACCTCGTTCTTCATCGTCGACAGCAAAAGCAATTACGCTGTCCTACTAGGAAGGGATTGGATTCACGCTAACTGTTGCATTCCATCCACAATGCACCAATGCATCATACAGTGGGATGGAGATGAAGTGGAGGTCGTTCAGGCAGATGACTCAATCGAGATATCACTAGCTGCCATGAATATCTGGGAGGCAGACGACCAAGAGCCGCTCTCGGAATCAGCTTGGACGGCTGTGAGCGCATCGAAGCTTCGAAAAATGGGGTGAGGCTGGTCTTATCCACCGGCCTGACAGAGTAGCAAGGTCCAAGACAATGGACGTACGTGGCGAGGCCGATCCTGCGATCGGCCCCAAAAAATGGAAAGCAAAAATCTTATCTCAAGCATGTCACGTAGCTACAGTAGAAAACCAAGAAGTGGTAAACCCTCATTAAGCATTGCAATGAAAAAGGAGGCCGATTCTAGCAATCGGCCAAAATTATCCTCGACATACGTTTTGCCTGTGTTCAGCATTAATCTAACAGAGGATGCCTGAAGAGCCGATACCCTCAATTACTTGAAAGAATCGGCTCGGGGCACTTAAATGGATAAGACACGAGGATACGAAGTTTGAAGTGGCTGTCAAATGGCCAGCAGCTCAAGAAATATTCCATGAATATGTGAGATGATGGACATTGAGGTATGAGGGGCCGATGCATAAATAAATCGCCGTAAAAATACGAAAAATACAAATTTTTTAAGGGCAGCCGATGTACAGACATCGACTTTAGAATAGAAATCCGATGTGCAGCCATCGACTCAAGAGATACAAACTGTTATAAGCAGAAGCTCAATGGAGCTAAAATGGAAAGGCTCTACTGGATGAACGCCTCAATGGAGCTGTTTGGGACTCGGATCCTCTCTTCAAGGACCTCCAACTCCTTTCGCAAATCTTCAAGTTCAGCAGTGCTAGCAGAAGCGTCGCTTTGGCGTCCAAAGTTGCCTTTTTCTCATTAAGCCGCTGACATTTGTCTGCAATATCGGCAGAGATCACAACCCTGACCAACAACAAGAGCAGCATAAGCATGCAGAGCAGGTTAAGGGTGAGCCCAACAAAGGGAGCTTATCTCTCCTAGGGCCATAAGAATAGCCGATGACGAAGCAAACGGCTGTGACGTTTTTTGCCTGGGGTTTGGCCAAGGTGGCAACTTGGTCGGTGTCACTTTCAGAGGTTGTTACGTCCAGAGTTGTGGAGAGCATCAGAACTTCATCAGCATCCCCACTGGAAGTTGTATCAGTCTGCAAAAAAGATGGTGAGCCAATCTGAGCAGCAAGGCACAAGAATGGAGCTAGGAGGAGTTGGAGAGCCATTACATTTGAGGCTTTTTGGTTCAAGGAAGGGGTTTGCTGATCCTTCCGAGCCCTCTTAGTGCATCGGCTCTTTGGGCGTAAGCTTTCGCCACGTTTTGATGGGAGCAGGAGAGGCAGCAGTTTCAGGGGCGGACCTTGTCTTAAAAGCCGATGGTGGCACATTTGGCTGGCTCACAGCTGTTCTCGCCCTGACTGAGGCTCGGGGGCAGCTCGCCCTGAAGGTTCTTTGCTCTAGGGAGCCGATTTTGTTGGAATCGGCTGGCTCTGCATCACAACTTTTTGAAAGATGGTGAATTCTTGCAGAAGAGAACCACCGGAGCTGGTGGGAGGAATTTGTAGAGGGAGCCGTTATCATTGATAGGCTCTGGGCCGCAAAGAAACAGAGCAGGGTTATAAACATCACTGCAAACTATCACAAGAAAATTTGTGAACAAGTGGTGCCTGTCTGCAGAAGTATCGCTTCAGCATTCGAGTTGATTCAGCAACGGTCCTAGAGCTCTCCTGAAGGCAAAGGGGATTTGGAAGAAAAGGATGCGGCAGAAGAATGTCTGAAACCTAAATTAATGATAAGACCAGACATTATTTCAGGAGTTTTTGCCGTTAAATCTGACATTACGCTCAATGGCTTGGGGCGGTTAAGAATTACTGTCAGGCCGAGACGCGACGTTGAGCTGGATGATTCCGCCATTGGGTTCGCTGTGGAGTTGGATTTGCGGGTCCAATATCTAAGGGTTCGCACGACTGCGGTTTGGACCTGTTCGATTGGAAATTTGGGAGGATGTGGTGCCAAAACTGTCAAATCGTGCAGAGAAGTTGGGAAGGCAAGTCGTCATGATGAAGAATACTGCGACGGTTGTGCTCTGCCACGACATGACCCTTCAAAGGAAAAACAGAGTGGTTTTGAAATTATCATTACCAAAACCAGGGGGCATGTGTTATCACCAGATTTTGGCCAAATCAGGAGATGGGCCGTAATTGAGATGGGCTTGAAGGATATACGCGTGGAGGATCTCTGAAGCGGCCTTGCACGAGAGTTTGGGCTAGATTGCCCGTGTATCTGTAAATTATAGTAGATCGCATCTTAGTTTAGAAGTAAAAGTTAGAGTTTAACCCATGCACGGTTAGGTGCACGCCTGAATTAGAAAGTCCCTTGGACTATAAATATGTATCTAGGGTTATTGAAATCGAGGACAATCACGTTCACAACAAACACAAACCAGCGCATCGCCACCCCTTGTTTCGAGGGTTTCTCCCGGGTAAGCATCATGCTGCCTAGATCGCATCTTGCGATCTAGGCAGTATACGTTTATTCGTTACCTTGTGTTACTCGTGCTGAAGCGTTGTTGATGGCGAGTAGTGATGGCGTGTAACTCACACGTTCGTTGGGAACCCCAAGAGGAAGGTATGATGCGCACAGTAGCAAGTTTTCCCTCAGAAAGAAACCAAGGTTTAATCGAACCGGTAGGAGCCAAGAAGCACGTTGAAGGTTGATGGTCGCGAAATGTGATGCGGCGCAACACCGGGGATTCCGGCGCCAACGCGGAACCTGCACAACACAACCCAAGTACTTTGTCCCAACGAAACAGAGGTTGTCAATCTCACCGGCTTGCTGTAACAAAGGATTAAGCGTATCGAGTGGAAGATGTTTGCAAAGAAAACAGTAAACACAATTGCAGAGATTGTATGCTATGTAAAGAATAGGACCGGGGTCCACAGTTCACTAGAGGTGTCTCTCCCATAAGATAAAGCATGTTGGGTGAACAAATTACAGTCGGGCAATTGACAAATAGAGAAAGGCATAACAATGCATATACATGATATGATAAATATAGTGAGATTTAATTGGGCATTACGACAAAGTACATAGACCGCCATCCAACTGCATCTATGCCTAAAAAGTCCACCTTCAGGTTATCATCCGAACCCCATTCAGTATTAAGTTGCTAAGCAACAGACAATTGCATTAAGTATGGTGCGTAATGTAATCGACAACTACATCCTTAGACATAGAATCAATGTTTTATCCCTAGTGGCAACAGCACATCCACAACCTTAGAACTTTCTGTCACTGTCCCAGATTTAATGGAGGCATGAACCCACTATCGAGCATAAATACTCCCTCTTGGAGTTAAGAGTAAAAACTTGGCCAGAGCCTCTACTAATAACGGAGAGCATGCAAGATCATAAACAACACATAAACAATAGATTGATAATCACCATAATCATAGTACTCTCTATCCATCGGATCCCGACAAACACAACATATAGTATTACATAGATGATCTTGATCATGTTAGGCAGCTCACAAGATTCAACAATGAAGCACAACAAGGAGAAGACGACCATCTAGCTACTGCTATGGACCCATGGTCCAGGGGTGAACTACTCACTCATCACTCCGGAGGCGACCATGGCGGTGTAGAGTCCTCCGGAGATGAATCCTCTCCGGCAGGGTGGGAGGCGATCTCCTGAATCCCCCGAGATGGGATTCGCGGCGGCGGCGTCTCGGAAGGTTTTCCGTATCGTGGCTCTCGGTACTGGGGGTTTCGCGACGGAGACTTTAAGTAGGCGGAAGGTCAACGCGGGGGCCACACGAGGGCCCCAGTGCGGCGCGGCCAGGGCTTGGGCCGCGCCGCCTAGCCCCTGGCTGCCTCGTGGCCCCACTTCGTTATCTCTTCGGTCTTCCGGAAGCTTCGTGCAAAAATAGGACCCTGGGCGAAAGTTTCGTCCAATTCCGAGAATATTTCCTTATTAGGATTTCTGAAACCAAAAACAGCTGTTAATAGGTTAGTTCCAGAAAATGCATAAATATGACATATAATGTGCATAAAACATGTAGGTATCATCAATAAAGTAGCATGGAACATAAGAAATTATCGATACGTTGGAGACGTATCAAGTAGCACTACTTATCATGGATGTTTTGGGGCTTGCATTGATGCTTTTCTTATGCTTATTCGCTTAGCAATGCCGTCCCTCGATATGTAGCTGCCCTTACACCTATCTGGGTGTAAGGGCAGCATCTTGCTTGTTCGTTACTTAGTACATCCGATCTGTTATAGTTGCTCCTTGTCCTTCAAGGATTAGTTTAATATCTGTATGATTAGGCCTTATGCTGGGGTTGGATGATCCGGTAGTGCGTTAGGTGTTGTTTACCGTTCCTATAAGGGATGTTCCGGGAATTGACTTAACGTTGGTTTTTAGGCCTCTTATAGGGGTAGTTTTCATCTTTCGTATCTGCTAGGCCCAACTACGCGTAGGATGTTCCGATTATGCGGTGAAAACCCTAAACTGTCGTAGATTGGTTTAGCTTTGTTTTGATCAAGCAGGATCCCCATGTCATTGTAAATCCAACGTGAACCATGGGGTGATCGGCTCTTTGAGCCGATCCGCATGGCAACCTGAGAGCCGATAGGGCTCGTATTTAATGTTTACGTGTCTACCATGCAGGAGACTAATCGAAGCAATCTAACACCTTCCTGATCGGGTCTAGGTCAGGTGGCACGCCCTTGCAACCGCCAGGACGTGTGCTGGAAACTTGCGGGACGACGCGAGACGCCAGGGCCCACTAAGCGGTCGTGGGAGTCTCCCGGCTCTTCGTGTTGCTTAACCACTGCTCGCCGGTGAGTTTTGGCAGGCAACAGTTCCCCATGCTGCCCCTGCTCCTGACTCCTTTATGGGAGATGCTCGCACTAGTGGTTTTGCTCCTGCTCGCCATGCTGATCTTCCTGCCATGAAGAAGCAAGTGAGGAGGCTCAGTTGGTTTCAGCGTCACATTCTATGCATGAATATTGAGATTCATAAGGAGAACTATGCGGCCAGCCGAGAGCGTTCTGAGATTCAGCATACTCAGGCGGTCATTCTTCATAAGCTCAGTGGTGAGCAAGGACCTCCGCCTCAGCCTCCAGTTCACCCAGGTTACAGTGGGTGGCATTCTTCTCAGGTTCCGTGGAATGATCTTGAGGACTGCATTCAGAGGGCCAACTACACTCGCAACTCTCCGGATGCCCCTAACACTGAAGATGAAGAAGAGGACCAGTCCGAGGACGAAGAGGGCTCTGAGTGATCTCCATGGGGCGAGTAGCATCGCGCTTTTCCCCTTTTTGGCGTCTCGATGCCAAAGGGGGAGAAGTGTTCTATTAGGACATCTCTCGGGGATTTGCATGGTTTGGGCACAAGCATATGCGTTTATCATTCCTTTACTGCTTGTGTTCCCCTTCTTATTTGAACTATTTGGTTTGGTTTGTTCCGTTTAAAACTATGTGCTATATGTGGTGTGAGACATTGTTAAGGTCTTCGGATTTCTATATGTTGAGATCAAGGTTATTATATTGTGTGTGATGCTATATCTCCATATGGGTGATCAAGGGTATTATATTGTGTGTGATGCTATATCTCCGCATTATATATCTCCATATGGGTATGATTTCTACCACCTTATCTCAACTTCATATATGTCTATGTCTCTTGTTAGAGCTCATGTTGGATACCACTTGTGTTGAGGCACCTCGCACCTATGTGTTGTGTATTTGTATTCAAATGCAAATTACTTGTATGCACACATGTAGGGGGAGTGCCTCTATGTTTTGCCAACATGATTGCTCTCCATAGTGATTCTCTTGCAAATCCGTATATTGTCATCAAACACCAAAAAGGGGGAGATTGAAAGAACATCTCTCATAATATGTTTTGTGTGTTTGATGTCAATGTATGTGATACACTAATGTTTGTCTAAGTGGTACATGGATTATATAGATACATGTATACATGTGTGATGGATGTGGTGAGACATGTCAAAAAGAAGCTGTAACAGGATCACCAGGCCGGATATTCCGGGCCGGATATTTCCAGAATATCCGGCCCCCATTTTTCGGCTAAGGACTTGAGGATTTGTGGCTCAGTACTCCCTGGACATGGGCCGGATATTTGCCCGGACATTTGCCCGGATTTGCCCCAGGGCCGGATAATCCGGGCCGGATATTTTCAAAATACCCCCCCCCAAAATCGGCTAAGGACCTAAGGCGATGCGGCTCTGATCAGGGGCCGGACATTTGGCCGGATTTTCCCTGTGGCCGAACTTTTGGTTGGGCCGGATTATCCGGCCCTATCTTAGGCCGGATTATCCGGCCCCCCGGAAGCTCCAACGGCTGGAATTTGGAGGGGGTATTTATACCCCCTTCTTCTACTTCCTTGCTCAATCATTGCATAAAAATCTGCCAAGCTTCACCACCATTAGAGCCACCTCAAGAACTCAAGATTTGCAAGATCTCCTTCCTCCTCCAACCAAAGTTCTTGATCTTTGGAGATTCGAAGGAGAAGACACCGATCTACATCCTCACCGAAGCGATTTACATTTCCCCCTCATTTGTTTGAGGGCCCCTTTGCTAGTGTTCCTCTTTGGATCCCTAGTTGATTTGTGTTGATGTATTGTTGTTGATTGTTGTGTTGTTACAGATTTGGGAGCCTCCAATTCGGTTGTGGATGTGTGCCCCAAGAACTTTGTAAAGGCCCGGTTTCCGCCTCGAGGAAATCCCTTAGTGGAAGTGGGCTAGGCCTTCGTGGCGTTGCTCACAGGAGATCTGAGTGAAGCCTTCGTGGCTGTTGGTTTGGCTTTCGTAGCAACCACACTCCTCCAAACGTAGACGTACCTTCTTGCAAAGGAAGGGAACTACGGGAATCATCTCCGTGTCATCGCGTGCTCCACTCTCGGTTACCTCTATCCTATTCTATCTCTTATATATTGCGTAGCTATATCTTGCTTAGTTGGTAACCTTGTCATATAGGTAAATTCACTTAGTTGCATATCTAGAGAATTTACCTTTGTGTCAAGCCTAAATTGAAAAAGAACTAAAAATTGGTTACCACCTATTCACCCCCCCTCTAGGTGCGGCATACGATCCTTTCACAAAGAACTTAGCAGTGATCATAGACGACACAAGTTGACGATACAACATTTTGCAGACACGATCATAGTTCTAGATCATAGTTCAACACACTAGACACGGACAGGAACTACACACGACATGGTACCAGGTTAGCTTCAGATATGATGCTCGGAGACGACACACCTGGTGTCATCGCTATGGTACGGGCACCTGCTCACCACCTCAGTGCAGGTGTGGTCGAAGATGACCACATTATACTCTAAGGAGGACACCTTCCTGAAGGTGAGGAACTGACCCACCTTGAGCTGATGGGCGACGGCGAAGGCCGTCCATCCCTAGTCGATGAATGCGTCATTAACTTCTCTCCTCATAATCATCCTCCAGTTACATCCGGTGTTGGTGGTGACGATGATGTTGGAACGAATTTCTCCGAACCACTTGACCAAAGCTTTAGGGATTATGAGCCGGCCGAAGGTGGGCTTGAAGATGATGTGGAGGAAGTGGTCCGGCCCTGCCTTCTCGTGCAAGTGTCCGACCTTAGTCGGCCTTCCACGACGCTTCTTCGCCGGTCCCTCGTCGGGAACCTCAGCAGGTGAACCAAGCATGATCTCTTCTCAGTCTGCCAGAAGAACACAAGCCATTAGAGATGTGCCTGCTCACAAATAGTGTAGATGATTCAGAGAAGGATCATCATCTTCCTCGGCATGAGGTGCATGAGAATACTCTAAACACAAGAATTCTACGGATTTGTGTTGCCTGAGTTCTAGAATTGTCTTAAAGATGGCCATGTGGTACGTCGTTGTGAGTGTTTTGGCTTCTCCATACGGTATAATAAGACCCATCTCCAGTGTTTTAGGTAGTTGTATTGAAACTCTGCAATTGGCTACTATCTCGCCATCATAGTAGATGTACTTGAGAACAGGATTCTTCGTTTCACAACGAAGTTCTTTCAGCATCCCTCGCAGGAGATATGTAAGACTTCCCTCATAATCGCCAAGCCAGCCTTCAAACTTCTTTAATGTCCTCTTTGGAAAAGTGTACGTCATTCTGGCTGTATACATGAGTAAAATATTAGTAGTGATGATGCATCATAATAGTTATAATAAAGAATTATCGCACTAAAAGATATGATTTTGCTATTCTCAAGTGAATAAACACCATATTTCTAGAGAATTCTTTACTATTCCTACTTGACTCCTACAATTCTTTTCGTTTACTAGGTTTTTTCCAACCTAAGGTCGCAACATTTGCTTTGATACCAGCTGCGGTGACCCAGCATACCATTGCATGTTGTAGTATACAAGTCGTTGATATGATATTCATGAAGGGACTTCTTCACAAATATCACATCCCTCAGAGTGGTACAACAAAAATATTGCAGGTCATGACACTCCAGATAATATTACAAACATGGTCTTAACAAGTTGGTATTCTCACTGGTCCGATGAGAACACCTTACGATACTAATATAGAACTCTTACAACTCAACATGAAGTTCAAACTGAGCTCAACAACTTATTTAAGTATACCACTACGCTGCTCGGATCTAAGATAACTATGGTAGAACACTACTCCTTCGCCTCATTGTTGTCAACCCCATAGACTATTCCGTAGTCCACGCCTTCTACTCCTCCGGACAGATCAGGTTCCTCATAGACCAGCTCGTAGTCCCCTTCTGGTGCTCCGTCGTTGGCCTCCACTTCATTGTCACAGTCTAGCAAGGGTGTCGAAAGAAAGTGAGTACAGAGGTACTCAACAAGTTCAAAAGAGAAAAGGTGTTTGATGCACTAGCTACGACCATTGATCAGAAAATCTCAGGTCCATGCATGTTTCGAAAACATTTCTTGAAAAGGTTTATTTTATATTGAAAACTATGCCCGCCAGTCTTCACAGGTTGACCAGAACTTCATGGAGTTCCTTTCCTGCCGCGCTCGTAGTTCCCTTTCCGGAACTGGGAGTGACAAGCCACAATTTGATACACTCTGCATAAGAGAATAAGAGAACTTATCCTTGTTGGCAACCAGGCGTATTTTCCCGTCCACACTTCCTTGGTGTGAGGCCCGGCATAAGAACCAAGCCAATCACTGCTTTCTCCGCGACCCGCAGACCCACCCTTTTATAAGTTTGTCCTGTCCTTTATCTATAGGTAGACTGACCCAGACATTTGTTCTCAGCTATACCATTAAGGTAGACTGTTTTTCAAACAATTCTTATGCCCTGTACTATACATTACAGATAGACTAACCCGGACAACCCTTACAATCCATCATAGACCTTTAATAGGTCTGCCCTCTCCTATATCTATTGGTAGACTGTTCCGGACCACTGTCCTCACCTTTACCAATAGATAGACTGATCCAGGCAACCCTTATCACTAGTTCGTTGGTATGCAAGAGGGAAAAGATACAGCTGATTTCCCTAGAGCCATTATAGATCTCATGGTTAACGCGAAATGTACGTCGCTAGAATCACTAGACGATATTGGTGATTAGTCCTAAATAAGTAGAACCCTTGCAATGGAACCTCCACCATCAACACATAGCATGGTTTCATTGCCAGCCACATAGTCATATTCATAATTGGAAAAATAACATTTATTTTCAATGCAGAAGTGATAAGTATATAGTTTTGCGAGTAAATTGATAGAACATAATCAAGATGGCAGGAGCAAGAGTGAACTTGCCTGGTGACTGCGAGATAGAGCAGTTCAATGCGTGGATGGAACCTGGACCTCGGGTTCTGTAAAGAAGCATCATTGTCCGGTAAGGACAATGTTATAAAATCCAAAAGATGCATGCATGGGTGTATTATTTTATGTTGAATCCCTTTTCCCGGAGTTCTTACTAAAATTTGTATGAATTAGGTTTAGTTTTAATATTTATGCCTTAGGCAGTAATCTATAATCCTTTTATATTATTTTTCTGATAAGAGAAAAGGTTTAGGATTAATAGAATTTTCCTTTGGAAAATATAGTAAATTTGCCCGTGCGTTGCATCGGATATGAAAAATAATATCAACTTCTCGACGAAAAATAATCGCGCTATCTAAAATTTCCCACAAATTCCATCAGAATTTGATTGTACTGTTACCATCTGGTATGTCTTTAGAACTGAATCAGAACTGAAATAAGATGGTGCATACTATTTTTACATGTGAACTTGGAGAAACTGATTTTCCGCTACTTTTTTTTATCTAGTCAGTGCACTGCTTGCCTCCCAAAGAATATGTCGTCTTTTGTTTATTAACCACCTTGTTTTGCTAGGCTAGATTTCCATCACACGTTTCTGCAATGCTTCCTTTCGTGTTTCCTTTCATCTACCTGTCAAATTCATCACACACACAGGATTTGACCCAAATTGTACAAGCATTAGAGCATGGTCAGCATAACATGCGAGTCTCGGCCAGAGTTGCCCTTGGAATAGAGCTGGCCTGCATCTTCGGCGGCTGAGATACCGTCAGACTGGGCAATACTACACTGTTGATACATGTTCAATAATAGGAACAATTGATATAGTTTAGTTTTAGTCGTCTAGGACAGTTCGTTCAGAGGCTCAGACACAATTTTTCATATCCGGGCGCCCTGTTCATGCATCTCATATTCTCGTAGGAGGAGGCAAGTCCGCGAGGGCTCAGTCGATTGCCAGAGATTAAACCGCTGAATCCACCGGAACAACAGAGAATTCGGTGACAACCCCAATTTCGGATCGTTATCTGAATAAGCGTGCTCTGACTGCGGCCAATGCGATGGGAACGCCAGGCCATGGACTGCACCGGGCGTCCTCGCCGTGGAGGTCTGGTCGGCGGACCATGCCAATGCTCGCGACCACGCCATCGAGAACATCGTCGGTTCGCTGCCGCTAGCACTGCATCCTCAACTGACGGGGGTTCGAGATCTGACAGACGGCGGCGTCCCCCAAGCCTACCAGACCCAGATCTCGACGGAGGTGATTCATCGAAGTGGTGCTGCCGAATCGAGTTCTGTCCTGTTTTTTTATATCGAATACTAACTTGATTTTAGGATTTGGTGTAGCGGCTGTAATGAACTTTATGGAACCAACATTGAAACTTGTAATACCGTAGGTAATCCAGATCGATTGCGTCTCCTACTCGGCTCGGCAAGTTCGAGGATGAGATAGAGAGCGAAGTCGGGAGGACGACGGTAACGTTGGCTGGGTCGGGAACCACGATGGACGAAACGAAACAACAGCGTGCACGTGGCCCAGGCCAAACCTAGCTGTGGGGGTTGAACCGTTATTTAACTTGCCGGTGGCAGGTGTGGTAATTTAGATGAAAATTAAGGGTAATAAAAAACGGACCAACAAGAAACGCTTCTCCCTTTATTATTAGGTATAGATTAGGACAATGCCCGCGCGTTGCTGCGGAAGTGAAACACAATTGCTGATATAGAAAATGGAAATAGGAATACTCATCAGCAACAAAATGTCCTGACGTGGTGATATCGAGGAGCGTTGCTACGGGTTCATTTTTGTCCAAATTGACCTCGTATCCATCATCGGCGAGACCACCATCATTTCATTCAAACTACAAGTGAGATGAAGTTTTAAGAAAGTGAGAATGTCGGACATGATTAACATGACGAGCAACACTGGAGCACGGACAAAACTTAAAGGAAGTCGGCAGAACGGCGATGAAGATCGGAAGACAGAGCTCCAGGATAACGACAATACTGGCTTAGATGGCGCATTCAAGTCACGTTTGTGTACAAGCAAATTTTGTCTGAAATTGTCACCTCAACATAAAACATAAAAACAGAGAGAGCTGAGCTAACAATTTTCTTGATAAATTAAACTAATAATAGAATTCATGAGAAGCTAAATAAATTTTTTCTTTTTGGAAAAATCAAGTAACGTGGCGTGTTGGTTTATTAGCTCCACGCTTAGCCATGTTAAATTTCCACCGCTCTTTCTATTCTTTTTTTTGTTCAAGTGACATTAGCAGAGAGCATGGACATCTTCCCTCGTGAATTCCGCCATCAAGAACTCAATAACTTGATCCTTTCCAGAGGAAGCAAACATTTCTCAAATTGACCACTCTTAACCTTGCTCCATTCCATTAGACTGGTCATAATGGATAGTACCATATACTTTAAAACCAATGTTGTTTTGGTTTGCACCAACATTCCAATGAGCTTGTTAATTCTCGATTTTTATATTTGTTTTACCAATTATTCTAATTTCGTGTAACTACCCGATCAATATAAACACAACAGTCCACCCAAACAAAATAAGTAAATTCATAAAACGGGTAAATATAGAAGACTGAATCATTATTATTAATTCAAACATATTTTACTTTGTTCTATTAGTTTAAATCTTCAACTTTATTACATTTTAAATCTTTTACACTTTATTCAGTTTCATTTTTATTCAATATACTATTTTAGTCTCTTTATATTTAATCTAATATGCCCGACGCTGTATTCTTCTAAATCCATTCATGTATAGAAGTCTATCTACTTTTTAATCAAGTATAGCCATCTACAATATGATAAAATTTAATCTTTCTCATGGGCAGGACCCATTTGTTGTAAGGTCAGAGAGGGCACTGACTGATGACGAGTGGTAAGCATGTCACTGAATCCCAACTGAATTAGTTTATAATGAATCGACATAGACCTCATGAAAATAGAACAATTTTTCTGTATTGTATGTTTCTTCAAATCAAACTCCACAAGATCAGTTGTTCTGCACCTATACCTCTTTGAGATTTATCTGAAACGACCTTTGGCCTATTTGATACACTCCAGACACTCACGGTGATTCAAATTAGTGCTGAATTGGACAAAGTTGAGTTGTTCAAACGAATATTCAGACTGAACTGAATTTCCGAAGCAGGAGTGATGTTCCACATGGATAACATTTGAGGCAGAGAAGCCTGGGCAGTATACTGCGACAGCAAGACGTACTGCTTGGGCCCATATCTTCTCACTGATGTGCCCCCTGCAGGCCAGGCACCTGCAAGTGAGCTCAATGGATCCATCGCCTCCATTTGAGGTTCTCTGCGCGGTGCTCTGCACCTCGCGCAAGTATGTCTGCTTTCAGCCGTCGACCCGACCGCTCCAATTTTCTACCACGCGACTATGCTTGACTAAAAAAAAAATCCCCAATTACTTTCCCAAATCCCAAATCATCTGGAGAAACTGCATCACCATCTTAAATCGCTGGATTCCGAGCGGTGTCGATTCGTTCATTTTCCCTTGTTTGTGCGCTCAATTTGAGCACGCTGCTGTCTCCCCATCAGACATTCATGGCGCTGGACTCCGCGGTGACCCGTCCCGCCGCCTCCTTCCGTGCGTTCCTTGTCGGGGTTCGTTTCTTGCAGACGCTCGGCGGCGTCGACGACGGCGCCCCTGCACGGTGCTCCGGCCGTGCGTGTACCGCCCCGTGTGCGCGTGGCTCGGCAGCGCACCCGCGGGGGTGCTCGTGGCGGAGGCCAGGCCAGAGGGGCGCAGCAGGCGGCCTGGAGCTTCCGTGCGACCGCGCCCGCGCGCGCCCTGCAGACGTTCGGCGGCGGTCTTGGGCAACCACGTGTAACTTGCAGCTAGCACCACATCGACACGACCGACCCCCTTGCTCGTACGAACCGTTACTCCATTGACTCGGCAGCGCTGGGCGAGAGGGATTTCTGAGCGGCGAAGCGCGAGGTGGAGCAGGGGATGCGGGGGGACGGGATGAGGGGAGAAACGATGTCGTTCGATTGGGAAAGAAAATAGAAGAACCCAACCGGTATGGTGGCATTTTACCATATTATGCGGTTTGATGGGAGGGCAAAACAGTCCAAAAAAAAGCGTTGACGAAACTTTTTGGCAGAAACCTTAGCTCCTTTATTATTAGGTATAGACTAGCAAAAGTGCCCGTGCGGACTAGAAATATAATCAAGCGCTACTTCAAACCATCCGTGTTGACACTTCTTCTTTTTCTCACCATCGGCAATGGTGGTCACAATTTCTCCTATCCATTACGAAGATAATCAATCCTAAGAAAGTTAGATTGTAAGCCCTTGTTGTACCGACTTATAATACTGATTGTGCATGCAACCATTAAATTTTTATTAAATATAAATCCAAAAAAAATTAAATCTAATACACACTTAATATTCTATAAACCATTTTCAAATTTTTTAGTAAAAAACCATTCATACCACTTAAATTTTGCTCGACAATCTAGGAAGCTCCAACATAGCATGGTCAGTGAAAATGTCTCTCTCTACTTGTATAGTTCCTATTTGATTTGTATTAATATGATGGACTCTGTACCGTTTTTTATATTTACAATAGCTAAACCTACATTGAATTGTTGCAAAGAAATTGTCATTAGCATAACCGATATATTATCATTAGCGTATCTTTGGGTAACTCATGTGTTAATGCGTTTTTAGGCTAGAGCTAATCACAACAATTAACACTGTTTTCGTATAATTTCTATCTGGCTTCTTGGATTAAACCGATACCATCGGACTATGCATCGTAATATTATCAGGATGTAGTAAAGTTGACAAATATATCTGACCTTGATGGATAGTAGTAGGCATCGAGGCAAACAAATTGTGGATTCGAACTACCGAGCAGACACCAATCTGAAATTGAAAATTTAGACAAAATGATAAGTTGGCTGAACTACGAAAAAGTCTATCGCCTCACAGAAACATGTATAATTAAGAGCAGCCAAAACAAAAAAAAAATTCGAAAATGTAAATCTATCCCTGATCCAATCTTTCACCGCATTGAGTAAATATAAAGCCTGTCAACTCATTGCCCTCAATAGCTCAGTCTTCCACCACGTGGCTCTAATGATTGGGGAAAAAATCTCCAATTTAGCATCTCTAGTTCGCTAGATTCGGTTCTAGGCTAGCTGTTGCAGCTTCAAAGTAGCACATCGTCTTTGGTATGCAGTTCAATATCTTGATTGTTTCACCATCCATAACAATGGTTAAGTTGAAATCTAGCAAGAACTAATAATCCCAAGCTCTCTGTAGCTGTGTGTAAATGCTAGAGCCGCTTCAGATTTCTTGACTCATTTTGGAGCTGCAGTGCTCAAAGCCATCAGGCACAGCCTCTGGTTCTCCCTCTCCAATTGACCACATCATGTTCACCGGATAAAGGATGAATAAATTCACACATACTAAGAATACCAATTAGTGATTACTCTGTAGAATCCTAGAGTGACCACATATTATACCAATTGGTTTAGGACTCAATTAATTGAGATGGGGAGGGATTAGAGGTGGTGTACCTGGTGAGCGGCTATGAAGAAAACCAGAAAGATCGCAATACGCGAACCATACGCAGGACAGACCGACAGAGCGGTCTGGGGCAGCGGCATCCATGCGGTTCAGGTGATGGCGAGCTCGCCCCACAGGAGGTGCGGCCTCTACTTGTGAGACTTGAGAGTTCGCCCGGACGGGGTACGGGCGGTCCAGGTTCCGGCGACGGCAACCCCGCCGGAAGTGGTGTGAGGCCTCCAAGCTCGCTGGCTCCTTGGGGCTTCCCGTCGTGGCTAGATGTTGCGCCTGCTACACTTTCTCCGAGGCAACATCGCCGAGACATGGCTCTAGAGGCGGGCATCCGCGGGCGGCCGGCCACCTTCCCGATCTACGCAGTAAAATTTTCGGCGCAGCTAGAGGCGGAGGGGATCGGCCTGCTGGTTCTTGAGCTCCTTAAGATTCGCTTGGAAGCCATCAAATCGTGGCCGGCCGACGCTGGCCAATAATCACGAACCGGGATCTAAATCGAGACGAAGGAAGTGAGACTTAAGGAAGCAGACAGGAGGATAAATCGACAGAGGCGTGTGTACGGTGCTCCTCCAATGGTTCCTCCGCCTCTTGTTTGTCGGGACGGGGGCTACCGCCGCCGCCTTCACCGCGCGGTTGGATGGTGGATGCTAATGGCCAGCTTGCGCGAGGTGTCCTCGTCATCCTCGCTGCTACTATCGTCGCCATCGATCATCTTGTGGTAGCTGAATTGAATATAGAGATGATGTGCGGCGGGATCTGCGATTGGGCGATTGGCGGCGCTAAGCAATCTGGGAGAGAGGGCGCAGCCGCAGGGGATTGAGCAGCTGCTGCGCTCGGGAGGAAAGGGGAGAAGAAAAATAAACAACGAACCGGTAATGGCATAATGGCATGTGTAGTATTATGGGATTCAGTGGGAGGGCAAAACCGTCCTAAAAAAAGCGTTGACGAAACTTTTTGGCAGAAACCTTACCTCCTTTATTATCTCTACTACTTAAAAAGACTAAACATAGTCCTTATTCTGCCAACTCTTGATACGTCAACAAATTTGGTCGTCCTTGTCGTACTACCGTTTCGCACCTGGGCCTAGGCCGCTTCGCCCAACTCTCGTCCTCACACACGCGCAGCGCGACTTGCTCACGTAGGGTTTCTCGAACCCATGGACGCCGCCGCCACCTCCCCTAGCAGCCTCAGCGCGTGCCGTCGCCCGCCTCAATCGCTCCACCACGCGCATTGCCGCTTGCCTCATACGCTCCACTACACGCGTGGCCGCCGCCAGCCTCATTCGCTTCCCCACGTGCGCGGCCGCCGCCGGCCACAATCGCTCCAGCACGCGTGCGGCGGCCGCTAGCCTCATTCACTTCCCCATGTGCGCGGTGGCCGCCGGCCACAATCGCTCCACCTTGCGTGTGGCCATACGTGCGAGATGCCTTCCCCGACTAAGCCCTAGCAGTAGGTGCGGGAGGCCGTCCGAGGTGGCCGGTGCCGCGAGGAAGGACGCCGTCGGCAGCCCCTTCGCATCTTCAGTCTACGCCAATCTCGCCGCGGAGGCCGAGCGCAATATCCGACTTGCCGATGACTGGCTCCACATGGACATCATGGTACGATCCATTGATACGTCTCCAACGTATCGATAATTTCTTATGTTCCATGCTACTTTATTGATGATACCTACATGTTTTATGCACATTATATGTCATATTTATGCATTTTCTGGAACTAACCTATTAACAAGATGCCGAAGAGCCAGTTGCTGTTTTGCTGTTTTTGGTTTCAGAAATCCTAGTAAAGAAATATTCTCGGAATTGGACGAAACTTTCGCCCAGGGTCCTATTTTTGCACGAAGCTTCCGAAGACCGAAGAGATAACGAAGTGGGGCCACGGGGCAGCCAGGGCCAGGGCGGCGCGGCCAAGCCCTGGCCGCGCCGACCTACCCCCCGGGCCCCTCGTGTGGCCCCCGCGTTGACCCTCCGCCTACTTAAAGCCTCCGTCGCGAAACCCCCACCGAGAGCCACGATACGGAAAACCTTGCGAGACGCCGCCGCGAATCCCATCTCGGGGATTCAGGAGATCGCCTCCGACTGCGGAGAGGGGATTCATCTCCCGGAGGACTCTACACCGCCATGGTCGCCTCCGGAGTGATGAGTGAGTAGTTCACCCTCGACCATGGGTCCATAGCAGTAGCTAGATGGTCGTCTTCTCCTTGTTGTGCTTCATTGTTGGATCTTGTGAGCTGCCTAACATGATCAAGATCATCTATCCGTAATACTATATGTGTGTTTGTCGGATCGATGGATAGAGAGTACTATGATTATGGTGATTATCAATCTATTGTTTATGTGTTGTTTCTGCATGCTCTCCGTTAGTAGAGGCTCTGGGCCAAGTTTGTACTTTTAACTCCAAGAGGAGTATTTATGCTCGATAGTGGGTTCATGCCTCCATTAAATCTGGGACAGTGACAGAAAGTTCTAAGGTTGTGATGTCTGCCACTAGGGATAAAACATTGATTCTATGTCTAAGGATGTAGTTGTTGATTACATTACGCACCATACTTAATGAAATTGTCTGTTGCTTAGCAACTTAATACCGAATGGGGTTCGGATGATAACCTGAAGGTGGACTTTTTAGGCATAGATGCAGTTGGATGGCGGTCTATGTACTTTGTCGTGCCCAATTAAATCTCACTATATTTATCATATCATGTATATGCATTGTTATGCCTTTCTCTATTTGTCAATTGCCCGACTGTAATTTGTTCACCCAACATGCTTTTATCTTATGGGAGAGACACCTCTAGTGAACTGTGGACCCCGGTCCTATTCTTTACATAGCATACAATCTACTGCAATACTTGTTTTACTGTTTTCTTTGCAAACATCTTCCACTCGATACGTTTAATCCTTTGTTACAGCAAGCCGGTGAGATTGACAACCTCACTGTTTCGTTGGGGCAAAGTACTTTGGTTTTGTTGTGCAGATTCCACGTTGGCGCCGGAATCCCTGGTGTTGCGCCGCATCACATTTCGCGACCATCAACCTTCAACGTGCTTCTTGGCTCCTGTTGACGTCAGAAACCCACCGGCGGGCAGCGACTGGCCAACACCGTAGAGCCGGGAATGACTAGGGCTGCGGCTGGCCCGAGTCCCTCAGAGCGACGGCCCGCAAAGCCTCCTGGTCGCGCGCCGATGCGGGTCGCATGGGCGTGCCACCTGACCTATACCTGGTCAGGAAGGTGTGGATGATGCCTCGCTTAGTTTCCTGCAGGGCACACACGTACACGTTAAATACGAGCCTCGATCGGCTCTTGTCCTGTGAATCGGCTCATGGAGCCGATCCACCCATGATTCGTCCAAGGTGGCCGAATATATGGTGGTCCTGCTTGATCAAGATAAAGCATATGAGATCTACGACGATCTAGGGTTTTCACCGCATAATCGGATCATCCTACTCACGATTGGGCCTCGCGCTCACGCACGGTAAACGTAAGCCAGCCCTAGACAAGGCCTAAAAACCAACACTAGGTTGGTCCTCGGAACGTCCTGTCTAGGGGCAGCAAACTACACCCCTGCATGCCGCTGGATCCTCCAACCCTTTGTAAGGCCTAACTATTGCAGATATTAAACTAATCCTTGATGAATCAAGGAGCGACCATAACGGATCAGATCTACTAAATAAAGATCAAGCGGGGTGCCGCCCCCGCACCCATGATGAGGCACAAGGACGGCTAGACGCGCAAGGGTTGCACTACGCGAGCATATGATGCTAAGAACGATGCTAACCCTAACGCGTCTACGATAACTACGTTGCTCGCCATCAAAAAGGCTTCAGTACGAGCAACGCATGAACAACTAGGCAGGCTTGTTCGCGAGATGCGATCTAGGCAGCATGATGCTTACCGGAGGAACCCTCGAGATGAAGGAGTTGGCGATGCGCCGAGATTGGTTTGTGTTGAACGTTGGTTGTTGTTTATTCCATAAACCCTAGGTACATATTTATAGTCCAGGGGACTTTCTAATGTGGGCGTGCACCAAACCGTGCACGGGTAAAACTCTAACTTCTAAACTAAGATGCAATCTAATATGTTACAGATACATGGGCAGTTTAGCCCAACTTGGTATAAAAGGCCGATTCACGTATCTCTTCTATATGTATATCTTCAAGTCCATCTTGATCGCGGCCCACCTCTGACTTGTCCAAATTCTGGTGATAACACATGCCCCCTGGTTTTGGAAAGGACATTTCCAAAATCATTATGCTTTTCTCTCGAAGGGTCATGTCGTGGCGGAGCAGAACCGTCGCAGAGTCCCTCATCATGACAACTTGCCTTCTCAACTTCTCCGCACGATTTGACAGTTTCGGAAACTGCTGTGGCATTGAATTCTTATTATGTCCCCTTTTATTTAACACTACGAACAGTTCTCCTCTGCATCTTCTTCGCATTAGCATCTCGAAAATCCCTCCTGCGCCACGATGTCTTCTTCTTCCTCTGCTCCATCTGATTTTTCCAGCCAGTCCTCCACATCCCGCGAGCCGACGCCGGAGTATAACCCAGCAGAAGTCCACGCGGCCAACATCCGCCGCGCTATTGCGGCCGGGGAGGAGTCAGACCATGACTTCTCCATCTGGTCAGAGGACGACAGGTCCCTGACCGACGGGGAGAGCGATCTCCGCTTCCTTGCCGATAAGGAAGCGGTAAAAGAAAGCGAGGATGATCACTTCCCCTGGGACGGGGCCACCTGAGGAGGTGAAGGAGGAGGAAGAGGAGGACGACGACGACGACAGCTCCCCCGACGAGCCGCCGGCCAAGCGCCATTGCCCTTGGCCAGGAAATCTGAGTGACTTCGATAGCGACGACGACGACGACGTCGAGGAGGACGAGGACAATGAAGGTCCTGCCGGCGGCCGCTGGAGCAGTGACGACGAGCCTCCGGGAGCAGCGCCGACAGCGGCGACGACGGCGACGACGAGGGCAGCAACAGCCCGTAGATAGGGCCCTTAGCGTAGGATCCGTAGAAGTAGGCGGGGCAATGTATCCCCTTTCGAGGGCAATCAGTTCTACTATGTAAGAAATCTTTCTTATTAATGAAGAACCTTTCCCCAATTTGATTTGCCGATTTCCTCTCCACTGACCTTGCCGATTCATCCCCTTTGCCAATGCATACTGAGCCGATAGCACCGTATCGGTCCTTCAAGATTCGCCCTTCCCTTCTCCAAACGATGATTTTCTAAATTTGGCAGAAAATGCAGTATCTTCAGGGAAACCTTCGAACTTTCCCAACCAAACCTAACAATGTTCTTCAATAATCATCACTCGTGAAGAAGGTTGCAATGAAGGACCAGCCGTTGGTACCCCAATCGGCTTTACTGCTGAGCAAAAACAAAGCATCCACCAGGCCTGCTGCCCCCCGAGCCTTACTCGAGGCGAGATTTAGCCGAATTAGCCCAGGCTTGATCATGCAGAGCCAGCCGATCTGCACGTAAATCGGCTTGCAGAGAGCCTTCAAGGTGGGCTGCCCCCCGAGTCTCCTCAATGCGCCTCTTCGTCCCTATAGGTCAGATCGGCTCCCTTCTTTCGGTGGATCTGATGCGACCCACCCTTAACCTGATCTGGGCACCCAAGCTGCCCTTAGCATTGTTCTTGAAGAGAAGATCTGAGCCGTTAAACTACTCTCTTGAGGAGTTCTTTCATGGGGGCTTCTCTTGCTATTTCTCAATTCTAAAGTCGATGCCCTTGCATCGGCTGTAAAAATGTTTAAAAATTTTGGGCCGATTTGTGTATCGGCCCCCATACTCAGTATTATTTCATATCCTCGTGTTTTATCCATCTAGGTGCCCCCGAGCCGATTCTGTCAAGAGAATTGATGGTATCGGCTCTTCAGGTAGTCCCTGTTGGGTTAATCGTTGATCCTAGGCAGAATGGATGGTGAGGATAATTTTGGGCCGATTGCTGGAATCGGCCTCCATGTTGCTTGCTCGGTGAAGGTTTTGTAATATCCCTCATCTTCGGAGGGCCGATCGCAAGGATCGGCCTCGCCATGTTGCTTATTGACGTAGTCTTGCTACTCGTCCATGTCGGCGGATAAAACCAGCCCAATCTCTGACCTTAGCACGTTGGTGCGCTTGCTGTTATCCATGTCGGGTGCACTGTGTAATCGTGGAGCACTACACTCCGCCGGACGAATGAACACCATGTTTGTGCCAGCCGATGTATCATCATCGGCTTCTTTTGCTTGGGGCGCCACTCTTTTCTTTGCGGCAGTCCCTCCTCATCCAGGGTCCTCTGGACTTTTGCAGCCAGATCAGGTCGTGCCTTCCTCAGCGTATGCAAGTACATCCTTTCGGCTTCCTCCAGACCGCGCAATCGCTGAACCCTGCGTTTTTGTGTATGGCTGAGACCGTCAGGGCGCCACCTTGGACGGTGGCACCTGTCTTCTTCGTATTCTCCTTCGTCTTCGAATCCTCGAGATCTTCCAACGGAGGGGTCTCAGCACGTCTGTTTTGCGGGGGGAGAGGCCCTAGGCGCTCGAACACGACACGTTGGCTATCTCCTTCTTTTTCCGGTTGCATTCTGGGCAGTTGCCGATTGTTGGTAATCGGCTCATTCCTGAATCCCAGCAGTGCCTGAAGAAGGGGGTGCCAATGCCTGTCCGTATCGTCCGCTCCCTGCCGTGGCGCTCCTGCCGCTCCTCATCATGATTATGCCGGCGATGTCTTCCGTCGTTTATGGTCATCCGACCTCTTTCATCATTGTTATCGTATCGCCGGCGTTGGTCATATCGACTAACATACTTGTTGAGGAGGTGATCAGAGAGGGGTCGTTGGTATCTTATGTTCTTCACTTCCCCCTCTGTGACATAGCGCTTGCCATCTTGACGGAGCCGATCGCATGGAGCGGCCCCCTCTGTGTCCTTGCTCGAGAGCAGCTATCCTCATCCCCGTCCTTCTCAGAGCGGTGTCCAAGCTCTACCATGCTGATGCTGGCTGAGAAATCAGGCTGGCACCCTCCAAGGTGAGTAAACTCCACCATGTTGACGGCGGGGAAGGGGTGTGTGTCGACCTTCATGGCGTACTGGTTAAAAATTAATCGCCCATTTTCTATCGCCACTTGGATCTGCTGACGCCACACCCTGCAGTCGTTGGTGGTGTGGGTGAACGTGTTATGCCACTCGCAGTATGGCTTTCCGTTCAGCTCTTGCACCGTAGGAAACTTGTGGCCTTCGGGTACCTTTATGTGCTTCTCCGCGAGTAAGAGGTCGAAAATCTGCTCGGTTTTCGTTACGTCGAAGTCGAACCCTCTTGGAGGCCCTGGTGGCTTTACCCATTTGCAGGTTACGGGCCTGCAGCTCGAGTCCACTCAGCTACTGCGACCTCTCGCTCTCCCGTAGGACCTTCATCTTCGCCTGCGTCAACCATGGTAACCACGCGCTTGAATTTATCTTGGTAGATATCCGGGTGGCGTTGCTCATATGCTGACAACTTCGCACCATGTGTGCTAATGAAGGATAGTCCGCCTGGGAGGCCACTTCCTTGATCGATGATGATAGACCCACCACCGCCAACTCGACTGCTTCTTTTTCGCTTACATGAACCGAATAGCATCGGTTCCTAACGGTCCTGAAGCGCTGAATGTATTCTGATACCGTTTCTCCGCGCTTCTGTCGTACTTGGCTAGATCGGCAATGCCAGCCTCGGAAGCCTCGAGTGATATTGCTCATGGAACCGTTCTTCCGGCTGCTTCCAGGTCTGGATTGAGTTTGGTGGCAGCGACGTGTACCATCCGAAAGCCGATCCTGTGAGGGACTGTGAGAAGTACCTCACGCGCAGCTCGTCCGACGCTGAGATCATGCCCAGCTGTGCCAAATATCGGCTCACATGCTCGATGGAGCTGGAGCCATCTGATCCGCTGAACTTTGTGAAGTCCGGGAGCCGATACTTGGGTGGTAGCGGGATCAATTCGTACTCATTGGGGTACGGCTTGGTATAGCCGATCGCCTTTCTCTTCGGCATCATGCCGAACTGATCTTTCAGGATCGTACAAATTTGATCCGCGGTGATGGCTGCAGGTGCCGAACCCTGAAGATTCGTCGGAGTGGCGACTTAACCAGCCATGCCCGTTTCTCTGGTTCTGAGCCAACTGCAGGAGCTGGGCTCTGGAGTTTCGTCGGGGTGGCGTATTTAGCTAGCCACGTTTGCTTCTCGGGTCTGCCTCCGACGTTCCTCCTGTTGCCCCAGAAGTCCCTGCTATGGCAACCTGGTTCGAGGGTGCCCAGGTGCTGCGCCGGCACGTATGCACATGCGTATCCGTGCGGGATCTCGGGCGCGTCTGTAGAACCGGTAGTCACCGGGGTCACCACCAATCTTGTAGACGACAAAAGCCGATGAGTTCGGCGCTTCGGGCGCTGCCAACGCGAATGGCAGCGGGGGACGGGAATGGAGCAACGCTCTTGGTGAGTCCCTAGGGCTGGTCCGACGGAGTACCGATGGCTCATGATCTCCTGGATCACGCGCAGCGCGACGCGCTCCAACGTATTCACCAGGCTCTCGGGCGCAGCCGAATGAGCCACCATGAAGTTGATCTCCGACGCAGCGACTGCGGTGCTCGGACGGGTGGACAGGTCCACTCCATCAAGCGCGCCTTCAGGTGTGAACCCCTTCCATCTAATGCCATGGGAGCGGGTCTGTGGAAAGAGCCGATTAGGTCGGCTTCGAGGGCAGATTTGATCTCGTCGTACTTCTTCTTGAGCTCGCTGAGATCCCCGTACGTGACCGGAGTTTCTTCCGCCACTTCGATGAAGACGGTGGTGTTCGCCATCTCCGATGTAGATGGCGAGATGGTTGTCGTTGAAGATGTGTCCCACCGCGTGCGAATGTGTTGACGTCGAAACCCACCGCGGCAGCGACCGCCAACACCGTAGAGCCGGAATGACTAGGGCGCGGCTGGCCCACCCTCAGAGCGACGGCCCGCAAAGCCTCCTGGTCGCGCGCCGATGCGGGTCGCAGGGCGTGCCACCTGACCTATACCTGGGGAAGGTGGATGATGCCTCGCTTAGTTTCTGCAGGGCACACGTACACGCAAATACGAGCCTCGATCGGCTCTCAGTTGAATCGGCTCATGGAGCCGATCCACCCATGATTCGTCCAAGGTGGCCGAATATATGGTGGTCCTGCTTGATCAAGATAAAGCATATGAGATCTACGACGATCTAGGGTTTTCACCGCATAATCGGATCATCCTACTCACGATTGGGCCTCGCGCTCACGCACGGTAAACGTAAGCTAGCCCTAGACAAGGCCTAAAAACCAACACTAGGTTGGTCCTCGGAACGTCCTGTCTAGGGGCAGCAACCTACACGTCGCTGGATCCTCCAACCCTTTGTAAGGCCTAACTATTGCAGATATTAAACTAATCCTTGATGAATCAAGGAGCGACCATAACGGATCAGATCTACTAAATAAAGATCAAGCGGCCGCCCCCTGCACCCATGATGAGGCACAAGGACGGCTAGACGCGCAAGGGTTGCACTACGCGAGCATATGATGCTAAGAACGATGCTAACCCTAACGCGTCTACGATAACTACGTTGCTCGCCATCAAAAGGCTTCGACGAGCAACGATGAACAACTAGAGGCTTGTGCCTAGATCGCGAGATGCGATCTAGGCAGCATGATGCTACGGAGGAACCCTCGAGATGAAGGAGTTGGCGATGCGCCGAGATTGGTTTGTGTTGAACGTTGGTTGTTGTTTATTCCATAAACCCTAGGTACATATTTATAGTCCAGGGACTTTCTAATGTGGGCGTGCACCAAACCGTGCACGGGTAAAACTCTAACTTCTAAACTAAGATGCAATCTAATATGTTACAGATACATGGGCAGTTTAGCCCAACTTGGTATAAAAGGCCGATTCACGTATCTCTTCTATATGTATATCTTCAAGTCCATCTTGACCGCGGCCCACCTCCGACTTGTCCAAATTCGGTGATAACAGTCTGGTTCGATTAAACCTTGGTTTCTTTCTGAGGGAAAACTTGCCACTGTGCGCATCATACCTTCCTCTTGGGGTTCCCAACGGACGTGTACATCTACGCGTATCATCCATCCACTCCCGTCTCCGCATTTATATGTCCTTAACACGCTCAATCAATCCTCGAATCCTCGAGAGAAGTAGTACCCGATGCCGGTTAGGATTGACACGCCCACTGCTGTGGTAGCTTGAATCAACTACCGTGTGAGTGGTAGGGATATTATAGGAGTAAAAGAGGAACGCGATGGACAGTCAAATAAGATAATGTTTGGGATAAGACGGTGATGGCTGTTTCTTTTTTTTTTACCAGCACACGGTTATACCAGACAAACTTTTCTTTTGAGTTGAGCACACATTGTTGATAGATCTGGGAAGCAGGTCATGAACTGCGGAATATTATGAAAGACTTCCACGGAGGTGAGATTTGCAGTCGAAACACATAAATTCAGCTTCCGAATTTATTTCTTTCTCAATTTTGTAGTATCGTTAATTGATATGAATTTTGAGATGGGGAGTAGTCATCGATGGTGCCGATGCTAAATATAATAGTGCTATTCAATATTCAGATTGCTACTTAACTGTTAAGTTTTATCATTTTTTTGGCATGACTGCTGCAGTGAACCTTTCCTGGAATATTATGAAAGACTTCCACGGAGGTGAGATTTGCAGTCGAAGCACATAAATTGAGCTTCGGAATTTATTTCTTTCTCAACTTTGTAGTCTCCTTAATTGATGGTTTTTGAGATGGGGAGTAGTTGTCGGTCCAAGTTTGGTGCCGATGCTAAATATAATAGAGCTATTCAATATTCAGATTTCTATTTAACTGTTAAGTTTTGTCATATTTATTTCTTGGCATGACCACCGTTGGTGCAAGGTTGTTTTTCCTTCTTTTTTTTGTCTTCAAAAGATGTATTCGGATACTATGAATGTATTTGCACGACTTCCTTTCCTGGAAATTGGTCACGCCAACCACATCCCTCATGAGACCAGTAACTTTTTTCTACTTGCGTTTTAGTATGTTAATCAGATTTTTTAAATGATATAATATTGTTTTTCAGCTTAGAGAATGAGTTGTACTACAAATCGTAGTTATGTACATTTCTGATTTGAGTAGGGAAGGATTCTAATGTAACATGGGTTCATGCGCATGACTTATTCTCTGAGTTTGTGCCTCCAGATTTCATACTTCTCTATTTGATTCCGAAAGTCTTGAATTTGGTATTCAACTAAATGCAGTGCTACTCTACAATCTACGTTTATAGGGGTTTCGAGAGGGAGGGAGATCCGGAGTTGGCTGGAATGCTGGGTCTGTTGGTGGGCTCATGGGGGCTAGATGGGGTTGAGGGACAAGAAGAGGAACCAGAGGCGCGTGCTCTCGCGGCACTCGGCTGGTCCCAAGACCGGTGAGGGGAGGGGTTTCCTTTTGCGTTCTTCCTTTGAAGCAAATCGAGGAGCCAGAGAACATGGCCACCGTCCTGTAGAATTTATTTGTTGTATCCTTCATAAAATAATTGTTGAATTGGCAACAGAGCATGATTACTATGGTTTCACACTACAGATAAACATACACCAAGTATTTTCTTGATCTAATTTTCTGGTTCTTAGAACTTTGCCGCACTCTATGTTAGGCTAAGCAGAAGTCGCATCGACATCGAAGAACATCAGAGATCTCTGAAATTTTTGAGGGTTATTGTGTGTTTACGGATTTTTTGCTGGATTCAAGGAGAATTACTGTTGTTCGTGATTTTACCACTCCAAATCGTGAGTTAACTATACACTCCAAATCAGATATTTTAAAACGCAATTGTAAATAACATTCTCTCCACTATAGGAGACTATCATTGACTCTTTGTGTGCAGGATGTCTTCCTCACCTTCCACTGTAGAAGGGTTAGTATGCTCCACATTTTTTAAGGTATGCACTAATCTGTCCTGTAGTGTTGAGTTCTCATGTGTGTGTTAATACTTAATACCCTTCAGCAGCATGTTACTCGTAGTTGAAAATTATAATCCATGGTCTGCATCAAACTATTTATTTGTTCAGGACCATGAACCATCAAATGGTGTATTTAGTCAATGATTACTATGGGTTCACACTACTGTTCATATGCTCATAGTGGAGTATGTCTGAATGTCTTTCCTGTTCAACAATTATTTCATTCTTGGGCATTTGAGTTATAGGTGAACTGAGTGCCCTCTGTTCATACACCAACAATATGATTTAGTGTATGTTCTGGATAAACAAAAGAGAATTATATTATGTGCCTCAAGTGTATAGCAATTGAATCTCTTTTTTGCAGAAAATTTCCCAAAGCAGATTGGGGCAGATTTTCTGTGTCGAATTTCTACTGAAGTTGGCATTTTGTGTGCTACTAGAGGTATGAAACCTAGAAACGCCTTTTTTTGGTACAATTGTTTCGTTGGCATTCTCTGCTAGCAAAGCTGAAGGTGCAGTTTTCGAATATCTGGCGTAGAAACTCCTGCTTAGCTGTGGTAGTGCAGATAACTTATCGATCAATGCCTTTTGTTCTTCACAAATGAGCTCCTTCGATGGCTGTCAGTATTTCGGCGTGTACTCACAATGCCCGGTACATTTGTGACATGTTTGGTCATTTTTTCATCTTTTCTCATTCCTTTAGGCCAAATCTTACTACTCAGCATAGTTGCATTGTCGGTGGACCGGTTATGTGTGAAACTACTTTGATGAACTTGCATAGTTGCATTGTTGGATGGGCTGTACTGCAAGTTTGCAGAGTCGACCAATCTTTGCAGCCAATGGTAAGTTTCTATTCCAAGAAGAAGAAGAGAAAGAGAACCAAACCACCATGCGGGTCACTAATCTGGACTTCTGGTAGTAAAACGAATTGGCTCATTTTTATCTGTAGATGACAAGCAATGTATCTGTTATGTCACAGGTCAGCTTATTTTGCATTATGTCCCTCCCCTCGATGGTCTCACATATATTACTTAGATATTTACTTCAATTGCTCGATATTCTATCGTGTAGTGATAAAAAATACCATAGTGTTCTACAACTACTTATTTCCTTTTTTGTATATTTTTTAAGTCAGTAGTAACTTTGTTCTGATACTTTTCTTAATAAAAATCGATGAGGCTTGTTATTTCAAATTTTATTTTTACAGTCTTCACTTCTACCGTTTTTAAAAGTTACTTTTTTTTCTTATGTAGCCCATCGACTTGGTATGATCTCTCCGCATTTGATTTGCTTGGTATAGATAATTCATGTTCTAAATATGAAAACATGCTTTCAGAATAGGTTAGGATTAAAATCATGTTTGAAGTAATTCAATGGAAATAAAGGGCTAGGTACTTGGAGTTGACGGGTAGTTCCCTAAATTTGAGCTTGACTTCCTCACAAAATAATAGCTTGTATTTTCTTTATTTCAGGCATGAGCCACACATTAGGATATTCCAATAAACAAGTCTACTTATTATATTTACTTAATGCTAAGACACATGCTAAATAGGGTTGAGCTACAGGCTTATCTGATCCATATTTCCTTTTTGAACCCCTGTTCAGACCTTATATAAATGACCATTTCCGTTGCATATGAGAAAGACATGCAAATTCTCATTAGAACTACTATGTGGTGTCGTCTTTGTTTAGAGTTATCTAAAGATGCATATTAACACAAACATTATGTATCCTCAGCCTTCTGGTAGAGTGTGGACAAACATGGACCTTCTGCTAGATGGAAATTTCTAGGCAATTAGATAAATCTATAGCTATCTTTGTCGAGTTTATATTTTAGGCCATCAAAGAAAGATGTAGATTTTTTTTGTTTTTGCTGCAAATATACAAAGTGTTTATGTGTCAGCCAGAGCTACCAGCGTGCCATTTATTGTTCTAGGTTTGCTGATCCATGTGGATGAGTCCATCTTGCCGGTGCAAATTATTAAAACTTTAGTTCATCAGTACCTAGGCGATGGGTTCTCGCCAAGGCCTCCGACACCAGCGACCGGGTTGTTGATCTCAACATTGCCACCGATGATGGGTTGAGGATGGGCAAGCAGAGCACCCACCAGTTCGCCTGCCTCCATGCTAGCCACTTGGCTGGAGGGACCTGCTCATCTATGCAACATATACTTGTTCTATTTTCATGACTATGATGCACAACAATGTTGTCTTATAATGGGGTTCAATATTATCGTACAATATTATATCTCTGATTTGTTTTGAATTTTCATAGTGAGTTGTGAATTATATATATGCATTAAAAAATGAAATTGGACCCGTGGCAACGCACGGGCATTTGTACTAGTTAGGTATAGATAGGACAAAACCCGTGCGTTGCTACGGCATCACGTCTTCATACATATAAAACCCACATCGATTCTGAATGACTTGAGTCAAAGTGAATTTCACTTAAAATTTCTTGTGTCTATGTTACCCAGGAGCCAAAACATGACTTGTTTCGTTAAATTATCACTCACCCGGCACTGCCCCGTCATCCAAGAAACCAAAGATACACTGATCTCTGAGGGAGATTAGGGGCTACCCCATGATTCTGCTCTTAACTTTTTGCTTGTGTTAATTAGTGCATGTCTCCATGGCTCGGATGGTGATTTTCCTAGATGAAAAAGTCGTAGTCTAGCACCTATCGTCCACGAATCCAATGTTGATTTTTCATTATCAAAAAATTGAGGTGCGTTTGTGAGCGTGAGCAAAACACATCCACCGATGTTGCCGACCGTCCTCGTTTTGTAGCAGTCAATTGTTAGCTATCACAGTATTGCAGTATCTACTACTATATAACTTGTATAACCTCTCTAGCAAGTTGTTAAGGAAATGGTCTTACCACTTTTCAATCCCATATTCATCCTTCATAATCATCTCGACGATAGATGGATGAAAAGAATTTTGAAAAAAAACTCCATATCCAAGAGGCATCTATGTTTTCTGCCCGCTAGGGTATCTTCAAGTGTTTATCCATTTGAGATACCGTCGGACAATTCCGGTGTTGGATGATACACCTATCGAATAATTTCTGTTTGCCGACTTCCCAAATTGTTCAAACTCAACATTTATTTACTGTCCAATATCAACAACTACTTATTAAAATATGAATTTGAATATAAATTTGAGCACAAGTTAATTCAAATTATTAAATTTACATAGTTCAAATTTCTAATAAAAAAATAGTAATGTTGATGTGCATTTTAATTCGACAACATCAAAAATAGTGAATTGAAATTAAGCCACCGATACAGGGCAGCTAGCACCACGAGCTAGCTACTAATCTTTCTCATTCTGAATCTGAAGAAAAAGTAGTCTGGCCAAGTCCTCGTTGTTCTGCTCCTCCTTTTAGCACTCACGCGCAGCCTTCCTCGTTCTGCTCCTGGTGATCCTCCTCTACACCTTCCCTCATGGACTTCTCCCCAACCTCCGGCACTTCCCATTCTGGCCGTCCCCACTCCCTCCCTCACCTGCTGAGATATCGAGGGAGGCGCTCAGCCTGGAGATCGAGTCAGAGCCGCCCTCCCTCTCTGTCGGAGATCGGGGCCTGGAATGGCGCACGACAGAGACGACGCACGGGAGGACGTCCGGGGCGCCACCCTCCGCCCGCCGGCCCTTCCATCCTTGCAATCTCCACCCCTCCCTCCCTCACGGCAACCCCGCTCCTCCATCAAGGCTGCCCCCTCCCATCGCGAAAAAGGCTGCCCCCTCCAATCGCCCTTCTTCCCCATTGCGATCTTGATCCCGGGGAAACGTCTATGGAGCAGCAAGGTCGAGGGAGGGGTGCTAGCGGCAGGGTCTGTACGACGGCGGTCTTCAAGGGCCTGCCCGGCGGCGGAAGGCTCGCATGAGGGGCTCTGGCGGCAGCAACCTGGCCAGAGGGGCGCTGGCGGTCGGCGAGAGCACGGCCGGCGGCGGGAGGCGCGCAGAAGTGTCTCTGGCGGCGGGGGCCTGGCCGGAGTGTCCCTGGCGGAGGGAATCTGGCGGACGGTGGAGGCTTTCCGACTGCGGGTGGCGCGTCTCAGGAGGAGCGCCGGCGGCGTGGGCCTAGCATGATGCGCGTACCGTGTGGGTTGTCTCCTTCCGCGCACATCAGTTCTCTGCATGTTCTCAGCTAGAGGAGCTAAAAGAAGAAAAAAATGAAATAAACCAACGAAACGAACCGGTACAATGGCATTTAGCAGTATTATGAAATTTGGTGAGAGGGCAAAACGGTCCAAAAAAAAGCGTTGACGAAACTTTTTGGCAGAAACCTTAGCTCCTTTATTATTAGGTATAGATATAGACTAGCACAATACCCGTGCGTTGCTACGGCGTCGCCATTCTCGACAACAAACTCAAAATGCAATTGAAAAAAATAATAACAATAACTACTTTGGGATAGACAACATAGTCTAATATGGTTAAACTTACATGAGCAAAGCAAGACAATCCCAGATAGATGACCTCCTGGCTTCTTAGTTTTTTGGCGTAATTCATCTGAACCACCTTGACTGATACTCTCATAATTTGACTTCGTATAATTGATTGCCCCGTGTTTTCCTCAAGTGTTGGCCTGCAATAGATGTAGTTAAAAAATAGATGACAATACACAATATGTTATCTTTAAGCTAATGGAAGTTTGCAACAATTTGGAAACATGAATTTCATCAGTCATATTCAAAAGATGGATATGTGTTCTAATAACCAGATAAGAAAATAACACTCATATATGCACTATTTACTCAGGGATGAAGGGCGAGAGAAAGCCAATAACTTAACATAAAATCCTCGCATGTCTCTATTAAAAATCTGCAGACATCAGTTTGGTGTGGACGATGACGAGAAGGCTTCGTTCGTTTATTGAATAAATTTAGAGTTTCATAGCGATTAGGAGTTCCAAATCGCTCCAATCTCCACGCAATTGTTGGCCGTTACAAAAGGGAATGGCAGATATATCTGCTGCAACTGCGCCCACGGCCCACTCGATATCTATACTGCTCCTTCGAGTTGAATTTGAGAATAAACAACAAACAATCAGGTTGGAGTACAGCTATATGGTACCGATCCTGAAGTGCAAAGAGCAAAGCAAGACCACATTGCAAGTGCTTCAGCCATCGTAACGCGAGGCAGACTGGTAGTGCACGTCGCCGGCCGGCTAGGGAATCTGACTACTGACGCACTGAGCGAATAGGAACTGGGTCGATGGGCTGCCTACTCGGTTGGCAAGATTGACTCGTGCGTGATCGCAAGGGGCCGGTGTCAGGCAAAAAAGTAGTAGGGCATCAGCAATCTCGCGAATCCGTCGCTCAGATTTCGGCCTTGGTGCGGTCGTCCCCTTTAGCTACCTCGAGTCCGGTGGGATCTCCGGGCCCTTACCCAGTCGCCACCGCCGCTCGTGGGGCAGCTACTACGGCCTCCTCCCGCCGCCCCTCCTCTGCATCTGCCCCTCATGGCGTCCCATCCGGATCTGACGGTGACGTGCCACGGATCGGCCGGCCGGTGCTCAAAGAGGACGGAATTGAGCAAGAGATTTGGTTTCGTTTTATCGAAGGTTTGCAACCCTATTTACGGTCAATGGACGCGGTGCGGGGTCGAGGAGGGTGGTCGATCGGAGGCATGTACGACTCTCGCTCGGCCCATATTTTCCTAGGCCCACTTCGTTCGTCCGAGTTTATCTGAGAAGGAACTAAACGAACCGGTACGTGGGTGGCAGTTGTGCAGTATTATGCGATTTGGTGGGAGGGTAAAACCATCCAAAAAAAAACGTTGACGAAAATTTTGGCAGAAACCTTAGCTCTTTTATTATTAGGTATAGATTAACCTGATATGAAAAGGTTAATAATAATATAATATTTCTCTTTTTGGAAATATTAAGTTTGGAAAATATTAAAGTTATTTGGAATTTTCCTTGATTTTATATATTTAAGGAAATTGCAAATTTGAACTTTCCATTAAAGATTCATATCCAAAATTCTTAAATTTGAATTCTCATTAATTATTTCATTTCATATTTTATTTTGGTTAAGGAATATTTTCTATGAATTATTCATATTTTTCTTGAATTTTTGGAGGTATTTATAATTTTTTTTAATTTTACAAAATTTCAGGGTTATTTGAATTGTGGAATTACTAAAATGCTCTAGCCCATCTAAATCAATCCATTTGGCCCATTTGGGTCGGCCCACTTGGCCGAACCAAACCACCTCGGTGGGATCCAACCGAGTCGGCCCACCCCACTCGTCTCTCTCTCGTGTAACCCTAATCCTAACATGTGGCGACACCGTGGCGATGGCGTCGCCGCCATGGTCGCCGCCACGCTCCTGCCACCTCCGGCTACGCCACCGGCAGCGGTCGAACCACCACGCGACGATCTTTCGATCTGTCCGCGTGGACTCGTCGACTCCTTCCTCCTCCAGATCGCCACCCTGCCGGATCTGGAGGTAAATCGCCTTCGGCGAGCTGTGGTTCTCGTCGTCGACGCTTGTGTGCTCCTGGGACTGTCCTGGCGCGGGTGATGCTAAGGAATTGCCTATGCCATCGTCCCCAGGGCACTATGTTGGTGGTTGAGTTCGTCGGCGTAACGCCGGCGTCCACCCTGGGCTTGCAGCTGCTGCGGCTGCGCGGGGATTGCCTCGCCATGCCGTAACCTCTGCTTCCACGTGCAGGTACGACCTCAGTGTCCTCCTCCCTCTCATTTACTTGCCTGTGCGCCTCCATGTCTCTTCTGTTCCTCTTCTCTCTTCTCCTAGCTTCCTGATGATCCTAGGATCATGCAGGACCTTGCTATTGATGCTGTTGCATCCTATCCTTCTTCGTTGTGTGCTCTGGCCAGCCAAACAATTATTGGTCACTGGCCAATTGTATGCTGCTGTGCTGTTCATGGCCATGGCTATTCCGCTCCATTTGCTACTACTATGTTATGCTATGCTATGTCATGCTATGCTTGATATTATTCCTAGGCTTACTGGTACCCTACTCTTGCTTGTCTAGGCCTTCTGTCATGCAATTGCTTGTTGGTGATGCTTACTGTCAGTGTTGGCAATTACCCTGACACGTGTGATGCTTGTGATGTGCTCCTGGGTCTTGCACATGATCCAATTGATCCATTGGATCAATAGATGCTAATGGTTATGCTCTCTGTCTTGTTTGCCTGATGCTCTAGCCCTTGGCTAACCTCTCCAGTCATTGCTGGTTGCCAATTGGTAGCCTATGCTGCCTATTGATGGTTGTCTACCTCTCTGAATGGCTTGTGATGCTACTGGTGTTTTACCAGTGGCCTAAGTGTATGCTTAGTGGATAATTAAGTTACTTATGCTTACAGTAATACTTGGTTAATTAGTTTTGATAGCCAGATAGGCATTACTGAAGATCCTTCTGTGCATGCCATGATGTTACCCTGTATTGATTTCTGTCAGTTATATTTGATGAACCATGTGTTGGTTATGATTCAACTGTGTAAGTTGTTGCTTAAATGAATTCTAGCATGATTTGGAATGAATATACTTGTCTGAACCAACATGGTAATGAAGACAACTAGCCTGTGTGGCTTCGTTTGCTTGTTAAACTAGTGTTGTGATCTCCGTAGTTTGCTACTGCATCTGGTTGCATCCTATTTAGCTATTTGGTGGATTTTTATGAAAAGATAAATAAACTCCACAGTTGGGAATCATCTAGATGAATGCCATGTGGTTGCTTTTGATGAAAAATGGGTTGAGCTGATGGTTTAACATACCATATGGTGCTAGGTTAGTTACTTGGCTATTGTTCTAGGGTTTTAGTGACTTGGATGGCTAGTACTATATATACATAAGCATATCCAGTGACAAACTTCTCTAGTTCTTGGTCTGGCCTGTTCTTCCTAGCATCACTTGGTAAATACTGATACGTCTCCAACGTATCGATAATTTCTTATGTTCCATGCTACTTTATTGATGATACCTACATGTTTTATGCACATTATATGTCATATTTATGCATTTTCCGAACTAACCTATTAACAAGATGCCGAAGAGCCAGCTTGTCATTGTTTGGTTTCAGAAATCCTAGTAAAGAAATATTCTTAATTGGACGAAACTTTCGCCTGTGGTCCTATTTTTGCAAGCTTCCAAGACCGAAGAGATAACGGGGGCCACGAGGCGGCCGAGGTAGGCGGCGCCCGTGCCCTGGCCGCGCCACCTAGCTCTGGGCCCCTCGTGGCCCCCGCGTGACCCTCCGCCTACTTAAAGCTTCCGTCGCGAAACCCCCACCGAGAGCCACGATACGGAAAACCTTCCGAGACGCGCCGCCGCGAATCCCATCTCGGGATTCAGGAGATCGCTCCGGCACCCGAGAGGGGATTCATCTCCCGGAGGACTCTACACCGCCATGGTCGCCTCCGGAGTGATGGGTGAGTAGTCCACCCCTGGCCCATGGGTCCATAGCAGTAGCTAGATGGTCGTCTTCTCCTTGTTGTGCTTCATTGTTGGATCTTGTGAGCTGCCTAACATGATCAAGATCATCTATCTGTAATACTATATGTTGTGTTTGTCGGGATCCGATGGATAGAGAGTACTATGATTATGGTGATTATCAATCTATTGTTTATGTGTTGTTTATGATCTTGCATGCTCTCCGTTATTAGTAGAGGCTCTGCCAAGTTTTTGCTCTTAACTCCAAGAGGGGGTATTTATGCTCGATAGTGGGTTCATGCCTTCATTGAATCTGGGATCGTGACAAGGTTCTAAGGTTGTGATGTGCTGTTGCCACTAGGGATAAAACATTGATGCTATGTCTAAGGATGTAGTTGTTGATTACATTACGCACCATACTTAATGCAATTGTCTGTTGCTTTGCAACTTAATACTGAGGGGGTTCGGATGATAACCTGAAGGTGGACTTTTTAGGCATAGATGCAGTTGGATGGCGGTCTATGTACTTTGTCGTAATGCCGGATTAAATCTCATTATATTTATCATATCATGTATATGCATTGTTATGCCTTTCTCTATTTGTCAATTGCCCGACTGTAATTTGTTCACCCAACATGCTTTATCTTATGGGAGAGACACTCTAGTGAACTGTGGACCCCGGTCCTATTCTTTACATAGCATACAATCTACTTGTTTTATGTTTTCTTTGCAAACATCTTCCACTCGATACGTTTAATCCTTTGTTACAGCAAGCCGGTGAGATTGACAACCTCACCTTTCGTTGGGACAAAGTACTTGGGTTGTGTTGTGCAGGTTCCGTTGGCGCCGGAATCCGGTGTTGCGCCGCATCACATTTCGCGACCATCAACCTTCAACGTGCTTCTTGGCTCCTACGATTCAACCTTGGTTTCTTTCGAGGGAAAACTTGCTACGTGCGCATCATACCTTCCTCTTGGGGTTCCCAACGAACGTGTGAGTTACACGCCATCAAGCTCTTTTTCTGCGCCGTTGCCGGGAGATCAAGACACGCTGCAAGGGGAGTCTCCACTTCTCAATCTCTTTACTTTGTTTTTGTCTTGCTTTATTTTATTTACTACTTTGTTTGCTGCACTAAATCAAAACACAAAAAAATTAGTTGCTAGTTTTACTTTATTTACTGTCTTGCTCTCTATATCGAAAACACAAAAAAATTAGTTACTTGTCTTTACTTTATTTGCCTAGTTTACTTTATTACTGTTATCATGAGTAATCCTGAAGTTTTCGTTCTTTTAAGCAACAAGGTGGAGAAAGTTTTAAAGATGCTTGGTATAGAATTAGTAATGCTCATCAAAGGTGCATTAAGAAACACTCCACCACTATCCTTCTTAGGAACTTTTATGTTGGTTTATCTAGTTGGAATAGATATGTTCTTGATACTCTTTCGGGAGGTAATTTCCTAGGTACTCCCGCTTTAGAAGCTAGTTGCATCATTGAGAGTCTAGTTGGAATACCACCTGTTAATGAAGTTAAAATTGAAATCTCTCTTGAAGATGTTATGAAAAAATTGGAAACCATAGAGAAAAATTTTCCAAGTGTTGAAACTAAATTGGGAATGTTATTTGACAAAACTTATGAACTTGATAAATCCTTAGGTGGAATTGATGAAAGAATTAGTGTCCTAGGAACTTGTGTTGTCCAGGATAATCAAACCAATAGGATTGACGAACTTGAAAAAGCTATGGGAACCTTGGGTTCAACCTTTTCTTCTCTCAAGTATAATGAGAAAGCTTATGTGGGTAAAGAGCAAAAATTCATGTACGCCTCTAAAGTGCCTAAACAAAAGAATTACTATAGGCCTAAAATTGCTAAAACCCCTAGCACCACCATAGAAAATTTAGATAAAAGAGCACCTAAAGTACCCTCTGCAACAAGTTGTGTTTGCATGAAAATAATGATGTTGATGCTTCTACTCGATGTTACTTGATTTGCACTTTCTGCCTAGCTGAAAGGCGTTAAAGAAAGCGCTTATGGGGGACAACCCATGTTTTTACCTACAGCAATTTTTTGTTTTATTGAGTCTTGGAAGTTGTTTACTACTGTAGCAACCTCTCCTTATCATGTTTTTGTGCCAAGTAAAGTTTCTATGTCAAAGTTGATGTTATATTTGGGATTGCTGCGCAGAAACAGCATTGCTGTCTGTCACGAATCTGGGCACAGTTCTCTGTAGAAAATTCGAAAAAATCTGCCAATTTACGAGCGTGATCCTCAGATATGTACGCAACTTTCATTAGTTTTGAGTTTTTCCATTTGAGCAAGTCTGGTGCCATCTCTAAATTCGTCTTTACGTGACTGTTCTGTTTTTGACAGATTCTGCCTTTTATTTCGCATTGCCTCTTTTGCTATGTTGGATTTATTTCTTTGATCCATTAATGTCCAGTAGCATTATGCAATGTCCAGAAGTGAAAATAATGATTGTGTCACCTCTGAATGAGTGAATTATTAATTGTGCACTAACCCTCTAATGAGTTTGCTTGAAGTTTGGTGTGAAGGAAGTTTTCAAGGGTCAAGAGAGGAGTATGATATACTATGATCAAGAGGAGTGAAAGCTCTAAGCTTGGGGATGCCCCAGTGGTTCACCCCTGCATATTTTAAGAAGACTCATAAGCTTGGGGATGCCCAAGGCATCCCCTCTTCATCGACAACATCATCGGTTCCTCCCTGAAACTATATTTTTATTCAATCACATCTTGTGTTCTTTACTTGGAGCGTCGGTTTGTTTTCGTTTTTGTTTTTGTTTGAATAAGATGGATCCTAGCATTCACTTTGTGGAGAGAGACACGCTCCTGTTGCATATGGACACATGTGTCCTTAGGCTTTACTCATAATGTTCAAGGCGAAGTTTCTTCGTTAAATTGTTATATGGTTGGAATTGGAAAATGCTACATGTAGTAATTCTAAAATGTCTTGGATAATGTGATACTTGACAATTGTTGTGCTCATGTTTAAGCTCTTGCATCATATGCTTTGCACCCATTAATGAAGAAATACATAGAGCTTGCTAAAATTTGATTTGCATATTTGGTCTCTCTAAGGTCTAGATAATATCTAGTATTGAGTTTTGAACAACAAGGAAGACAGTGTAGAGTCTTATAATGTTTACAATATGTCTTTTATGTGAGTCTTGCTGCACTTGTTCATCCTTGAGTTTGCTTCAAATAACCTTGCTAGCCTAAACCTTGTATCGAGAGGGAATACTTCTCATGCATCCAAAATCCTTGAGCCAACTACTATGCCATTTGTGTCCACCATACCTACCTACTACATGGTATTTCTCCGCCATTCCAACGTAACTTGCTTGAGTGCTACCTTTAAAATTCCATCATTTACCTTTGCAATATATAGCTCATGGGAAAAAATAGCCTTAAAAACTATCGTAGTATTGAATATGTACTTATGCACTTTATATTTTATTAAGTTGCTTGTTGTGCGATAACCATGCTTTGGGAACGCCATCAACTATTGTTGAATATCATGTGAGTTGCTATGCATGTCCGTCTTGTCTGAAGGATCTATCATTTTAGTGGTTGGAGCATGCAAAATTGTTAGAGAAGAACATTGGGCCGCTAACTAAAGCCATGAACCATGGTTGAAGTTTCAGTTTTGGACATATATCCTCAATCTCATATGAGAATAATAATTGTTGCTACATGCTTATGCATTTAAGAGGAGTCCATTATCTGTTGTCCATGTTGTCCCGTATGGATGTCTAAGTTGAGAATAATCAAAAGCGATCCAAAATGCGAGCTTTCTCCTTAGACCTTTGTACAGGGCATGGAGGTACCCCTTTGTGACACTTGGTTGAAACATGGAATGCAAAGATCCGGTAGTCCAAGCTAAGTAGGACGAGGTGCGGGCACTATTAGTATACTATGCATGAGGCTTGCAACTTGTTAGATATAATTTTCATAACTCATATGCTTTATTACTACCGTTGACAAAATTGTTTCATGTTTTCAAAATAAAAGCTCTAGCACAAATACAGCAATCGATGCTTTCCTCTTTGAAGGACCATTCTTTTACTTTTATTGTTGAGTCGTTTTACCTATCTCCTTCCACCTTAAGAAGCAAACACTTGTGTGAACTGTGCATTGATTCCTACATACTTGCATATTGCACTTGTTATATTACTTTATGTTGACAATATCCATGAGATATACATGTTATAAGTTGAAAGCAACCGCTGAAACTTAATCTTCCTTTGTGTTGCTTCAACACCTCTACTTTGATTTATTGCTTTATGAGTTAACTCTTATGCAAGACTTATTGATGCTTGTCTTGAAGTACTATTCATGAAAAGTCTTTGCTTTATGATTCAGTTGTTTACTCATGTCATTACCTTTGCTTTGATCGCTGCATTCATTACATATGTTTACAAATAGTATGATCAAGATTATGATGGCATGTCACTTCAGAAATTATCTTTGTTATCGTTTTACCTGCTCGGGACGAGCAGAACTAAGCTTGGGGATGCTGATACGTCTCCAACGTATCGATAATTTCTTATGTTCCATGCTACTTTATTGATGATACCTACATGTTTTATGCACATTATATGTCATATTTATGCATTTTCTGGAACTAACCTATTAACAAGATGCCGAAGAGCCGTTGCTGTTTTCTGTTGGTTTTAAATCCTAGTAAAGAAATATTCTCGGAATTGGACGAAACTTTCGCCCAGGGTCCTATTTTTGCACGAAGCTTCCGAAGACCGAAGAGATAACGATGGGGCCACGAGGCGGCCAGAGGGTAGGGCCCGGCCTTGGCCGCGCCGACCTAGCCTGGCCCCTCGTGGCCCCCGCGTTGACCCTCCGCCTACTTAAAGCTTCCGTCGAAACCCCAATCGAGAGCCACGATACGGAAAACCTTCCGAGACGCCGCGCCGCGAATCCCATCTCGGGGGATTCAGAGATCGCCCCGGCACCCTGCCGGGAGAGGGGATTCATCTCCAGGACTCTACACCGCCATGGTCGCCTCCGAGTGATGAGTGAGTAGTCCACCCCTGGACCATGGGTCCATAGCAGTAGCTAGATGGTCGTCTTCTCCTTGTTGTGCTTCATTGTTGGATCTTGTGAGCTGCCTAACATGATCAAGATCATCTATCTGTAATACTATATGTTGTGTTTGTCGGGATCCGATGGATAGAGAGTACTATGATTATGGTGATTATCAATCTATTGTTTATGTGTTGTTTATGATCTTGCATGCTCTCCGTTATTAGTAGAGGCTCTGGCCAAGTTTTTGCTCTTAACTCCAAGAGGGGGTATTTATGCTCGATAGTGGGTTCATGCCTTCATTGAATCTGGGATCGTGACAGGAGGTTCTAAGGTTGTGATGTGCTGTTGCCACTAGGGATAAAACATTGATGCTATGTCTAAGGATGTAGTTGTTGATTACATTACGCACCATACTTAATGCAATTGTCTTGCTTTGCAACTTAATACGGAGGGGTTCGGATGATAACTTTGAAGGTGGACTTTTTAGGCATAGATGCGCTGGATGGCGGTCTATGTACTTTGTCGTAATGCCGGATTAAATCTCATTATATTTATCATATCATGTATATGCATTGTTATGCCTTTCTCTATTTGTCAATTGCCCGACTGTAATTTGTTCACCCAACATGCTTTATCTTATGGGAGAGACACCTCTAGTGAACTGTGGACCCCGGTCCTATTCTTTACATAGCATACAATCTACTTGTTTTCTTTTCTTTGCAAACATCTTCCACTCGATACGTTTAATCCTTTGTTACAGCAAGCCTGGAGATTGACAACCTCAGTTTCGTTGGGACAAAGTACTTGGGTTGTGTTGTGCAGCGTCGGAATCCCCGGTGTTGCGCCGCATCACATTTCGCGACCATCAACCTTCAACGTGCTTCTTGGCCCCTACGGTTCGATTAAACCTTGGTTTCTTTCTGAGGGAAAACTTGCTACTGTGCGCATCATACCTTCCTCTTGGGGTTCCCAACGAACGTGTGAGTTACACGCCATCAATACCAAGTGATGATATACCCTGTGGAGCATCTGCTCCACACCATGTGTGTGTATGCTTATGATGGATTGGATCATGAGATCCATCTAGGTATGATGTATACCTTGCTCTAGCTCCTAGATAGATGTTTTGTGTTAATGCAGTTCTTTTGGATGGTTGATTTGATCACAACCCTTCACCTCCTAGCTCCTGGATGATCTATTCCTTAGGTCACCATGATCTATGGATGTTTGGCTGGGTTTTGGTGTTTGGTTTCTCTGGATAAATGTATGGAAATACTCTACTGGTGGTTCTATGGCTGTTCTTGCTGTTCTTCTTGATGAACTGATGAACTCAACCCTATCCTTAATCATTATGCTATTTATAGCACATGGTGTTGTGCTCCTTGGTCGACAGCACTTGTGTGTGTGTGTGTGTGTGTGCTGTGCTGTCATGTGCTCCTCTCCTTGCTCATCATGGTGAAAAGCTGCTGGTTCCCTCTTTGGCTTTGGTTGGGACTTGATCCATCCCTGCCAAGGCTTATCACTTGCATTTCCATTTCTTTTTACTGCCAAGTGTCAATGACACTTGTTACTAGACAGATTCTTCTATTTGCTCCTATTATACAGGTTTTCAAGACATATCAAGATTTGGAGAATGACAAGATGAAGAAATGATGAAGACTTTAGTTTAGAAAAAATCAATTGATGTAATCTTTATTTTATGTATTTTATTATTCATTCATTCTTGTATATTCGATATTGTAATGACAATGTAATTATGTGTGCATGATCAATAAAGCTCAAGTTTTGTTTTATGAGCCTTTGTAAATATTTGCTATTCACTTATGAGTTATTTGTATATATTTGATATACTTTTGAATAATTTGTATTTGTGTGATGTGTGTATGAGTTATGAATTCATAATTCATTTGTATATTGTTTACTTTATACTTCATTTGTTTTATGAATTCAATTTGAAATGCAATTCAAATCTTCTCCCAAAACTCTAAGTTTCAAAAGAGGTCATGTCAAAATTCATAACACTCACCTTGCTCTAACCGTAATAGCAATGAGAGAGAAACCTCGATCCCTCTTAGGTTTTATGCAATAAAGCGTGAAAAATTTCCCCGTTTTGCGATGAAACACACGTCCCACTTCTAAATCTACCCTTCGTTAGTCCTATGTTCTAGGATATTACAGTGTTGTAGGGTGGGGGACCCCCTCAAGGCAAGTCAATAAGGTGGAGTTCAGCGGCAGCATCCCTGGGTACAGGACGGCGTCAACCTCGACTTTCGGAGATGGCTGAGCCGTGGTGATGCGTGGTCGAGATGGAGGCATGGCGGCCAGAGGTATCACCCTCTAGCTCGACTAAGTCGCCCGTAGATACCGCCGGATCTGACCTGCTATGGGGGACGTCCTCGTTCGTCGATAGAGGAGCACAGGTGAGGGGTCAGCGGAGGGAGCAGGGCACGCGGTGAGGAAAGGAGGAATCACATGAGAAGGCGTCAGCGAGAAACAGGCGGCTCGCCGGAGGGATCTCTATCTCCGTGGCCACGACGGGATGATGACGGAGAGGAGAACGGGAGAGATGAGGGTAAAGGATCAGATTCGACTGGACATATGCGGTCGTGGATGGGGCTCTCTACACGTGTTACCTATGCGAGGCATCGCTGACAGTCGCGTCTGCGCAATGGCTCGCATCGGACGGCCACACACCTGGAGGTTGGCCGAGCGTGATCCCCCGAAGGGACACGCATCATTTTCCTCACCTAAGAGCATCTCCAGTCGCGTCCCCCAAACGTCGGCCGGACAAGAAATGGAGAAAAATGCGTTCCACTTGCATCCCCAAAGCTAAATAGCGTCTCATTTTGTGTCCGGCGTTCCCGGTAGAGACTCTATATCCGGACGCATGCATGCAGCCCCTGGTCCCCACATGTCATTCTCTTTTTCCACACTTTCTCTCACCTACTTTTTCCACATGGGTGGTCCCCCCTATTAAAAATTTAAAATGCATGCATCCGAACGTTGTTTGAGGAACACAGCTGAAAAGGGCCTCTTTTTTGTAGTCTCTTTTTGTTCGACACTGTTTCCAAACGCGCCCAAATCATCGTGCCGAACTTTTTTGAGGGACGTGACTGGAGATACTCTAGAAGTGTAGAACATATGGTTGGATCATGGATTGCTCTCATGCTTAGTGGAGCTGCGATCCTTTACTACTGTATGAAAAAAACAAGAAATGCAGCCTCCTTAGGCAACACTACCTTTATATTTAACCGGGGGGAAATGGGATATTCATTTCGGCTCACGGGTGCATATGAATCCACTATGTGAAAACACATTTTAAAATATCAAAAAAATCTGAAATAAAATTGCATATGCACATCTAGACATTCTATGTTGGCACACAAGTTTCCAGGAAAAAGGAACATTTTTTGTGTCACATGTAAAAAAGATAAATTTTAATGTTTAAAACATGCATGATTATTTATAGGACATTTTTTTGTCTTTTTTATATAGACCACATAAAATGTTCGTTTCCCCCGAAAATTTATGTGCGAATATAGGATGTCCATATGTACATGCGAAATTTTATCTTGGAATTTTTGGACATTTTTAAATATTATATTTTCTGTATTTTATATAATAGGTTCATATGCACCTATGTGCCAAAACACCACCTCCGGGAAAAAAACACTACTTTATTTACGTTGGGTAGTCGTGCTCCGACCGGTCATTACCTTTTTTTTGCCAACGCAAGCCAATTTGCTGGATGTCACACTAATTTGGACATTTGGTTGTGCGCATCTTTTTTTTGTTGGTTGTGCGCATCTAAGAGTGCTGCCATTTGGTTGGTGGAGAGGACAAGGGATTCACCCCATATATATACGACCATGCAGATACGATTGTGTCTATGCTATTTTGCCGGCCATAAATCTAAGCTCACTCTGGAATCCTCCAAGTGAATACAGAGATAGATGATACATATGTATGCTTGGTCTAGCAAAAAAAAAGGCTCCTCATACAGTCATACTGTTAGCATTCCACGGGAATACGAGACATCGAAAATTCATGTTTAAGCCTGAGAAAGCTTGGTCGCGGGTAACATAAGAAAGGGTCACACAGTTCCAGCAATACTACCTCAAACAACTCATCTGAAACGCCCAAACAACTCCGACAATGCTAGCTCAACCACATCCAACAGAATTATTGCATTCTGGGGCGGCGCTGCTGTGTGGCCCTGCAGTATGGCGACCCGTTGGTCGCGGTGGTCGGCTCAAGCCGATAGTGGTGCTGCTGGCTGTCTCCATAGCGGATGATGTGCGTGGAGGTAGCGCGGCAGGGATGGCCTGCAGGTTGCGGCTGTGCCTGTCCTGCTGATGATACGGGTAGTGGAAGAGGATGGTGCGGCGGTTGACGAAGGTGGGCGTGCGGCTCTATGGGAAAGATTTGTATAGGATCACTTCATTAGGTCAGATCATAGAATCAGCTAACAAAATTTATTTGTATAAATTGCAAAAAAATCTGAAACTTCTATACAACATATCTACGGGTTGTATCTACAACTCTAAAAAATATTCAGCCCAAAATTCATCTACAGACAGAGAAATAAAAATGATAAACTCTACTGTGAATAGTGTCAGCTCGTATGGTGTATTTTGCTTTTAATATACCCGCGCCAAATAGTATTAATAATATGTTTGGTAACTGGTTAAATGGAATTAGCAAATGTGATAAGGCTCGAATTGGTATCTCAGCTTTATGTTGGTCTTTATGGACAAGTCGGAATGACATGGTCTTTAACAAACATAAATCTACCAATTTCTTGCAGGTTATTCGGCGAGCTGCGCACTGGATTCACTTATGGGTGTTCCTTCTCCCGGAGGAGCAGCGGGGGCACATGGGTTCTGGATGCAACAAATGGATAGTTTCTTTATATGTCTCATTTTCCTTTGGTTGATTCATGTATTGATGTTGTCCAATCCATGATTGTAATCGTTTAAATTACCGCACTCTGATTTTTTTAATAAAGAAAGCCGTGTGCATCAATTGATGCAGAGGCTGGGGCTAGGCTCCCATTTCGAAGAAAAAAAGTGCCAGCTTTAGGTGAACAGGATTTCAAACTATTCACACCTAAGATTTGTCTTTTTTTGTTCTCTAAGTGTAGGTCGAATTTAGAGCATCTCCAGCCGTTCAAGCCCCCGGGCGAAAATCCGGATTTAATAAACACCGGATTGGATGTAAAAAGGGCGTGGCAGGAGCTTTTTCCCAGTCGCACCCCCGGCATTCGCCCATCAGCGGCGGTAGATTCAAAATATCGTCTTTCCGCTACACAAAAGAATTGCCAAAGTCCGGCGATCGGATCAGCCACATTCTGGCGATCGAAACTAGACGATTACATGCTCATCGGCGGTCCCATCCTGAGCATCGGAGTCTGGCGCGGCATCGGGCGGTGAAGCATCGGCATCTGGCGTGGCATGGGCGGCGAAGCATCGGCGTCTGCAGTTGTCGCAGCGGCGGGAGTTGACGTCGAAGCGGAGGACGAAGGAGCCGACGGTGGCCGGAGGATATCTTGGCCATGGGCGTCGTACCAAGCCCTCGTCTCCTCGTCCATGTTGGCGTCGTTGCCGTCGATCAGGAACGTCAGGTTGGTGTTCCTCTTCTTCGCCGCGGAGGTTTCCTTGAGCAAGGCAATCCGGACGCCGTGGTTGCCGAGCATCGCCTTCCACCGCACATCGTGCTTGTCGTCCCTCCCGGCGGCGTGCGCCCTCGCGTCGGCCTAGCACTTGTCGAAGGATGCCTGCAACCTGTCGGCTAGATGGCCGACCTTCTTCTGCTCTTTCAACTTCTGGCCGCCCAGCGCATGCGCAGGTGCGGGATCGTCGGGGTTGTAATGCTCGCCTTGTTATTGGCGAGATTCTTGCGCACCGCCTTCCACTTGTCGCACTCCGCGATGCGGGCGAAAACGTTGAGGTACTTGAACATCTGGCCGTCGCAGTCGTCCGCGTACATGTCGAGCGCCCGCCGCATCTGCACAAACAAGTCGGCGATTTCAAGATTTCCGTGAGCCACAGCGATATACATTCGACGAAGGAGCCACAGCGAGCATACCTTTGCTTCAAAGTCCTCGCCGCTCACAACATGTTTGTCGATCTTCTCCTTTATGTTGTGCCACTTGCTGCACGCCGCCTGAATGATCCCCCAATGGGTGCACATTGCCTTGTCACCGCGCTCCATCACCGTCTTGTTGAAATATGGATCGACGAGTTTGCGTCGTCGAACGCCACCTTGAACCGCTGCCAGTACGTGTCGTAGTTCTGATCGGCGAGTTCTTCTTCCTTTTCTTCTTCCCCTTGGACGGCGCCTGCGTGGGTTCAGGCGCTTCCTCTACGTCGACGTCAACGTAGTCGTCTTCTTCGTCGATGTCTTGGGTACCGTCGATCTCATCGGGGTGACCGTGGTCGATGTTGACGCTGCCCTGCGACGCGATGGCATCCGTCGCCCTTGCCTCCTCTTGGGTGAAGAAACTCGGGCTCGACGCGGCGGCCACGGAGCCCGCCGTGATCATCTCATGCATCACAGGCTCATTCAGCGGCTGCATCACGGGGTTGGAGAAGTAGAGCGGCCCACGTCGCAGGGAGGCAAGATTCCCTCGTACATCGCACCGTCGTACGCCGGCGGCGACGGCGTAAACCTGGCCATGCCGGCGGCGTAGGTGTCGTGGAACATGGCTGTGGCCGGTGACGCCGGCGAGAAGGAAGGACATCCGATCATACCTTGGGTCGGCCATGGCCCGGGGAATCGGCCGACGCGTGACTGGCCGAAGTTGATGGAGATCAGTCTCGCCTGTTCCTCTGCCGCCGCCACCCTCTTCGCGTTGCACTTCTTCTCCCTCTCCGCCCTACCGCGAGTTTCGATCCGCCGCCGCTCGTCATCCGCCACCCACTCCGCATTTGACATGCCCGGTGGCCTCTGTTTTGGCGCTCGCGGCTTCCTCGCCTTTCGTGCGCCATCGGCGGCGAGCTTCTTCGGCGGCATGGTGGTGGAAGGGAAGAGGAGGAGCCGGAACTGTTGGGGAGAATGGCGGTAGCTCCTTCGAAATTCGGCGGGGAAAATGGTTCTATGCGGGGAAAATGGAAGGAAAACGAAATTAATGGAGGGAACAACCAGTTATGTCGCTGACAACGCGGGCCCGCTCGATGTTTCGTCCGGAGTCCCCGATCGGGCATCGGGAACCCGGGGATGGCCTGGGCTCTCCGGACGGATGAAGGCCTAATCCGGACGAAAACGAGGAACCGGGGGGCGCGACTGGACCGTTTTCGTCCATCCGGATGGAAAAAAGGCATCCTGGATGCCTCGTCGGGGAGACAGCTGGAGATGCTCTTAAAGCTGTGATTTTTAGGGGTTGCAAATATAGGACATATGTTTGTTGTCAATTTTTTCTAGAATATTTGAACATGATTTGTCCGTTTAAATTTTTTGATCTCACGTATCCTAACCAAGTTTCCCCCGCGGCTCTACATGCCCAACTCTTTGATCTGGATGCTGTGTGCTTCAGATCTGCAAGTCTCTTCCGTGGTTGAGGAGATGAGCCGGGCAAAAGCCTATCTTCGATCCCTGTGTTGGTGCTGGTGACGACCGCGTCTTTGGTGTCGTTCTCTTTTTTTAAGGTGTCGTTCTCTTTTTTCAAGGCGTCGTTGAAGTGCTCATTTTCATCTCGACGTGATTAGCTTGGATTCTTCGGGTGAAAACCCAAACTCTAGTTTACTAGAGTGGACTGCGGCGTCGTCTTCGTCTCTTCCCTTTTGGGGGCGTCGTCTTGGAGAGCTAGTTTGTGGATGTTTCGTGGCACTCCAAATGAGTCTTCCATGGTGGATGTTGGGATGGCGATCCCCGACGGTTGTTGTGCGTCGAGGCGGCGGCCTCGGGATCCTTTGCGGGCAGAAGCTTCATGGGGTGGAGAAGTTGCTTGCATCTGTTGGGTGACAATCTTGTGTCGCTAGTGCGGCAAGGTTGTTTGGTTCGGTCGATGCGTATCAGAGGAGAGGGTTTTGACTTTTACGCCGGGGTGGCGGCCTCGCATGTTGGTGCGGTGGTCTACGAGCAGTTTGCTCTGTGCAGCTTGGGCTACGAGTGGATGTGTCGTGCGGCGTCATGGCTCCTAGTGAGCGGTGTGATGTTGTGCAGAGCACGCAGTTGGGAAACCCCAAAAGGAATAGCAGCAAATTTTTCCTCAGTAAGAAACCAAAATTTAATCGACCAGTAGGAGAAAGAAATCATTTTTGAAGGTGTTGCTAGCTGACTTTGGCAGGGCGCACTACCGGTGTCAGCAACAACGTGGAACCTGCACAAAACACAACCAAAATACTTTGCCCCAACTTACAGTGAGGTTGTCAATCTCACTGGTTTTGCTGAAAACAAAGGATTAACCATATAGTGTGGAAAGAGATGTTTGTTTGCAGTGGCATTAAAGAGAACCGTATAGTCGAGATCCGCCATCTGCGAGCAGGGGGTTTAGGGTTTTGCGGCGGCGCGGCGGCGGGGGGTGGGGGTGGGCAGTGGAGGTGGATGGGATGGGATGGGGTGGAGTGAAGTGGGTTTTCGTCGATTTAGATAGGGACAGCTGTTTGGCGGGTAGCCTACCTTGCCGAAATCTTCCAATGACAGCTAGGTCCCGCGCTCTCACGCAAAAGGAAATCGTATTTTTCCGACATGTGGGTCATGTGGCGTGTTTTGTGAGCCGGCTAGGGCGGGGAGATGGGGCCCAGCTGCAGCACGCTAAACATGAACCTCGGCTACTTTGGTGAATCCTATACATTGATTTTTGTTTTTGTTTTTTTCCTTTTGTTTTTCGTTTTATTTTAGATTCGAAAAAATGAAATTTAAAAATGTTTTTGCAAATATTTATATTCCAAAAATGCTAATATTAAAAAACATTTTCGGAAAATGTTCAATCTAAAAAAAATTCAAAAAAAACAAAATTTGAAAAATATTCATTTTCGAAATGTTCAAGTTTCGAATTCTTTTGTAAGCCAACTTGCTTTAGATGTTATCGCAATTTAATTGTGGGCATCTAAGAGTGCTACCATTTGGTTGGTGGGGACACGACAATCTCCCCATATTTATACGACCATGCAGATGTGATTGCGTCTATGAAATTTTGCCACCCAAAAATCTAAGTTCAGTCCTCTTCAAAACCCTCAAAGTGAATATGAAGATAGATAATACACATGTATATTTTATCTACCAAAATATCAAACACTCGTACCGTTAGCATTCTCTGGGAATATGAGACATCGGAAATTCAGGTTTAGGATTCATGAGTCCTGCTAGCAGGAAACATAAGAAAGGGTCACACATTTCCAACAATACTTTCTCATATAGATCCTGAGAAATGCCCAAAGAACTCCAACAATGCTACAACCACACCATGTTAATATAGAGAGACTAGAACCCAGACTGAAACTAGTGCAATCAGCGGAAATGAATTTACTTACGGAGAGCCATTGGCGATCTTGCTAGCTGCACGTACAGGCCAAGTACTTGATGTGCGAAAGAAGATGAAGGTCCAGCCTTCCGCTCTGTTTGATGATATTTTGTGCAAATGTCTTCATCATATTTGGTATTAATACTCGCGAACGGAGCGACAAGCGCCCGCAAAATTATTATTCAAAATGCCACGTATATACACGCGTATGCAAAAGGAATGCATAAAATAATCTTTATTATGGGCTAGAGCTTAATTGATGAAGCCTGGCCATATTTATTTAATCAACTGCCCAAAGATATAATCGAGAATCGGTCGGTGATGTGGATTCCATCCATGTACAGCATATACAAATATGTACGTGACCGGACTGGATACTTTTGTACGGGGTGGTCTTGGAACCAGAAATACCCGGCCGGACGCGGCGCCTTTTACGTGGGTCCCAAATAGTTTGGTCAGCCACATTTGTACCGTACGTATCGATCGGATCAGACTAGAGGCCTGGTGTACGATTTCGTGCGCGGACGGAAATACTTTTTGAGAATTCGGCAGGTGAGCTGCTCCATATATTAATAGAAGAAGATTGGCCGTGCGTTGCAACGGGATACATTGCTAAAATGCTGACGGGTTATAGTTATTAAATGGGCCTTTGAAAAAAACAGCACATACATGCCTCATCACCACACCACCCGGAGGACGAGCAACGGCGCCAAATCCGGCCGTGTAGTCCAAACTACCAGCGACGCCGCAGACCACGACCAAAGGTCCGGGCCCTCCCAGGCCAGCCACACCGAACCCTTGGGGCCCGGCCGCCACACCGCCACCCACGTAGCACGACACTCCACCCCTTGCCAGCCACCCAACCACACCCCACAGTTATCGCTACAAGACCATCCGAGGCCGCCGCCTCGGCGCACGTCAACCGTCCGGGACCGCCCCGGCATCCACCACCCTCGACGAAAAGGCAACCAAGCACAGCTAGCACACATCTACCACACCACGAGGAACACGGACTCCAAAGCGGCGCCTTCAAGAAGGTAACGGCACAGTGTGTCGCCGCCGCCCGCTCCAACGAGCAGAGGTTTTCACCCGGAGAATGCAAAACTCGCGACAGCGGGAGACCAAGCTCCCCGATGAAGCCCTCAACAGGGAAAACGGTACCCAAGGGCACCGCCAACATCGGCACCGAATGGTGCGAAGCTTTCGCCTGGAGTGTCAACGCTGTCGTCAGGACCAACGTAGGCCCTGGCAGAAGAGGTGGCCCGCCGAGCAGGGTACCTTGACGCCGTCCACCAAACATCCATCACTCGCCGGAGAAACGCAAACCGACCAGGCCGCTGCACGTAACCGGCCGCCGGCTGCCAAGCCGCCGGTAGCCCAGGCAGCGACGACGTCGCCCTGGACACCGCGGGAGGCCCCGGCAACGACGGACGAAACGGCGCACACCGGGAGAGCTGGGAGCGGCGCACAGGCAACAGCCCTCCAGGCCCAGATCGAGCCCGGCGGGCCTAGATCGGGCCCTCCCCAGCCAGACCGCGCCAAGGCCGGGCGTCGCCGGACGGTGAGCTGCAGGAAGCTGCAGCGAAGGCCGAAGCGGGCGAAGCCACGACGAGGGGCGCAGAAGGGGCGGAGGACGGCGACGACCTCCGTGGTCCGGCATGGCGTCCTCCCTCCGAGACGGGCCATGCGGGATCCCGAGAGGCCTAGATCCTCGCCGCCCCCTTCATCGGCGGCGGGCGGCTTAGCCGCCGGCGACCTCGGGAGGCGACGAGAGAGAGGGCGGGGAGGCTAGGTGGCGGCGGCGGGGGGCTAGGGTTTGGCTCCCCCGTCGCCTGGAGGAGGCGACCGAGAGAGCAGACGGAAATACTGAGCGTTCCATCTGGTGCACCTCACAAAAGGAAAGATCTGGTGCAGCTCACGAAAGGAAAGAGACCCAGAGCTAGCCGAACGAAGAGTCAGACGCGATCACGCGTATCTTCCACCGCCCTAAACCAAGACCTGCGGCCTATATAAATAGAGCACCAGGCGGCCGAGAAAAAAAAGATCCAGAGGCAGAGGGATGGAGGAAAGACCGAGGCAGAGAGACAGAAGAAATGCACCCAGCCTAGAGCAGCGCAAGCTTCTCGTCTCGAGAAACTTCGCCTTCCTCTCGCGCAGGTGGCCGAGAGAAGAGGGCGACTTGGTGTGCGCCGTGAGGAGCACGCGTGCACCGCAGGCTAACAAGTTTGCCGGAGATCGTCGAGATCATGCGGGTCGTTTTCGCCAAGGGTGAGAAGCAACACTAATATTGATGTCTTTTTCTTCCTTGCATCTAGCATGGCGGTACCAATCTCCCGATCGGTCGAGGCGCGGCCAACGTCGCGGATTGATCGCCTTGTCGCCATATGATCTTGACGGATGTGTCTTCCGCGTGCGTTATGCCGAACCATCTGCACCGTTGACAGAGGCGCTGTCGACGGGTCGTTGGTCACCGAGCTACGATGGCCCTCCTCTACTTCGGGCGCTACCTTGGACACGCCGTCGGGGTGGTGCCGTACCTGACGCACACTCACGCGTCGCCGTTGGTGGCGGCGATGTTGGTCCCGGCATGCTCGCCGTCGGGAACTATTGGTTTCATCGACGGAGACGCTGTTGACGGCCCTGGTTCGCCATACATGGCCGTGGTCGTCGACACGACAGCGGTCGTCATCTCCCCGTTCATCGATGTCCGACTTTCGAGTTGGACGACTCGCTCGCTAGCCGTAGCGGACAACGTTGGGTCAGGTGCCGGAGCAGCTGCCCGCCGCAGCGAGGGCCATGGCTCTCTTCTCACCGCTGTTGTGGCCATGGTCTGCCTCTCGCCCTGTCGCGGCAACCGGCAGAGCTGCTGCTCGCCGTCGTTATCATCGAGGGTTGCCAGAACCGCCGCCTATCGCCAGGTAATCAGTGCTGCCGGCGGCGCAGCCACATGAGCTGCCGATCGAACCAGCTGGTTCACTCGGCCAGGCATGCACGCATGGTGCACTACACGAGCTAGCAGTGAAGCTAGCGCACTAAAGACTCAACGCATGAAGTCATGCACGTGCATGGCTTGCCCAGCGAGCTAACTGCAAGCTAGCTACACCTAACACGCAGCCTGGCGTGTGTACGGTGAGGAGCGCAGCCGCGACAAAGCAACCTAGCGTCTACTGCGGTGCCGGTGACATAAGCGCCCGCTGATGATGCCGTTAGCCTATGTAGCTGGGCTTCCTACCGCCGGCCGTCGCCCGTCGAGGGCGCGCCATGCCCAGCTTCTTACGTCCACTTGGCCATTATTTGGTCGAGGCGGAACCTGATGATTTGGTGCCCGGCCATGTGTTGGTGCCCTTTCGTCCGGCGCACGTCCGCCTTCTTCAACGCGTGCTATGCCATGGCTGCCGTTGCCATCGGTGGCGCACGCGGTGACCATTATCCGTTTTCTTCCTCTATTTCTATTCTTCGATCACATCTACTTCTGCGGGTGTACCCCTCGCACTTTCGACCAAACTACAAAGTCGTCGCGACGTCTAGCGAAGCTCAAGCATGCATGTTACCTCTACCCCAACACCGACGCCGTTCAAGACCGACGAGGCAAGACGGCGGGGCGGGCATGGCCGGAGCAAAAGGCCATGCTATCCACGGCGCGTGTACACGCTAGTACACTGCCGTCGCCAACACACACCACCACCATGCATGAAGAACGCGAAGCGAAGACCGAAGACGACGACCAAGCAGCTTAATTGGAGGTGTCTCGCGGATTATCCGCGGGAGTAATTAACCGGGTGTCTTCCGAGGCCCCGGGAACCAGGAAACCACAATCGCTTAGTCATACTGGCCGCGCCAGCAGGCCACACGGAGCGCACACTTGGGATTAGTTTATTAGTCGTGATGATTAATATGTACCTTTTCCCTTTTATTTTTGTGTACTTGTACACTGGCATGCCCGCACATTTTATTTTCCCCCGGCGTATGGGAGACGCGTTTTCTCTTCCTCCTACGGAAAAGCGTTTCTTTTCGTGTCAAACACGCTCCTCTCAAGATACGAGTGTGGATGGTGTCACGGTATAATGGCGTACGTATCGTTGAGGAGGGGGACCAGACCCTTCTATAGAACACCAGGGCATCCCATCAAGCCACCAGGTCGTTCAGATACGTGATATTTGATTTAACAGATAAAGTGTTAACCAACTACAAGATAAGCCTTAACTCAACAAAACAATATCTTGATTGGTGCACCATATAAACAGAAAATACGCTAACATTCTCCCACTTGGTGCATCCAATCAAGAAAATAGCTTTCATGCTTGTTGGACAAACTTTAAGTGGACAAGATCTTAAGGCTTTAATTTATATCTTGATCCTTCGCTCAAAACAAATATTCACAACCACAAGAACTACAGCGGCCGGAGTTCCTCAAATATTCAGAGGTATCCTTCCATAATCACTATGTAGCTGTCTCAGTTTAATCAAGCACTCAACGTTGGTATTCAACATCAGGAATGAGTACGGGAGTAGAAAAAGTAAAACTCATTCAGAACAGGCAAATACACATGAGCCTATTAACTGGTCCAACTTTGTACTGACAAAAATTTCTCAATAAATAGTACAATTTTATTGTGAGAGATGATGCAAACTATGCATCAAAAGAAGCAGATGGGCATGGTACTAATATGCTCCACTGAAATCAGTTGACTCACAATCTTCTCTCTCACGGCAAGAAATTTGGTGTCCAAATGTTTACCACCGTCTGACATTTTCTTGTCATTAGCAAAAACAACTGCAGCTTTATTATCACAATATATCTTGACAGGACGAGCAATACTGTCGACAATATGCAAGTCTGTGATAAAATTCCTTAACCAAATCGCTTGAGCACTTGTCTCATAACAAGCGATGTACTCAGCAGCCATGGTGGAAGGAGCTGTAACACTTTGTTTTTCACTCTTCCAAGACACAGCTCCACGAGCTAGCAAGAAAATATACCCAGTTGTTGACTTCCTTGTCTCCGGGCACCCAACAAAATTGGAGTCTAAATATCCGACGAGCTCCAAACAGTCAGATCTTCTGTATACCAGCATGTGGTCCATAGTCCCTCTCAAATACCTTAGCACTTTCTTGGCAGCCTTCCAATGCTCTTGACCTGCATCACTTTGGTATCTACCAAGTAATCCAGCTACAAAGGAAAAATCTGGACGTGTACATTAGACTGCCAACAGCAGATGCATATGGGCATCCTTTCATTTGCTCTCTTTCTAATTGGTTCCTTGGTGATTGGACAACACTCAACTTGTCCCCTTTCTGAATAGGAGCAATGCTTGAATTGCAACCTTGCATGCTAAATCTCTCAAGAATTTTCTTTATGTAAGCCTTCTGAGACAAACCAAGTAAACCTTTATGTCTATCTCTCTTAATTTCTATGCCAAGAACATAAGAGGCTTCACCCATATCTTTCATCTCAAAATTCTTAGAGAGAAAAGTTTAAGTGGCATGCAACATAGCAAGAGAATTGCTAGCCAACAAAATATCGTCAACATATAGGACTAGAAATACAATGTTGCTCCCACTGACCTTGGTATATATGCATTGATCCACAATGTTTTCTTTAAAACCAAAAGTCATGATGACCTCATTAAATTTGAGATACCACTGTCCGGGACGCCTGTTTAAGTCCATATATTGACTTATTTAATTTGCAAACCATGTGCTCCTTTCCCTTTTGCGAGAAACCTTCAGGTTGATCCATATAAACATCTTCATTTAGATCCCCGTTAAGAAATGTTCTTAACATCCATTTGGTGCAGCTCAAGATCAAAATGTGCAACCAAAGCCATAATTATGCGGAAAGAATCTTTCTTAGACACAAGAGAGAAAGTTTCCTTATAGTCAATGCCTTCCTTTTGAGTAAACCCTTTTGCAACAAGGCGAGCCTTGTGCCTTTCGATTTCACCGTTGGCGTCAAGTTTGGTCTTAAAAACCCACTTACAACCAACCGGTTTAATCCCTTCAGGCAATTCTACTAAAACCCAGACCTTGTTCTGGTCCATGGACATTAATTCGTCTTTCATGGCATTGTACCACCGATCTGCAAGGCCACAATTCATGGCAGCTGCAAAAGTAAGAGGATCATTTATGTCTTAGCCATGTTCATTCATGTAGACAATATATTCAGGAGATATGGCAGGCCTTCTTTGCCTCGATGACCTTCTAGGTGCGTTTATGTCTTCCACTTGATCCTGATGTGGATTATTATTCAATGGCACCTCTGGTTGTACCACTTGCTCTTGATGAGGTGCATCATTATTCACCGCTGCTTGCAGTGGAGGCAACTCCACATCACTTTGATGATTTACTGGAAGTGGTATCCAAGCTGCAGTAGGAGGAGAAGTAGGTGTTTCTTCTAAAAGAATATCCTCTTCCACTCCTTCCTCAAATTCAATGAACCCATGATTGCTCCCACTATTTACATCATCTTCTATGAATCTAGCGGTGCGAATTTCAACTATTTTGTGTGAAGACGAACAGTAAAACTTATATCCCTTTCCCCTTTCTGGGTAACCAATGAAAAAACAAGAAGTAGTTCTTGGTTCCAATTTCTTTATTTGTGGATTATACAACTTTGCCTCCGCATGACAGCCCCACGTATGAAAATGATTCACACTTGGTTTCCATCCGGCCCACATCTCATAAGGTGTTTTAGGCACAACCTTAGAGGGAACCCTATTTAAAATGTAAAGAGCTGTCTTAAGTGCCTCGCTCCACAAAAATATATAAAGGGAGAGAAGAATTACTGATCATACTTCTAACCATATCAATTAATGTACGGTTTCTTCTTTCAGATACACCATTTTGACTTGGAGTCCCTGGCATGGTGTACTGTGGCACAATACCACATGATTCAAGAAACCTCGCGAAAGGTCCTGGAACTTGCCCAGTTTCAGTTTGTCTACCATAATATTCACCTCCTCTATCAGATCTGACTATTTTAATTCTTTTATTTAGTTGATTCTCTACCTCTGCCTTAAAAACTTTAAAGGCTTCGAGCGCTTCAGATTTTGCTTTAAGCATGTAGAGATAACCATAGCGTGAATAGTCATCTGTAAAGGTGATGAAATACTTGTGCCCAGTTATGCATGCTGGAAAAGGGCCACATATATCTGTATGGATCAAATCTAGAGTTCCATCACTTCTGTTAGCATTTTTCTTTATAGAGGTATTGGTCCGCTTTCCCTTAATGCAGTCCACACAAGTGCTAAAATCAGAGAAGTCAAGATTTTCCAGAATTCCTTCTCTAATTAAGCGAAGCATCCTCTCTTTCGAGATGTGCCCCAACCTCTTACGCCAAAGCATAGCAGACATTTCATTTGAAACGCCACGCTTACTGCCAACATTTCCATGCATAGATAAATAATTTCCACCAGGGGATTCATTAATCAACATCCTATATAAGCCATATTGTGGAACTGTACATCCAACAAATTCTCTTTTGTAGAACAAGGAATCAATAGTCTTATTGATACATGAAACGGATATCAAGTTCTTATGGAACGTAGGAATATAAAAAGTGTCTTTAAGGTCTAACAAATGACCATTATTCAAAACTAATCTAAGAGTTCCAATGAACTCTACTTTATTTGGCATTCCTTGTCCCGTGAAAATGGAAGCTTCATTCGGGTTTGGCTCTCTCCTGTCCAAAAATCCCAGGATACATGACAAGTTGCAGCACTGTCAACCCACCAAGAATTAGATGGAACTGAAATGAAATTGAGCTCATGAACAAGAGCAAACATACCCTTTTTCTCAAGCCATTTCTCATACTTGTGGCAATCTTTCTTCACGTGTCCCGCTTTCTTGCAAAAGAAGCATGTAACTCTATTTTCCCTTGTTTGATTGGGACCGGCCGGAGCATCCTTTGCTTTCTTCCACATTGGACCACTTTTGCCCTTGAAGCTATTATTCCAGGTCCGCTTCTTGTACTTGCCCTCCGTATGAGAAACAGTGTCAACTGTGTGAACAATGTTCTGTCTCTCTTGGGCTAACCTTCCCTCCTCTTGCACACACATGGTCAGGAGTTCATTTATTGACCATTTATCCTTATGTGTATTGTATGAGATCTTAAAAGGCCCATACTGAGGAGGTAAAGAATTTAATATGTAGTCACAAGGAATGAATCAGAAAAGTGCACTCAAGTCCTTTGAGCTGAGATGCAATGTCTCGCATTTCCATGAGATATGTTCACGAATGGAACCACCAGAGTGCTTTAAGGAAGATAGCTTAGCCATGAGTGTGCTTGCCAATGCTTTATCAGAGCTAACAAACTGCTGCTCAATTGAAGTAAGATACCCCTTGGCAGTCTCAGAGTCCGGAATAGAACTCCTTATATTCTTTGCAATTTGCGACTTAATGAACATCAGACTGAGACGATTTGAGCGCTGCCATTTTTCAGAATGGGCAATCTCATTAGCAGTACTTGCATCCGTAGGAGCAGCAGGTTTGTCAACCCTAAGGGCTAAATCCAAATCAGCACACCCAAGCGAAAGAAAAAGTTTCTCTTTCCAATCAGAATAATTCGAGCCATCAAGAACTGAAAGCGCTACAGGTGCGATAGGGGATGGCATAACAGAAGAACTTGCAGTAGCTGGATAAATAAAAATACATAACATGTGAATTAATAAACTGCAGAAAAACGCATCCACACAAAAAACTTCATATGTAATCATGGAACCTCCTTTGGGATCAGAACCATAACCACAAACTTTATAGATCACAATACTGACATCAATGAAAATTTTGATCGGCTAATTTTGTCACCTGGCAAAAAGATCCAATCCACGTTAACTGGCAACTATCATTGCGTGTTTATTCAAGTTTATTTTAATAACTAGCTTTCCTTTGGGAACAAACTAGCAAACGAATAACACTTGAATACAGAAGAGACACTTGATCACATATTTGCCATATTAAACATGTTTAGCTTAACAACTAGAACCGCTTTGGCTTGCTCTAGTAGTTGAAAACCTTCACAGCTAATTGTATGGCGGAGAAGCATCAGTAGAAAACATGATATACACATGCATCAAGTTGGACGTATTAAAAAATTACTATGACTAAACCATAGTCCATTATGCTGAAGTAAAAAAACAAATAAATTTTGTCCAGCTCATTACAGCAGCCCTAAACATGTATGCATGAACCATAAAGTGCAAGAGAAAAGACAGGTCCTGCCTGCTATAGATCGTGAGCATGTACACGACTTAAAAAGCATGGATACTACTCCTAGTAAGGGAGTAGCAGTAGATTGAATTGACCGATCAGAAAAGAAAAAGCAATTTATGAACCATGTCAGATCTATCTACTGCATGCCTTCACTACTAAGGAACATCAAGATTAAAGGAGCAGGCAGAACACTCCGGACACAGAGTTTACTTTATCCAATCTATACGAAACTAGCAAATAGCACAAACCAGACAATCAAAGAACTAGTCAATCTCTTCGACCAGAAATCGATCTATAAACTTAGCTCTGATACCATTGTTAATGTAGAGAGACTAGAACCCAGACTGAAACTAGTGCAATCAGCGGAAACGAATTTACTTACGGAGAGCCATTGGCGATCTTGCTAGCTGCACCTACAGGCCAAGTCCTTGACGTGCAAAAGAAGATGAAGGTCCAGCCTTCCGCTCCTCTCAAGATACGAGTGTGGATGGTGTCACGGTATAATGACGTATCATTGAGGAGGGGGATCAGACCCTTTTATAGAACACCAGGGCATCCCATCAAGCCACCAAGTCGTTCAGATACGTGGGATTTGATTTAACAGATAAAGGGTTAACCAACTACAAGATAAGCCTTAACTCCAACAAAACAATATCTTGATTGGTGCACCATATAAAAAGAAAATACGCTAACACACCATACATAATTACTGCATTCTACTTAGTTTGGATATGTGCTTGTTGGCAGACATGCAAAGCCAATTCTGTCGGAATGTAATGAGCTCAATCATTCACTGACCTTAGTGTTTGAATTGTATCGGAGTGTCCATTTACACTTTTCACTTCAGTGCTTCCATAGATCTCCTCTACTCCAGGCTTATGAATAAGCTTCCATGTGACAGTAAGAACAGTGATGCAAACGGGAGATTATGTATATGTAAGCAACACGATTAAGTAACTATTATTCATGAGATAAACACAACATACATGACATAAGAAACAAATAAGATTATATACAACATCAGGAGTAAGAAAGCCTAAAACTATTATAGATACCCATCGCCGTCAATAATCTACCAATAAAGCAAAAATGATTTTGGGCCATCTAGACTCTAGAGTACTTGACCATCCCGGTCATTATGTGTTACACAAAAAGGTAATGTCTCCAATAATGCCAATTTTTTATGTATAGACAAGAGTCGGTTGAGAATATACGTATTTCCGACGGAGGTATAGGAATCAGAATTGTTTTCTACAAATCCAACTCAGCTGGTTTCAGTACATGGACTATTACTTTAGCTCTCCCCGATTGAGCGTCACCTCCGTCTTCGGATCCTATGGCATCAGACCATCCCACGACCTCCTATTTGCGTTCCATTGATGGCTACCACCCGGTGGGTAAGAAAAGGTTCAAATTCAAAAAAAAACTGAAAAATATACATTTTTAGAAAAAGTTCAAGTTTCAAAATTTTGAAAAAAAATCATTATTCATAAATGTTTAATCCCAAAAAAGTTCGAATTTTTAAAAATCACAAAAAAAGAAAAGAAACATGAAAGAGAAAACGAGACAAAAAAAGAATAACACTAGACCGGCCCAACATACAGCCGTCTTTTAGCGGATTCCGGCAAGCCATATGTCTTTCAAAAACAAATAATCATGTCGTCTATTTTTAACCTTCTTCATTTTTATTTTAAAAAATACACCTTGTCTTGTTAGATCACCTAAGAGTGTAGAACATATGGTTGGATCATAGCTCGTAGTCAACATAGGTTAATCGGACACAAAAGAATGCAAGTGTACGAGCTCATTTCCCCCTCCTCCCCTGTCGCGAGTGAACAGTACCTTGAGAGTCTCTTTCTTTCCGCCGGCTCCCCTCTCCCTCTCCTCCGGCGGCCTCGTCGGCCGGAGTGACTGGGAGAGGGTAGGCCGGCCCCCCTCTGTATATGGTAGCTTAGGTGTAGTTTATGTTCCCTTTGTGGAGTCCGGCGATATGCCGGCGGATGGAGAGGTCCTGACGCTTCCAAGCCGCGCTGGGTGGCCGGTGATGGATATCTTGATGGTGGCAGCGGCGTGGTGCTGGTGGCTACTGCTCAAGCTGTTCCTTCCCCTATCCAAGAATAAGCTTGATGAAGTGGTCAGGCCCTGGATCTTGGATTTGGGGGGCCATGGCTGCTGCTATCTGCAGATCTATGGCGGCGGCCCATGGATGGAGCCTCCTGCTCGGTGCTCACTGTGGTGGCGAGAACGGCTTGAAGGCCCTAATCTCCATCTGCCTGCTCCTGGATCTGTGCCAGGGGAGTATTGAAGCAGCTCCTTGGAGTCTTTCCACAGTGGTCCTTGGTAGGCAGCCGTCTGGTCGTAGGGCGACCACTCCCTCCTCCTTCGAACACTACAGGAAATCCGGTCTATTGCAACAAAATTTGTTGCAATGCCAAGTTTTTGTTGCAATAATTCACAGTATTACCACGAAGTTTGGTTTTGTGGTAACAAGAGCGTGTATTACCACAGGTTTTGCAGTGTTGCGTTAACCCATCAAATTGTTGCAATAGAGGCTAGTTAGTGCAACGAAATGATGGTTTGTGGCAATAGTCTAGATATATTGCCACAATTTTATTCCATTGCCATAAGGTCTTCTTTTGTGGCACTAGAACACGGTTATTGCAACAAAACGACAATTCGATGCAATATTCTGGAAATATCGCCACATTGTTTTTCCCATTGCTAGAAGGTCTTTTTTAGTGGCAATAGAAAATAGATATTGCACCAAAATTACTATTTGTCTAGATATATTGCCACAATTTAATTCCATTGCCAGAAGGTCCTCCCTTTGTGGTAATATAAAATAAATATTGCAACTAAATTTCCATTTGTGGCAAGTGTCTGGATATATTGTCACGAATTCATTCCATTGCTAGAAGTACTTTAGTTGTGGCAATAGAAAATAGATATTGCCACAAAATATATAGGTGTGATAATATTTCGCACTTATCGCTACAACACTTTGTTGTTGCCGTATTGGATATATTATTGCAACGTTTTTAGAAGGCCCACACGTCAAACCGGATTAATGTTATATTTTAATATATTTCAATATTTTTAGTTTTATGCCGGCAACTAGAACGATTCTTTTGTTGGGTACTGCTTAGGGCAACTCACCATCTCATCTACAAAGTAGAGAGTACAAACTATTCAGCTAGAGAAGCTTTGTTGTCATACTGTAACTAGCTTCATCTTAACTAGCTCGCGCCACGCAACTCAAGGTGACGATGTCGGCTGTCCTGGACACCGCGTGCTCACGCCGCCGTGGCACAAGTCAAGGCAACATCGGCCGTCCTGGATGTTGCGTGCTCGCGCCACCGTGGTGCAACTCAAGGCGTTGTTGGCCGGCCCGGTCATCGCATGCTCGTGTCGCCGTGGCATAACTCAAGGCAGCGATGTCGGCCGAGCTGTACACCGCGTGCACACGCCGCCGTGGGGCGACTCAAGATCTATTTTTCTTTTAGCTGACAGAACTATTGATACGATAGAAAAAAGCCAAAAAAAATAGTAAAGATTATCTAACAGATTTATTATTGTTATACTTTGGGATATTGCTGAAATGAGATTACATGTCAACATGAAATAATTTTAATTTCTTCTGACAAGAAAACTATATTTATTATAGTTAATGTAGGATATATACGGTATTATCTGCAGCAGCAGAAATATGAAAAAATCCAAGACGAAATTGTGTTTTCCCTCCAAAACTTAGAGCCAATTTTCTATTGAAATTTAAAGCCGCCTAACAAAATTCGGCTTTCCGCTAACTAACTCGTATTTGTAGTGGATTCCCAACAAAACTATTCAGTTTCGTGCTAGACACCACCATAAAACTTCCATAAACTAATATACTGAGTACTCAGTAATACTCCCCATCGACCGACCGCTCTCGCCCAAGGCTACACAGGCGACGCGCCGCCCCCTCCCCATCGACGGCGCCCACTTCGGCCCCATCGTCCACCACTCGGGCCCTTGTCTGCATCTGCCCCGGGCGGCCCCTGTCCCCGCCGCCGGCTTCCATCCCCGCAGGTATGTGCCCCGTGGAGGTCAACTTCTCCATTCTCAGGGCGGATCTGGATAAGAAAACTCAAAATGTGATAGAGCAAGACAAACGGGCGGCGGGATCTCATCTGTCTCTATTTCATCCTCGAGCCGCCGGAAGAATAGATTTATTGTTGCCATCTCTCTACGTGGCAAGGACCTCAGGTCGGATCTGATTCCATTTATCTGATTTCCTTTAGTTCTTCATGTGGCATGTGTACGTGAGATTTCCCCTATCCCTATTCTTTCTGTGTCTTCCCTCTAGATCTAATGTAGGTGAGATTGCAAAATGATCATCTGTACTATAGACGGTTTTAATTTGTCAACATCACTTGATATGTAGTGTGTTGTGCAGGCTCCAGCTAGATTCATATACTTTGCCTCGGTTCCTATTATTCTCGTTTGTGCCCTCCACATATGTGTTGCCTAGTGATTGAAAATGCAAATTAATATTTGCTTCTGGATCCTAGTTAGATAGGGCTAAATCTCTGGATCTGTAGTGTGACCTGCAGTTGCAACTAGCTGCATATAACATTTTCCCTACCTTAATGACTCGTACTTGAGTGGCTTAGCCTATGCATATTGAGGTGGACACTCACATACACGGTTATCATCAGTTTTATACTAGCTTTGCTGATGCTACATTTTCTTCAGTTGAGATGAACTAAGTACTTTTCAGTAATTCCTGTTCAGTTTTATTTATGCATCTAAATAGTTCATACACTTCAGAATGGTTTGTTCTTGTATTGAAGTGGAAGTTAGGGAACGTTTGAACTTTGATTTCCTTTTGAGTTATGTCTCTACTTCATCTTATCAATTAACAATGTTTTTGGATATCATGTATGGTTTATCTAATTACTCTTCCCACGGTCACCACAGTAGAAAAACTAAAATTTGCTTATGATATGTATCAGGGTTCAAGAAACCAGACAGTACCAGCCAAATTTACTGAGAAACAATCAACCTTATCATGGCACATGATCCTACTTGGAGGGCTAACTCCAACAACCTAGCTTTGAAGTATGCTTCCTGGCCAGATTTTAAAAGGAAGGATCTTGTCATGTGTATGTTGTGTATTCAGAAAGTCCATGCTGGAGTACGAAGGTTGGTGCGGCACCTTACTAGAGGTCAAGTGATGTGAAGAAGTGTCCCGAGTCAACCGCGGAAATTCAGAAGACATGCGTAGCTACTTATTAGATAGAAAAAAGTTTAAAGCAATAGATTGAGATATAGATGAGAAAAAGTTACAGCAAAATTTTCTAATTAAGATCAGGCTAGAGATGACTTGAGAAGGGGCTTCTGGATTTTACTTTTAATGATGTTCATGCTAATTTTACTCTCACAGGTACATGTAGACCTCAAATACTGGTGTGGCTTTGGGTACATGACAACATATGTGTGCTTCTAACCAATTTGTGTAAGCTGCTAAAACTCATCCAAGTCATCCATCGAAGGTAATTGAAACATTATAATGTAGTGACTTTGATGACTACAAATGTTCCTTGTACATGCGCAATCTGTGATGACAGAATTTGTTTCCCAAAGCATGGAAATTATTTAACTATCTCATCATAAGATGATGGAAAAGAAATAATAAGAAAGATGCAAGTTCATTTGTGTAATTAGTTCTCCATGACACATAACTTGTAGCTGAACACATAGAGTGTGATAATTTCCAATGTTTGGATGGACCATCTACTTTTTTTAACCCATGCATCTGGAGAAATAGCCTACTTATATTTTAATAATTGATAACTTAAAAGTAAATTGCAGCCTAACATACGTTAGTAGTTCTGGTAAGATGGTGACGTAGCATAACCATCTCCCAGATCCCATGATGCAGTACATCACTATGCACTTATGTGCATCGACCTCGATGATTCTAACTTGTCTAACCAGATGGAAAACTGCATCAAACTAAATTAGTCGCTTTATGCAAACCTCTATATTGTATAACTTACTATGCTTGCTCTATCTTTTGCAGAACGGAAATATATGAGTGAAGTAGATTGAAGTGAAGATCACATGGAGCACACATGTCTTGAAGCTTTGCATAGGACCATGAAAAAAAGAATTATTATGGATATCAAGTTTTTATTCATTTAATTAGATTTCTTACCTCTAAAAGACCCTGAAAAAAGAATTATTATGTATATTAATTTTTTATTCACCGAGTTAGATTTCTTATGTCTAGAACATGTAATATGTATTTTTGGATACTAAATGTATGATTCCTAAAAAAATTTCACTCGCTGCGATTTGGCACCATGAAACTGGATTTTGTTGAAACAGAGTATCGCCACCAAGTGTTCAAATTGTCGCAATACCTTTCCGCCACAAAAAAGATTGACCCTTGCCATATCTAGTTAATATAGTTAATACCATGAGCGTAGTGGTCCGTGGCAAATAGCTAATGCCTCAAACCAGAAGATGTTGCTATAGGTTATTGCCACGGTTCGCTATTGCCACGAAAGGACGTGCGCCACGAAACATAGGTCGTTGACATAGGTTATTGCCTATGACATAGCTTATTGCCATGACATAGCTTCTAGGTCCCTCCGGGACCTACCCCTATTCAAAAAAAAAAAGAATGCAAGTGTCTGTTTATATCTAAATTTACTAACAACCTGGAACTAATTTTCTGGCCACCTAATTTATGTGTGACTGTTTGAAACTAAATTATTTTCTTCTTATATATCGATCCTGATATCGAAGCAAAGATATTGAAGCAATATACTGCCATAGTGGTGTACATTATCGTATCTTGGCTTCGTAGCCGCGTATGCCATCTGCTCGACCCATAGGCAATGCTGTCAATTACAAAATGAAAACTATCCTTCAGATCGGTCATCGTGTGGTTTTGCATGTGTATTTATTGTTTTCTTTTGTAAGCCTTGAAATGTTGCAGTAATTTGATCGTGTGCGTGTGAGCGTGCTGCCTTTTGGTTGGTGTAGAGGACATGTGAACTTTCACTTCCATGATTTCAGAAGTATAATTTTTCTTTTGGCACAACAGACGCCCTATATATATACCGATGGACACCATGGAGATCCAAGCTCGATCCTATACAAAACCCTCCAAGTGATATGGAGATAGATCATACCTATGTATCGCTCTGTCTACAAAAATTTAGACACTTTGTGTTGTTCAAATTCTGTAGGAATAGGAAATGTCAGAAATAGATACATATATTAGGGCTCATGTGGTTGGAGAGAGAGACAACAAGTGTGGCTCCCACTAGCAACTCCATCAGCAAGGCTCGTGGCTGTGCTGTGTTTAAACCTGAAAGTGTACCGTTGTACCTGTAGTTTCTCGTCCTCTTTTTTTCGATATGGGAGCATGGCACTAGCCTCTGCATCAATAGATGCACACGGCTAATTTATTTATAAAAAGTAAAGAGTATAGCAATATTTTAAGTTTACTGTCACGGATTAGACAAGGTTGATACATGAATCAACCAAAGAAAGGCTAGGCACATAAACAAGCTATCCATTGTCTATCCTATTAATGTGCTGCCACCCAATAACCTGGAAATAGAAGTCATGTGCAACCATCAGTATCCGGTTGCATCCAGTAACAATATCCTCCCGCTGATCCTCCTGGAGGAGAAATGCCCATAATTGGATAAAGTGCGTAGCCCGGCGAATAAGCTGCAAAAAATTAGTTCCCTTCTGTTGTTAAAAATAATATCATTTCGGCATCTCCAAATAGACCAATACAGAGCGGAAACTCCAATACGAATTCTGCCTTTATGTTCCTTCCGCACTCATTTAACCAGTTGCCAAACATATTAGTAATATTAGACGGGGGTGGTATGTTGTATGTAAAATAGACCATGCGCCATACTATTTTAGCAAAAGGACATGCAAGAAACAAATGTTGAATGGTTTCATTAGAGACACAAAAACAACACTTTTGACATTCATTCCACTTACGCTTAGCCAAATTGTCCTTAGTTAGAAGCACCTTGTTATTTAGAAACCACATAAAAAATGTATTTTCAAGGGGATTGGCGAATGGAGTGAAGTGGGGTTTGCTTCGATTTAGATAGGGACGGTTGTTTGGCGGGTAGCTTACTTTGCCGAAATCTTCCAATGACACCTGGGTCCCGCGTTGTCATGCGAAGAGAAATCGTATTTTGCCGACATGTGGGTCATGTGGCGTGTTTTGCGAGCCGGCTAGGGCGCGGAGATGGGGCCCAGCTGCAGACGGCACGCTAAACATGAACCTCGGCTACTTTTGTGAATCCTATACATTTATTTTTGTTTTTGTTTTCTTTCTTTTCTATTTTTATGTTTTTTTATGTTTTTTCTTTTTAGATTCGAATTTTTTTAAATGTTTAAATTTGGAAATATTTATATTCCAAAAATGTTAATATTAAAAAACATTTTCAGAAAATGTTCAATCTCAAAAAAACAAAATTTGAAAAATATTAATGTTTCGAAAATGTTGAAGTTTCGAATTCATTTGTAAACCAACTTGCTTGAGATGTTATCGCAATTTAGTTGTGCGCATCTAAGAGTGCTACCACTTGGTTGGTGTGGACACGACAATCTCCCAATATATATACGACCATGCAGATGTGATTGTATCTATGAAATTTTGCCACCCCAAAAATCTAAGTTCAGTCCTCTTCAAAACTCTCAAAGTGGATATGGAGATAGATGATACACATGTATACTTTATCTACCAAAATATCGAACACTCGTACCGTTAGCATTCTCTGAGAATATGAGACATCGGAAATTCAGATTTAAGATTCATGGGTCTTGATAGGAGGAAGCATAAGAAAGGGTCACACATTTCCAACAATACTTCCTCGTATAAATCCTGAGAAACAACCAAAGAACTCCAACAATGCTACAACCACACCATACATAATTAATGCATTCTACTTAGTTTGGATATGTGCTCGTTGGCAGACTTGCAATGTCAATTCTGTCGGAATGTAATGAGCTCGATCGTTCATTCACCTTGGTGTTTAAATTCTATCGGAGTGTCCATTTACACTTTTCACTTCAGTGCTTCCATAGATCTCCTCTACTCCAGGCTTATGAATAAGCTTCCATGTGACAGTAAGAACAGTGATGCAAACGGGAGATTATGTATATGTAAGCAACACGATTAAGTAACTATTATTCAAAACACCACATACATGACATAAGAAACAAAAAAGATTATATACAACATCAGGAGTAAGAAAGCCTAAAACTATTATAGATACCCATCGCCGTCAATAATCTACCAATAAAGCAAAAATGTTTTTTGGGCCATCTAGACTCTAGAGTACTTGACAACCATCCCGGTCATCATATGTTACAGAAAAAGGTAATGTCTCCAATAATGCCAAATTTCTATGTATAGACAAGAGTCGCTTCAGAAGATACGTATTTCCGACAGAGGTATATGAATCAGAATTGTTTTCTACAAATCCAACTCAGCTGGTTTCAGTACATTACAAGTTGGACTATTACTTCAGCTCAGCCCGATTGAGCGTCACCTCCGTCTTGGCGTCTTCAGATCCTATGGCATCAGACCATCCCACGACCACCTATTTGCGTTCCATTGATGGCTACTACCCGGTGGGTTAGAAAAAGTTCAAAAAAAATCAAATTAAAAAAATTCAAAAAAATGCATTTTTTTGAAAAAGTTCAAGTTTCAAAATTTTGAAACAAAATCATTATTCATAAATGTTTAATCCCAAAAAAAGTTCAAATTTTTGAAAATCACAAGAAAAGAAAAGAAACATGAAAGAGAAAACGAGAAAGACAAAAAAGAATAACATTAGGCCGGCCCAACATACATCCGTCTTTTAGCGGATTCCGGCAAGCCATGTGTCTTTCGAAAACAACTAATCATGTCATCTATTTTTAACCTTCTTAATTTTTATTTTAAAAAATACACCTTGTCTTGTTAGATCACCTAAGAGTGTAGAACATATGGTTGGATCATAGCTCGTAGTCAACCTAGGTTAATCGGACACAAAAGAATGCAAGTGTCTGTTTATATCTAAATTTACTAACAACCTGGAACTAATTTTTTGGCCACCTAATTTATGTGTGACTGTTCGAAACTAAATTATTTTCTTCTTCTAAATCGACCCTGATATTGAAGCAATGATATTGAAGCAATATACTGCCATAGTGGTGTACATTATCGTATCTTGGTTTCGTAGCCGCGTATGCCATCTGCTCGACCCATAGGCAATGCTGCCAATTACAAAATGAAAACTATCCTTCAGATCGGTCATCGTGTGGTTTTGCATGTGTATTTATTGTTTTCTTTTGTAAGCCTTGAAATGTTGCAGTAATTTTGATCGTGTGCTGTGTGAGATTGCTGCCTTTTGGTTGGTGTAGAGGACATGGGAACTTTCACTTCCATGATTTCAGAAGTTTAATTTTGCTTTTGGCACATCACACACCCTAGATAGACACCATGGAGATCCAAGCTCAATCCTATACAAAACCCTCCAAGTGAATATGGAGATAGATGATACCTATGTATCGCTCTATCTACCAAGAATTAGACACTTAGTGTTGTTCAAATTCTGTAGGAATAGGAGATGTCAGAAATAGATACATATATTAAGGCGCATGTGGTCGGAGACAGAGGTAACAAGAGTGGTTGCCACGAGCAACTCCATCAGCAAGAGTGGTTGCCACGAGCAACTCCATCAGCAAGGCTCGTGGTTGTGCTGGACTTCTAGTTCCTCACTCATATGCTCCTCTTTCTCTGGCCTGCCTTGGTGGCGAGAAGAGAAGGATCAGTGGGGTTGTGTGGAAATTTGTGGCTCGGTGGCAGCGATAAGTGTTGAAGCTCGCTGTGCGGAAGCTTCCAAGCGATGTTAAAGTGCGCCGGCACTATCCTTGGCCAGGGAGGGCGCTCCACACCTCGAGATTTGCTGCTCCGAGGATCTACTTCCTCCCGGCCTATGAGCCAAAGCCGAGGATCTCTAATCTCACCATGGCGTCTCACGCTGAGGCAACCCAAGTAGCGTAGTCCCCGGTGTCGTCGACGGTGCTCTCAGATCATGCCAAGGGCAAGGCAGAGAAGAAGGACCGGATTGCGTCTTCAAATTTGTCTTTCTTGCAAAAGTTGAGGACTACTTTGTGTTTTCTATACTTATCAGGTTCCTCTATGTAAAATTACCCCCCGATTAATGGAGCATTTGGGCCATCGTGCCCCGACCCGTTCAAAAAAAAAATCTATCACAAAAGAATGCATGTGCATGTTTATATCCAAATTTACTTAACATTCTGTTAATATTTTTTGGTCACCTAATTTTACGTGTGACTGTTTGAAGCTAAACTATTTTCATCCTATCAATCTACACTGATATTGAAGTAAAGATAGTGATAGTGAAGCAATATACTAGTGTTAATTCCGGTATCTTGGCTTCGTAGCCGCATATGCCATCCGCTCGACCCATAGGCAATGTTGCCATGGTCCAATTACAAAATGAAAACTATCCTTCACATCGGTCACGGCGTGGTTTTGCATGTGTATTTTTTGTTTTCGTTCGTAAGCCTTGAAATGATGCAGGAATTTGATCATGTGCATGTGAGCGTGCTGCCATTTGGTTGGTGTAGAGGACATGGGAACTTTCTCTTCCATTATTTCAGAAGTTTTAATTTTGCTTTTGACACAACACACACCCTATATATACACACCGATAAGCGGCCATGGAGATCCAAGCTCAATCCTATGCAAAACCCTCCAAGTGAATATGGAGATAGATGATACCTATGTAGCTCTATCCAGCAAAAAAATAGACACTTTGTACATTCTGTAGGAATAGGAGACACCGGAAATTCATGTTTAAGGGGCTCTGTTGCATTTCGCATGAAACATAAGAAAGGACCGCAGAGACACAATTCCAACAATATAAGTCCCAACCAAAACGTCTACCCTTGTCGTGATGGCCTTGTGTCCACAAGTGCACCGTGGTCATGATGGCCTTGTGTCTACAATTGCACCGCGGAGACCTGCACCACATAGAATTTGGTGGCTCCATCAAAGAGGTCCACGTCCACGAAGAACACTCTTTGCTTGGTGCGCGTTCCAAGCCCGGCCAAAGGAGTGTGTCGTACGGAGCTTGAGTAGTCCATCCAGTAACGTGTGTAACTTACACATCCCACTAAGCCCGCCTGTCCCTCTACTCTAAGGCCTCGTTTGTTTCCTGTGGAATGGAATACAAACATGGAACCAGACGTGGATTTGGTAGATCTCGTCCCTCTACCCAATCCCCATTAACCCATGTTAATCACTTACCGTTATTCCTGGTAGCCGTTAGGTTAATCCACTTTGGAGTGATTGCAGTTGCCCATCGCCACTTCACTGTCGTATCTGAACCCTTATCTCGCTCTCTCTCGTGGAAATTCATCCAGAGGTTGTATGGGGATGATTTTTTTCCCACACGGAGTTAGTGGATTTCCTCAATTGGATACTTTGCCCAGCGAATCCGGTCCATATCCACATTTGCTGCAACACCAAGGTACCCCACGAGATCTTGCTGTATTTACTCTTCTTCCTGCAACTGTCGGTTCTACCAATTTAGGCATTCACTATGGTCAGCGAGGGCATTTGGAAATTAAAGCTAAGTGATGCAAAGTTCTTGCTTGGAAATTAAAGCTAAGAATCCATGTGTATATTACATATGACAGTGATTGTAAGAGTGTAAGATTCACTATGGTCAGTTACTGCTGATGACCATGGTATTTTTTTTTCGAGGAATGTGACCATGGCATTTGAATCTAATAGCATTTATTTATAACTGTATTGACTAGATTCAGATTGAAGCTGAGTGAAAGTGATTGCAAGATTTTTCGCTGCAGCAGTACATTGTTAAATGTTTGACTTGTTCATATGCCAGGTCTGTTCTAGTCTTTAGAACTCTTTTGTTTTCAAGCTTATATGCCCAGTTTTGGTCTCAAAATAGAGAATTTGTATACTCTCTCTAGCTATTTCTAAGCATTGGGTTCATGCATCTTCTAGATTAAACCGTGCTTCTGAACATTCGTAGTTTGTGATGTTCCAGACTTTCAGCATTTCATCATCCAACTGCTTGTGTTTGCCTGCACAACTGAAAACTGACTGTGTGATAGTAACTGTGTGACTTCCCTTTTGTTTATAATATGCTTTCTGTTGGACAAGTAGCATCAGATATCATCTCCTCACCTGCTCTCCAGATGCTTCTGTAAAATTACAAGTGCCTGCAATCATAGTATGAAATTCTGAATAATCTAGACATCTACTTTCTCTGTTAAAATATAAGACTATCAAATTGAATTTTGATGCTGCTTTTGCTCACCATTCGGGGAAGTCTGCTATCGTCTTGGTTGCTCGTAACACCCAGGGAACTGTTAATTAATCTTCACACCATTTCTTGCTGCTGTTGCATTTTTTGACTTGCTGAAAATCATGATTTTATTGTTTTTCTGTTTTTTATAATGTACTTATTCCTTATTTTTCTTATTCTAGTATGTTGTGTTGCAGGCCAGTATTAGTTGGTAAACCATGTCAACCTCTCAGGATGAGGAATATGATGTTTCTGAAGAACCTATACTCCAAATGTATTTCCCCCCATCATCCCAAGCAGAGCAATTACAGCGAAGGTCTCCAATCATCCCTGTTGTAAGCAGTAACCGAAGGAACCATGTGTTAAATGTCCTAGCTTGTATGTACTAGAGAAACTGGTTTGATTGCCAATTTTTTCAAGAAGGCAATGATAATGTATAAATTGGAAACTACTAGCTTGACCTTTTAGCATGTACAAGTGTCAAATGCCGTAGCTTGACCTTTGAGTTGCACAGACTAGAAACTTGAAATTATATGGAAATGAGTTTTACAAAACAAATCATGTAGACATAATGTATATGCCCAAGCAAACAAGAGGTTCTCAACTTTTTTTTTGGATATTTTGAAGCTTCAGAGATTAGGTGTACTGGGCATACATTCTATGGAAGTATTAGCAATTGATTAAGCAGTAGTCTGTGTAGTGACATGTTAGCCTAACTCATCGATCACCATTGCACTATTCTTATCATAGACATCTCCAGTTTTCCTATTGCAGGGCACAACAAGAACTTCTTTATTTCACAAGCTCATTTCTCATTTCACAAGCTTCAGTATTAGCAATTGATTAAGCAACATTTTTTATAGGGATTTCTTATTGTACATTTGCAGCTAACACAACAGGATCCAAAGATTTCGTTTTGTTCCCCTTCAAATGTCAAGGATCCAACTTCTGAAAGTTCTCGTTGTCATTGCTGCGGCATCTGAACTTCTGGAGCTTTTAAATTTTTTAGAGCATCTCCAGCCGCGTCCCCCAAAACGCGCCGGATTGAGCGTTTGGGGGACGTGTTTCGTTCATGCCGCGTTTGGGGGTCGTCGCTCCCCAGTCGCGTTCCCCAAACAAAATTTCGGAAATTTTAAACTTAACGAGATTCGATTAAGATTCGTCCAAACTTACATAGATTCGAACGAAATTTGATTAAATTTAAACTAAACCTAATCTAGAACCACTTGCGGCGGCCGGAGGCGTCGTAGTACTGCTGGAAGTTGTACATGTTGTCGGTGACGACCTCGCTTGTCGTCGACGGGCTCGTCCTTCACCAAGCCGCTTGGTCCTGCCTCGCTGTCGTCGGTGAGGTCCACCAGCGGCTTGCCGGAGTCGCGGATGGACATGGCGATCGCCGCGTCGAGGTCGCCCCTTCCAGGCATCCTTGTCGTTCATGGACGCCAAGAACGCCGCCTGCAGACATGGGCAGTCCTCGGGGTCGTCGCTGCTAGCAATGAGCCGCTGCTGCCGCTCCGGCGCAGCGCCGCCTGTGATGGTTCCTCCGCTCCTCCTTCACCTCCGGCTTCGGGATGAGGAGGGCGCCGCCGCGCCTCCATTGCTGCCGCCGGCTGCCGCTGCTGCTGCGGCCACGCCTCGTGTTGACGGGCGTCGCCGGCTCCTCCTTCACCTCCCGTTTGGGGACGGTGTAGGGCGCCGACCGGTACGACGAGGACGGCGTTGATCGCGCCGGTCCTGAGGAAGAAGAGTGCGAGGAGGACGAGTACGTCGTCCTCCTCGGCTGCCATTGAGGAGACGGCAGCGGTGACGACGGCATCTACAACCTTGGAGCGCCGTTGCGGATGCCGCGGATGACGTTCTCGAGGGTGCGCCCGGAACGCCCCGGAACAGGGCGCGACCGTCCTTGTTCCAGCTGTTGGGGCCGCCGACGAGCCCGTCGGTGCTGTACATCTCGACGTCGTACTTCGCCTTGAAGTACGTCGTCCACCAGGCGTCGTTGTTGTTGGCCGCCCACGTCGGATGCAACCGCTCCTCGGTAGTGAGTTGAGCCCGACGGGCCTTGATGGCGTCCCTCCATTGGTCCGTGCGCGGCTTCGGCGGCGGGACGCCAATGCCGTTCACGGCCATCTTCCGCCGCCGCAGCCGCATGTCCGGCGGGACGGATACGGCGTGGTGGCGCGCCACGCCCGCACGGTGAGGCTGCCGCGGCTTCAGCCTTGCGCGATCTTGCGGGAGGACGAGCTCGACATTTTTGAGCGGCGAGAGAAGATCTGAGGGGGAGGCGGCGGCGAGAAGGTTTGTGAGCGGTGAGAACGCAGGCGTCTTAAACAGCGGCGGCAGCGGTGGCACGCACAACGCGCGCGGACGGCCACGCGGCATGCACGACGAGACGCGTCCATGCGTCGCTGGAAAACAGGACGCCATTAACGTCGCTTGACCAAAGGTAGGCGACGGGGTTTTTCCCCGACTGAGCCCCGCCACTCCCCGCCGCTTGTCCGCGCCGGAGCGTCCCCGGACGGGACGGGCTCGGGGCGCCGGACACCATATCGGGGCGCGCCGGATAAAAATGGTCTTTGGGGGACACGGCTGAAACGTTTTTTTGGTCCGGCGCACCCCAAATTGCTTTGGGGACGCGGCTGGAGATGCTCTTAAGTGATGTAGTCATGTAGGCTGAAAAATCGACAGATTTATAATTATGGCGCTCTATAAGGGATGACTGCTGAATTTATATTTTTCTATGATGACAACTGTGTGTCAGATTTAGTGTGTGACTGTAAAATGTTTTTGCCTTGTCTTGGCCTGGAGCTTCAGTCGATCAGTGCTGGAGGTTGTACCGTGCACGTTTTCATTACTTGTCCTCGTGGAAGGAAAAATCCATGCCATGGCATCAACTGGTCCTGTCAGTAGCTGACTGCTTGTTTCCTGATCGATCAGTTTTTTACTGAGACAAGTGGGACATCCCATAGGAGCTCTATTAGTTTTCCTATTGAGAGCGTCTTCACGGGGCAACGTATTTCGGACGCCTAAATTATCCGCAAGCGTCTGTTTCTGTCGCCTGGCGGACGCGAAAATAACCGCGAGGCGCAAACTGTCCATTTGCGTTGGGGGCACCCAGCGATCAGACGCATTTTGGAGACCCCAATGTTTTTTTTTTTCTTTTTGAAACCCAAGACTGTGAGGCAACAGCCCCGCAGCAATTTATTACTCCAACTTAAAGAAAGTTATGTACAAAAGGCAAAAAGCAAAAAGAAAAAGAACTATGTACAAAAAGGAAATAAGGCTCTAAGGCAGAGACCTAATCCAGTCTAGCAATCTATCCTTATGCTTCTGTTTGATCCTATATTGCAACAAAGAGATGTCATGAATAAACTTCCCCTTCCACTTAGTGAAAGAGTAAACCTCAGCACTGAAGATCTTCCCATTTCTAAGTAACCAGATGTTCCAACAGGCCAATATGACTACTTCCATGAAAAAAGGTTTAGCAAAACCCTTCCTTGCTCCAGTCAAAACCTGCTGCATATCATCAGTACCTACCCATTCAATCTGTAAATAGTTCCAAACTCTCCTGCTGAAATTACACTCAAAGAATAGGTGAATGCGATCTTCATAATTCATGCCTGGGCAAAGCACACAATGTTCATCATCAGTGACATGCCAGTGCCTTCTCTTTAACAGGTCCCTTGTATTTAGTCTATCAGATAGCAGTAGCCAAGCAAACACCTTATGCTTCATGATACAACATGATTTCCAAAGCCATTTATATACACTAGGTACCTGTATGTGTTCATGAATGTGCTTATAGAATTTAGCCGAAGCATAATGCTCTCCCCAGATATACACCCACTGATCATTGCCCTGTGTCAATGGATTATCATGTAAAATTTGCTTGACCTCCCCCAATTCCTGGTAAGCTTGGACAGACAAAGGCCAAAAGAACCTTGACTCCAAGTCCTCCTCATTATACATATCTACCACAGATGCATTTGGGAAGAGTGCATAAGAAAACAGCCTGGGATATCTTTGGCACAAAGGTAAAGATGAACCATTAACTTTCCAATTATCAGACCAGAATAATAAAGTATCACCTTTGCCATGGATAACAGCTGCTACTCCTCTAAAGTTATCAACATGTTTCATGACATCTCTCCACCAAAAAGAACCACACAGATTCTCCTCATGAGGCACCTTACCCTGATAATGTGCAAACCATACCAGATCAACCCAGGGTAATGCCTTTCTATTATAGAACTTATCCAGAAATTTAATGAGAAGTGCAGCATTCTGCTTTTGAAAGTTGACAATCCCCAAACCTCCTTTTAATTTAGGCTTACATATCAAATCCCATGCAGCTAGTGACTGTTTTGGCATACCATCCTTATCTCTCCATAAACACTGTCTCAAAATTCTGTCCAACTGATTAGTCAACCCAATAGGTAATTGCAAAGAGCACAGGAAATGCAATGGCATAGAGGACAGGGCAGAGTTAATCAGCTGCAAACGTGCCCCTTGAGATAAAAAAAACTAGAGCTGGATGTTAACTTCCTCTCAAGACGACACACCAGAGGTGACAATTCAGTGATTGTTGGTTTAGTAGTACCAACAGGCAGACCCAAGTAAGTAAAAGGCATTTTACCCACTTGACATTGAAACACATCCACCAGCTCCTGGAGTAAATAATCTGGAACATTTATTGGGAGCATCTGAGACTTATCAAAGTTGATTTTTAATCCAGTTGATAATGAGAATTTCCTCAAAGTATCCTTTATGAGCAACAACTGATCCTCATCAGCAGGCAAAATTAGCAGAGTATCATCAGCATATTGAACTATAGGGAAGTCAGGGTCATTTGTGTGAATAGGCAGTGTTAATAACCCTTGCTGTACCAAATCATTCAGGACAGATTGTAGCAGATCAGACCCAAAAAGGTAAAACAAGGGAGAAATTGGATCCCCCTGTCTGACTCCTCTTTTACACTCAAACTGTTTCCCAGGTATGCCATTCAATAGGATAGAAGATGTACCAGTGGATAAGATGATTCTAGCCCAATTTATCCACTTGTCATTAAAACCTTTATGCCTCATCACTTGCAGAATAGCCTCATGCTCAATAGTATCAAATGCTTTGGCAAAGTCCAACTTAAGGAGTATTATTGGTTTCTTAGAGGCATGGCACAAAAAAAGATATTCAAAAGACCAAGCCAAACAATCTTGGATAGATCTACCCCTCAAGAAGCCATACTGATTCTTATGTATACAAGAAAGAATTTTATCTTGTAGTCTATTTGCAGCCAGCTTAGTAAGAAATTTCACACACACACTTGTCAAAGAGATAGGTCTAAAGTCATTGACCTGTACTGGGACAGGCTTCTTAGGCACCAAGGTGATGAAAGAACCATTTATATTCCTTAACTGGATAGACTCATCATGGAAATCAGCAACTAGCTTATAAAAGTCTTTCTTGACAATAGACCAACACTTTTTTAAGAACAAACCATTAAAGCAATCAGGCCCAGGAGCCCTATCTACTGGCATATGCTTAATTATCTCATCCATCTCTGCCTCTTCAAAAGGCTTAGTTAACTCTTGTAGCCCATCCACTTTGTGCAAGATTCTATCCAAATCAAATTGCATGGAAATGGGTTCAGATCTGCCCATCCTCTCCTTATATTCCCTCCAAAATATCCCTGCCTTACTATCATGATCTGTTACCTCATTCCCATCAACATCTCTAAGCATGGCAATAGCATTCCTCCTATACCTTTCAGTAGCCATGGCATGGAAGAACTTTGTGTTATCCTCCCCAAGTTGAATCCACCTAATAGTGCAACGTTTCCTCCAGTAATTACACTCAGCCAGGAGCAAACTATCCAAATGCTCTTTAACAATTCTCCTGAAATTAAATTCAGTTACATACAAAGGTCTCTGCTCCTCCAAAGAGTCCATTGATAAAATCACTGAATTACAATTCTTGATCATCTGTTTTAATTTAGCCATACTAACATGCCACTTCTTCAGGTCATGTCTTAAGGTCTTTAATTTATCTGCCAAAATACCTGAGCTATAATTCTTTTTAGACCCCTTATCCCATGAACTCTTAACACAATCCAAAAATCTAGGCATATTAACCCAATAATTGTCAAATCTAAACAGAGATGCCTTAGGTATATTAGTATCCACATTTAAGACACATGGCACATGATCAGAACCAATTTTAGCTAGAGGGAACACCATTGTATTAAGATAATCAGTTATCCAGTTAGCACTAGTAAAGAACCAATCCAACTGCTCTAATAATGGCTCCTTCTGCATATTGGACCAAGTATAAGCTCTGCCTTTAATAGGTAATTCAAGCAACCCCAAGTGACCAATAATGTCATTAAACAAGAACATGTCATTTATATCCCCTCCAGGCCTGTTCCTATTATCTTGTGATCTCACAAAATTAAAATCTCCCAAAATAATCCAGTTTTCATCAGCTGGAATATGGATATTATAAAGCCAAGACACAAAGTTATCTCTTTCTTCCCCTTGGCAAGGCCCATAGACACAAATCAAATTCCAAGCATCATTATTATGTACAGATGTAAATTCCACTTGCACCCCATACTTGACAGATTGCACCAATAAACCAGAGAATACAGAGGAATTCCAAATAACAATTATACCCCCAGAGGCCCCCACTGATGGAGAAAAAGCAAAATTATCAAACCTTTTGGGGCAAAATTTTCGAATTAGGGACCAGTCAAAAGATTCACATTTAGTTTCTTGCAAGCAAATCACATCACAGCCACTTTCCTCAATCTTAGCTCTCACTTCCCTTTGTCTGTTGTCAGAGTTTAAACCACGAACATTCCAGCAGAACACACGCCATTTCCTCTTATACACCACACTCATATAGAACAAGAGTAAAATACTTCACCAAGCTGACACATAATGTCAACAAAGCCCATAATATAAGAGTACTTTAATAGTTCATACACCATGGTCATACCATTGATAATAATAGAAACTCCCCTGTCATAAACACGTAACACCACCACAAAAGCAACACATGACACCCACACTCCAAAAGCATACCACCAGCAGCAGCAGTACTGCCCTGCATTAACTAACATCTGCAACTTATTCATTGGAAGACTCCTTTCCTTGCTCATCATCAGGACCAGCCTCAAGCTGCTCCTTGCTCAGTTTATCAGGTGCTATCCCCAATGAATGACCCACACTCTGCAACAGAGCCAGAGGGATAGGTGGCACAGGCACTGCCTGCTCCTCATTTCTCTTCACCTCCTCCTTCTGCCCTTGCTGTTGCTCCTCTGCCTCTTTTTCCATTGTCACCAGCAAATTCTTGGCTCTCACCTTCTTTCTGATCTTAGGCTGCACTGCCAACACAGGTGTTGGCCTATACCCATCCAACTTGAGGCAGCTCCTAGTAAATCTCCTTTCTGCAGATTGCACTAGAGGTGCAGTTGCCTTTGCTCTCTTCTTCTTAGCTCTGGGAGTAAGGACTTCATGCTGCAAAAAGCCATGGAAATCCTGTCCTATCTCCACAGTACTAGTCACACTACCTCCAGGTACAGACACCTCCATTTGCAGCCCACCAGACTCCAGGAATCTCTCATAGGACTGAGTCCCCCTTTTCAATTCCAACATAGGCCCAGCCCCAAAGAAATTTCCAGAAAAAGAAAGGGAACAGAGAGTCCCTTGGGCACATGCATACTGAACCAGGAGGGAAGAGCCAGCTGTAAAGCTTGTGCATACAACATATCAGGTGGCAATGCAGGTCCAACCACAGTATGAACCATCCCAATATTAAGTACATTGTGTAGCATCTGCAAACCATCATCTTGTTGCTGTTGCTGTACTTCCATCATGTTAACTGAAGATCCTGAGCTGTCAGACATATTGAGCACCATAGACTCCTGAATATCATGCAGAATCACTTGATCCTGTTCCCAAGCACCAGGTTGCTCATTGTTCACCAGGCCCCAACCATCATGTTGCACATTGTTCCCCAGACCCCAGCCACCTTGCTGTCCATGTGGTCCCCCCTGATTACCTTGTTGGTCATGTCCAACATCCTGCACAGCATCCCACCCAATCTCTGGAAACTGAGGGTTAACAAACATATTGTTATTGGCCTGGAGCTCTCCTGGGAAGGGATGAGGGTTACCATCTGGTGGCATCTGGTCTTCATCAGCTGGCAATGCATCAGCAAACTCTGCTGTGAGAATGTAAACTGGTGCTGTCCAAGATTCTTTGACCCCTCCAACAGTAGCAAATTTCCCAAACACCACATCACGAGGCACCAACTGAGGTGAGGGGAAAGAAGCATAAACCAGAACCCTATCCATGACAGGATCATTATTATTCCAGGTGTGATATTGACCAAATGTAGCAACTGCCTGTGCAATGTCAAAATCATTGCGATAATCTGGATGCACACCGAGAAACATCAACCAACCACGACGAAACCCCAATGTAGCACGATGATTCTGCGGCGCCTCAGCCACATGCACAAACCGCATCAATCTATTCTGAATCTGATATTGCCCATGCTGAACCAAAGCATTAACAGAGTTCGGGCTACTCATCTCGTAGAGCCCCACACCAAACAAGCTAGGCTGAGAAGTTACCACATTGCGCTGCAGCGGCCCAATGAGGAAGTCACGTACTTGTTCTCTCCAGAGCGCCATTGCCGCCGGCGGTGGCACCGGCTCCACCAAGGCAATGCAATAAGAGAGGTGATCGCCGGAGGATCTTGCGCCGGATAGTAGAACGTGCGCGGCAGGCGGGTTGGACCTCCATCGATGATCTCGTGCCCCCACGGCAGCCAAGGTGTTGGATCGACCTCGAAAACCGCCATCGCCTGGGAGGAAGACGGAGCAGCCGAGACAGGGGAGGGATTAGAGTTAATGTGGTCGGAGGGTTGCTGTACGGGCTCCACAAGCTTATCAACCAAAGTAGAAGTCGAATCGGCAGCCCCTGATAAGCACACCTCCTTATCAACTAGCACCCGTGTCGACATGTTAGATGGCTTTTCCTTTTGAACCCAAATCTTACCTTTTGATCTATTTAAGCAATTCTTCCTGACATGACCGTAGCTGTAACACGATCTACATCTTACCTCATTTGTGCAATCTTTAGTAAGATGACCCATATTTAGGCATTTACCACAGGACCAAACTTTATATGCCATATCATCGATCATATTTTCAAAATCATCAACCTCAGCCTGCACATTGCCTTGCGAACCCACCATACCACGAGATGAGCTTTCCTTCTCAACCCCCACACGTTGCTGCTTGCAAGGGTATGGACTTACTGGTACAAATTTTATATTTGGCACAGATGAGGTCACAAACTCTTCAACAGGAGCCTTTTCCTTGTCCTTTACTAACTTTGGATCTTGATAGCCCATACATGCCTCATAATCAATGGAAGGAGCAAAAGAAAGTTTCTTACCAAGCCCATTAGATTTCCCCAAAATTGGCTTAGGCGTAGGCTTCCTCAGAGCAGCTAGGCCATGTTGCAAAATTTTCCTTGAGGGACTAACCATGATCCACTCCTCATCACATTCCTTCCGCCACCTCTGAAATTCCCACTTCCAATTAGGTCCACCACGACCCCAAAGATGAAAGAAACATTTAAATTTCTCACAAGAGAACTTCCTCAGTTTCAGAATATGAAAACCCACATCTTTACACGACACACAGAAGGAAAAAACTCGATCTCGTATCATAGAAGCCTTTAACTGTCCACAATACCCACCAAGAACAGCCTCCAAAGCTATGCCAACTGAATCATCCTCTAATTTAAAAGATGCACGTCCAAAGGAGACCACCATAATAAAATTACCAGAGCGAGCTCTAGGATGAACCTCTGTATTAAATTTAGCACGAATATCCTTAGCAAAATTAATGCCATGTGAGAAATCCAGACCCCGAAAAAGAGCTGCCTGAACTGAGCTTGCCGAAGAGAAATCCTCTTGCCCTTTAATTCCATTCACAGCTGTCTTCGTGAGTAAAGGCAAGATTGTATCATTTGAATTCTCAGTGCTGCAATCGCCAACATGAATATCATTAATAGCCCCCTCAGACATGATCACATCCACTGCCGGATTAGATTTAATTAATTTGCCCAAACGGACCACGTGCTTAGAGAAATGAATTTTTGCCCCAGCATGGAACATATCCCTAGACGACATACGTTGACATCCAATGGGTGCACTCCTTGCGTCAAATAACCGCAGAAAATTATCCTTGGACAAACTGAGGGAACCATCATAGAATTTCATACGCCCTCTATCAAGATCCTTAATTGTGGAATAGGAGATTTTCCACAACTTCACCAAATCCGTGAGATCATGAGCACTAGACTTATCAGAGTGCAAGACATCATCAGATCCAGGATTCTCAGGGGGGGAAAGAATGCTGTGATCCACCAATGCATGAAATGTAGAGAATTCCACGATAGATCCAACTTCCAGGGCATCCTCTTCCTTCCTCAGAAACTTACCAATGATGGGGGTGCCTTCCGCATCAACCAACACGATCCATCTCTTGGCCGGCCAAATGTGCAGCTCACCATCCAAAAGATTACGAACACCAGAATCCATGTCTTCGACCGACATGTAAGACACGTTCCAGATCCATGCAGGAGAAGACATGGCAGAGACGGGAGAAAAGCCAATTACCTTGACGAGGGGAGAGAGAGGAACCTAATGAGCGGATCAGATGGATCCGATCACCCAAGACTCTCCGGCGATCACCGACGGCAAGGCCTAGGGTATAGGTGGGGGATGAGTCGCCACGTCGCCATCTCTTGTTTCCCTTATTATTGTAAGCAATTAGCTCATATGTTTTGTTCTTTTTCTTCTTTTAAGAACCTTCCAATTTCTTCATCGGTTGTAGTGATCATGCCATGCTTTGTCAAAAACAAATGCAAAAACAAGTTATAGTGATGAAGAACAAACGCGAAAACAAACATATTTTAAACTAATTCTTGACCTTCTTGTTAGAAGGCCCCGCCTCGTCGAATCGAACAAGTTTAAACATATTTAACATACATACTACTAGAAACAACACGGAAACAAACATATTTTAAACTAATTCTTGGCCTTCTTGTTAGAAGGCCCCGCCTCGTCGTCCTCAAGACGCGCCTCTTGCTTGTCACCTCCTCCTCCTTCGAAGAGGTACTGCCGGTCGACGCGTCCGACGAGCTTGAGTTCCAGTCCGACGACTGGTCATTGGGGTCTTCCTCGCCGTCCGTGAACGGACGACGAGGCTCCGCCTCCGACCTCGCCCGGGCCCTTGCCTCCTTCATTGTCGCCGCCGCGTAGTCCGCAGCCTCCAGCGCCTCCAGCCGTGCCCACTTGGCGTCGGAGTCCTCCTCCTCCTCCTGGCCGTCGAGGCCAACGGCGCCGCCCTCCTCCTCACCCTTCGTCGGCGGGGAGCTAGGGTTGCTGGGTGTCGCAGCCCTATCCCACCAATGCCGCCATCCCGGCGGCTTTCCCTTGATGTCCGTGTCCTATGGTAACGACAGGTTGCTCATGGTGGCTATGCGGTGTTAGAGAAGAAGAAGAATGGCAGCCGATTGGACGTGAATTAGAGTAGGCACAGGGGTTATATTCAGCGGGGATTAATGGCGGTGCGTATAACGAAGAGGCCTACGGTTGCTCTTCCGCGACGGTTCGGCTCTCCATTCTGGCGGTTGGCAGGTCGATCGACGATGTTGCCACTCCGGCGGTTGACCTCCCCGGCAGTTGCTCTGCTTTAATTCGCGTCGATCGAGTCAGGGTCGCTGCCAGGCGGGCCCGTGGGGGGAAGCGAGTGGACGCTCGACGCGATCGCGCAGCGTCCGCGAAGACGCAGACGTGCCGCATATTTGCTCCGCGTTTGCGTCTCCGCGGATGTCCCAGACACGATGCGTCGCCCCGCTGGAGCAGGGTGCAGACGCATTTCCGATCAGCGCGGATGCAAACGATCGTGCAGCGTCCGTTTGCATCGCCCCGTTGGAGATGCTCTGACGGGATAACAGGAGGTGGGGTAGCGGGATAAGAGGGATGTGAGAGAGTGGGAGGCACCTCCCATTCCCATCCCACCTGAAATCCTATGTGTAAGGGCCTAGAGCGCATGTTGCTGTGACGGCGCTGCTGGTCCACCACACCATACAAAGAGCCACTACACCATACAAAGAGCCTAAACATATTTTAGTAGGTGGGCAGCTTGTCACTGTTTCCGCAATGGTGCTATATAGAGCAGGGTCCTTGGCTAGTTATTCCTATCATGTATTATTTTTCACGAAAACGCAAAAAACAGTATATTCCAATGCATTGATAGAAAAGAAGGTGTCTGCTGTCTTCTGAGGATGGGTGGATCGAGGAAAAGTACATTGTGGATATAGCGCTGGAGTTGTTCGCACTCGTCAAACGGCAACCCTAAAAGCGTCGCTGTAAGCCCACTCGCTCATTGGTAATATGTACAGCTGTGGAGCTGTCTCCGCAGAGTGCGACTCATGGATGTGTCATACACCCTTGTCTAGCAATGGACTCTGGATCCTGCTACAACACCCCATTCCAAGGTGCGCACTCGGGGATCCTGGAAGTTTAACTGGAAGACGTGGGCGTCACCTAGGGTTTGCTTGTCCGGTTTGCTTGTCAGGACATATGTACGGGTGAGCGGCTCTCGCGGCGTGGCCTTTCGCACCAGCCGAGATGTTTGTTATATGACCAATCAGTGGAGACTATATGGTGCATATCCTCACGAGCTGCCCTTTCTCTCGACGATTTGGCACAAGGTACTGTCATGGATTCGAACTACGATAGGACCCCAATTGTCTAGGATGACTTCAAGGAGTGGTGGTCATGGGTGGTGCGGGCCACTCCCTGCTCGATGTGCAAAGGAACTTCGTTGCTAAGCATGCTCATAGCTTGGTGGATTTGGAAGCATTGGAATGGCGACATCTTCAACAACACCTGGCCCTCGGTTTCCTCACTAGCCGACACGATTAAAGCCGAAGCAAGATCGTGGGTAAGCGCAAGGGCCTAGCCACCTTCTCCCTAGTTAGCTTTCTAGGTTGAGTTGTATGTTGTATTGTTGGTCCTTTCTTAAACTTATACATATGTACGTCTGGTTATGGTGGCATGTCGACCTAATGAGCACGTCCAACCTACAAAGATGAGCTAACTGTTTAAAAAGTGTAAGATTTGACACAAGTTTCACTAGATGGTGTAATACGGAGGAATTTTCATTAAACCTGGCAATTGGTGTCACAAATATCTTTACTATTAAATTGCAATAGGTGACTGCCTAGTGTCACAAACAGGCCAAACGAGTCACAAACTTTTCGTAGGCCCAATATCTATGTACAGATATACAAACAGCCCAGGCGCCCCAACAAACAGAAAACTAGCAATACGTAAGAGAAAACCAGCGACCACGTGCTATATACAAACACGTACGAGACAGATCCGTGGTTTGAGATCTTAGCCAAACCCGTGATGGACTCCATTGCATCGGCTGTGGTGCACGCGTGGTCGATCTCAGATGCTTTTGGAAACTATAGGTCGATCACATAGAGTCCTACAGGCTTCCGTATGACGCCCCTTTCCGAGCTCTCAGCCCTGGTTATCTCTCTATATATATACACCTAAGATGGAGGAGACGAGATCGACCACAACAAAAACTACACGAGGATATGATCATCGATCGAAGATACGACGGAACGGCGCCTCAAGATGCTACAGAATAATATCCTTGGAGCAGTGCCGGCTGGCATTCATCGCAAGCTCGTATGGGATTGAAGGCCAGCCTCGGACACGATTGAGGCGAGCCTCGGGGTCGATCTGGACGAATCCTTCCACCATGGCCTCGTGGCTGGCCAACATGTTGCCGTGGTTCAAGGACATAGTCGGCGGCGCCTGCTTTGGATCCTTTCCTACCGCCTCCGAATTGCTGGCCTAGGAGTCTAGGGCAACGTGACTTGTGAGCGCAAAGTTTTTTACATGGATGAAGAGATGGCAATCAACGCCAGGCTTGACGAGCGAAACTGTTCTGACGGGGCGATGCTTACCAGCCCGCGCTCATGAAGGTTGTGGGCAACAGGAACATGTAGCAGATTCGGAGGAGTAGGGTGCTGTGGTGCCGCTGCATGACGGTCCATCCACATGTGCTGAAACGCTCTTGACGTGCATCGGTACGTGTTGTGTTTGTATGTTGCTGCTTTTTGTTGCTCTATTGAGTTAACATGAGGCAGGGAAGAAACGAGGAGACATCAAGTTTGATTATTCAAGTAATAAATGTATCCTCAAATCAGCTTCATGGTGGAACTTTAATGCATGATTATTACCTATCATTCAATTTGTTATTGGTAAGAGTAGGATGACTCCAAAACTTTATGAAATGAAATGAGATTACAATCCTCATCATATATTGACTCTGTTTGGAATAAATAGAATACTGAACTTTGCCATCCAATCAAGATTACAAGCTTTGACAGGAGCCATTGATGTAGCAAGAAAAAGAAATTTCTAAGACGGATTCACGAGGAAAGACAGAAATTCTGACGCTGGCCAAAGGCCAATGCGTACTGTTATCAAAAAGACCTCGCGAAGTTCTTAACCTGGGTACTCCTCCTGTTGGTTGACTCAAAACTAATGAGGATGGCTCTTTTCTTTCTGAAACAGGTACTGCAAGAGTGGGTGCCATTATCGCAAACACGAGTGTCGAGCCATAGCTGATGCTGGGCGAATGTTGACCAACTGGTAATGCGCAAGAATGCTAGCAGCTAGCTTGACTAACTAACAACCTAGGGTTGTCACAAAGATAAATTTGTATTGGATGCATCTGAACCGGGGAAGCGGGTTTTACAAGTGATTATTAGTAGAAAAACTCTCAACAATACAAATATAAGCAAGAAAGTCAATCCATAGCAGCCCATGGGCATATGTGCTAAAAATAATAACAAGAAAATGTCTCGCAATAGTTGGTAAGCAGCAACGCGCGGGCATAGTGCTAGTACAACTAGAGGGTATAAGGCGGAATCTGCTCTCCTTTTGTAGTGACAGGGATACTTTGCATATGGAGAGAATAAAACATGTACACTATACTTTGCATATGAACTGGCATCTCTGCTTTTTGCAGACCTGACATAACAGATAACAGGTTGATAGGTTCTACATAATTGATTGGAGAAGCAAGCATTTTATTGCCAAAAATCATAATTTACATCCAAAGACGGGAGTACTGGACGGATGTAGTATGCATTGCATACATCAAGGTAGTTTCGACATCCAGAACGCTACATCAGAAAACAAGAATGCATGCTTTGACACTGTAGAGGTGTTAGTGACGCGGTTCATGGTTTGCAGCTCTCCCTTTTGAGAGAACTTGAGCCAAACCCCAAACGTGATGATGTGGAGAATGCAACCATCACAACCTAAGGCATCATCTCCGTCGTGTAACACACACACTCGACAAGGCAAAACTTTTTGTGGTTGCCCACATGCGTGAGAGTGGCCATTGGTGTCGGCAATCGGGTGCTAGGGGGTTGCAGAGCAACCTTTCCTAGAGCATCTTGCAGTCCGGCTGCCTTGTGCTGGAACAAGAGGCAATTTGGCAAGAGCAAATATAGCCAACCCATGCATCCAGCATTGTGTCAAAGTAGCAATGGTCCACTGGTGGTGTTTCGTGTCTAAGGAGAGATAAGTTTTAGGGTTTCGGGGTAGTGCTGCTACCCCTCAGGATCTCATATATATACACGTACGGGTACAGTCCATACGGAATACAAAACAGTCCGGGATGTGTACGTACAGCTTACGGACATTACATTGTTAATACACCCCCTCAATCTAAACTAGTGGATACAAGATTTAGATTGGTACTAAAACGATGTAGCATTTGTTTAGTGGCTGGTTTTGTGAATACATCAGCCAACTGATCCTCAGAAGAAATAAACCTTATCTTCAAAGCGCCATCAGCAACCCGCTCGCGCACAAAATGAAAATCAATTTCAATGTGCTTTGTCCTAGCATGGAACACTGGATTCGCTGCAAGATAAGTAGCCCCTAAATTGTCACACCATAAAATAGGTGTACGCTGCCGAGGAACACCAAGTTCTTGGAGTATCGATTCTACCCACATAGCTTCAGCAGCACCGTTTGCAAGAGCCTTATACTCTGCCTCTGTACTGGACCTTGAGACAGTAGGCTGTTTCTTAGAGCTCCACGACACAAGGTTAGGTCCAACAAAAATGGCATACCCACCAGTGGAGCGACGGTCATCAACATCACCTGCCCAGTCAGCATCTGTAAATATACTAATGCCCATAGCTGAAGATTTTCTAAACTTCAGCCCTGTGTCCAAAGTTCCTTTGACATATCTCAGAATACGCTTCACAGCTTCCCAATGTACCTCAGTAGGCTGAGACAGAAACAGACACACTTTGTTGACAGCAAAAGAAATATCCGGGCGAGTGAGAGTCAAATACTGGAGACCACCAACAATGCTACGGTACCGGAAAGAATCTTCAGTACCTAGAGTTGTACCAGTATCGCGAGAAAGACGCTCTGTCGTCACAAGAGGCGTAGAAGTAGACTTGCAATTCTCCATGCCAACTTTATGTAAGAGATCAAGCGCATACTTGCGTTGAGTCAACGTCATGCCCCCAGAATTGCGAGACGCTTCAAGACCAAGGAAATACGCCAGAGGACCAAGATCCTTGATGGGAAACGTGTCAGAGAGAGCTTGAACAAGCTTATCAACAGCTGCAGAACTGGAGCTAGCAATGACAATGTCATCAACATAGACAAGCATGTAAAGATGAACAGAACCCTGAGAGAACACAAACAGGGACGTGTCGGCCTTGGACGAGATAAACCCCAGCTGATGCAAACGAGAACTTAAGCGAGCATACCAAGCACGGGGTGACTGCTTCACACCATAAAGCGCACGTTGAAGCTTGCAGACATGAGACGGAAAGCGCGTATCCTCAAAACCTGGCGGCTGCTGCATGTACACATCCTCTTGCAGATACCCGTGAAGAAAAGCATTACTCACATCAACCTGGCGAAGAACCCAGCCGCGAGAAACCGCCAATGAAAGAACTAGGCGAACCGTGGCAGGCTTGACGACTGGGCTGAAAGTTTCGCCATAATCCAAACCATGCTGTTGAGTAAAACCACGAGCAACCAGACGAGCCTTGTGCTTCTCAATAGAACCATCAGGCTTGTGCTTTGTTTTAAACACCCATTTGCTCCCAACAATGTTGACACCAGGAGGTCGAGGCACGAGAACCCAAGTGCGAGTCTGACAAAGGTCAGAGAACTCATCAGCCATAGCAGATCTCCAAGCAGGTTCACGGAGGGCATCACGGTGCGAGGTAGGGGCAGCAAACAGAGCAGGACGACGCACATCATAGCGGACGGTGCCATCGGTGTAAGCCTTCTCGCGCCGAGTATGACCACGGTGACGGGTAACCATAGGATGAGCCGGTGCATGAGACAGGCTAGACGGAGGCGCACCAGATGAATCGCCAGAAGAAGGCGCGCCAGGCAATGAGACAGCCGACGCGGGCGCGTCACCAGGCGAGGCACCGGGCACGCCAGGTGAAGCAGCAAGCCCAGGCGAGGCACCTGAGGCACCAGGCGCGGCAGGTGAGACCACAGGCGCGGGAGAGTCAGGCGAGGACGGGCCCTGAGGCGTTGATTGCTGCCACACAGGAGGCGACGGAGTAGTGCCGGGGGCATGGGACGGCGTGCCCATGCCATGCACGTCACTCGTGGACGTGCTGGGGACGTCGAGCACGGGAGCAATGGCAGCATCGGAAGCAGCGAGGTCCGACGGATCCTGCACAGCATCAACAGTGGCTACAACTGGAATGTCAGTAGTAAGGTAAGACAAGTCATATTTTTGCATATGGTCACTAGTAGCCGGTTCAGATGTCGGATAGGTAATAGCCTCATACAAAGATGGAAGATCTATCTTAGCACCGGGAGTGGCATAGGGAAAAACAGATTCATCAAATACAACATCGCGAGAGATGTAGATGCGACCGGTAGACCGATCTAAGCACTTATACCCCTTATGCATAGCACTGTAGCATAAAAACACACAAAGTTTGGACCAAAACGCAAGCTTGTGTGCATTATATTTGCGCAGGCTAGGCCAGCAAGCACAGCCAAAAATACGAAGGAAATCATAGTTAGGCTGGATGTGAAGAAGCCGGAACATAGGCGTCTCCTTGTTCAAGACAGGTGTAGGCATGCGATTAACTAAATAACATGCAGTCAAGAAAGCTTCATCCCAGAACCGGAGAGGTAGGGACGAATGAGCAAGGAGAGCGAGACCAGTTTCAACAAGGTGACGATGTTTGCGTTCAGCAACACCGTTCTGTTGAGAGGTATGAGGACAAGACACCCTATGAGAGATGCCAACACGCTGAAAATAGCGATGAAGGCGGTGATACTCACCACCCCAGTCAGACTGGATAGCTTTGATTTTGCCATTTAGGAGACGTTCAACATGGGCCTGAAAGGCATAGAAAACTTGCTCGACATCAGACTTATGTTTCAGGAGATATATCCAACAGAAGCGAGAGTAGTCATCAACAAAACTAACATAGTATGTGTAGCCACCAGAAGAAGCAATGGCCGGTCCCCAAACATCCGAATGAATTAATTCAAGAGGCATAGTAGAAACACGTTCAGAAGCAGTATATGATAACTGGTGGCTCTTGCCACACTGACATGCATCACAGATAGAAGAAGACTTGTCTGAATTTAACACAGGCAAACTATAAGTTTTAACAATTGTCTGAACTATATTATTGGACGGATGACCGAGACGCTGATGCCACTGGGACGGCGAGACCTTGACACTGGAGCTAGCATGGCGAGATGAAAAAGAAGCTGACGCTCGATTGACTGGAACTGGGTATAGGCCCCCCTTACTTCTACCGTGAAGAAGGATTCTCCTCGTGGCCTTGTCCTTGACAAAGAAAAAATCACAATGAAATTCCACAAACATAAGATTATCAGCAACAAGGCGGTACACGGAAAGAAGGTGCTGGCTAATTTGAGGTACGTGAAGGATGTTTTTCAGGTGAATAGAAGAACCGGCTAAAGTAGAATGACCAATATGTGAAATAGACAAACCTTTACCGTTAGCCACTTGAACATTGTCCTTCCCAGTGTAGCGCTCGTGCACGTGGAGGCGCTCGAGATCATTGGTAATGTGATCCGTTGCCCCGGAGTCCATCAGCCATGGCGGGAGACTGTTGTTGGAGGTCGTGGAGGCGGCGTTTCCAGAGCGCCGACTGTTGTTGTTGCGGATAAAGTCCTGGTTGAAGCGGTTCTTGCAATCAAACGCGTCATGCCCCCAATATCCGCAGAGTTGGCACTGCGGACGCTGCTTCTTGCCACGGCGGGCGGACTGCTGCTGATTACCACCGTTGCCATAGCCACCAGACTGCTGCTGGTCGGTACGGCCTTGGCCCTGCTGGTAGGAGTTCCCAGAGGGACGCCCCCCGCCGGACTGAACGGGGGAGTAGTCGGAAGCACGCGGCCGGCTGTTGTTGGAGTAGGAGCCGGCCCGGGAGGCGGCATTAGCCGCAGAGGTCCACTCGTCGTCCTGCGTCTGCTGAGTCTGCATGGAGTCGAACGAGAGGATGCCGGAGTAGAACTCGGCGTAGGGGACGGAGCGGTTCCCCATGGTGAGATGACCGGCGATGGCGTTGAAGGCTTTGCCGAGACCGGTGATGATGTAGTCGACCAGATCATCGTTGGGGACGGGCGCGCCGGCGATTGCCAAGGTGTCGGCGATGGCCTTCATCTTGTGCATGTACTGGCAGGCGGTGAGGTCGTCCTTACGCAGCGTCGTGAGTTGCCGACGCAGATGGCGGATGTTAGCGCGACTTTGGGCGCCGTACATGGTGTGGACGGCACTCCACACGGCGGCGGCGGTTGTGCAGCCTATGAGCTGACACGCGATCTCCGGCTCCATGGAACCGAGGAGAAGCCCAAGCACCCGCTGATCGGTCGTCCACCATCGGGTGTAAGCGGGATTGGTGACGTCCACCGCATCGTTGCCCGTGCCTTGCGTGATTGTCTTGGCGGGAGCCTCCTCAGTACCGTCGAGGTAGCCGTGAAGGCCAGCGCCGGACAGATTGGGGAGGGTCAGGCCCTTCCACAGAGTGAAGTTCGTCGCATCCAGGCGCACGGCAGGCGCCGAGATCGACGCGGGCGGAGCGACGGGGAGGGCGCCAATTGAGCTCGAAAGCTGTAGAGCTCCGGTCGATCCCATGGCTACGCGGAGAGACTCGCGTGAGGGAACACGACGACGGAGAGGCGACGCGGAAGAACTCGCGTCGAGAGCGGTGGCGCAACGGAGCGGGAGGGCTCGTGCGGCGGCTCTGATACCAAGAAAAGTTTTAGGGTTTCGGGGTAGTGCTGCTACCCCTCAGGATCTCATATATATACACGTACGGGTTACCCGTACGTAATACAAAACAGTCCGGGCTGTGTACGTACAGCTTACGGACATTACATTGTTAACAAGGAGAATGTCTGAATGTGTGAATGGGGACTGTCGTACTTTTTTTTGGTAAGCCAATTTGCATGGCATGTTATAAAAATTTGGTTGTCTGCATCTGAACGTGTTGACATTTAGGTTGGTGTAGAGGGCAGGTGGATTTTCTCTTTCATTATTTAAAAAGCTTAATTTTTCTTGTGGCACAAACCCTGCTCCCATATATACGACCATGCAGATGCAGTTGTGTATATGCATATGTTGTGTTGCCTCCCCCGCCATAGCCCATAAAAAAAAATCCAGCCCACTCCCTCTCTAGAAAACTCTAAGTGAATATGAACATCGATGATAAAGTAGACACTTGGTACTATTAATATTCTTTAAGAGTAGGAGATATCAGGAATTCAAGTTCAAGGGGAAGGAGCCATCTTCGTAGTAAACATAAGACAAGAACACGCAGTTCCAAAAATACTATCTCTAGTAGAACACATCCTTCAGAATTACTGAGTTATCCAAAAGATAAACAATCAATTCTTCTGTATGTGCCGCTTTCTACCAGTCATAAAAGATCTCTTCGGGGTCACTTTTGGACCTCGCCGTGTCTTTAGTCTCGTTACATCTTGAAAGGGAATACGAACACTTGTGCTTAGTTTGGATCTGTACTTCCTAGCATAAGTTAACAGACTTATGGTGCCAATTTTCCCGGGAATGCAATGAGCTTGAACCTTCACTGCTTCAACTGTATTTGAGCATCGTTTCACACTTCTTCACTTCAGAGGTACAAGAGTAAATTTTTGCTCGTCTACTATATGCTGAAAAAGATTTTCTGTGAAAATAACTCGTGATGCTAACAGGAAATTATGTACTAGCATATACAAGCATCATGATCAAGCAACTAATATTCATGAAATAAGCAGCATATAAATGACATGGGAGATAAACTTCTATACAACTGAAAAGTAAGAAAGTAAAACTATCATAAGATACATAGCCATGAAACATCCATCAAAAAAGCCAGCAAAGTGTTTACCTGCTGCTTTTTCTTTAGACCATCTTGAGTGTTCTTGGCCATCCCGGTCAATGTTTGTTACACAAAACAATTTGGGTTCTCCAGTAATGCCAATCTTCTAATTATATGACAAGAGTCGGTTGATCAGATTTGTACTGCCAGCAGAAGTATATGAATCAAATTGTTTTCTACTAATTCAGCAGCCGGTTCAATACAATACAAGGTCGGACTACACCAAATACTTGCAATTTCTATATGAATTATTAAGCACAATGTTAAATGTGCAGTAAATAGTAGTAGGTCATAAGCAAATGGTACAAATCAAACAACCTCACCAGTCAGGCAGTCACCACTAACAAATTTAAAAATTAATATTATCACCTGCATAAGGTGCTAAACTGAGCCAAATATCAAGTTATCACTGACTTAAGAACTTGCCATGTTGTCCACAAGCCGGTCTTCATGCAGCTGATCCATGAAGCCTTTTGCAAACTGTATTTCTTGCTCTATTAGATTGTTTCAAGAAAGCGCTTTATAAATTCCATCAACATGTGGTTTGTACATTATCCATAGGGAACAACTTTTGTGCTTGGACTTAGAAGCCACAACATTAGTTTTACAAATTAGTTTGTAAACATATTGGTTTATTTTTTTTCTGCAGTGATAGAACTATTTTTATGCTTATCGAGAGGACAGAACATGTAAAAGAATTAGAAGGAGAAAAATCACACAAAACCTTCTAGTTCTTGAATACTGTCATCTCAGCAGTTCGCAGCAGGTTCTACACACATTTACAAGAGAAACTAGCTTTTTACTGCCAGAAATCATAGTTAACATCCAGAGATCTGGAACGACATACGCATTGCATACAAGCCAAAACAGTTAGTTCCTACATCCAGATCGCTACATGAGAAATTATGTCATAAGTTTATACAAAATATATGTCATATAAATGATGTCTTTACTTTATACAAGAAAATATATTAATTACACACAAGGAAATCAATATCGATAGATATATCATGAAATATGTTTCCATGATGTATTTATCGATATTGTAGATGCAAACACTTTTTCATAATCAGACTGAAACTTTTAAAATTGGTAGGGCGGAACTCATATTCCTGGATAATTAGGAAGTTCTAAGTAAAAAGTGTTATATAGCGACTTTAAAAAAATAGTACTACTATTTTTATTCATGTGATTTTGGGCGCTTCTGAAGACATCATATCTCCTGGTAGTAGGAATAAAACAGTACCACCTTTTAAACAACAAAAAGTAATTGATACACTCCAAGAATAAGACCATCTCATCTCATCTACGTGTTCATAAGACGTAAAGTTCATGTATCTCTAGATCCATTTCTCCTCTTTTATTGTTACATCCAGAACGCTACAGGAGAAAACAACGGAGCATGCTTTGACACCGTATAGGAGTTGTGTTATCACCAGTATTTGACCAAGCCAGAGGTGGGCCGCGATCAAGACGAATTTGAAGATATATGCGTGGAGAGATATGTAAATCGGCCTTGTGTATCAAGTTTGGGCTAGTTAGCCCGTGTATCTTTACTTAGTAGGTTACGTAGAGTTTGTCTCGTGCACGGTTTAGTGCACGCCCGCATTAGAAAGTCCCCTGGACTATAAATATGTACCTAGGGTTTATGGAATAAACAACAACCAACGTTCAACACAAACCAATCTCGGCGCATCGCCAACTCCTTCGTCTCGAGGGTTCCTCCGGTAAGCATCATGCTGCCTAGATCGCATCTCGCGATCTAGGCAGCACTGCCTAGTTGTTCATGCGTTGCTCGTACGAAGCCTTTTTGATGGCGAGCAACGTAGTTATCGTAGACGCGTTAGGGTTAGCATCGTTCTTAGCATCATATGCTCGCGTAGTGCAACCCTTGCGCGTCTAGCCGTCCTTGTGCCTCATCATGGGTGCAGGGGGCGGCACCCCGCTTGATCTTTATCTAGTAGATCTGATCCGTTATGGTCGCTCCTTGATTCATCAAGGATTAGTTTAATATCTGCAATAGTTAGGCCTTACAAAGGGTTGGAGGATCCAGCGGCATGCGGGTGTAGTTTGCTGCCCCTAGACAGGACGTTCCGAGGATCAACCTAGTGTTGGTTTTAGGCCTTGTCTAGGGCTGGCTTACGTTTACCGTGCGTGAGCGCGAGGCCCAATCGTGAGTAGGATGATCCGATTATGCGGTGAAAACCCTAGATCGTCGTGGATCTTATACGCTGTATATTGATCAAGCAGGACCACCATATATTCGGCCACCTTGGACGAATCATGGGTGGATCGGCTCCCTGAGCCGATTCACAGGACAGCGAGAGCCGATCGAGGCTCGTATTTAACGTGTACGTGTGTGCCCTGCAGGAAACTAAGCGAGGCATCATCCACACCTTCCTGACCAGGTATAGGTCAGGTGCACGCCCTGCGACCCAGCATCGGCGCGCGACCAGGAGGCTTTGCGGGCCGTCGCTCGGAGGGGGGCCAGCCGCAGCCCTAGTCATTCCCGCTCTACCGTGTTGGCCGTCGCTGCCCGCCGGTGGGTTTCGACGCCAACACATTCTCGCACGCCGGTGGGACACATCTTCAACGACAACCATCTCGCCATCCACATCAGAGATGGCGAAAGACACCATACCGTCTTCATCGAAGTGGCAGAAGAAACTCCGGTCACGTACGGGGATCTCAGGCGAGCTCAAGAAGAAGTACGACGAGATCAAGTCTGCCCTCGAAGCCGACCGGCTCGGCTCCACGGACCCGCTCCCATGGCATCGAGATGGAAGGGGTTCACACCGAAGCGCGCTTGATGGAGTGGACCTGTCCACCCCGTCCGAGAACGCACCAGGTCGCTGCGTCAGGAGATCAACTTCATGGTGGCTCATTCGCTGCACCGCCATTCGAGAGCCTGGTGAATACGTTGGAGCGCGTCGCCGCGTGATCCAGATCATGAGCCACCGGTACTCTCCGTCAGGACCAGCCCTAGGGACTCACCAAGGGGAGCGGCTCCACTCCCGTCCACCACTGCCATTCGCGTTGGCAGCGCCCGAAGCGCCGAACTCATCGGCTTTTGTCGTCTACAAGATTGGTGGTGACCCCGGTGACTACCAATTCCTACAAGACGCGCCCAAGGAGGTCCCGCACGGGTACGCATGTGCATCGTGCGGACGCACACAGGGCACCCTCGAACCAGGTTGCCATAGCAGGACTGGGCAGGGAACGTCGGAGGCAGACCCGAGAAGCAAACGTGGCTAGCTAAGTACGCCACCCCGACAAAGCTCCCGAGCCCAGCTCCCGCTTGGCTCAGAACCGAGAAACAAGCATGGCTGGTTAAGTACCCCACTCCGACGAACCTTGGGTTCGGCACTGCGTCACGGATCAAATTTGTACGATCCTGAAAGATCAGTTCGGCATGATGCCGAAAAAAAGACGGCTATACCAAGCCGTACCCCAATGAGCGCAATGATCCCGCTACCACCCAAATATCGCTCCCGGACTTCACAAAGTTCAGCGGGTCAGATGGTTCCAGCTCCATCGAGCATGTGAGCCGATATTTGGCGCAGCTGGGCATGATCTCAGCGTCAGACGAGCTGCGTGTGAGGTACTTCTCACAGTCCCTCAGGATCGGCTTTCGGTTGGTACACTTCGCTGCCACCGAACTCAATCCAGACCTGGAAGCAGTTGGAAGAGCGGTTCCATGAGCAATATCACTCGAGGCTTCCGAGGCTGGCATTGCCGATCGCACAAGTACGGCGCGAAACGATGGAGATACATCCAGCGCTTCAGGACCGTCAGAACCGATGCTATTCGGTTCACGTAAGCGAAAAAGAAGCATTGAGTTGGCGGTGGTGGGTCTATCATCATCGATCAAGGAAGTGGCCTCCCAAGCGGACTATCCTTCATTAGCACAGTGGCGCAAGTTCAGCATATGAACAACGCCACCCGGATATCTACCAAGATAAATTCAAGCGTAGTTACCATGGTTGACGCAGGCGAAGATGAAGGTCCACGGAGCGAGGTAGCGCAGGACAGGCAGGCAAGAACCTGCAAATGGGTAAAGCCACCAGGGCCTCCAAGAGGGTTCGACTTCGACGTGACGAAAACCGAGCAGATTTTCGACCTCTTACTCGCGGAGAAGCACATAAAGGTACCGAAGGCCACAAGTTTCCTACGGTGCAAGAGCTGAACGGAAAGCCATACGCAAGTGGCATAACACGTTCACCCACACCACCAACGACTGCAGGGTGTGGCGTCAGCAGATCCAAGTGGCGATAGAAAATGGGCGACTAATTTTTAACCAGTATGCCATGAAGGTCACACACCCCTTCCCCCCCGTCAACATGGTGGAGTTTACCCACCTTGGAGGGTGCCAGCGACTTCTCAGCCAACATCAGCATGGTAGAGCTTGGACACCACTGAGAAGGACGGGGATGAGGACAGCTGCTCTCGAGCAAGGACAGAGGGCCGCTCCATGCGATCGGCTCCGTCAAGATGGCAAGCGCTACGTTACGGAGGGGAAGTGAAGAACATAAGATACCAACGACCCCTCTCGATCACCTCCTCAACAAGTATATGAGTCGATATGACCAACGCCGGCGACGCAACGACGATGATGAAAGAGGTCGTCTGACCAGAAACGACGGAAGACGTCGCCGGGATAATCATGATGAGGAGCGACAGGAGCGCCACGGCGAGGCGGGCGATACGGACAGACATTGGCCCCTTCTTCACTGCTGGGATTCAGGATGAGCCGATTACGACAATCGGCAACTGCCCGAATGCAACCGGAAAAAGAAGGAGACAGCCAACGTGTCGTGTTCGAGCGCTTAGGGCCTCTCCCACCAGAACAGACATGCTGAGACCCCTCTGTTGGAAGATCTCGAGGATTCAGCGACGATACGAAGAAGACAGGTGCCGTCCAAGGTGGTGCCCCGGGTCTCAGCCATACACAAAAGCGCGGGTTCAGCGATTGCGCGGTGCGGAGGAAGCTGAAAGGACGTGCATACGGCGAGGAAGGCACGACCTGATCTGGCTGCGAAAGTCCAGAGGACCCTGGATGAGGAGGGACTGCCGCAGAGAAAAGAGTGGCGCCCCAAGCAGAAGAGAGCCGATGATGAAACATCGGCTGGCACAAACATGGTGTTCGTTCGTCCGGCGGCGTGTAGCGCTCCACGATTACACAATGCACCCGACATGGACAACAGCAAGCGCACCAACGTGCTAAGGTCGGAGATTGGGCTGGTTTTGTCCCGGCCTGAGCGAATAGCAAGACTACGTCAACAATCAACGTGGCGAGGCTGATCCTTGCGATCGGCCCTCCGAGATTGATGAAGGGATATGGCAAAACCTTCACCGAGCAAGCAACGTGGAGGCTGATTCGAGCAATCGGCCAAAATTGTCCTCACCATCTGCTTTGCCTGGATCAACGTTTGACCCAACAGACTACCTAATAGCCGATACCATCAATTCTCTTGACAGAATCGGCTCGGGGGCACCTAGATGGATAAAACACTAAGTATGGAGGCCGATACACAAATCGGCCTGAAATTTTTAAATTTTCATAGCCGATGCATGGCCATCGACTTTAGAATTGAGAAGCACCGATGCATGGCCATCGACTCAAGAAATACAATTGTCAACCAGAAGGTCAGCCCTAGTAAATTATGAAGAGAAGCCACAATGGAAGAACTCCTCAAGAGAGAGGTTTAACAGCTCAGATCTTCTCTTCAAGAACAGTGCTAAGGGCAGCTTGGCGTCCGGATCAGGTTAAAGGTGGGTCGCATCAGATCCACCAAAGGAAGGAGCCGATCTGACTCGCAAGGGCAAAGAGGCGCGAGGAACTCGGGGGCAGCCCACCTTGAAGGTTCTCTGCAAACCGATTTACGTGCAAATCGGCTGGCTCTGCATGATCAAGCCCAGGCTAATTCGGCTGAGTGTTTGCCTTGGCCAAGACTCGGGGGCAGAGGCCTGTGGATGTTCGCCTTGCTCTGTTTTTACGAGCCGATTGAGTTATCATCGGCTGATCCTTCATTGCAAACCTTCGTCACAAATGATGAGTGCTGAAAAGGATTATTGGGTTTGGTTGGGAAAGTTCAAAAGTTTCCTGAAGATCCTACATTTTTCCATTTAGAAAATCATCAGTTGAAGAAGGAAAGAGCAAATTTCGAAGGACCGATGCGGTGCTATCGGCTCATTACGCATTGGTAAAGGGGGCGAGTCGGCAAGGACAGTAGAAGAGGGAATCGGCTTAATTAAGCTCGGAAGAAATCGGCAAAATCAAATTGGGGAAGAGATTCTTCATTGATGGGCAAGATTTCTTACATAAAGAGCTAATTGCTCTCAAAAAAATATGCGGGGTACATTGCCCCGTCTGCTCTCTGGTCCTATTCTAGAAGTCCTAATCTACGGGCCGTCGCTGCCCTCGTCGTCGCCTTCGTCGCTGCCGTCGGCGCTCCCGGGCTCGTCATCGCTCCAATGGCCGCCGCCGGGCCCTCATCGTCTTCATCTTCTCCGCCAGCGTCGTCTCGCTGTCGGTCGAAGTTGCCCGGCCAAGGGCAGAACCGCTGGCGGCGGCTCGTCGGAGGAGCTCTCATCGTCGTCTTCCTCCTCCTCTCCCTGCTCCCCTTCCTCCCCGGAAGAGGTGAAGTCGCAGGAGAAGTTGTCGTCGTCGCTCTCCTCCACCGGTTCCCCGGCGAGGAAACGGAGGTCACTCTCCCCGTCGGTCAAGGATTTGTCATCCTCGGACCATACGAAGGAGTCATGATCCTCTTTGTCCCACTTCGTTGGGGCGAGGATATCGTACGCCGCCTGCGTGCCCCACGAGGCGTCTCCTCTCGGATAGGAGAGGACACGTAGGAAAGACCCGATGAGGAGGAAGAAGAGGAGGACGAAGACATGGTGGTAGAGGAGGGTTTTTTGGAGGCTAGTGCGAAGGGGATGAGGAAGATGACTGTTTGCTGCGGTTAAATAAAAGGGAGCATAGTAAAAATTCAAGGCCACAGCAGTTCCGAGGAGGTGGTGCCCGAACCTAATCGCGCAGAGAAGTTGAGAAGGCAAGCTATCATGATGAAGGACTCTGCGACGTTTCTGCTCTGCCACGACATGACCCGACGAAAGAAAGAGCGTAATAATTTTGGAAATGTCATTTCCAAAACCAGGGGGCATGTGTTATCACCATTTGACCAAGCCAGAGGTGGGCCGCGATCAAGACGAATTTGAAGATATATGCGTGGAGAGATATGTAAATCGGCCTTGTGTATCAAGTTTGGGCTAGTTAGCCCGTGTATCTTTACTTAGTAGGTTACGTAGAGTTTGTCTCGTGCACGGTTTAGTGCACGCCCATTAGAAAGTCCCCTGGACTATAAATATGTACCTAGGGTTTATGGAATAAACAACAACCAACGTTCAACACAAACCAATCTCGCGCATCGCCAACTCCTTCGTCTCGAGGGTTCCTCCGGTAAGCATCATGCTGCCTAGATCGCATCTCGCGATCTAGGCAGCACAAGCCTGCCTAGTTGTTCATGCGTTGCTCGTCTGAAGCCTTTTTGATGGCGAGCAACGTAGTTATCGTAGACGCGTTAGGGTTAGCATCGTTCTTAGCATCATATGCTCGCGTAGTGCAACCCTTGCGCGTCTAGCCGTCCTTGTGCCTCATCATGGGTGCAGGGCGGCACCCCGCTTGATCTTTATCTAGTAGATCTGATCCGTTATGGTCGCTCCTTGATTCATCAAGGATTAGTTTAATATCTGCAATAGTTAGGCCTTACAAAGGGTTGGAGGATCCAGCATGCAGGTGTAGTTTGCTGCCCCTAGACAGGACGTTCCGAGGATCAACCTAGTGTTGGTTTTTAGGCCTTGTCTAGGGCTGGCTTACGTTTACCGTGCGTGAGCGCGAGGCCCAATCGTGAGTAGGATGATCCGATTATGCGGTGAAAACCCTAGATCGTCGTGGATCTTATACGCTGTATATTGATCAAGCAGGACCACCATATATTCGGCCACCTTGGACGAATCATGGGTGGATCGGCTCCAGCCGATTCACAGGACAGCTGAGAGCCGATCGAGGCTCGTATTTAACGTGTACGTGTGTGCCCCAGAAACTAAGCGAGGCATCATCCACACCTTCGACCAGGTATAGGTCAGGTGGCACGCCTTGCGACCCAGCATCGGCGCGCGACCAGGAGGCTTTGCGGGCCGTCGCTCGAGGGGGGCCAGCCGCAGCCCTAGTCATTCCCGGCTCTACCGTGTTGGCCAGTCGCTGCCCGCCGGTGGGTTTCTGACGCCAACAAGTTGTTAATGCGGTTCATAGTTTGCAGCTCTTCCCTATGAGAGTACTTGAGGCCAAACGTGGTGATGTGGAGAAAACAACCATGACGGCCAAAAGCATCATCGCCATCACGCAACACACACTCCACAAGGCAAAACTTGGCGTCCTTGCCCACGTGTGTGAGAGTGGCCTTTGGCATCGGAAATCGGGTGTTAGGTGGGTTGCAGAACAACCTTTCCTGGGGCATCTGGCAGTCCGGCGGCGACTGGCTTGTGCTTGAGCGGGAGGCTCCTCCTCCCCCGCGCCCCACAACCGCCCGCCGTCAGCCGCCCTCCAGCCGCTGCCACTGCCGGCCGCGGTCCTGACCACGGTGCTGGCCTCGGCCCTGGCTCCCATGCCCCGGCCCCGGCCCCGGCCATGGTCCCGGCCCCGGCCCGGCTCTAGCGGTGGTGGCGGCACCCCCTCCGTCGAAACAACGAGGGGGAGAAGAGAGTTTCCGCGACGGCGTTCCATGGGAGGTGATGAAGCGACTATGGAGGAAGACGGGCGGCACGGCTACTTGGCCGGGGCCTGAGGCTCTCCGTCGGTAGCCATGGAGGATTCGGTGGAGCTGTGGCGGCCTCCGCCCCCGGTAACGGTTCGGAAGTGGTACGCATGATCCGCGCCGCTATCCTCTTCCCTGGTGATCCGGCAGGAGGGATTGGCGGCGTGGGGGCTGCTGATTTTGCTTTGTTTTTGGTGACAGTCCTCGGGTTCCTCGCATGCGAGGATGAAGATCTTTCGGAGGTCAGGTTGCTTTGATCTAGCTGGAGAGATGAGTTCCGGAAAGCTCCGCTGGCGAATGTAACAGTGCATCTTTTGCCTGGAGTTTGCTGGATCGGGTGGTATTCGGTCGCGCGCACCCATGTTTTTATTCCGACCGTTTGGTTCTGGAGGGAGCGGCACGAAGCTCTATTCTGTGTTAACATCAGGTGACTTTTTGGTAAAGTCAGAAGAAGGAATATCATGAAGGCCGGATTGGTGGACTGGCTAAAGGAGGTTTGAGTCTCCGTGATGCTGAGGGATCTGCTTGGCGTTTCAGGATCTACAGCAGTGGTATGCATGTGGGGGCGGCAGCACAGGGGAAGTTCAGAGTCTTACCTCTCAGGGTGAAAACCCAAGGTCTGGCCTTAACTGGTTGTGCCTGGCAATGATCTTGTTGGAGGCATTGTTTTGAGAGTGAGGACTATCTTCAGGGTGAAAACCTAAGACCTTTGGTCGGGCGACGACGGCGCTGGTGCACTGTTCCCTTCTTGGAGGCATCGCTTTTGGAGAGTCTTTACTTCAGGTGTTGTCACGGCGGTGGTTGTATTGCTGTTGCTAGATCTAGAATGCTGTAGCGGGACTTTTATTTCTTAGTTTTCTTTACTCTTTTTTGGCTGTGTGCATCCGTACTGCCACTAGGGTGGGGCGCTGTTACAGAGGCTGGGTGTAATTGATATCTTCTAATATTAATATATCCCCTTTATAAAACAAATGTTAAGCCCACTCCATGCATCCAGCATGGTGTCGAAGTAGCCTTGGCCCTTGAAAGGCAAGGACCACTCCCCGCGTGACCTCCACCGGCATTGCTTGGTGTCGAAGGAGAAGGTGTGGATGGACTTGGGTCGCGGGTTGTCGTACTTGTTGTGCGCCGAGAAGAAGATGGTACGCCCGTCTGGGTGCAAGGCGTAGGATGTGATGATCTCGTTGTCGGCGAACGGCCATGGCGAGTCCACGCTCTGCCAGCGCCAGTCCATGGTTGGCCTCTCAGCCCACGGGTCGTCGTTGTCCGTGGGTCCCCAGGACATGACCTTCAAGAATTGCTGCGGATCCGTAATGAAATGTTGGCTGAAGCGATAGATTAGCGTCCATGATCACAACATGCAATCCTAGCTGCATATGTCATTCTCTTGACTCATAGACAATGCTGCCATGGACCAATTACACAATCGACCTATCCTTCAGATCAATCACCATGTAGCATTGTCTCTCTATTTCTCTTTTTGAAAGCCAACTTGCTTGGTTGTGTGCATCTAAACGTGTTGCCCTTTGGATGGTTTGTTTGGTGTAGAGGACATGGTAATTTTTCTCTTTTCATTATTTAAAAGTTTAATTTTACTTGTGCCACAACATCTGACCCCATATATATACGATCATGCATATGCAGTTGTTTATATGTTGTGTTGCCACCAAACAAATCCAAGCTCACTCCTCTCCAAAACCCTCAATTTTATTATGGAGATTGATGAAACTTTTGTGTGCTTTAGCTACCAACACTTAGACACATGGTATTGTTAATATTCTATAGAAATAGGAGACATCCGGAATTCATGTTTAAGCAGAAATGAGTGTGAGCGTAGGTAAGATAAGAAAGGGCCACATAGTTCCAACAATAAAAGCTTAACCGCATCATGTAGACTTGCCGACTTATCCAAAAGATCAACAATAGAATATGTTGAGTCGATACATAAGAAAGGGACACACAATTCTAGCAATCATATCTCAACCGCATCACAAAGACATATTGCATCGTTCTTCGTTTGGATAAGTTCCTGTTGGAGGACTTGTAAATTGTAATGCCAATTCTACCGGAAGACGATGAGTATGAATCTTTACTGATCTCGCTGTTTAATTTGTACCCCAACAACCATTTACGACTTTTCACTTCATTGATACCAGTCTATCAGAGTAACTTTTTTTTCCATGTGTACTCTAAGCTGAAGAAACTTTCATGTGACAATAATTCTATTAACAATGACGATAACACGGAATTATGTATATATAAGCAGCACAATCAAGCAACTAATATTCATGATAAGCACCATATGAATGACACATGAGTGTTTGTTGACTATCTTGAGTGTTCTTGACCATCCTGGTCAATGTGTTTTCACAAAACAATGTATTCTCTTCAATAATGCCAAATCTTTTATTTGTACGACAAGAGTCAATTGAGATGGTTGGAAGTGTCGGAATCAAAATAGTTTTCTATTAACGAAGTTGAGCTGGCTCAGTACATTACAAGTCGCATTACAACAAATACCTGAAACTTTTGTATGAACTATTAAGCACTTCAGTGGCGTTATATAGCAGTTTGCAAAAAATGTATGGCATATAAATGATGTCTTTAGTTTATACAAAAAAATATTAATTACGCACAAGGAAATCAATATCATTACGTATATCATGAAATATGTTTTGTTAAACGATGACAATCGTAGAGGATGCGATCCTCCTTGTACAGATAAACATGACAGATGACTAGATAACTACGTAGGTTGTTAGCCATGTTGTAATCTTAACAAACTTGTAAGCCCTAGCTCCCACGAGCTATATATATATATCGATCCTGGCCGATGTATTTTGACACGGCATAAACCAATCTTTCCTTCTACTGTGTTGCTTTTATATGGTATCAGAGCCAATACTTCCACACGACGGCCATGGCTCCGACCACTACGCCGTCCACCATGCCGATCAACATCGTGGCCACGCTGAGCGCCGCCATCTCCATCAAGCTTGATCAGGAGAACTACCTGCTTTGGAAGGCTCAGGCTTTGCCGGCTCTCTACGGCAACGATCTATTCGGGTTCGTCGACGGCTCCAACTCTGCTCCGCCAAAACGCATCGTCGCCACCGTCGGGAGCTCTGACCAGGTCGACAACCCCGAGTATGCAGCCTGGCACAAGCAGGATCAGCAGGTCCTTAGTGGCCTGCTCACCTCCCTCACCCCTGCCGTCCTCGGCCACGTCCAACTTCTCAAGACGTTGGCGCAGGTTTGGGAGGCGTTGGATCGGACTTTCGCGTCCAGGTCCAAGGCCCGGATCGTGCAGCTCCGCACCGCGCTGGTGAAGCCGAAGAAGAGGGACACGTCGATGTCCGCTTACTTCCATCACACCAAGAAGATCGGCGACACGATGGTGACCATCGGCAACCCACTCGGGGACGACGAGATCGTCTCCTACATCCTGGCTGGTCTGGGCGAAGACCACGAGAACTTCACCACGTCAATGACCGTGATCGCCGCCAATGAAGACTTCACTCTGAGCGACCTGTACGGGCATCTGACCGCGTACGAGGCGCGGACAGGTGGGCGCTCCTCCGGCGGGCACAACGACGCTGCTTTTCAGCACTCCGCCAACAACACCTACCGCGGCGGCGGAAGAGGCTTTCAGCGTGGAGGAGGTGGCCGCGGCCGCGGTGACGGAGGCCGCGGCAATGGAGGAGGCCGCTACGGCGGCTACAATGGCGGCGGCTACAACGGCGGTGGCTACAATGGCGGTGGCTACAACGGTGGCGGCCACGGCGGAGGCCGTGGCGATGGCTCTGGGCGCGACGGCAATTCCCAGGGCGGAGGACGAGGACGTGGTGGCAACAAGTCGACGTGCCAGATCTGTGGCATCTATGGCCACGACGCTCTGAGGTGCTACTCGCGCTTCAACCACGCCATCCAACCCGAGACCTCAAATCGCGCCGCCGCCCACTACTCCAACACCAGCGACGGCGGCTTCAACAGCGACGCCAACTGGTACCTGGACTCGGGTGCCACCGATCATATGACGAACGATCTGGAGCGACTCCATGTCCACGAGAACTACAGAGGCAATGAGCAAATTCAGGTTGCCAACGGTAAGCATATACCCATCTTACATATCGGTGATTCTAGCTTATCCGGTTCAACTCGCAATCTCCACCTATCCAATGTTCTTCACTCTCCGTATATCAGCAAGAATTTACTTTCCACTCATAAACTTGCTAATGACAATGATTGTTTTGTGGAGATTCATCCTTCATCTTTTTGTGTTAAGGATCTCAAAACGAGGGCAACCCTGCTCAGAGGTAGAGCGCACGGCGGTCTATACCCAGTTCCACCACATCAGCCCCATCACCGACGATGTCTTCCGCAAGCACACTCCATCGCTCTCTCCAAGGAACTGTGGCACCACCGCCTCGGACACCCTGCTCCACCTATCGTTCAAGCCATTTTTCAATCAAATAAATTAGGTCCTCTACAAAATAATGGAGTGCCACACGTGTGTGATGCGTGTCAGCAGGCAAAACTCCACCAGCTGCCATATGCAGTTTCTAGTCGTGTTTCAACCTCTCCCTTAGAACTTGTCCATACAGATGTATGGGGTCCAGCAATCAGATCAGCTGGCGGGTTCCGTTATTATGTTAGTTTTCTTGATGATTTTAGTAAGTTTACCTGGGTGTATCTGCTGAAACATAAATCGGATGTCGAACATGTGTTTTATCAGTTTCAAAAACGCGTTGAACTCTCTCTTGGAACGAAAATCCTCTCGGTACAATCTGATTGGGGAGGGGAATATCAAAAATTGCATCAGTATTTTAATTCCACCGGTATCTCACATCGCATCTCTTGCCAGCACACACATCAACAAAATGGGGCGATTGAACGGAAGCATAGGCATCTGGTTGAGACTGCGTTAGCACTTCTCGCTCAGTCTTCTGCTCCACTTCGTTTCTGGGATGATGCAGTTCTTACAGTTTGTTACCTAATAAATCGCATGCCTAGTCGTGTCATTCAAAACTCCATCCCAGTGACCAAACTCTTCAAGAAAAATGTTGATTACAGTTTCCTTCGCGTCTTCGGATGCGCGTGTTGGCCCAACTTACGACCATACAACAACCATAAACTCAGTTTTAGGTCTCGACTATGTGTATTTCTTGGATACAGCTCCAATCACCTTGGCTTCCGATGTCTAGATCGCTCGACAGGGCGCATATATGTATCTCGGGACGTAGTGTTTGATGAACACGTTTTTCCATTCGCTCGAGATTCCACACAGCACATTCCTCCCACAGAAGCTGCTATACTTCTTCCCGAACCGGATACAGATGATCCGCTATGTACTGATGCGGCAAATGCTACTGACGGTATTCCTCCTCTTGTTTCAGGTACTCATCCAGAACTTCACGTCGGTCCAGATCACGTCGCCATACATGCACCACCTCTTGACGATCACGTCGATCAGGAGGTACCGGATCATGATGGGCCAGGCGGAGATGCACCCGCCGGCGAGTCCCCTCCGCGGAAACCGTCGCCTACGGCCAATGGACCGGCACCAGAAACCCCGTCTGTCTCGGCGCAACCCTCTGACAGCTCACCTGCTTCGAGTGCAACCGATGATCATGGCACCCTAGCCCGCACTCCAGCTCTTCCTGCTCGCAGAACGATTAAGCCAGTGAAGTTGTTTGACGGAATCATTCGGTATGACTCAAAGAAAAGAGCTTTTGCAGCTGAACCCACATCCCATGCCGATGCACTTGCCGATCCAGCTTGGAAGTCAGCAATGGATGATGAGTACCGTGCCTTGCGTCTCAATAATACCCGGCGACTCGTCGATCTCCCACCCGGCCGCCACATTGTTGGATGTAAGTGGGTGTTTAAGATCAAGCAGAAGTCTGATGGATCTATCGATCGATACAAAGCCAGGTTAGTCGCAAAGGGGTTCACTCAACGTCAGGGTATTGATTACACTGACACTTTCTCGCCTGTCGTCAAGCCCACTACTGTTCGTCTGATATTGTCTATCGCTGTGTCGAGAGGATGGCAGCTGCGGCAAGTTGATGTCCAGAACGCTTTTCTACACGGCGATATCCAGGAGGAGGTGTATATGTATCAGCCTCCAGGTTATGTCGACAAAAATCATCCTAATCGGGTGTGCCATCTTTAGAAATCGTTGTATGGACTGAAACAATCACCCCGGGCGTGGTATTCTAAGTTGAGCTCCAAACTTCAGTCTTTGGGTTTTGTTCCTTCTCAGGCAACACCTCTCTGTTCATCTTCATTGACAAGAGGGTAGTGATCTATATTTTGATCTATGTAGATGATATAATCATTACTGGATCGTGCAAGCCAGTTGTGGACATACTGATGGCGAAGCTATGTAGATTTTTTGCTGTGAAAGATCTGGGGAAGTTGTCATACTTTCTTGGAGTTGAGGTAACGGACACACCTAGTGGAATTGCTCTAACTCAGACTAAATATGCATCAGATATTCTCCGACGAGTGAATATGCATAACTGCAAGGACATAGGCACTCCAATGTCCTCGACAGAAAGGCTCAGTAAATTCTCTGGAACAAGTCTCACTGATGATATGATATGGCATTCAGTTACAGAAGCACCGTAGGAGCTTTACAGTATTTGTGCTTGACCAGGCCGTACATTTCCTTCGCAGTAAATCGAGTTTGCCAATTTCTGGCTACTCCAACTGATGTGCATTGGTCAGCAGTAAAGCGGATACTGAGATATGTGAAGGGTACGATTAACCTTGGACTTCAATTCCCACGAGCTATATATATATCGATCCTGGCCGATGTATTTTGACACGGCATAAACCAATCTTTCCTTCTACTGTGTTGCTTTTATATGTTTCATGATGTATTTGTTGATATTCTAGATGCCAAAAAAAAAATCATAATCAGAGTGAAACTTTAAAAAAATCGTAGGATGGAACTTATATTCCAGGGTAATTAGGAAGTTCTGAGTAAAAGGTTTTATACATCGACTTACTTAATAAAAATAGTACTAACTTTGTCATTCGCTTCTGGGCGTTTCTGAAGAGATCATATTCTCCTGGTAGTAGCACTAAAACATAACAGTACCACCTTTTAAACAACAAAAAGTAATTGATACATTCCAAGAATAAGACCGTCGCATCTCATCTCATCTACGTGTGTATAAGACTTAAGTTCATGTATTTCTAGATCCATTTCTCCTCTTTTATTGTTACATCCAGAACGCTACAGGAGAAAACAACGGAGCATGCTTTGACACCGTATAGGAGTTGTTAATGCGGTTCATAGTTTGCAGCTCTCCCCTATGAGAGTACTTGAGGCCAAACGTGGTGATGTGTAGAACACAACCATCGTGGCCAAAAGCATCAGCGCCTTCGCGCAACACACACTCCGCAAGGCAAAACTTGGCGTCGTTGCCGACATGTGTGAGAGTGGCCTTTGGCGTTGGGAATCGAGTGTTAGTGGGGTTGCGGAGCAACCTTTCCTAGAGCAAGTTGCAGTCCGGCGGCGACTGGCTTGTGCTTGAGCGGGAGGCAACTTGGCAAGAGAAAATGTAGCCATCCTTGTTAAGCCCAACCCATGCATCCAGCATGGCGTCGAAGTAGCCTTGGCCCTTGAAAGGCAAGGACCACTCCCCGTGCGACCTCCACCGGCATTGCTTGGTGTCGAAGGAGAAGGTGCGGATGGACTTGGGTCGCGGGTTATCGTACTTGCTTGGGTCGCGGGTTGTCGTACTTGCTGTGCGCCGAGAAGAAGATGGTGCGCCCGTCTGGGTGCAAGGCGTAGGATGCGATGATCTCGTTGTCGGCGAACGGCCATTGCGAGACAACTCTCTGCCAGCGCCAGTCCATGGTTGGCCTCTCAGCCCACGGGTCGTCGTTGTCCGTGGGTTCCCAGGACATGACCTTCCAGAATTGCTGTGGATCCGTAATGAAATGTTGGCTGAAGTGATAGATTAGCGTACATGATCACAACATGCAATCCTATCTGCATATGCCATTCTCTTGACTCATAGACAATGCTTCCATGGACCAATTACACAATCGACCTATCCTTCAGATCAATCACCATGTAGCATTGTTTCTCTATTTCTCTTTTTGTAAGCCAACTTGCTTGGTTGTGTGCATCTAAACCTGTTTCCCTTTGGTTGGTTTGTTTGGTGTAGAGGACATGGTAATTTTTCTCTTTTCATTATTTGAAAGTTTAATTTTACTTGTGCCACAACATCTGACCCCATATATATACGATCATGCATATGCAGTTGTTTATATGTTGTATTGCCACCAAACAAATCCAAGCTCACTCCTCTCCAAAACCCTCAATTTTATTATAGAGATTGATGAAACTTTTGTATGCTTTAGCTACCAACACTGAAACATGGTATTGTTAATATTCTATAGAAATAGGAGACATCCGGAATTCATGTTTAAGCAGAAATGAGTGTGAGCGTAGGTAAGATAAGAAAGGGCCACATAGTTCTAACAATAAAAGCTCGACCGCATCATGTAGACTTGCAGACTTATCCAAAAGATCCATAATAGAATATGTTGAGTCGATACATAAGAAGGGGACACACAATTCTAGCAATCCTATCTCAACCGCATCACAAAGACATATTGCATCGTTCTTCGTTTGGATAAGTTCTTGTTGGAGGACCTGTAATGCCAACTCTACCGGAAGAAGATGAGTGTGAATCTTTACTGCTCTCGCTGCTTAATTTGTACCCCAACAACCATTTACTACTTTTCACTTCATTGATACCAGTCTATCAGAGTAACTTTTTTTTCCATGTGTACTCTAAGCTGAAGAAAGTTTCATGTGACAATAAGTCTATTAACAATGATGACAACATGGAATTATGTATATATAAGCATCACAATTAAGCAACTAATATTCATGATAACCATATGAATGACACATGAGTGTTTGTTGACTATCTTGAGTGTTCTTGACCATCCTGGTCAATGTGTTTTCACAAAACAATGTATTCTCTCCAATAATGCCAAATCTTTTATTTGTACGACAAGAGTCAATTGAGATGGTTGGAAGTGTCGGAATCAAAATAATTTTCTATTAATGCAGCTGAGCTGGCTCAGTACATTACAAGTCGCATTGCAACAAATACCTGAAACTTCTGTATGAACTATTAAGCACTTCAGTGGCGATATATAGCAGTTTGCATAAAATGTATGGCATATAAATGATGTCTTTAGTTTATACAAAAAATATTAATTACGCACAAGGAAATCAATATCGTTACGTATATCATAAAATATGTTTCATGATGTATTTGTTGATATTCTAGATGCCAAAACTTTTCATAATCAGAGTGAAACTTTTAAAAATTGTAGGACGGAACTTATATTCCAGGGTAATTAGGAAGTCGCGACGCATTTTAGCGACCGCGCGCGTCCGTTTGCGTCGGGCCTTTTGGTCGAAATCGACCGCTCGTCCGTTTGCGTCGGGGGTGGCTCCAGCGGCACGACGCATTTTTTAGGAGGAGCCATTTTTTTTAAACATGAAACATAATTTACATACTTAAAACATAAAAAAAAACTAAACGACTACTGCTGCGCATCGTGGCCGTGCTGCTCCTCGTCGCTGTCGAGCACGATGAGCTCCGGTATGACCCACGGCCAGTAGCCATCCGGGGGAGCGTACGCCAGGAGCGCTCGCGGTGCTCGAGGTTGAGGAGGCTGCGGCTGTGGCGGCGGTGGAGGTGCCCAGGGCTGCGGCTGTGGCGGCGGATGACGCGCCCAGCCATAAGGCTGTGGCGGCGGTGGAGGAGGCCCAGGGAAAAGGCTGTGGCGGCGGTGGAGGAGGCGGCGCGAGTCCAGAGCGCGTCGAAGGGCATCCGCCGACAGGCCCGGCGGCATGACAGCGGTGGCGTAGCGGGGCAGCAGCAGCTGCACAGGCGCGCCGTACTCGGAGACGAGGACGCCGAGCTTCGCCATCTCGTCGTCCGTCATGTTGTCGGGGAACTCGAAGTTCCGGCCCTCCGCCATGGCCTGCTGCCATTCGTGGAAGACGAGAGCGACGTAGTCGTCGCTGTCGTCCTTCACCTCCTCGCTATGGTACGCGAGCGTCTCGATGTAGTCGTCGTCGTACGCGGCGTAGGCCGTCGTCGTCGTCGTCCTCGCGGTCGTTGTGCTGCGTCCGACGCATCGGCGCCGCCGGCGACGAGCCGCCTCGACGACGAGCGCTGCGACGACGAGCGTGGTGGGGCCGAAGGATAATCCCTGTCGCCCATGAAGCCAGCCCTTCGTCTACTGTCCGTCTCCGTGGACAGGTACGTACGCCATTGCTCGGAGTCGATGGCGTACGCCGGATCGGCGCGGAGGTCCGCCGGCAGATACCGCCTCCTGCGCCGGATCTCCGCGGTCCGATCAGGCTCGCGCGCAGGTACTGGAGGGATGGGCACCGGCGGCAGCTGAGCCGCCAGCCGCCAGGCAGCTGCACGCCGGACCAGGCGTCGCACGGCACCCATCTGCCGTGCATGAGCCTCCCCACCGTCACGGGGAGCGACACCTTCTTGCTGCCGCTGCCGGAGGCCTCGAAGTCGTTCTTCTTCCCCATGGCGGAGCGGCGGTTGTGGTGCGTGCGGAGCTGTGGGCGAAAGAGCAACGCGGCCAGTGGACTTTTAACGGGGGCCGCGCGCGGGATACGATGCCATTCAAGGCGCCGCAGAAGCCCAGCCGCCGCCCGCCGTGCACGCGCGAAACAGGCAGCCGCGGCATTTATGGCGAAGCTGCGGCGCAGACGCGAAGCGCTGACCGCGAAGCGATGGCCGCCGAAGCGATGCCCTCGATGTAGGCTCGATGGGCGGGCCCGGTGAAGGGCGGAGACACTGGCGCGCGCAGCGTCTGCCGAGACGCAAACCTGGCGCATATTTGGGCCAGGTTTGCGTCTCCGCGGACGGCCCGGTCACTTTGCATCGTGCCGCTGGAGAGGGTGCCAGACGCATTTACGATCAAAGCGGACGCAAACGGTCGCTCAGCGTCTGTTTGCGTCGCGCCGCTGGAGATGCCCTTACTTAATAAAAATAGTACTAACTTTTTCATTCCCTTCTGGGCGTATCTGAAGAGATCATATTCTCCTGGCAGTAGCAATAAAACAGAACAGTACCACCTTTTAAACAACAAAAAGTAATTGATACATTCCAAGAATAAGACCGTCGCATCTCATCTCATCTCACTAGTAGAATAAGGGGCTTTAGTTCCGGTTGCGCAACCGAAACTAATTATGCGAGACTAACCCCCCTTTAGTCGCGGTTGCTTACGAACCGTGACTAAAGGTCTATCCACGTGGGCGGTAGGCGTCCGTTAGGGAGGAGGACCTTTAATTGCGGTTGACCAGACCAACCGGGACTAAAGGTCTCCGCAGGTTTTGGGTTTTACCCCCCTAAATCTGGTTTTTTTTTGTTGTGTTTTATTTTTTTATATTTTATTTTGTGCTTCATTTTAATTTCAAAGAAGTTTCAGTACACATATTCTACGCTACTATATACACGTTACACGTTGATGCATATGAATAAACAATTTCAAACAAGTTCTAAATTTCAAACAAGAAGAATTCAAGAGGAATATATAATATTCAATATCGGGTGACCATATACAACTTTAAACAAGTTTCCATATACAATTTATCGCATTATAAGTTCTTCATCCTCGTAATAGTGTTCTCCAGCAGGATGGAGGACTTCCCTCATCAAAAATCCTGCTAATTCCTCTTGAATTGGTCGGAAGCGAGCTTCTAGATTAAGCTTCTTCCACAAGTGATTCCTCCGCAAGTTGATATCCTGAGCCCTCCGCTCAGAGGTGTGTCCCCGGATGAACTCACAAATATAGTATCCACATAGATTGGTCAACGGTGGCTGAGTATCCACATTAGCTAACCTTCTAAATGTTAGCTCATCTTTGAATTCACCGGTTATGTCTTCTTTAAACCGTTTCCAAACCCTACAGGGCAAACAAATTAAATGAGCAAGAGAGTTATTAGTCACTTGATATCAGGAAATGAAGGAAAGAAGCCGATATAGTGCGCAAATGATTGAAAATAATTACTTTTGCAGCATTAATCTTATGCCGATCCAATGCTTTGGTTCCATATTCAGAGAGTCCATGACGAGAACTCTGGAGTTGTCAAATTCAATTATTAGCAGAATCCAGTTGAACCTGCGGACACGTTACATGCACAGTCATGCATAACTCATCGATTAGACATAACATGCATGGAGTAAATAAAAGAGAATGTGCACAAGACAGAAACACTCACCCAAAATGGTAAGGAAATAGAATTTGACTTTTGAGTTCCTGCTTTGTAAGAAACTTGTACAAATCTTTCTCCACGTCTTGGGGGTATTTTCTAACACATATCTATTAATGATATATGGGTCAATGAACCCAACATCATGGATGTTCTTTCTTTTGCATTCCCCAAGCTTCATTCTGCATAATAGCGTACACAAGAATATAGTTAGGACAATATAGTGCACGCAATGAACGAGATGAGGTGAAGATTTAATTATAGAAATAAATCACTTATAGAACGTAGCAACTCGGGATAGATTTGTCGAGCTTGCGCAGATTGAACAACTGGAACAATTCACTCATATGAACTTGTACATGGTACTGTTTGAAGTGATGCTCCTCTCTAACTTCCGCATAAATACATTCTTTGCCGGCCTTATTTTTTATGAAATCCTTGCAGCTTTCGCATTTGTGTTGGTAGACTCGCTACCTGCGAAGGCTCGACGAGAGGCCCACTCAGCACATATGTATATGCCACCTCACTTATTGGCGCATCCTCAAGGCCTAACAATGCACGAATAGTCATACCGAACTCGGTCGCTCGTTCTTTGGCCGCCGTTACAGTCATTCCCTGTGCGCTAGCAGCTGCTAGGATAGCGGGGTCCAATAGTTCCATGTCCTTATCCATATCGGCTCTGAAGGACGCGTAACGGAAGGACCGGCTTCCACTTTGAGCGGGGGGATCGATTGTTTTTTCTGTTCCCCGAGCTGGGAAACTTGTTTCCCGCATTTTTTACTTGCTTCTTTCTTCTCCTCCAAGGCTTTCTTGTCCTTCTGCTCCAAGGCTTTCTTCTCCGCCATGGCTTCTTCCAATAATGCTACTTGCCTGCAAAATTCACGTCCATAGTCGTCTTGCAGATTCTGCTGGATTTGGGACGGTGCCGTTAAAAAATCCTTAGCCCACTTCTTTTGTTTCTCAGTAAATACCGGCTTGGGCTCAGACTCTTTTTTCGCCTTGACTTCCGCCTTCCGTTTCTCATGGTGAGCAGCCGCGGCCGCGTCGGATTCCTCGACACTAAGTTCCCAAGGTCTCGGGAGAAGAGGCTTCAATGATGGCATTGGTACCCTTGTGGTCTTAGGTACATAAGGCTCCGGTTTAATAGGCCAGGAGGGGGTTGCCTTGCTTTCCTTCGTAACCCCATGCTTCTGCTTCTTCGCCGGAGGTGGACTGGGTGGCGGCGTACCCGCCGGAGGACTGGGGGGCGGCGGTGGCTGCTTACCCGCCGGAGGTGGATTGGGGGCGGCGTCGGCTAACGTGAAGGAGATGTAGGTGGACAACCACCACCACCGGAGGGGGTGGACTTGTTGGGTGATTCCTCGGGGTCGGTGGCCTTGGCGCCTCGCCTGGAAACTTGATGTACTTCTTTTTCCATAGACGAATTGGCGCTTGACATCTCGAAGTCTCACATCCCCTTCGGGTGTAGCATAGTCAATCTCCAGGTCCTCACACCCTTAGACTATGTCTTCCACCGTGACACGACCATAGCCATCTGCAATGGGTTTGTTGTGGTGGAGTGCTCCAGGTGTACAAGGTAAAGCGCTGCCGATCGTTACCTTCATTGAAATGTTCCCCATTGGATGATGCAGCTCACATTCTTTCATCTCATGTACATCGTCCACTGGGTAGTGAGGCTCCGGTGCACGAATATCGATCGTCGGTGTATGAGCACCAGCCGAGGCCAAGGGTGCATTAGCACCAGCCGGGGCCTCCGTGGAAGCCACACTGCTTCTCCGCTGCTGGCTTCCGACATCCGCTGCATGATCTTCATGCGGCCCTTCCGATCGTTTGTCTTCTACAAGTTCTTGCACCATCTGCTTCACCTCAAATAGTTCCACTTCCATCCTCCCCATGCGATCTGCATCCCGTTCCGTCTTTCTCTTATGGCTTTTGTAACTGTACGGGTCATTATCCTGGGGAAACTCTTCTTTCCACGGAATGGCGCCTTTGCCTCGTACACGTCCTGGGTGTTCAGGATTCCCGAGGGCTATTGTCAGTGCGTCGTTCTCTCTGTTGAACTTGATCTTCCCCGCTTGAGCTTCGGCCATTGCTTTAATAAGGGTGGCGGTTTGAGTAAATACTTTCTTCCGGTGAACACACCTCCCTGTCTCCGGGTCTAGCGATCCCCCATGCCCGTACCACAAGCTTTTGGCCCGTGGGTCCCATCCCTCTGTACCTAGAGGGATTCCTCGCTCCCTTAGGTCGTTCTCCATCTTCTCCCACTTAGGCTCCAAAGCGCGGTATCCTCCTGGCCCCATAATATGATAGTACTCTTTCTTAGCCGCATTTGCCTTATTTTTTGCCGATATGGCCTTGAAATGCTCCGATTGCTTTTTCTTAACAAATTCAGGCCAAACATCTTTCAGTTTCTCATACTGTCTTGTGAAATCCGAAGTCTTCTTCTGCGAGACATAGTCACGGGCTAAAATTTTCTTGAAGTTCCAGAATGTTTCGGCCATCTTCTTAAGAGCGAACTCTTTGACTAGCCTCCTCCTCTCACGTCCACCCGGAAGCAAGTTACCCTCTTCATCGTGTTTGTTGAATTCCAAAGGTAGAATGAAATGTTTCATAAGTTTTCTCCAACAATCCTTTTTCATTCTCTTGTTGACAAAACTGAAACCAACACGTGCCTTCATTGGCTCATTCCATTCCTAGAGGGTGATCGGGATGTTGTCTCTAACAACCACTCCGCATTGGTTGATAAACTTTGTATAGTGCTTTTTGGGCTCCAACGGCCTGCCTTGTCCATCGACAACATCGATGGTCAATGTTTCTCCTTGTTTCATCGTCTGGGTTTTGCCACGCGGCTTTGTACTCGATTTTTTGATGATCCGGAGGGCTAAAAAAAGAAAGAGAGTCGCGTTAATACATATTTATTCAAATCAGTAAAGTTGTATCACCAGAAGCTCAATGTATATACATACCTCGCCGGAGGTGGTTGCTAATTCCAATTCGAGATCGTCGTTTATCGTTTGCCCTCCATCAACAATGTCCATTCCTTCATCATCACCTTGTCGACCTTCACCTTCACCGTCTAGGTTTAGATAAGAAGAGACATCATCTTCTTCATCTTCTTCCGGCACGTAAGGAATATCGCCGTTTATGATGGCGGTTATATGTGCTTCAGCTTTCTCGTCATAATTTTCCATAATCGGGTCTCTATCGTCCGCCATATGTCACTCCTGAAGACATGCATGTAGTAAAAACTAATTAAGTAAAGAAACTGAACGGCGGCAAGGGCGGCGAGGAGGGCACGTATTACCTCCTCTCTCCTGAAGACAAAGAGAGAGGGCGGCGGCGCTCGATCTGCGAGCGGCGGCTCTACGACGAGGGCGGCGAGGCGCCGGCGACTGCTGCGGAGAGGGCGGCGACGCTCGATATGCGAGCGGGCGGCTCTACGACAAGGGCGGCGAGGCGCTGATGACTGCTACGGAGAGGGCGGCGGCGCTCGATCTGCGATAAAATATAGAACTATTTTTATAAGTTCTAATATATAGAACTATTTTTTAAGTTGCAATATACTTAGAACTATTTTTATTTTACAAAATTTAGTTACAGTTTTAATTAACAAATTTTAAGTTTACAACATTTAGAACTATTTTTAATAAGAGTTACTTAGAACTATATATTTTTAATTTAAGTTTAAGTCACTTAGAACTATTTTTAATTTAAGTTAAATTTTCAGTTAACAAATTTTAAGTTACACATTTAAGTTTACAAAATTTTAATAAGTTTACAATTTTAATTATTATTTTTTAATTAGTTACAATTTTAGTTACAAATTTTAAGTTAAATTCATTTATAGCTAAAAAAATGCCGGGGGCCGGCCTCCTCTCCTCTCTCTCTCTCTCCCTCTCTCTCTTTGTGTGTCCGGCGGCCGGGCGGCCGGCCATCTCCTTCCTCTCGGTGGCGACGAGAACGGCGGCCGGGAGGGCGCGGCGACGAGGGGTGAAGGCGCGCTTTGGCGAGGGGCGGCGGCGCTCTGGCGACGAACGGCGGCCGACGGCGGCGAGGCGACCTCGAGGCGAGCGCGGCGCGCACGCACGGAAGGGCATTGCGCGCGGAGCGGTTGCAGTGAGAGAGGCAGAGAGGAGGGCGGCGAGAAGGGAGGGGGAGGCGAGACCAACGGCGGCGAGGCGACGGGCGGCGTGACGGCTCCTCTGAACCGGGCGCCGGCGGTTCCTCCTCTGCAGACGAAGTGAACGGGATTGAAACGAGCGGCCAGTCGCGCGCATATTTATACTTTGGACATTTAGTCGCGGTTGGTGTCGCTGGGGTTTTCGTTCCCGCGCGGAGGAGGGCTTTAGTCGCGGTTGGTCTCACCAACCACGATTAAAGCTTTTTTTCAGAACTAATTCATTTAAATATTAATAAAAAACAAATAATATATCAGAATATTCAGAAAAATAAAAGTAATTCATTTCAAAATCAGCAAAATACAAACAATAAATCAAAATATTCAGAAAAATAAAACTAATTCATTTCAAAATCAGAAAAATACAAATAATATCTCAGAATATTCAAAAAAATAAAACTAATTCATTTCAAAATCAGAAAAATATAAATAATATATCAAATTATTCAGAAAAATAAAAATAATTCATTTCAAATCAGAAAAATGCAAATAAAATATCAAAATATTCAGAAAAATAAAACTTATTCATTTAAAAATTATAAAATTATAAATAATATATCAAAATATTCAGAAAAATAAAACTTATTCATTTCAAAATCTTAAAATTACAAATAATATATCAAAATATTTAGAAAATTTAAAAAATTCATTTCAAAATCATAAAAAATACAAATAATATATCAAAGTATTCAGAAAAATAAAACTTATTCATTTCAAAATCAGAAAAATAGAAATAATATATCAAAATATTCAGAAAAATAAAAATAATTCATTTCCCGCCTCTTTCTTCCCCGCCTCCTGCCTCTCGCCATTTCTCTCCCTGTTTCTCGCCATTTCTTCCCGCCTCTGTCTTCCGCTTCGTGTCTTCCCGCCCCTCCCCCCCGATTCCCGCCATTTCTTCCCGCCTCTATCTTCCCGCCTCCTGTCTTCCCGCCCATTTTTCGCGCCATTTCTCACTATATATATGTCGCCCGACTTGACCAGCATTATCACATCTCTACAATCTCTCATCACTCTCTTATGGCTTCCACTGTACCCACTCTAACCTACCAGCAGGTGGAGGAGCTCTGTGCCTCGAACTACCCTTGCCCAGAGCTCCGCGCCCCTAGAGCCTAAGCGCCGAGCGAGGTCCCTCCCGTCCCTCAGGGTACTGCGCGTCGGGCTACCTCGACCTCATGCCGGAACAGCGGATGAATCCCCGCTGGCATCCCGACAACCAGCAGACTTGGGTTGCCTTCTTCATCAATCGGCGTGAGAGGGCGCTCGCCAGGTATGAGGAGGACGGTCTGCATCCTGGGAACTTCCACGAGGCCGGCCGTCGGCTATGGTGGGGCGGCCAGACTCTACAGAGCATCATGGACTACATCACGACCGTCGATATCCCCCGCCAGCGCTACCCTCATTACCAGTCGAGGTTCGAGCCACGAGCACCGCCTGACGACAGCGACGACGACAGCAACGGTAGTGACGACGACGGCGGCAACTTAGAAGGCGGCGAATACCAGTACAACGGCGATGACTACGAAGACTACGAGTATGCATATTATCCTAGGCACGAGTATGACTAAATCACTCCAACATTCCAAGATGTACTCCCAGGCCTAGGCATGTCCTTCACATCATTGGTTGGTTCAAATTTCATGTATGATCAGTGGTATCTCGAATCAATCGAATCATTCGAAAATGGACACATCACAGATAATATAATTCACATGATCCATACAAAGTTTGGAACAAATTTTCTCAACAAAGTTTGGTATAATAAATTATTACACATCATTTCTTCCCTTGTGTCCCTTGATTACGATTATGCCGTAACCATGGAGCATCCTCATCATTTAACCTAATGCTTGGGTCAGTGTTCACTTTGAAGGGCGGAATTTCACCAAACATAATATAATCTTCTAACATATCTGTCTTGTCCTCCACTCCCATGACGTTTCTTTTCCCTGAAAGAACTATGTGGCGCTTTGGATCATCGCATGATGTACTCATTTTCTTATCTTTCATTTTCCTCGGTTTGCTACTCATGTCCTTCACATAGAAAACCTGAGCGACATCTTTGGCTAGGACGAATGGTTCGTCAAGGTAACCAAGATTGTTGAAATCCACCATTATCATTCCGTATTGCTCGTCCAACTTTACCCCACCTCCTGTTAGCTTGAACCATTTGCACCGGAACAAAGGGACCTTGAAGGAGGGTCCATAGTCAAGTTCCCATATCTCCTCTATGTAACCATAATATGTGACCTTTTGCCCATTCTCGGTTGCTGCATCAAAGCGGACACCACTGTTTTGGTTGGTGCTCTTTTTATCTTGGGCGATCGTGTAAAATGTATTCCCATTTATCTCGTACCCTTGGAAAGTCGATAAATCAAAGATGGTGACCTGGTCAACATGTACAACTGATCTCCAACATCATTATCATTCATTAAATGTTTTTGCAACCAACCACCGAAAGTCTCCATGTGGGCCTTTGTAATCCAGGATTCAGGCTTCCCCGGGTTGTTCGAGCGTAAAATATTCTTGTGTTCCTCGAACGGAGCCACCAAGCTGGAATTTTGTAGAACTGTGTGGTGTGCTTCAGTCATAGAATGGCCGTCCATACATATCATTGATTTCCTTCCGATCGTGCCTTTTCCACTTAGTCTCCCCTCGTGCCACGATTGAGGAAGACCAATCGGCTTAAGGTCAGGAACATAGTCAACACAAAACTTAATTACCTCCTCATTTCCATAGCCCTTGGCGATGCTTCCTTCTGGCCTAGCACGGTTACGAACATATTTATTTAATACTCCCATGAATCTCTCAAAGGGGAACATATTGTGTAGAAATACAGGATTGAGAATGGAAATCTCTTCGACTAGGTGAACCAGGAGCGCGTCATAATATTGAAGAAGGATGGTGGGAACACCAACTCGACAAGACATTGGACCACATCGTTGTAACCATGGTAGATCTTCTGGATTGATTGCCTTTTGAGAGATTGCATTGAGGAATGCACATAGCTTCACAATGGCTACTCGAGCATTTTCCGGTAGGAGCCCCCTCAAAGCAATCGGAAGCAATTGCATCATAATCACGTGGCAGTCGTGAGACTTCAGGTTTTGGAACTTTTTATCCGCCATATTTATTATTCCCTTTATATTCGACGAGAAGCCAGACGGGACCTTCATACTGCTCATGCATTCAAAAAATATGACCTTCTCTTCGTGGTAAGAGCGTAGCTGGCACGACCTTGAAACCGCTCCGGATGCCGGTCTTCTGGGTCTTTCAAACGTTGATGGTCCTGTCGTGCTTCCTTTGTATCATTTGTCTTCCCATACACGCCCAAGAAGCTTAGCAGGTTCACCCAAATATTCTTCGTAACATGCATCACGTCGATTGCAGAGCGGACATCTACGACTTTCCAATATTCTAGCTCCCAAAATATAGATTTCTTCTTCCACATGGGTGCATACCCGTCAACTCCCTGCGGAACTGATTGTCCGCCAGGACCCTTTTCAAAGATGACTTTCAAATCCTTGACCATATCAAATACATCAACACTAGTACATTCTGCAGGCTTTGGCCGGTGATCTGCCTTGTCGTTGAAATGCTTGCCTTTTTTCTTAAGTTATGATATCAGGGAAGAAATCGACGATGTCCCAGGTACACATTCTTCTTACAATTACCTAAATATATACTTTCAGTCTCATGTAAGTGCGTGCGTGCATGCATTGTATCCCTTATCTGTCCCGAAAGGTTACTAAGAGCAGGCCAATCATTGATGGTTACGAAAAACGCTCGTAGGTCAAATTCCTCTTCTTTGTGCTCATCCCACACGTACACCAGGTCTGCCCCACAACTGTAAAAGATCATCAACTAATGGCCTTAGGTACACATCGATGTCGTTGCCGGGTTGCTTCGGACCTTGGATGAGCACTGGCATCATAATGAACTTCCGCTTCATGCACAACCAAGGAGGAAGGTTGTAGATGCATAGAGTCACGGGCCAGGTGCTATGGCTGGAGCTTTGCTCGCCAAAAGGATTCATGCCATCTGTACTTAGACCAAATCTTATGTTCCTTGCGTCAAACTCTCTGTCGATCTTTCTCCATTGCGTTCCATCAGCGGGGTGTCTCAACTCCCCGTCCGACTTACGGTCCTCTTTGTGCCATCGTAACAACTTGGCACGCTCTTTGTTCCTGAACAGACGTTTCAACCGTGGTATTATAGGAGCATACCACATCACCTTGGCGGGAACCCTCTTCCTGGGTTTCTCCCTCAACATCGTCACAGGGTCATCTCCTCGATCTTATAACGCAATGCGGTGCATACGGGCATTCATTCAAATTCTCGTATTCACCGCGGTAGAGGATGCAGTCATTAATGAATGCATGTATCTTCAGAACCTCCAAACCTAGAGGGCAGACAACCTTCTTTGCTTCGTACGTACTGGCGGGCAACTCGTTATTCTTTGGAAACATATTTTTCATCATTTTCAGCAAATTTTTAAATCCTGAGTCAGATAGACCTTCATGTTCCTTCCATTTCAGCAAATCCAGTGTGCAGCCCTTCGACTTTTTGTGATCCTCTAACATGCGATCCAAATTCTTCCTCTCTTTTTCAGTTTCGCAACCTCTCCGTGCATCAGCAATGGTCCGACCAAGATCATCAGCGGACTCATCACGTGCCTCTTCTTCACCTTCCCCTTCACCTTCCCCTTCTGCTTCCCCTCCTTCAGCATCCTCCATGAAAGTATCACCGAAATGATCAGGATAGTTGTCATAGATATCATCCCCTTCTTCATCTTCTTCCATTCTAACCCCTCTTTCTCCATGCTTGGTCCAACAATTATAGCTTGGCATGAAACCGTGCCGAAGCAGGTGCACGTGAACGACTCTTGAGGAAGAGTAACTCTTCTTATTCTTATAGTCAGCACATGGTAACAAAACCCCCCCTGCTTGTTCGCATTAGCCACTGTGAGGAAATCATTCAAACCCGTAATGAACTCGCCCGAGAGTCGGCTACCGTACATCCATTGCCGATTCATCTCCATTATTATTATTATATAAAGTACCATCATGCATTTGTTAAACTAACTAGCTAGAAATAATAGAAATTAAACTATGAACTACGCATGCATATTTATCAATGACACATGAAAGGTTCAAGTTGCTAACCGCGATCGAGGAGGAAAAAAAAGCTTAAGTGTGGCTCGGACACTTCATATCATGCTCTCGGGCATTTCATCGAACACCTGTGCATAAGAGGAACAAATCCAAACCCACCACCCCTTATCAATAGAAGTGAAACACTAAGTTGCTCACACACACAAGTGAAGTGCTGCATCAGTATTTATAGGGGTGGGCCTTTAGTCCCGGTTGGCCTGGCCAACCGCGACTAAAGGTCCTCGGGTCAGGCTTGAGAACCTTTAGTCGCGGTTGGCCAGGCCAACCGGGACTAAAGGTCTGCCCGTACACCAGCTGTCGACCCAGGCCGTTGGGCCCAGAGCTTTAGTCCCGATTCCCCTGCCGAACCGGAACTAAAGACCCCATTAATCGCGGTTCAAAACTTTTTGAGACGAATGGGGTGGTATGGAAACCCCTTTTTCTACTAGTGTCTACCTGTGTATAAGACTTAAGTTCATTTATTTCTAGATCCATTTCTCCTCTTTTATTGTTACATCCAGAACGCTACAGGAGAAAACAACGGAGCATGCTTTGACACCGTATAGGAGTTGTTAATGCGGTTCATAGTTTGCAGCTCTCCCCTATGAGAGTACTTGAGGCCAAACATGGTGATGTGTAGAACACAACCATCACGGCCAAAAGCATCATCGCCTTCGCGCAACACACGCTGCGCAAGGCAAAACTTGGCGTCGTTACTGACATGTGTGAGAGTGGCCTTTGGCGTTGGGAATCGAGTGTTAAGGGGGCTTGTGGAGCAACCTTTCCTGGAGCAAGTTGCAGTCCGGCGGCGTCTGGCTTGTGCTTGAGCGGGAGGCAACTTGGCAAGAGCAAATGTAGCCATCCTTGTTAAGCCCAACTCATGCATCCAACATGGCGTCGAAGTAGCATTGGCCCTTGAAAGGCAATGACCACTCCCCACGTGACCTCCACCGGCATTGCTTGGTGTCGAAGGAGAAGGTGCGGATGGACTTGGGTCGCGGGTTGTCGTACTTGCTGTGCGCCGAAAAGAAGATGGTGCGCCCGTCTGGGTGCAAGGCGTAGGATGCGATGATCTCGTTGTGGGCGAACGGCCATGGCGAGTCCACGCTCTGCCAGCGCCAGTCCATGATTGGCCTCTCAGCCCATGGGTCGTCGTTGTCCGTGGGTCCCCAGGACATGACCTTCAAGAATTGCTGCGGATCCGTAATGAAATCTTGGAATGCATACAACATATCGACAGTAGTGATACACGTGTGGCATCTGCCCTCCGAGGATGTGGATGGACATATGGAGATAAATCTCTTGAGGTTAATTAACCGGACAAGTCTATTTATGTTTTTTCGAAACACTGATTTGTTTTTCACCGGAGCTTATGGTACCCTGCCATCATTTTATGTTTTCGTGTAACCCATCTCTATGTCAGTTTATATCAAAAATGCAAATTTTCAACTTTTTGGTGAACTAGTTCTATTATAAGTGACTCTTCGATGCTAGCACTAGTATTTCCTCCCCCATAAACCGACATCCGTGCCGAAGCGATAGATTAGCGTCCATGATCACAACATGCCATCCTAGCTGCATATGCCATTATACTGAGTCATAGACAATGCTGCCATGGACCAATTACACAATCAACCTTTTTTTTAGATCAAATCGCTGCGGATTTATTAAACATCAGCCAAGTCTGAAGCCAACAAGTCTACAATATACCCTGGAGGTACCTCCAACCAGGATTTACACACTTTATTTTCGCATCCATCTTTCGCTAACCTATGAGCTACCTCATTGAAAGAGCGTTTCACATGAACTACTTTATGATCATCAAAACCATCTAGCAGGTCCTTGACATCTTCTATCAGCGGCCCATGGATCAAACGATCCAAGTTCATGTTTCAAAGCTTTGTCACCACTCCCTGACTATCCGTCTCCAACACCAGTTTTAAGACACCCGCCTCCCGTGCTAGCTGGACCGCCCGGCGACATGCTAGAATCTCTGCCCTTTCCGCATCCACCACCGATGGAAAAAATAGCAAGCTCCCGCCACGAAGTCGCCATGGTGATCCCGTAGGATCGCTCCACCACCACCATAATCTGAATTACGGGGAAAAGCTCCATCAGGATTCACCTTGTGCCATCCCTCGTCGGGTTTGAACCAGTGTCCTTGCCTAACAGCCGAGCTCCTCAATGGTGCACAATTAGAGATCCTCCACTCCTCCGACGGGTACAAAATTCTCCGCACGGATGCCTGCGGATCTTCAATGGCGGATGTGTCTCTGGAGTCATTCCTTGCCCACCACATATGATAGATTGTCATCATGCTCACCTCAAGCTCCCTCTCATCCAGCTTCCGAACCAATCCAGCACCCAACTCCGCAGTTTGCATTGCCCACGAATGGAGGCCGGAGGTGGCGCCGAGAGCAGTCCAGAATATTGCGAGATCAGCTCCGAGACCCTTCTAGCACGGGGACATTCCCAAAACCTGTGTTTTAGTGTTTCATCCCGGTTGCATGCTATACAGAAAACCCCCTCCTTAATCTTTCGTCAGCTAAGTTCAGCCCCTACTGCAAGCCCATTTTTGATAAGTCGTCAGTAATGTATCTTCACCTTGTTCGGCACATCAGCCGCCCAAAGGGAAAGCCACCCCTTATGTTCTTCACAACTGTTGGAAGGGCCTGACTTGCCTGCTTGGAGCAGCTTCAGATGGTTTTTGAGATGATATGCTGATTTGACAGAAAAGAGCCCATTTTTGGTGTAATTTCATGCAAGATAATCACCAGTTCTAGCTCGACCTACGGGAATCTTCAGAATATCCTCAGCATCCACATCAAACAAAATCTCTCTCAACTTCTCCTCATTCCAACCACCTCCTTCTGGCAGCAGATGTTCGCTGACCATCTCGACATTCTTATTAGGAATCTTCAGAATGTCATCAACATACACATCAAACAAAACCTCTCTCAACTTCTCCTCATTCCAACCACCTCCTTCTGGCAGCAGAAGTTCGCTGACCATCTCGACATTCTTATTAGGATGATGTCCAACTTGCTTGGTTGTGTGCATTGTCTCTCATTACACAATCAACATATCCTTCAGATCAATCATCATGTAGCATTGTCTCTCTATTTCTCCTTTTTGTAAGCCAACTTGCTTGGTTGTGTGCATCTAAACGTGTTGCCCTTTGGTTGGTTTGTTTCGTGTAGAGGACATGGTAATTTTTCTTTTTTCATTATTTAAAAGTTATATTTACTTGTGCCACAACATCTGACTGTTGGCCCAGACACGGCAGTACTCTCGCCGCTCTGATACCAATTGTTGGCCCAGACCCAGCAGTACTCTCGCCGATCGTCTTCGTCGTCTACGTCGGAAAGTACTCGGCGTAGTAGGGCTGTGTTTGGTATCAGATCGGCGAGAGTACTGCCGGGTCTGGGCCAACAATTGGTATCAGAGCGGCGAGAGTACTGCCGTGTCTGGGCCAACAATTGGTATCAGAGCCTCGTGGAGGATCTCCTAGTAACGGAGGTCATGACGAAGGAGATGGGCGAGTCTTCCAGCGCCGCGGCGCCGGTGTCGACGCAGTACCCGCAATACATCCGCGACAACTACACGGTGTGGGCGACCACGATGATGTGGGCGCTCGAGTCCAACGAAGTATGGGAGGCTGTTGATCCCGGCGGCGGCGAGTTCATGAAGGGCGCGCCGAAGTACCGCAAGGACCGACAGGCACTCACGGCCATCTGCTCGGTGATGCCGATGGACGTGAAGCAGCACCTAATCTCGAAGACATCTGCAAAGGAGGCGTGGGAGACGATCAAGACGCTGAATCTTGGTCATGCGCGTGTCCGCGAGGCGGCCCTACAAACCTTGCAGAAGCAGTACGAGAATCTGGAGATGGGAGAAGATGAGATGGTGGACGCCTTCGCTTCGAGGGTCGCTACATTGGTCAATGGGATTCGCGCGCTCGATGAGAAGCTCGAGGAGATCTCGATCGTAAGGCGTTTCCTTCGCGTGGCGTCACCGCGCTACTTGTCCGTTGTTTCGGCGATCGAGCAGTGCGTTGATCTCAAGACTCTCACGATGGATGATCTAGTTGGACGGTTCAAGGCTCATGACGAGCGGATGAAGATCACCTATGGTGATGTGGTACCGGAAGAGCATGTTATGCTTACCCGTGCCCAGTGGCAGGCGGTGGTCGCCAAAGAGAAAGGCGATAAGGCATACGACAACAGAAGTGATAAAGAAGCTTCTCGCCCAGCGAAAAAGTACATCGCAGGGGAGGACGAGGATGACGCTCCGCCGAGGAGGAAGTTTGACATAAAGAAAGTAAGATGTCACAACTGCGGCGAGTTCGGTCACTTCAAGGTTGATTGCTGGAAACCACCGAAGCAGAAGGAAAGGGCTCTCATCGCCCAGGAAGGAGATGATGGACCGATGATGCTGATGCTTGAAGTATGCGAGCAGAAGGACGAGGAGGAGCTACCTCCTCCATCACCGGCTACGGAGATTGTGATAGATCACGGTCTACCGTGTGTGGATCACGTGGACAAGCTATGCGACGAAGGTGTCGTCGAGAAGCAACGGAGTGCCCCGTACCCACGTGAAACCACGGATCAGGCAAGTGAAGCTTTGGAGCTCGTTCATGGCGATATATGCGGTCCAATTTCACCCGCAACCCCGTCCGGCAATGAGTATTTCATGCTTGTGGTGGATGATCTCAGCCAATACATGTGGATTGTGTTGCTGAAGAGTAAAGATCAAGGTCTACAAGCATTCAAGAAGATCAAGGAAGCTGGAGAGATCGAGGCGAGGGCGAAGAGAAAGTCCCTACGCATAGATCGGGGTGGTGAATTGAAGCATAAGGTGGTGGCCATGGCACGGAGCATGATGGAGAGCAAAGACTTGCCAGGAAAGTTCTGGGGTGAGGCAGTCAACACGGCTGTCTACTTGCTGAATAGGGCGCCAACTAGCAGTATGGTTGGTGGGACTCCGTACGAAGCATGGTACGGACGAAAGCCCTCGGTTGATCATCTTCGCACTTTCGGGTGCGTGGCGCATGTCAAGACGGTGTCCGGCCATAAGAGAAACTTGGCGAATCGGAGAACTCCAATGATCATGACTGGCTATGAAGAAGGCTCGAAAGCGTATCGTTTGTGCAATCCCTCGACTAACAAGGTGGTTGTAACGTGCGATGTAGTCTTCGAGGAAGACCTATCATGGATTTGGGACTCCACGGAACCGGTACACGACAAGATTTTTGCTGTTTTTTGTAACAGTGATTTTCAGCATGCAGATGATGATCAGTCCAGAACAGGCGTGGGTGTGTCAGGCGATGATGCATCTACTCCAGCACGTACGGCCTCGACCACGTCAGGCACTGGAACGCGAGGTGAGAGCCCTCCGTTGCAGTCAGGAACGAGTCCTGGAGTTGGCATGTCTCGACCAAGAAAAGGAATAGGGGCACCCAGCCCAGAAGACGGGGAAGAAAGTAGCAGCCCTACGGAACTGAGTTATTCAGAATTGCCAGCAAGCAAAAGGCAATTGGAGCCAGGGGCGTGCAGCCCAGAAATAGGAGGAGGAGACAACTCTCAACAGGTTGTGTGGCCAGAAACACGAGGGACTCTAGTCCCAGAAGAATCTACAAACGGAGGAGGGTTCAACAACCCAGAAAATTGGCCAGATGAAAGTAGCCTATGTGCTGTTTCGACCGAGCCAGAAGACAGAAAAAGCCTTGCCCAGGCTATACCAGTTTGGCTGGAGGCAGACATTCCAGCAAAAAGGCATACACGTTACATGTGTCTAGAGCTGATGGAACTAGCTATGCATGAGCAAGCTTGTACGGTGGTGCATTATAGCCAAAAGCATCGGCTAGAATTGCATCCATCAGGCAAGGAGCTAGCTGTGCATGGTCCTCTGAATCTCGAGGAGGAAGTACTTCGACGAGATTACAAAGGTGAGTCGCGAAGAAGCGACGTGGGTCCTCAGCCAGCAAGTGAAGGATTCACAAGTGAAGAAACAAGTGCGACGTCGGGCGCAGAAGAGTACGTGGTGCTATCTCCGACTGCACTGGAGAAGAGACGACTACGACCGACACGAGCACGCATGCGACGCGTGTTGAACTACTATCCGAATAAGGTAAATAATCCGGTGAAGATGAAGCACAGGAAGCAATGTGTGTTCATCGAGGAACCGGTGAAGACTGAAGACGCGGACAAGGAGGATTGTGGGCGTGAAGCCATGGAGAAGCCGACGAAGGTAAAGTCGGTGGCATGGGTGCCACAAGGAACGGCGAAAGCAATGCCGAGGAAGACGCCTGCAGGAAGTAGCTGGCGCATTTGGGATCCAGGTCGAAGTGAAGAGCACGTCGTGCTTAGGGGGTGATTGTTAGAAATAAGCACTCCGACACCGGCACGGCGACATACGCTTCGTCGTATACGAGTACGAGTTGTGTACGAGTTGCGTGTTCCGTGGTCGTGTACAAGTAGGATACATGCATGTATGGGAATAGGAAGTAGGAACCAAGTCGGTAGCTTAGTTCGACTCGGTACAGTAGTCCTACAATATATATGTGCGTGTAAGCTAGCTTGTAAATACCACCGTGAGTTGAGCAATAAAGAAATCTAAGGCTCGATATGAGCCTGTGGCAATCAAAGCTATTGCGTGCGTGCGTGAGCTAGTAGCTAATCCAGACGATCAAGGCTTCGTTGCTTAGCTAGTTTATACGCACCATCGCGGAAGTACTTGTGTACGTGCGTGTCTCTCGCAGGATCGTCTTCGTCGTCTACGTCGGAAAGTACTCGGCGTAGTAGGGCTGTGTTTGGTATCAGATCGGCGAGAGTACTGCCGGGTCTGGGCCAACACTGACCCCATATATATATGATCATGCATATGCAGTTGTTTATAAGTTGTATTGCCACAAAATAATCCAAGCTCACTCCTCTCCAAAACCCTCAATTTTATTATGGAGATTGATGGAACTTTTGTATGCTTTAGCTACCAACACTTAGACACATGGTATTGTTAATATTCTATAGAAATTGGAGACATCCGGAATTCATGTTTAAGCGGAAATAAGTGTGAACCTAGGTAAGATAAGAAAGGGCCACATAGTTCCGAAAACTCCGAAGTGAGCGCGAGCTAGGGTGCTCCTTTTATCCACTTCCAATCAAGCCATCCGTTTTCTTAACTGACGTCATAACTCGTTTCGTATAAACGCGTGGAATCTGTTTTCAATATACAGAGCCGGGGCACCCAACCACCTCACTCGTATGCTTGTTGCCAATGCAAACTGAAAAGCAGTCAGGTGGCCACACGCCCACACGTGCTCGAAAGTAGTTGGGAGATGAAGGATTCTATCCTGTACTAATAGTTGTTGTTTTGAATCTCTTATAAATGCCAACATGGCTGACAAACACCAACAAGTTGCAGACTCCTTCTTATATGAATTTAAGTTGCCCCAAAAGATGTGACATTTCTACGGTAGTGTATAGTACTCCCTCCGTTTATAAATAGATAGCTAATATTTATCAAAATCTGAATGTATCTAGATATTAAATAGTGTTTAGATACATCCAGGTTCAGATAAATGTATTACTCTGTTCTGTATTAATCGATGCGGACTCAATAACAAAAATACAACGGACCGGTAGTGTTTGGCGTCAATTAATTCGGACCGGAGATAGTACATCGCATTTTGTCAGAGCACCTCCAGCCGTTTGAGGCCCCGGGCGAAATCCGGACGAGACATGCCGGATTGAATGTGAAAATAGGGCGTGGGGGGCATCAGTTTCCAGTTGCACCCCAGCATTTGCCCAACAACGGCGATAGTTTAAAAAAATCGTCTTCCCGCTCATTTCTCCCGCCAGCCGCTCCATCTCCCATCCAACCTCCAACCCGAAAAACCCTCGCCGCCGCGCCATGGCACCGAAGAAAAAGGCTCCGGTGAAGGCAGCGAAGGCGCCGACGAAGGCGCCGCCGAAGACGCGCACCGTCGCGCCGAAGGAGAAACCGGCGACCATGTTGCAGGAGGACTGGGAGACGGAGATGGAACGCCGCGCCTTCGTCACGGCCGACCGTAGGAGGCGCCGCCCTCGACGCAGCGAAAGCGGCGGCCTCTGCGAAAGTGTGCCTGAGCTTGGGAGGCGGCCTGAACAGCATCTCGAGCTCCCCGTCGTCGCCGGGTTACTACGCGGGGTACACCGCGGACGCGCCGTCGATCTCGAAGATGCGGCTGTCGTAGATGGATGGCCGCGCCGCTACTCCCCCGAGTTCGGGGACAGCGACATGACCGTCGACAACAACGCGTTCTCGCCGGATTCAACGGCTCGGGGCAGCGGCGCCTTCCGCTTCCCCGACCTGAACGATTCGCCTGACCTGCGCCGCACCGAGGGCCACGTGACGGACGGCACCGGCCTTCCCCGCCACCTCTTCCCCGACGACGGCAGGCAGACCCAGGAGGTGTTCGGCAGCGCGTTCGGCGTGTCCATGGGCCAGGACGAGGTGTGTTTCTATCTTTCTATGTGTTGTGTGCATCGTAGACACCGGCGGCGACTGGAAGTTTGTAACTTTATGCGTAGATTGCCGGCGGGGAGGATATCCTGAACGACATCATACACGGCCATGCCTACGAACCCCCGGTCGACGACTACGAAGAAGAGGCCAACGAGGACGAAGGTGAGGAGGAAGTCCAGGAGGAGTTGATCGACGCCGAGACCGACGCGAGCGTGAGGAGGACGCGCAGGCGTTCCGCCGACACTCGTGGTCCGAGGTGGAGGTCCTTGGAGGATGAATGCCTCATCAAGGCGTGGAAGCAAGTGAGCTTTTGCCCCATCACCGGCGCAAACCAAACCGGGGGCAAGTACTACAAGTGCATCCTCGATTGTTTCAACGAGAAGAAGAACTATGGTGATTACGCCGCCATAGAGATGAACCGGAACGAGGGCGCCCTCTCTCACCGTTGGAACATGATCAAGGCGGTGTGTAGCGAGTTCCACTGCTACTATGAGAAGATCAAGGGACAGAAGGAGAGCGGCAAGACGATGGTGGATTGGGTATGATCTACGCCTATCTTATTTGATGATCCATGTTGTTACATATGAATTGATGATCCCTGTGGTGGAATATGAATTGATGATCCATGTTGTTGCATATGAATTGATGATCCAACTTGTTTTTCATTATTTTGCATCATATATTGTTAGATGTTGTCTACTCTCGAAATGTACAAGCACCAACACGAGGACATGGAGAAGATGGACCCGTTGGCGCTGGCGTGGCACGAGATGTACCGCGAGCACATCGGCCAAGAGGTGATGGCGGCGCGAGCTGCGTCGACGCTTCCCCCGGCACCGTCCACGTTCATGTCTACCCCGGTACCGTCCGCGTTTATGTCTCCCCCGGCACCGTCGACGTTCATGCCTCCCCCGGCGACCGTGGATCCTGTTGCAGCGACGGAGCTGCCGCCGGCCGCCGATGAGAAAGTCGTCGAGGTTGCGCCGCCCGTGACCTCCTTCATGTGATCATGTGATCTCTGGCTTGGAAGCCCTTTTTTGCGCCGGAAACGGCGATCTGGTGGCTGTAGGTTGGCCCGAACTTCTTATTCCAAAACTTATTCGTATTTGGTGGTCATGTGTTGTCCCAAACTTCATATTCGTAGAGTTATTCGAATTTCTATGATTGTGTTTGAGATTTTAAATTCAAATTATCTATCGGGGCTGTCGTATGAGGCGCGCCGGTTTGGGAGCAACTCCCCCAAATAGAGGATGCTGTGTCGACGTCCCCATACGACAATGCCGGCGCTCCTGCCGGCGACTATTTGGGGGAGCGCCGGTGAAGATGCTTTTAAAGCCTTAAAGGAGCGCCGCCAAATACGGGATCACCGTGCCATCTTCGGGCTCGAGATCGCGGGGCGAAGATGAAGTTGTTGATAGGTTTTGGGTACGGAATCAACACCAGACAGCTAGCGGCCCATGGCAGGTGGTACAGGATGGGCCACATGCAACGAACCACATCCTGTCCCGGTCTGGACCTGTACATACGAGCATGAATTGATGTCATCCTTGTACATACTATCCAGTGCCTTCAACCTACGATGTATTGCACCACTTAACATTTCCGATATTGGTTCATTTAATGCACCTGCATGCCTGCATCACCATCCACTACCACTCATGATATACGGATCACCCAAGCTCGGGCGCCATTCGTCCGTGCTCGAAATCATGAGGACGGACGAATAGCGCCCGGGCTGGTTTGCTCCCGGTGGATGAGTGGCTGTGGTTGATTCAAGTGTAATAAATGCTGATTTTCTGCTGCGTTATAGAAATTCGGCAATGGATTCAAATACAGTATAAATGGTGCGTATGCTATTGAATGCAAATTGTTGGCAGATGTATCGCATTAAAATTTGGAGAGTTTTTGGCATAACCTGATATGTACCATTTCAGTATGCAAACCTGTACCAGATGTTCTCTCGTGCAATTAAGCTGACTTTGGCCCATGATGGACTAGAAAAGATGGTCGGTAATGCTTGACAGACTAAAATAGAAAGCTCGCTTAATTTTAATGGCACAAAATTTTGACCACTGGAAAAAGATTAGTAAGTCTCTCGGATCCAAATTACGTGTCACATATTTAATAATCCTAAGCCAATTTTAGATAATATTTGTCTAAATCCACGACAGATAATTTGAATTGGGAAAGAGTAGTTTAATTCTGCATATACATGCAACCAGTGGACTCTTATGAAATTAGAATGAACTATAGAAAAATAGAAATGTTATACTCCCTCCGTCACAGATTAGATGTCGGACGTGTAGTTCAAAGTGTTTTTTTATTTCCCCCTTTGTATTTTGAAAAAACAACAAATCATCCCCGATCGATCGAATCCTCCTCCCGACGGACACCTACGCGCGGTTGCACCTTCCCAACGGTCACTACTAGAACTCCCGTTATATCCGACGGTGCATTTTATTTACCGACGGGCCGTCGGCTATTACTCTAATAAATGACGGTACAAGGTATGACCGATGGTAATCGGAAACCCGTCGGATATGATCAGTAATAACCGACCGTAGAGTTCATTGACCGAAGGGCACAGTAATCCCGTCGGATATGATCAGTAATAACCGACCGTATATTTGTTTGGCCGAAGGGGACGGTCCTACCCTCGACTATTCACCCTAAAGCCCGAGGGTGTGAACAAATACCCGAAAGTTCAGTTTTGACGGTCGGTTATTAAATTTCTTGGCCGACGGTTGAAGTGTGACCATCGGTTATATGTACAAATAGATGACGGGGATCATTAATATCCGACGGTTCGACCCTCGGTAATTTGTTCCAAAAGTATGAACATCAGATATAACAAGGCTAGTTCAGCTAAAATAAAAAAGGCTAATAATTTGAAGAAAAAAATCAAACTATTAAATCGCTAACTAAAAATTAGGGAACAAAGTAAATCATACGTGGTAGCCCATACGTGGTAACCGAGGAAAGATACATGCTCTTCCAAACTGACTAAGCTAGGTAGCCAAATCTTCTCCTGCCCATGTCTACCATTAAGATTTGTTTTGATTTCCTTTTTTGTTTTGGAGTAGTTGGAGAATATTTGATGCATTATTTGTTGGGCATACTAGATCAATTCGCATACAATTTCTGGATTCGTGGCTGAGTTGGGCAGCTTATTTTCAGGGATTTGGGTCTAATTTCATTGCGCGCCAACAAAAATAATCCCGCGCACCGAAGCACCATGCACCCAACTAAGTCCTAAACTGCCGCCGTCTCCTGATCTCCTTCCACAACAAACTCTCCCTCGTCGCCCCACTCCTCCTACCGCAGTCTCCTAACCCCTACCAAAACAAACTCTTCCTCGTCCCTGCTCTCCAGTCTCCACAACCGATCTAGGGCCTTGCTCGGCTGCTTACGGAACGACGGGTGCCCAGGAGTTCCTCTACGATGTGATACGTCCAAAACGTATCTACTTTCCCGAACACTTTTGCTATTGTTTTGCCTCTAATTTGTGTATTTTGGATGCAACTAACACGGACTAACGCTGTTTTCAGCAGAACTGCTGTGTCTCGTTTTTGTGCAGAAATCCAACTTTCGGAAAACCTCGGGATTTTGATGAAGGCCCTATTTTCCCGAATCGACGGAGCCAAGGACAAATCAAGTGGGCCCGAGGGCCCCACACCATAAGGCGGCGCGGCCTAGGGGGCCCGCGCGGCCCTATGGTGTGGCCCCTGCCGGCCTCCGACGCTCTCCTTCGGACTACTTATTGGCCTCGACCTAAAAACGCACGGGAGAAGTCGAAGTCGCGAAACCCTCCAGAGAGCCGCCACATCGCGAAACTCCGTCTCGGGAGCCGCTCCGTTCGGCCTCCGGGGACGGGGAATTGGAGGAGATCATCGCCATCATCACCACCGACGCCTCTCCATCGACCAGCCATGTTTCCCCCATCCATGCGTGAGTAATTCCCGCTGTAGGCTGAAGGGGATGGTAGGGATTGGATGAGATTGGTCATGTAATAGTCATAAGATTGATAGCGCATAGTGCCTAGTATCCGTAGATGTTACTTTTATGATATTGTTGCAACTTGTTATGCTTAATGCTTGTCACTAGGGCCCGAGTGCCATGATCTCAGATCTGAACATGTTATTGATTCATGAAGATATTCGTTGTTTATGGTCTTACATGTCTGTCCGGAACCAATGGCCCCGAAGTGACAGAAATCGGGACAACCGGAGGGAATGGTAGTGATGTGAGGATCACATGTGTTCACGGAGTGTTAATGCTTTGCTCCGGTACTCTATTAAAAGGAGTACCTTAATATCCAGTAGTTTCCCTTGAGGCCCGGCTGCCACCGGCTGGTAGGACAAAAGATGTTGTGCAAGTTTCTCATTGCGAGCACGTACGACTAAATATGGAACACATGCCTATTGATAGATTAGTACTTGGATACCGTTTTATTATTATCTGCAAATGCCCCTGCTTTGATTTTACATGAGTTTCTCTCATCCATGCAACGCCCGTTAATCCGTCCCTGTGCCTACAGTATTTTAATCTGTTGTTTACTATAATCACTACTGTCTTTGTTACTCTGCTGCTTATATTTCTACTATTACTATTATAAAACTGTTACTACGATAAACTCTTGCGAGCAAGTCTGTTTCCAGGTGCAGCTGAATTGACAACTCCGTGTTAAGGCTTTCAAGTATTCTTTGTCTCCCCTTGTGTCGAATCAATAAATTGGGTTTACTTCCCTCGAAGACCGATCCCCTATACTTGTGGGTCATCAAGACTATTTTCGGCGCCGTTGCGGGGAGCATAGCTTTATTTGGAAGTTCACTTGGATTGATATTGTTCGCTGCAAATTCTCCATCATGGGTAAACCTCGCGATACTAAGGTCGCCATATTACCATCCACTACAAGAAAAGGTACAACTCTGAGTACCTCTGCTGCTCTTGATTCACCATCTGTGATTGATAAACTTGTTTCACCGCCACATGCTTCACATGCTGGTACTTCTGCTGAATCTGAAAATTCTTATAATATTGATAATGCTTCTGCTGTGCTTGATGATAGTGGTTCATTGGGATCTTTTCTAGATGCTACAATTGCTAGGTCTAGACAAATTGAAAATACTGAAACTCCTAATGTTACTACACCTGTTAATTCACCTGAACTTGATTATTCTAGTGATGATCTTGATGAAGATTATGTGGAGCTTAATGATGATTTTATAGAAAAATGCAATGCTACTACTGATGCAAGAAAAATTAAAAAGTTGCTTGCAGAACATGCTGTTAGATATAAACTGTCTCCCGATCCTAAATTTGCCACATCTCCTATAAACATTAGGGATAAAGATTATGATTTTTCTCTTGATCTATCTCATATAGCTATTGTTGAGAAAACACCCTTTTGTGGTACTGAAAAAGAAAGTGCTGTTGAACACATGACTGAGTTATCTACTCTGAGTAGTGATGTCTACGGGAGCTTCTATTCTTGTAGACAGTGTTGGGCCTCCAAGAGCAGAGGTTTGTAGAACAGCAGCAAGTTTCCCTTAAGTGGATTACCCAAGGTTTATCGAACTCAGGAGGAAGAGGTCAAAGATATCCCTCATGCAACCCTGCAACCATAAAGCAAGAAGTCTCTTGTGTCCCCAACACACCTAATAGGTGCACTAGTTCGGCGAGATAGTGAAATACGTGGTATGAATAAGTATGAGCAGTAGTACGGCGCAGAAAATAGCTTACTGGCATGCATTGATGGTAGTAATATTGTAGGAAGTAAACAAGCAGTAGTAACGCAATAGTAATTTAGTAAAACGAACAAATATAGCATATTTAGGAACAAGGCCTAGGGAATAGACTTTCACTAGTGGACACTCTCAACATTGATCACATGAGAATAGATAAATGCATACTCTACACTCTTGTTGGATGATGAACACATTGCGTAGGATTACACGAACCCTCAATGCCGGAGTTAACAAGCTCCACAATTAAATGTTCATATTTAAATAACCTTAGAGTGCATGAAAGATTGAAACGACTAAACCAAGTACTAACATAGCATGCACACTGTCACCTTCACGCTTATGTAGGAGGAATAATACACATCAATACTATCATAGCAATAGTTAACTTCGCAATCTACAAGAGATCATGATCATAGCATAAACCAAGTACTAACACAAGTGCACACACTGTCACCATTACACCGTGTAGGAGGAATAAAACTACTTTAATAACATCACTAGAGTAGCACATAGATAAATTGTGATACAAAACACATTGCAATCATAAAGAGATATAAATAAGCACTTCACTATGCCATTCATAACAGTGAATAAGTATTCTGTGAAATATAGCCTAAGAGACCCACATGGTGCACACACTGTCACCTTTACACACGTGGGACAAGGAGTCTCCGGAGATCACATAAGTAAAACTCACTTGACTAGCATAATGACATCTAGATTACAAGCATCATCATATGAATCTCAATCATGTAAGGCAGCTCATGAGATTATTGTATTAAAGTACATAGGAGAGAGATGAACCACATAGCTACCGGACCGAGCCTCGATGGAGAACTACTCCCTTTCATGGGAGCGGTGATGAAGATGGCGGTGGAGATGGCAGCGGTGTCGATGGAGAAGCCTTCCGGGGCACTTCCCCTCGGCAGGTGCCGGAACAGAGACTCCCGTCCCCCGGATCTTGGCTTCGCGATGGCGGCGGCTCGGAACTTTTCTCGTATCGTGGCTTTTTTCGTAAGGGTTTTCGATGCGGGGCTTTATATAGGCGAAGAGGCGGCGCAGGAGGGCGACGAGGCGGCGACACCATAGGGGAGCGCGGGCCACGGCCGCGGGCCTATGGTCCGTGGGCTGTGGCCCCCTCCGGTCCTTCCCGGGTGAGCTTCGTGGAAAAATAGGAACCTGGGCGGTGATTTCGTCCAATTCCGAGAATATTTCGTTACTAGGATTTCGAAACCAAAAACAGCGAAAACAGGAACTGCACTTCGGCATCTTGTTAATAGGTTAGTTCCAAAATGCACGAATATGACATAAAGTGTGCATAAAACATGTAGGTATCATCAATAAAGTAGCATGGAACATAAGAAATTATCGATACGTTGGAGACGTATCGCATCCCAAGCTTAGTTCTGCTCGTCCCGAGCAGGTAAACGATAACAAAGATAATTTCTTAAGTGACATGCCATCATAACCTTGATCATACTATTGTAAGCACATGAGATGAATGCAGCGATCAAAACAATGGTAATGACATGAGTAAACAAGTGAATCATAAAGCAAAGACTTTTCATGAATAGTACTTCAAGACAAGCATCAATAAGTCTTGCATAAGAGTTAACTCATAAAGCAATAATTCAAAGTAGAGGCATTGAAGCAACACAAAGGAAGATGAAGTTTCAGCGGTTGCTTTCAACTTATAACATGTATATCTCATGGATAATTGTCAATGCAAAGCAATATAACAAATGCAATATGCAAATATGTAAGAATCAATGCAAAGTTCACACAAGTGTTTGCTTCTTGAGGTGGAGAGAGATAGGTGAACTGACTCAACAATAAAAGTAAAAGAAAGGTCCTTCAAAGAGGAAAGCATCGATTGCTGTATTTGTGCTAGAGCTTTGATTTTGAAAACATCAAGAGAGTATAAAAGTAAAGTTTTGAGAGGTGTTTGTTGTTGTCAACGAATGGTAGTGGGCACTCTAACCCCCTTGCCAGACAAACCTTCAAAGAGAGGCTCCCATTTTATTTTATTTTTGGGTGGCACTCCTTCCAACCTTTCTTTCACAAACCATGGCTAACCGAATCCTCGGGTGCCTGCCAACAATCTCATACCATGAAGGAGTGCCTTTTATTTTAGTTTTATTATGATGACACTCCTCCCCACCTTTGCTTTCTCAAGCCATGGCTAACCGAATCCTTCGGTGCCGTCCAACAATCACATACCATGGAGGAGTGTCTATTTTTGTTAATTAATTTGGGACTGGGAATCCCATTGCCACTCTTTTTGCAAAATTATTGGATAAGCGGATGAAGCCACTAGTCCATTGGTGAAAGTTGCCCAACAAGATTGAAAGATAAACACCACATACTTCCTCATGAGCTATAAAACATTGACACAAATAAGAGGTAATAACTTTTGAATTGTTTAAAGGTAGCACTCAAGCAATTTACTTTGGAATGGCGGAGAAATACCATGTAATAGGTAGGTATGGTGGACACAAATGGCATAGTGGTTGGCTCAAGGATTTGGATGCAAAAGAAGTATTCCCTCTCGATACAAGGTTTAGGCTAGCAAGGTTATTTGAGACAAACACAAGGATGAACCGGTGCAGCAAAACTCACATAAAAGACATATTGTAAACATTATAAGACTCTACACCGTCTCCTTGTTGTTCAAAACTCAATACTAGAAATTATCTAGACCTTAGAGAGACCAATTATGCAAACCAAATTTTAGCAAGCTATATGTATTTCTTCATTAATGGGTGCAAAGTATATGATGCAAGAGCTTAAACATGAGCACAACAATTGCCAAGTATCACATTATCCAAGACATTTTACCAATTACTACATGTAGCATTTTCCAATTCCAACCATATAACAATTTAACGAAGAGGAAACTTCGCCATGAATATTATGAGCTAAGAACACATGTGTTCATACGAACCAGCGGAGCGTGTCTCTCTCCCACACAAGGATGAACTTATTCAGAGAACTAAGATAACAAAACAAAAACAAAAATAAAAGCACACAGACGCTCCAAGTAAAATACATAGGATGTGACCGAATAAAAATATAGTTTCACTAGAAGAAACCCGATAAGTTGTCGATGAAGAAGGGGATGCCTTGGGCATCCCCAAGCTTAGATGCTTGAGTCTTCTTAAAATATGCAGGGATGAACCACGGGGCATCCCCAAGCTTAGACCTTTCACTCTTCTCGATCACATTATATCACCCTCTTCTATTGACCCTTGAAAACTTCCTTCACACCAAACTTCAAGCAAACTCATTAGAGGGTTAGTGCATAATCAAAAATTCACATGTTCGAGGTGACACAATCATTCTTAACACTTCTGGACATTGCACAAAACTTCGAAAGTTAATGGAACAAAGAAACTCATTCAACTTAACAAAAGCGGCAATGCGAAATAAAGGCAGAATCTGTCAAAAACAGAACAGTCCGTAAAGACGAATTTAAAGCTGGCACCGACTTGCTCAAACGGAAAAACTCAAAACTAATGAAAGTTGCGTACATATCTGAGGATCACTCTCGTAAATTGGCAGATTTTTTAGAATTTTCTACAGAGACTGTGCCCAGATTCGTGACAGACAGCAATGCTGTTTCTGCGCACGATCCCAAATATAACATCAACTTTGACATAGAAACTTTACTTGGCACAAAAACATGATAAGGAGAGGTTGCTACAGTAGTAAACAACTTCCAAGACTCAACAAAACAAAAATTGCTGTAGTAAAATAAACACATGGGTTATCTCCCAAGAAGTTCTTTCTTTATAGCCATTAAGATGGGCTCAGCAGTTTTAATGATGCACTCGTAAGAAAAAAAAGAGCATCAAGAGTCAAATTCAAAACACATTTAAGTCTAACATGCTTCCTATGCATAGGAATCTTGTAAATAAACAAGTTCATGAAGAGCAAAGTAACAAGCATAGAAAGATAAAACAAGTGTAGCTTCAAAAATTTCAGCACATAGAGAGGTGTTTTAGTAACATGAAAATTTTTACAACCATATTTTCCTCTCTCATAATAACTTTCAGTAGCAACATGAGCAAACTCAACAATATAACTATCACATAAAGCATTCTTATCATGAGTCTCATGCATAAAATAATTACTACTCCCAACATAAGCATAGTCATTCTTATTAATTGTAGTGGGAGCAAATTCAACAAAGTAGCTATCAAATATAGGAGGTATATTGTAATCATAATCAAATTTATCCTCCATAACAGGTGGTAACAAAAGACTACTATCATTATAATCATCATAAATGGGAGGCAAAGTATCATCAAAGTAAATTTTCTCCTCAATGCTTGGGGGACTAAAAATATCATGCTCATCAAAGCCAGCTTCCCCAAGCTTAGAATTTTCCATAGCATTAGCAACAATGATGTTCAAAGCATTCATATTAATATGTTCCATGGTTTTTTTAATTTTCGCATCAAACCATCCATGTCTTAAATCAGGAAATAGAATAAAAAGGTCATTGTTGTCCATTATGCCTAACTAGTGTAAACAAGAAACCAAATGTCGCAATTGCAGAGTCTAAAGGAAATAGCTTCGAGCACGCACACAATGGCGCCAAAAATCTGTTACGAAAGTATGAGTGCCTTTACCTTTCCTCCCAACGGCGCCGAAAAGTGCTTGATGTCTACGGGAGCTTCTATTCTTGTAGACAGTGTTGGGCCTCCAAGAGCAGAGGTTTGTAGAACAGCAAGTTTCCCTTAAGTGGATTACCCAAGGTTTATCGAACTCAGGGAGGAAGAGGTCAAAGATATCCCTCTCATGCAACCACAACCATAAAGCAAGAAGTCTCTTGTGTCCCCAACACACCTAATAGGTGCACTAGTTCGGCGAAGAGATAGTGAAATACGTGGTATGAATAAGTATGAGCATAGTACGGCGCGAGAAAATAGCTTACGACATGCAATTGATGGTAGTAATATTGTAGGAAGTAAACAAGCGGTAGTAGCAACGAGTAATTTAGTAAAACAAGTAACAAGCGCGATAGCGATATTTAGGAACAAGGCCTAGGGAATAGACTTTCACTAGTGGACACTCTCAACATTGATCACATGACAGAATAGATAAATGCATACTCTACACTCTTGTTGGATGATGAACACATTGCGTAGGATTACACGAACCCTCAATGCCGGAGTTAACAAGCTCCACAATTAAATGTTCATATTTAAATAACCTTAGAGTGCATGAAAGATTGAAACGACTAAACCAAGTACTAACATAGCATGCACACTGTCACCTTCACGCTTATGTAGGAGGAATAATACACATCAATACTATCATAGCAATAGTTAACTTCGCAATCTACAAGAGATCATGATCATAGCATAAACCAAGTACTAACACAAGTGCACACACTGTCACCATTACACCGTGTAGGAGGAATAAAACTACTTTAATAACATCACTAGAGTAGCACATAGATAAATTGTGATACAAAACACATTGCAATCATAAAGAGATATAAATAAGCACTTCACTATGCCATTCATAACAGTGAATAAGTATTCTGTGAAATATAGCCTAAGAGACCCACACGGTGCACACACTGTCACCTTTACACACGTGGGACAAGGAGTCTCCGGAGATCACATAAGTAAAACTCACTTGACTAGCATAATGACATCTAGATTACAAGCATCATCATATGAATCTCAATCATGTAAGGCAGCTCATGAGATTATTGTATTGAAGTACATAGGAGAGAGATGAACCACATAGCTACCGGTACAGCGAGCCTCGATGGAGAACTACTCCTCTTCATGGGAGCAGGCGGTGATGAAGATGGCGGTGGAGATGGCAGCGGTGTCGATGGAGAAGCCTTCGGGGGCACTTCCCGCTCCGCGGGTGCCGGAACGAGACTCTGTCCCCGGATCTTGGCTTCGCGATGGCGGTGGCTCGGAACTTTTCTCGTATCGTGGCTTTTTTTCGTAAGGGTTTTCGATGCAGGGGCTTTATATAGGCGAAGAGCGGCGCGGAGGGGCGACGAGGCGGCGACACCATAGGGGCGCGGGCCACCCCGGGCCGCGCCGGCTATGGTGCAGTGGGCTGTGGCCCCCTCGGTCCTTCGGGTGTTCGGAAGCTTCGTGGAAAAATAGGAACTCGGCGGTGATTTCGTCCAATTAGAATATTTCGTTACTAGGATTTCTGAAACCAAAAACAGAAACAGGAACTGGCACTTCGGCATCTTGTTAATAGGTTAGTTCCAGAAAATGCACGAATATGACATAAAGTGTGCATAAAACATGTAGGTATCATCAATAAAGTAGCATGGAACATAAGAAATTATCGATACGTTGGAGACGTATCAAGTAGCTTGTTTTCTGATGATGTTAAGATGCGTACTTACTTTGTTGCTAAAATATTTCCATTCTCATTAAAGGATGACGCTAAAACTTGGTATAATAGTTTGCCACCTAATTCTATTAAAAGCCCAAAAGAATTGCTTGAGGTTTTCTTCCGAAAATACTTTCCTGCTAGTGCTCAACATATTTCTTTGCAGAGAATTTATAATTTTGATCAGGAAGATGGAGAGAAATTGCCTGAGGCTTGGGCGAGATTTTGCTCTCTTATTAGAGCTCTGCCTGACCATGATTTGGAAAAGCATGATTTACTTGATATATTTTATAGTGGACTAACCATTGAGTCTAGGGCATACCTGGATAGTTGTGCTGGTTGTGTTTTCAGGAAAAGAACTCCAGACGACGCTGAAGAATTATTGGCTAAAATAGGCCGGAATCATGATGATTGGACTACACCTGAACCAACCCCGACACGATATTGAAGAAGAGGGGTTTAATTAAATTGAATGATGAAGATATGAGGGAAGCCAAGAAGTCTCTCAAGGAGAAAGGTATTAAATCTAAAGATGTGAAGAATCTGCCTCCCATAGAAGATATATGTGAGATAATTCCCCCTTCATCCATGATTGAGGTAAATTCCCTTCAACGCTTTACTAGGGAAGATATTCCATATTCAAAACCTCCTGCAATGCTTAGATGAGTTTGATAATTATATTGTTAAGCAACAAAATTTTAATATGAGAGTAGAGAATCATTTAATGGAAAATTCTCGAGCTATTAGTGAATTGCATGATATTGTGGAGAGAACCTCCAATGATGTTAAGATGCTTGTTAAACATTTTCATATGGTTCAAACTCAAATTGATCAACTCACTAAAGTGCAAAATGACTTGTTGGGAAATAATGCTAAAGAAAAACATGCTTATGAAGTAACAACTAGAGGTGGTGTTTCTACTCAGGATCCTCTATATCCTGAAGGACATCCCAAAAGAATTGAACAAGATTCTCAACGCATTGAACCTAGAGCTCCATCTAAGAAAAAGAAGAAGAAACGTAAAAATGTTGTAGAATCCTCTGAACCTGTTAATGATCCTAATAGTATTTCTATTTCTGATGCTGAAACTGAAAGTGGTAATGAACATGATAAAGATAATGATAAGAATGACACTCCTGATAAAGAAGAGGTTGAAGAAGAACCTGAAAAGCATGCTAAAAATAAAAAGTACACTAAAGAAGATTTTATTGTTGAGAAACATGGTAATGAAAGAGAACCTTGGGTTCAAAAGCAAATGCCTTTTCCTGCTAAGAAACTAAAATCAAAGGAAGAAGAACACTATAATAAATTTTGTGATTGGATGAAACCTTTATTCTTGCAAATCCCTTTGACTGATGCTATTAAATTGCCTCCTTATTCAAAGTATATGAAAGATATTGTTACTAACAAAAGGAAAATCCCCAATGAGGAAATTTCCACTATGCTTGCTAATTACTCTTTCAATGGCAAAGTTCCAAAGAAGTTGGGCGACCCAGGTATACCTACTATTCCTTGTTCTATTAAGAATAATTATGTTAAAACTGCTCTATGTGATTTGGGAGCCGGTGTTAGTGTTATGCCTTTCTCTCTTTATAAGAGACTTTGTTTAGATAAGTTGATACCTACTGATATATCTTTACAAATGGCTGATAAATCTACTGCTATTCTGTTGGTGTATGTGAGGATGTTCCTGTTCAAGTTACTCAAAAGCTTGATATTAACTGATTTTGTTGTGTTGGAAATGCGAAGATGATAATATGTCCATTATTCTTGGGAGACCCTTTCTTAATACTGCAGGGGCTGTTATTGATTGCAATAAAGGAAAAGTCACTTTTAATGTGGATGACAAGGAACATACTGTCCATTTCCCCAAGAAGATTGATAAAGTATGTGGAGTTAATACTATTTCTAATGTGAGAACTATCAAAATTGGAACTATCGATTGTCCTATATATGAGCCTAAAGAAGAATATCAAATTCTTGTGATTGGATCCGTATCAATACAATTCAAGGTAACATGATTGATTTGAGGTTTATTTCTTCTTATGTTATGTAAAATTTATTTGGTGGCAAGACTTGATCAACCTTGTTAACAAATACTTTTTATATGCATAGAGGAAGTAAACAACATTTCTTTCTTCCTCCACTTGCTCTAGCTGCTGTAGCACTTTTATTTTGCAAAGTTCCTTAGTTGATTAGAGATTTCAAAAATTTTCCTGGTCAGTAATAATAAACTTAATACCCAGAAATGTGCATTTTTCAAAGTTTTCAAAAATTCGCGAAAATTACACCATTGGTCCTATTTTTCGACGAGGCACTGGGAGTACCAGAGGATGACCTGTGGGGCACCACAGTGCCACACCACAGGCCGGCGCGGCCAAGGAGGTGGCGCGCCACCTGTGGTGTGGGCCCTCCTTGCTTCATCTCTTTCTCCCAGCATCTTCTCTCTCCCGAAAAAACTCGAACCAACTTTCTCTCACTCGCGTTTTTGCTCAAGAGCTCAGGATTTCTCGATCTCTTTGCTCAGCCCAGATTTCTGTTTGAAATTTGGCACATTTGCTCTCCGGTATGTGACTCCTTCGATTATCCAAATAGAATTTTGTTTGGTTGAGTATATCTTGAATATTTTGCTGTTGTAGGTAACATGTTTAGTGAGCTTTCATGCTTGTTCTAATTGGTAGAAACTAGTTTTGATGCATGTTTAGTACTCTAGCAAGTTCCTATAGTGGTTTCCTTCAATTGTATGTCACCAAATCAAGTTTTATATTGTTTGTTGAAAAATTTCAGAAAATGGAAGGGAATAAGCACCAACTTAACCAACAAGAGTTGGAGGTGCAACAGGTCATGAGGGTTCACCGGGAAGAAGGAGTGTATCCCACTTACTACCCGTGTGTGGATTTCATGAGAAGTGCAGGGATCTTGCAGGACGTTCAAAGTTTAATCTCTCGTGCAGGACTGGATGATTTTGTTGATGGGGAACCATGCCAATATGTGAAACTGACTATGTCAGTAGTACAGGACTTTAAATTCAATTGGTCACGATCTAATCCCATTGTTCAGTACAAAATTTATAATAAAACTGTCAACTTGCCATTCAGTGATTTTTGTGCAGCAATCAGAGTGCCGCAATGGGGATCATGCGAGAAGATAAAGGGATCGCCGCAAGAGCTCTTGGACCTTTTCAAGATGATTTGTCATGGAAGAAGCTTCTCAGAGGATGATGGTAAAATTAGTAGTATTCATTTCCCAGCTATCCGTTACTTCGCCTATTTCGTTACCAAGTGCGTTCTAGCGAGAAAGAATGGAGGTAAAGTAACTATCGCGGATCTAGCCTTTCTAGCTGCTGCATTACAAGGTAATAGGACTTATAACTTGGGAGCTTTGATAGCCAACAGACTTGCCATTAACCGTGAGAAGGGAGAAATTTGTGGGGGTCTCATCGCCTCTCGCTTATTAGCTATGCATAATGTAGGACCTCACCATCTTGATATTCGGCTCCCCATAGAGAAACTTGACATAGCTTCCATGATTAAGCATGAATTTCTTTCTGGTTCGTCTAATTTAGGGAACCTGTCTTATAGAATAACATTTTACAAGAAATCTTGGACAAGGACTAAGAAAGTTGAAAAATTATTAGGATTGCCTGCACCTTCTCTGTTTAACCTTGATTCCAGGGAGGATTGGTCGGTCACGGAAAGTGCAGTTGATGCATGCATCGAGGGAGGAAGCCATCGTGCACGAGACAACACAGATGAGGTCGAGGAACACCTCGAATCGTCGTCGGATGCAGCAAGTTCTTCGCATCAACATATTGGGCATGAGGAGCCTCCACGCTTTTCTTCTGCATCGGTACCTTATTATGATTACTCCATGTATGATCCACCGGCGTGGAACCCAGACCTCGATGGGATTGAACTCCACTTGGGCCAAAAGCCTAAGCTTGGGGGAGGTATACCGGCATCACTCATTCTTTGCATATTATGGTTGCTGGATACTTGTACATACTTGTTTAGTCTCTTTGAGTGGTTTTCTAATGAGAGGGAGATGATATTTGGGGAAGTGCTGCCTGAAAACAGATTCTGGACTGTTACTAGAAAAATTCGTGCGCACAGCCAGAACGTTATTTTGAGCTGCCAATTTTTGTGCAGGTTCCCCAGGTTGTTATCTAACTTTCATTAGTTGAACACTTTTCGAGCTGAGCAACGTAAGATTTTTGAAAAAATCGATTTCTGTACTGCTGTCAGGTTTTGGCAGATTTCTGCCATCCCGCTTTTCTGTGTTTCTTCTAGTTTTCATTTTCTTGTTCTTGCTTTGTTTCTTACCTAAAACACAAAAAGACCAAAAATATTTCTGTTGTTTCTCTTTACCATTTGTTTATCTTGGTTTCTTGCATTTGTTTCGCTTTATTTGCTATTGCTAGTTTGTTATAAGAAAACCCAAAAAGATTTTGCTTTGTTTGCTTGTTTCCTTTTGTTCTTGTTCTCAAATTCGAAAACACCAAAAATATTTGCTGTTCTTCTTTGGTTTGTAAAGCTCATTATGAGTTCAATGGTCTTCGGTGGCTGGAGCGTGGTTTTCATTTCATATTATTCAAGCTACACAAGTGAAAATGCAATAATGACGATCTACGACAATCTGACTGTGGTGAGAGGCTGGTATGAACTCTATTTGTTTTCATTTTTGTACATATACTCATCCATGTGAGCATGCTTAGTTGGTTCATATGAGGTATATGTCAATTAAGAAAGTTTAGTAGTTCATGATCTCTCATGATTAGCTCCAATTTATTAATATGAGTAGCATGTCATAAATATTTGCTTGCATTGCTTTATTCATACATAGATATGACATTGTGGTATCCTCCTCTGAATAATTCACTTGAATCGACTTGGCACATGCTCACGCATGCATATGACTGAACAAAAGTCAATTAAGCCTCGATGATTTATTTTGCCTCAGAGTTCTTGTATCAATTTTATGCCTTTGTTAATTTATTTTGCCGCAAGCATGATTATGACATTTTGCTCTCTTGATTGTCGCTTCCCAGTCTATTGCTAGCCTTCACTTGTACTGAGCGGGAACGCTGCTCGTGCTTCCAAATCCATGAAAACCAAGTTATTCCATAGTGTCCACCATAAATACCTATGCATGGCATTTCAAACCATTCCAAGTAAATTCTCATGTGCTACCTTTAAAACTTCAAAATACTTCTCAATTTGTGTTAATGTTTTATAGCTCATGAGGAAGTATGTGGTGTTTATCTTTCAATCTTGTCATTTACTCCGGACGGACTTCCACCAATGGACTAGTGGCTTCATCCGCTTATCCAATAATTTTGCAAAAAGAGCTGGCAATGGGATTCCCAGTCCCAAATTAATTAACTTAATAGACACTCCTCCATGGTTTGTGATTGTTGGACGGCACCCGAAGGATTCGGTTAGCCATGGCTTGAGAAAGCAAAGGTGGGGAGGAGTGTCATCATAATAAAACTAAAATAAAAAGGCGCTCCTTCATGGTATGAGATTGTGGCAGGCACCCGAGGATTCAGTTAGCCATGGTTTGTGAAAGCAAGGTTGGAAGGAGTGTCACTCAAAAATAAATTTCATGGGAGCCGCTCTTGAAAGTCCGGTTGATGAGGTAGTTAGAGTACCCATTACCATTCGTTGACAACAACAAACACCTCTCAAAACCATTTTACTTCTGTCTTTATAAAAATGAAAAGCTCTAGCGCATGTTAATCCCCTTCTTCCGCGAAGGGTCAATCTTTTACTTTTACATTGAGTCTCCATCCTTTCTTTGAGTAATTTCTTGAGAGCACAGCTGTCATTCTTAGTATAATATGCTTGTCCCAAAGTATGATTAATTTGTGGTATAACTTTGATGCTTTTATCTTTGATAATCACTACTTCTAGTCTTTCTATGAACTCCAGAGGTGCCCGGGCATTTATGTTTTGCCAATCAAATACAGGCAAGCGAGATACCACTTTATCATATCCTTTTATGAACATTGCAATCCTGCTAATAGACATGATTCATGATGCTTATTATTAATTTGTTGGTACCTTTTCCATGATTGATATAGCTATTAGATGATCTTATTTGCATGTATCTTATTATGAATTGCTTAAGTACTTGCCATAGCATGAGAATATTTACATCATATGAACAAATGTGTTCGTGAAAGTTCTTTTATCGCTCAGTTGTTAACAGAATTGCTTGAGGACAAGCAATAAGCTAAGCTTGGGGGGAATTGCTTGAGGACAAAGTAAATCATACGTGGTAGCCCATACGTGGTAACCGAGGAAAGATACATGCTCTTCCAAACTGACTAAGCTAGGTAGCCAAATCTTCTCCTGCCCATGTCTACCATTAAGATTTGTTTTGATTTCCTTTTTTGTTTTGGAGTAGTTGGAGAATATTTGATGCATTATTTGTTGGGCATACTAGATCAATTCGCATACAATTTCTGGATTCGTGGCTGAGTCGGGCGGCTTATTTTCAGGGATTTGGGTCTAATTTCATTGCGCGCCAACAAAAATAATCCCGCGCACCGAAGCACCATGCACCCAACTAAGTCCTAAACTGCCGCCGTCTCCTGATCTCCTTCCACAACAAACTCTCCCTCGTCGCCCCACTCCTCCTACCGCAGTCTCCTGACCCCTACCAAAACAAACTCTTCCTCGTCCCTGCTCTCCAGTCTCCACAACCGATCTAGGGCCTTGCTCGGCTGCTTACGGAACGACGGGTGCCCAGGAGTTCGCGATGTGATACGTCCAAAACGTATCTACTTTCCCGAACACTTTTGCTATTGTTTTGCCTCTAATTTGTGTATTTTGGATGCAACTAACACGGACTAACGCTGTTTTCAGAGAACTGTTCTGGTGTCTCGTTTTTGTGCAGAAATCCAACTTTCAGGAAAAACCTCGGGATTTTGAAGAAGGCCCTATTTTCCCGAATCGACGGAGCAAGGACAAATCAAGTGGAGGCCCAAGGGCCCCACACCATAAGGCGGCGCGGGAGGCCGCGCGGCCCTATGGTGTGGCCTCGGCCGGCCTCCGACGCTCTCCTTCGGACTACTTATTGGCCTCGACCTAAAAACGCACGGGAGAAGTCGAAGTCGCAAAACCTCCAGAGAGCCGCCACATCGCGAAACTCCGTCTCGGGAGCCGAAGTCTCCGTTCGGCACTCGGGGACGGGGAATTGGAGGAGAGCATCGCCATCATCACCACCGACGCCTCTCCATCGACCAGCCATGTTTCCCCCATCCATGCGTGAGTAATTCCCCCGCTGTAGGCTGAAGGGGATGGTAGGGATTGGATGAGATTGGTCATGTAATAGTCATAAGATTGATAGGGCATAGTGCCTAGTATCCGTAGATGTTACTTTTATGATATTGTTGCAACTTGTTATGCTTAATGCTTGTCACTAGGGCCCGAGTGCCATGATCTCAGATCTGAACATGTTATTGATTCATGAAGATATTCGTTGTTTATGGTCTTACCTGCAAGTTGTATACACATGTCGCTGTCCGGAACCAATGGCCCCGAAGTGACAGAAATCGGGACAACCGGAGGGAATGGTAGTGATGTGAGGATCACATGTGTTCACGGAGTGTTAATGCTTTGCTCCGGTACTCTATTAAAAGGAGTACCTTAATATCCAGTAGTTTCCCTTGAGGCCCGGCTGCCACCGGTTGGTAGGACAAAAGATGTTGTGCAAGTTTCTCATTGCGAGCACGTACGACTAAATATGGAACACATGCCTATTGATTGATTTGTACTTGGATACCGTTTTATTATTATCTGCAAATGCCCCTGCTTTACTGTTACATGAGTTTCTCTCATCCATGCAACGCCCGTTAATCCGTCCCTGTGCCTACAGTATTTTAATCCTGCTGTTTACTATAATCACTACTGCTGTCTTTGTTACTCTGCTGCTGTTATTTCGCTACTATTACTACTATAAAACTGTTACTACTGATAAACTCTTGCGAGCAAGTCTGTTTCCAGTGCAGCTGAATTGACAACTCCGCTGTTAAGGCTTTCAAGTATTCTTTGTCTCCCCTTGTGTCGAATCAATAAATTGGGTTTTACTTCCCTCGAAGACTGTTGCGATCCCCTATACTTGTGGGTCATCACGATGGCCGACCGATCGGCACGCAGCGATGACAGTGGGGAGCAAGGGTATCCCTCTCTTGCCCTACCTCTCGTCCTCTGTCACACTAACCCTGGGTGATTTATGCCTATGTGCTTTTGCGTGTCTTGGTTCTAGAATGATTCTTGATTGCAATTTATTTTGTGCAGCAATAGAGAGAGATCTTGTTTTTCTTTACTTTCTCGACCAAGTTTGGTGCCAATTAATTTGTGATACACAGAGATACGAAAGAATAAGTTTATCATATAACCCGTCACTCTTTTATTCATGTTGTAATTAGGTAGATGACAAAGTAAAATTTTCTGCAAGTGTATGCTCAAGATTGACATTATAATCTGAAGAATTCCCTTAGTTTCAGGTTTAAAAAGTTGTGAAAGATAGTAAAAAAACCTCTGTTTGAGTAATAGCTAGTAAGAAATTGATACGTATGTGCCTCCTTTCTCTGACCGAATGAACAAAACCAAATAACATCCATGAATAGCAACCACTCATACAGAAGTTGTTGATTTACATTGTACAACCATGATGTGTTTATGCTATACCACCTGATTTTGTATAAGTTATTTATAAAATCGAATCTGTTCTTTATTTATGTAGCAATGTAGACAACGATGACCGTAGTTGGATGTACAAAGAGAGAAAAGGGAAGTTGTTTTCTCCAACTTGGAAACATGGAGTAGATAATTTTCTGGAGCGTGTGTTCTCATTGCCTGATTGCTGCTGTAGATGGGGAATCTCATTGTCCCTGTACCAAGTGTTTTTGTCGTCATAAACGCAAAAGGGATGCCATGACCAGGCATTTGTGCCACAATGGTTTCATGTTAGGATATGAGAGATGGACTAGTCACGGGGAGTCTGATACACCTGAAATTTTAGAACAAGATAACGACGGGGATGTAGATCGTATGGATGACATGCTGATTGATGCAATCGCTGCAGAAGGAGTTTCTGTAGGCGATGAGCCAACAGAGGCCGCAAAGAAATTCTATGAAATGCTAGTGGAAGCTGACAAAGCACTACATGAGAAGACCACACAATCACGTCTATCCATTGTAGGAAGGCTAATGACAATTAAAACACAGCACAACCTACCATAAGCTTGTTACAATGAGATAATGAGCCTTATACATGACATTATTGGGGAGGATGCTGCAAAAGATCTCCCCACAAACTTCCATAGGTCCAAGAAGCTTGTGCATAGTCTAGCAATGCCATACGTCAAGATTCATGCATGCCCCAATAATTGTATGATTTATTATAAGGAGACTGAAAATAAGGACAAATGCACTATATGCAAAGAACCTCGATATGAGGAAACAACCGCAAGAAATAACTCTAGGAAGATACCGAGAAAAGTTTTGCGCTATCTCCCTATTACTCCTAGGCTACAACGGTTGTACATGTCACAAAGCACTGCTGAGCACATGGATTATCATGCAAGGCCTCGCGACAGTGAGAAAATAATGGTTCACCCCTCTGATGGAGAAGCTTGGAAGGCGTTTGATAAAGAATACAAGAATTTTTCTCAGGAAGTTAGAAATGTGAGGCTATGATTAGCGACTGATGGCTTCACACCTTTTGGTATGACAGCAGCCTCCTATTCTTGTTGGCCAGTATTTGTCGTACCTTACAATCTCCCACCAGAAATGTGCATGAAGCAAAGTAACTTGATACTTGCACTAGTTATTCCTGGTCCAGATTATCCAGGAAAGACATTAAATGTTTTTATGCAGCCTCTAATTGATGAACTTGATGATAATGGTGCGAGAAGTGCTGTCTCTACACGCCAACATTTGGTAATCTTTTTTCATGAAACATATTTTTCATCACATCTTTCACGAAACATCTTTGTTATTGCTAATGGGGAAGACTGTTACATTTATACTGGATGATGTTTATCATTCTTAAACTGCAGAAACTCAAAACTGGTAAAGACCCTGGAATTACCGGTGCATGGCTTCACACGCACAACTTGCATCGTGGGACTGATAGAGAGCAGATATGCAGCCAACGAATTTCTAAACGTTGGGTTAGTAAAATCTTTGTAGATTACTTAATTTTAGTCATAATGAGAACAATGTATGTAGCTAAACCATTACTGTTATTTGGGAAAGGAAATTTTTGATGATGCAATGACAAATGCCCATGGAGAAAACTGGGAAGAGGAGCACCCAGAATTAGATGCACAAATCATCTATGAAGCAGCGGGTAAAATGCCACATGGCAGACTGGGAATTGCCAATGAGTTATTTACCAAAACGGAGAAGTGCAAGATTAAGTCTAGAAGGGTGTTCGCCTCACAGCCGGTGCGATCAGCTAGAGAGGACCGTCTAGAAAGAGAAAACAACCGTTTGCAGCGAGATAACAAGCGTCTACGAGGCATGGAGCTGGTTGTGCGGGTAATGTTTCATTTTCTCGTAAATTGTAGTCTATGAGTGAATGGGTTGTGCTGACTGGTTGTTGTTCATAGTCTTTGGCTGAAAAAGGAGGAGTGGACTATGATGTAATAATGCAATCAGTTGCACTTGAGGTTGTAAGTATAACATCCCAGTGCTAGGTTTGCATCAATAAAACTCGAGTAACATATCTGTATGTTTTATGTTTTATGTATAGGCCACATCTGAAGTTGGATTTGAAAGAGGAAAAATGTGGATTGTCAACATGAATCTGAAAAGGTTAGTTAAATGGTGCATAGTCTTGTTAACACATATATGTGCTCATAGAGATAGTTCGGAACTTGCAAGCCTCTTCACTAGTTGCCCTTTATTTGCCCAGTTCATGTCGTGACGATGTGCACACAGTATCAATGAGCATGAACTGATTCCACTGTTCAGAGCACCGTTTAACTTAGCATTGAAGATTTTTTTTTGTACAACATATTTACATGGTCTTTAGCAGTCTTAAGAGTAGAAATGAAAGTAGTGTGCGTTCACTAGCAGATCAGCAAAACGAGAAATTTTCTATTACCCACTAGTCTTTTTCTGTTGATTTGAAAGCATCGGTCATCCACTTGCCTGACTAGAATGTGACATGACGTCCAGTGTTGTGTGTTCCTGATTCCTCACCTTCTTAATCTGCAATTTCTACTGTATATTGCACTGTTCTTAGTATGATGACGTTTTGATCTCTTGCTTTGGCTGCAATTAGAAAATAATTTTTCTGTAGCTGTTTGTTCTTGAGCGTAGCTACCTAATATTATTGCATTCCTAACATGCAATATCATACATGTAAGACCTGCTAAATTCACTATGATAATTTTGTATATAGTCATTCATGATTGTGCACTATTGTACGTTAATATTTTGAACAGTAGGGCAAGTTTCCTGCAATGCATTTCTTTCATTTTTCTTACAATCGGTCTTATGATTGTCAGGGAATGGGAAGTAAAACCGGAGGTAGTCCTAGTCGTGAGGAAAGTTATGGTACTGATGATGATGATGACATCTATAACAATGGGGATGACTATGGTTATGGCGAGGGTGATGATGATGGCTACGGTGATGGCTACGGTGATGGCTACGATTATGGTTACGGTGATGGCTACGATGACGAAGATTGATGATTAGTCTATTGATCTGAGTCATGCAACAAAGCAAATTTCTCTACGATTTCTACAGAATGTTTAGACCATTATGATTTACTTATTACTACTTCCTTTCGCGTTATACCTTTTCTTCATGGATCATATACTTTGTGAGGTTATACCAAACGAAATTTATGTTATTTGACCGTGTCTGGTGGTTAATCATGATATCTTTTTAATTGCTGGTATACTGAAATATTCTGGACCTGAATCACATTTTTGTGCTATGCAACATCCCCTTGCGACCAATGCCCAATGACGTAGCCTGATGTGGGGATCTTTACAACCATCGGTAAACTTATAAAATGACCGATGTGGGTAGCCTCTCAAATACCATGTCCCCGACGGGTTGCATACACCATCGGTAATTGTGCTAATTGACGGCATGGTTGGCCTCTTGGTTAAAACCATGCCCGACTGTTAAATGTACTGTCGAATATAAGGGAAACCAACCGATGAGCTTATTGTCGAATATAAGGACAGCCGACGGTATGTGGTACCCATCGGAAACTAAACATCCGACGGGGCACTGTCAGCTATAATCATATACGAGGGGTTATTGGGCGGCTACTGAACATAACATAAATGACGGCCTACCGTCGGATGATTACCATGGGAAAAGCTAAAATCCGAGCGTACCGTCTGTTATCGGAGCAATGGCCGAACGAGCAACGCCGACGGGACATAGCCTACGGTACACCGTCGGATTCAAGGTTACCCGACGGTGATCTAAAGTAGCCGACGGTAGTGCGGCCCTCGGTTAAAAGGGGATATCTAGTAGTGGGTGGAGCTCCTGCGCCTCGCGCCGGCGGGCGGCCTGCCTCCCTTGGCGCCGGTGATCTCCCTCGCCTCGCGCCGGTGGAGCTCCTGCGCCTCGCGCGGCGGGCAGCCTGCCTCCCTTGGCACCGGTGATCTCCCTCACCTCGCGCCGACGGACTCCTGCGCAAGGTCGCACGTTCCCGCCGGCGGATTTCCGCGCTCCTCGCGCCGGTGGAGCTCATGTGCCTCACGCCAGTGGGCGGCCTTCCGCCGTTGCGCCGGCGACCTCCCTTGCCTCCATCCGCTGCATCCTCTCGTGCTCCGCCGCCGCTGCTAGAGCTCACCTGGCGTCGGCGGGCCCCCCGGTGGAGCTCACAGCCTCGCGCCGGCGGGTGGCCTCCCGCCCTTCGCGGTGGCGACCTCTCGCGCCGCAGGGCCAGCGGCCTCTCGCGCTCCGTCGCCGCTGTTGGAGCAGCCTCTCGCCGCCCTCCGCTATCCGCAGCTGCTGGACCTCCCCTCTCGCCGCCGCTGGAGCTCGAGGAGGAACATCTGATTCAAGAAGGCGATCTTGCTGTCGTGGACGTCGAAGACCTGCACCTTGCTAGAGTGCAAGTCGACGTTGATCAGGGTCAACCGCACCTTCTTGTGCAGGTACCCATTCTGGCACATGTCATCCAAGGAGAGCCACCTGCAGATGAATGTGCAGTTTCTTCAGTTTCACTGGAATTTCATAACCTGCAGTTGAATGTCCAGGAATTTGAATGTACATGAATATTGTTGAATACTCCCAATGTTCCATTTGAATGCACATGAATGTTATTTTTCAGAGTTAGTGTTTGCAGAGATAGCTAGCTCCTGTGTCTGTGTGTGTGCATGAGTATCAGACCACATCTCAAAATCTGTCAGATTTTGTTAATTTTCTGCAGCCCAGAATAGTTATCTTGAGTTCAAATTCTACAAATTGGTAGATCCCATCATTGTCAACATCTAGATATTTGTCAGATTTTTTTGAAACTTTATAATCCAGTTTTCAAATTTTGCAAAAAAAGAGCTACATGTAGCTCGGGCTAGAAAAATTCACTCGTATCTTTTGGGCAACTTAAATTCATATAGGATGGAGTTTGCAACTTGTTGGTGTTTGGCAGCCACGTTGGTAGTAATAAAAGAGATGGTTGGGTTTCACGCATGTGTGGGCGTGTGGCCAACTGACTGCTTTTCAGTTTGCATCGGCAACAAGCATACGAGTGAGGTGGTTGGGGTGCCCCGGCTCTGTATATTGAAAACAGATTCCACGCGTTTATACAGAACGAGTTATGACGTCAGTTAAGGAAACGGATGGCTTGATTGGAAGTGGATAAAAGGAGCACCCTAGCTCGCGCTCACTTCAGAGTTTTCGCAGAAATCATAGCTTACATCCAGAGAACAGAGTAGTGGATGGTCGTAGTATGCATTGCATACAACGAGCTTAAATTCCTACATCCAGAACGCTACAGGAGAAAACATGAGCTTAAATTCCTACATCCAGAATGCTACAGGAGAAAACAAGTGGGCATGCTTTGCCACTGTATAGGAGTTAGTGATGCGGTTCATCATTTGCAGGTCTCCCTTATGAGAGTACTTGAGGCCAAACATGGTGGTGTGGAGAATGCAAGCATCACGACCAGAAGCATCATCACCATCGCGCAACACAGACTCGACAAGGCAAAACCTGGCGTTGCCGCCCATGTGTGTTAAAGTGACAGTCGGCGCTGGCACTCGGCTGTTAGGGGCACTGCAGAGCAACCTTTCGTGGAGCATCTTGCAGTGTGGCTGCAACTGGTTTGTGCTGGAGCGGGAGGCAACTTGGCAAGAACAAATATAGCCATCCTTGTGAAGCCCAACCCATGCATCCAGCATGGTGTCAAAGTAGCCTCGGCCATTGAAAGGCAAGGACCATTCCCCATGCGACCTCCACCGGTGGTGCTTGGTGTCGAAGGAAAAGGTGCAAATGGACTTGGGGCATGAGTTGTCGTACTTGCTGTGCGCTGAGAAGAAGATGGTGTGACCATCTGGGTGCAAGGCATAGGAGTCGATGATTTCTTTATCAGTGAATGGCCATGCCGAGGGCACACTTTGCCAGCACCAGTCCATGGTTGGCCTTGGAGCCCATGGATCATCGTTGTCCGTGGGTGCCCACGACATTGCCTTCAAGAACTGCTGCGGGTTTGTAATGAACTGTGGGAATGCATACAACATACTGGCAGTAGCAATAGACCTGTAGTCATCACCTAGCAGTGATTCAGGGAGTGGAGGGCCAACGGCCAGCGCTGCTGCCTCTGTATTGTAAACAAGGCTGGGGGTCTGTCCACAACGTGGGTTTGTTGTGATGAGGATGTTGCTGCCCATGGCAGCGAAGATCATGCAACGACCAGTTACAGGTGTGAATATCCGGAGGACGCCCGGCTCCCTGAGATCAGAGTCGTTGCCATCGTCGTCAATCTTGTGGATGGTGAAGCCTTTGCTCCAGTCATCCAGCACCAGATAGAGGTGCTTCTGCTTCTTCACCCTTTTGCCGGCGCCCTCGCATAAGCTGGCCTGCCCCTGCCGCCGCTTACCCCCAACCGCCTCCGGGCTATCAATTATCCGGTTCATCTCCCAGAAAAGATGGATGGATATCTGAAATAGGGCTGGCTTGCAATCGATATCTCTCTGCCAACACAGGCAAGAAATCCTCGAAGTCTACGATTGGGTTGATTGATTTTATAGAACCCCCTAGCCGGGGTTGCAATCGAACTCGGAAACCGATTGTAATCGGCAATAGGACACGTACCTCGTCAGAATCCGAGCCGGACACTGTCTCAGGACAAAACCAAACTGATCGGGGCGCCGTTGGGAGGAGAGGCACTTGGGACTGGTGGAATCAGACGGAAGCAGCGGCGCCGCCGGTCGGATTCGGCGGATGCTGAGCGGCAGATGGGAGCAGTGGAAGTAGGGCGGCGCGGCGCTAAGAGATTGGGGTTGGGGCAGCGCTAGGAGATTGGGGGCGGTGGCGCCTCGGGCGGGAGGGGAGGAACGGGGAGATCTGTTTCAGTAGTGGATCCTTGCAGTCGGTGTCGCCGGCGGCCGGCGGCAGCTCCGCGTCTCATCTGCCGCATGAACGACGAGCAGGACGACCAGTATGATCTGAATCGATCGACCGGAGAAAGATGTGTTTGTGCGGTGCACCGGATACCTCGTGCACGTGGTAGTTGCTCTTGGATCAACCTTGTTTTCTGCTTTTTGATCGTGTTACAAATAACGTTAAGTTTTGTTGTGTTTTAAAAAACTGAAACGTAATCTCTTTTAAATCAGGCTGTAGGTGGGCCTGTCTGTGGGAAACCACTACTTGTCCACCTCTGTCCACCAGCCCAAAGCGAGAAGCCACTTGGTGCACTTTTATTTTCCTGATAGAAAGTGGTGCCCAGTCGGCCCACTTTAACCCGCCAAGCAGACAAGCACATGGGCCGTTGGCGTGGATCGCGCGGCAGGTCGCATCTGCTTGCCGAAGCAATCAAGGCTGGGATCGTAGCTTAGCTTAGCTGTTTATTCCTTAGACTTTGCCCACTAGATGTTTATTTCCTCAGACGTATACTTGCTAGCACATATACTTGCTATAATACATACATGTATAAGCAGCGTCCAGAAATTTAGAGTATTTCAAAAAAAAAATGGAAATGACAGGAAAATGTCCCAATAAATTCAGAGTATCTCAAAACAACACAAACAGGAAATGACAGGAGAATGCCTCTCAAACACATGAGCATCTCTTTTAAAATGAGTACACAATATTATCAGGTCATGGAAAAATTAGTGAAAGAAGTAAGCTTCACAATGCCTGTTAAACATCCGGATGAATTAGAAGTAGCCAAGTTTGACAGATTCAGAAATTTTGTTAGCACACTCCGCTAACAAAAGGCTTAACAACACCATTGACTGTTAGTTTTCATCTCTGGACTATTAAATCCACATAAAGTGTAGTACGTGGACTGGACAATACAATCAAGACACAGGTAGTGTCATGACCAAGCTATAAGAAACCGAAATAGAAATGCTCCGTAGCGCAGTACGCATCACAGGGGAATTTCGACGAACAGCTAGTGGGCATACTCTTCGCTGGCTTAGTGGCTCGCAATACTGGAAAGAAAAAACCTGCTCGCCACGCATCGTTCCTACACAGACTGCTACCTTCGCTGATTATGGCCTGCCAAATAGCAAGTACTGAAAGAAGTAAGCTTCACAATGAATACACTGTACATGATTTTAAAGTCATACATGCACACATTATCATTACTATGCAAACATACTTCACACTATGTACTACTATATATTAAGTGAGATCTTATTTTCATGTTTGATTCACTAACACTCCAGCATATATGTCTTAGCTACTGATGTCAACAGTCATCTTAACTATGAAATGTAATTTGTGACAGTTATATGGTAATTCAAGTAGCATTTTAAAACCAATGAAAAAATGGTGAGGATGACAGTGTACACTAGTAGAAAAATGGGCATCCATCTAAGCCATAAATACCGGTTCCCTTACGAACCGGTACTAAAGGGGGCATTAGTACCGGTTGCACTGCTCTTTTAGTACCGGTTCGTAAGGACCTAATACGGTTCGTGACACGAACCGTCTAAAAGAACGCTATCTGGGTTCGTGACACAGTACTAAAGAACCTTTAGTACTTCGTGTCACGAACCGGTATTAAACTTTCTCCCCACGCAGCTCCCCCCCCCCCCCGTGGATCGCCTTTTTGACACTGTAAAATAGAAAAGAAAATGATAGAAAATTCAAAAAATAAAATGTTTTCAGATTCTTGTATGTTATGCAACCTACTATTAGGGAAAATTAAGAAATTTGAATTTTCACTTTTTTTGCAAAAAAGTTTTGAAAAATGGTAAAACGGTAATAACTTTTGCATACGACGTCGAAAAAAACGTATAATATATCAAAAAAATCCGTGGAAAAAGTTACATCCGATTTCACCAGGGTTTACCCGGTTAGCCAATTTTTAGATTCTCAAAATTCCAAATGAAAATATGAAAGCAGGATTATAAGATTAAAAATTTAGAATTTCATATTTTCTTTATTTTTTAAAAATTAAAATTAATAATTATAAGATTTTTTGAATCCCAGAATATTACTATTACTTTTAGCAAATTTTAAGATTTTCAAATTTTCAGGTTTAAGGTTTGGCAAAAAAAATATTAAATTTTTTAAAAATAAATAAAAATAATACAAATTAAAAAGTTAATTTTATTTATTTATTCAACATTATTATTACATCATTACTTTTGTTTATTAAAAAAATTATTTGCAATACAAATAATAAAGAAGTGTGACATTGACCAACATGTTAATAGGATTGATATGATAGTAGTATCAACAACATGCGCGCGAAGCACTTGGAAGTGGGACGGAAAGGAACCCGGAAGTTAAGCGTGCTAGTGTTGGAGTAGTGTGAGGATGGGTGACCGACCGGGAAGTTTGACCAAGGGTAAGTAATTGACTAGAGATTAAGTGTAGTTAGAGACTAACGGAAATATTAGAAATTGTGAAAAAAGTGAAAAATAATTAGAAAAAAATGGATAAAAAAATTAAACGAAATAGCCTTTTTGTGAAAAAAAATAAAAAAAAATCTCCAGCTTGTGGCTTTAGTACCGGTTCAAAGTTCTTAACTAAAATAATTTGTGATAATTATATGGTAATTCAAGGCCCTTTAAAACCTGACTAAAGGGGGGTTTTTCTACTAGTGGTATTGGCAGATACAAACTATATAGTCATAGATGCAAGCATGAGTAACGTCTGAAAAAAATATAACCTTCTTCATGCTCTTCTTTGAAGATGGACGTGATGTGGTAACCACATTACCGTCCCGCTGCTCTATACGAGAATCACTCGTAAATTTCTGAACCCCACGGGCCTCGCCGCACTTCTGCAGTTTACATGATAATTTTGAAACATCAAGACACCATTTAACTGTGTAAAAAACAGTCGATTCAACTTAAAATAGAAACTGCAAAACAAGTGTGCACTAGTAACCAGAATTACTGGCATGCCGCATGCTTTCCAACAGGGAAAGCTAATCTACAAATTTGTGAGCTGTGTTTTACTGCCTTAAGGGTCTAACTGTTCACCATGAACTTGTACGTTTCTTCATTTTGATCCCTACTCATACGATGCAGGAATGAGGTTGGATTTAAGTACATAATCCTTCCACTAAACATTTCAAGAAGTTATGCTAATTCTCAGTTGTCTGAAATTCAGTCACCTAAAATTGCACATCATTTGGCCTAAAATCGGAATATCAAATGTGTGCAAGTTTTAGCAGACATAGCTGCAGTAGTATTTTGGCTCTACATAGCTGCAGACATAAATTTACTCTACATGTTTCTTTAACGGAGTTTACATAGAAGAAGAAAGTGAATCAACATCATGTCTCCTAATTCGTTGCTGCAAACTGCAAGTAAGGAGTAAGAGAGGAAGAGTACCTTCTTGCAAATCTTCTTCGGCAGCTCCCCATGGACCTCGCCAGATGCGTGCGGTTGAGGATCCCCACGAACCTCGCCGGCCGCCGGGAGCTCCCCACAGGTCTGCTGCTCAAACGACGGGGTGAGAGTGGTCCTTTCCCGTGGCAGAATGGAGGTGCCGGACGCGGACGAGGTCAACACATGAGGCGGAGGGCAGTGGCCACGGAGGGGAGCGGCGAGCGGCGGACAGAGAGGAGGGGTGGCGGCGGCACGCGAGCTCAAGGGGGATGCGGAGTGGAGGGAGGGAGCGGAGGGAGCGGCGGACCGTCACCGGCCATGGCGCGGCGCGCCGTCGCGGCACGAAGAGGAGAGGACCGCAGCGTCGCAGCGAGGAAGACCTAATCCCGTCGAGCGGCGTGGCGGCGGTAGGGAACGAGTAGCGGAAGCCCACCAAGTTTTTTCCTCCGACAGTGGGCGTCCGATATAAGGATTTAATCGGGCTGGGCTGGCGGCACCGTGGACGGCCCGTGACCACCTACAGGCATACTTTTAAACATTCCAGCACGGTAGAAGCTCCATCCAGGCCACTTGGCTTCCGCACCGTCCGATCCGTCCGATCAAATGACGTGGCTCAATCCCGCGCGTCCGTTTTGGGTCTGGAGTCCTCTCAGCCGTCCAATCGTCCCAGTTTTACTGCTCACGTGGTCCGCGCCGTCCGTTTCCGAGAGGGCCTGCTTTTTTACTGCATGGCCGCGCGGTCGTTGGTCAGGGGTAAGGGGCAAAATCGACTTTTCGCCTCTCATTTGCCCCCTCCCCTCTCTGGCCGTACGCGCGTGGCGCACGGCGACGAGCCGCCGGGTACCGTCGCGACAGCGCCAGCGTCTCCATCTCCACGGATGGAGGGAGCTCGAGGGAAGCCTAGGTCGTCGGCGTCGAGCAACAGCCCGAGATCTAGGCGCGGGACCTCCACGTCGACCTCCACAACGAGCAGGCGACTCGGCGAATTTGGAAAGCACCTGCCCAGATCCGCCAGGACCGGCCCCTCCGTCGTCTCCTTCACCTAGACGGTGGTTGCTCCGCCCACTTCAGCCACAAGGTTGTCTTCCTCCTCCAGCTCCCTTCCTCACTTTTTCACTGCTAAAGACCTCCAATTTCTGAGCAAGCATTCTTTGCTTTTGCTGGTTTGTGCTGATGTCCATGCACGCCACGTGCTTGACCAAATGTCCATGATGTACTATTGCAGGTTTGAAACGCTGCATTTCCATTTAGTTTAGTAGATGGTATCTAATTAGTGTAGTGTTTATTTTCTGTAGGTGAGCGACTGAATCTTGATTGTAAACAATTTTGTTTACCCTTTTGAAATAATGAAGATGCTTATGTTATTGTTTGGTGTGTGCAAACATCTTATATATCAATGATAGAAATGATTTGCCAACTCATATCCTAACTAATACTCAGACTATAAGTGCTAAAATGGCTTGTCATATATGTAGCTAGAGTGATGGAAGAAAATCAGATGGAAAGACGAGTTTTTCTCTTTTGTATATCAATAGCAATAGCAACGAAGACATTGTAAGAGGTAGGGACGAGAAATAATTCTCACGGATCAGTTAGCGAGGATGACTCAGTAGATAAAATCTCCATTCCTAGTATCTCAGATTCGTCCAGAAATAAAATTCTTGCGGTTGTCTCCCATGATCTGTTGTACATGTGCAACTCCTCAACGTTGCGGAATCTAACATGAGAGAAATGATTATCCATGAACTGGCTAATGATCTTCCACAGTTTTGATGCAGGAGAGATTTCGTGGTTACTTGGTGATTGTAGGAGGCAAGGCGGCGAGAGAAATGATTATCCATGAACTGGCTAATGATCTTCCACAGTGTGAAAGGACACGGATGTCGCCTAGAGGGGGGGTGAATAGGCGATTTAAAACTTTTACGAGATGGGCTTAACAAATGCGGAATAAAACTAGCGTTTACTTTGTCAAGCCCAAAGCCTATATACTATGGTTCACCTATGTGCACCAACAACTTATTCTAAGCAAGAGTTCACCTATGTGCACCAACAACTTATGCTAAGCAATACAAGCAAGTATGTGATAGCAAGATATATATAACTTCAAGCACGATGGCTATCACAAGGTAAAGTGCATAAGTAAAGAGCTCGGGTATAGAGATAACCGAGGCACGCGGGAGACGATGATTTATCCCGGAGTTCACACTCTTGCGAGTGCTAATCTCCGGTGGAGAGGTGCGGTTGCTTAGTGCTCCCGAACGCCACAAGAGGCTCACCTTGAGGTGTGGTTGCTCGATGCACACCAACGCCACAAAGGCCTCACCCCAAGATGCGGTACTCACACCACACATCGAACGCCACGAAGGCGCCTCACCTAAATCTCCGGTGACCCTCGCCACAAAGGCCTAGGTCACGGTTCCACTAAGGGATTTCCTTCGAGGCGGAAACCGGGCCTTACACAAAGGTTGGGGCACACATCCACAACTTAATTGGAGGCTCCCAACAAACCGCCACAAAGGCCTAGAATCCGTCTAGGGTTCCAAGAACCCAAGAGTAACAACTTTCTTGCTTTCACCTCCACGAATCACCGTGGAGAACTCAAACCGATGCACCAAATGCAATGGCAAGAACACCACAAAGATGCTCAAGTCCTTCTCTCTCAAATTCCAACAAAGCTACAAAAGCTATTGGGGGAATAAGAGAGGAAGAACAAATAAGAGGAGGAACACCAAAATTTCTCCAAGATCTAGATCTAGTGGATTCCCCTCACAAAGAGAGGGATTTGATTGGTAGGAATGTAGATCTAGATCTCCTCTTCCTTTTCCCTCAAAAAGATTCAAGAAGCATAGGAGGAGTAGAGGGAAAGGGAAGCTCTCAAGGTCAACAATGGTGGAGAGCACAAAGGGGAAGAGGTAGCTGCCCAAGGAGGAAGAAGGGGGCTTAAATACCCCCTCCCATCGAAATATGACCGTTTGGGTCAGCTCAGGGATTTTCCGGGCCGGATATTTGCAAAATATCCGGCCCCCGGCTAAGGACATGAGAAAACTGCTCTCAGGATGGGGGCCGGACATTTGGCCGGATATTTGCCCGGATTTGTCCAAAAACCGGATTTTTCCGGGGACCGGATTATCCGCCCCAAACTTGGGCCGGAATATCCGCCCCCCAAAAAACATCAAACGAAACGGGCATAACTTTAGCATCCGGACTCCGATTTTGATGATCTTGGGCTTGTTTTAAAGCTAGGAACAAGCTCTACAAGATCATGCAGGAAACCATCATAGTCCAACAAGGGAGGATAGAAACAAATGATGAAAGGTTTGACCTATCTAAAAAAGACATACCGGTAAAACCTCCAATCTTGAAAATGCAACAAGTTGCCCGTGCAAAAACCATTCTTGATGAACTAGAGCTTGTCATGAGAATAAGCACAAGCTCTAAATCATCACATGGATAAGATCCAAATCATCACATGGATAATCTTGGTTCAAGAATTGCCTATGGACAACTCCTACAAATATAACTCAATGCAAACATTAGTCCATAGGGATTGTCATTAATTACCAAAACCACACATGGGGGCTCCATGCACTTTCAATCTCCCCCATTTTGGTAATTGATGACAATCTCTTTGAGAGGGTTTATATAAGGAATTTAAGTAACAACTAAGTTGAATCTATAGAGCAAACTCCCCCATAATATATGCATGTGTGAATGATCTTGACTTTCATTCCATATATTGGCATTCAAAGCCTAGTGGAGTTTCCTCTAAATATTCAACTATGCAAAGCAACAAGATGCAATGCAATAAAGGCACATGCTTAAGCACAAAGCAAAGACATAACCAAATTCCCTTAAACCCTCCAAACTTCTCCCCCATTGGCACCAATTGCCGAAATGGGTGAAAAATTTAGAAGGCCAATATAGTGAGAGTTCCTCCATAGCGTGTGCATTTCTCATAATTTGAGTGGAATCAAATGCATATATCCAATTACGAATATTCGGAAGGAGTCACACCATAGATAGGATCAAAGATTGCAAAAAGATAAGAAAGTCAAGAAGCTTCAACAAATGAAGCAAGCAACCAAATGAACCACAAAGAAGATACCAAAAGAAAGAAAGATATTATGATAAGATCAAGAAGATTGCTCTAAATAATATGAGGAAGCTCCCCAAGGTTTGTGCACAAAACAAGACAATTTGCATTGGAGTATAAAGTGCACAAACATGGAATCATCACTCCCATAATATCATTCAAAAACAAAATATACCAAGTGAATCAAACTCTAATGATCACCAAAAGATAGTGCTCTAAATTAAATGAGGAAGCTCCCCAAGGTACATGCATAAATTAAAATGTTCTATTTGAATACAATATGCATAACATGGAATCCTCACTCCCTCATTACCATTTAAAACACAAACATTTGGAATAGATCATAGATAGAGAAATAAGCTTAACACTTGCAACAAACAAATAGTTGAGCAACAAGTAAGAGGCACCATAATAAAAGGCTCAACCAAGAGGATATGTGAAAGGCATGATAAAGCATATTATAAGACTATTACAAGGATGAGCAAAAAGCATCATCATAGTCTTCAATGAATTATATTGCTTAGCATGACCAATCAACACGCAATAAATAAATAAGATATCAAAAGGAGATGTATCATCTCTTATGTGTATAAGTTTCTCTAAGTGGGCAATATCACAAAGATATTTATCCACAAAGAAACATGCACACATAAAATAGATACGCAAGAAAAATAGTATGATATCCAAGACGAAGTCATGCAATATACCAATAAGAATTTTTGCTTAATAGCATGGCCAAAGGCTCAATTTTATCTTATTGTACATTCATGAACTTCAACCACAAACAACTAAAATACATCACAAATATCAACAAGGGATAGAAGATAGTTGGGATGCATTTGAGAAAGGCAACAAGTATCACAAACGGGGATACCAAAAGAAGTAACTAAATTTGCACTTTCATCTATATTGCACATGTGAGAGCCTTGAGGAATTGATATGCAACAAAATTGCTAGATAGGCATAGTTGGGATGGATGAATCATGAGCATGATTTAAAATACTTCCCAACAAATGCACTCATCTCAAATTACTCACATTCACAATAAAGCGGTTTCATTAAGACTTTAGCAAGAAGCACAACATTTGCAAATCAAGAGATTCATGCCAAGATGCAACCACATGGTTGGATGCTAGAACAATATGCATGCGAAGATACTTGTTACCGAGATAGCATTGGTGTGGATGTAGTAGATATGTGTTCGTTGACCATCCTAGCTTGCCTCAAGTTACCATTGAGTCACCACTTATTTCCAAGAGTGAGACAAGCATCCAATGCATATCCATTGTACCTAACACAAAGGTAAGTATAAAATGGTCCCCAAACTAATTGGGTCCGAAGTAGTTAGACACACTACAACATATAGGACAAACTCCACAATTCTATGTGCATATAGATATGAAATTGAATTTCATGCACATCTTAGCCAAATTAGGATTTGATGGAGTTTACCCTATATATTGGATCATAGAAAGTGACACATGCCATAAGATATACATATATTAAATATGCATGCACAATACTTTCAAGAACCAAAGGAAGATATAATTTGGACAAAACACTAAATAAATCAAGAGACAAAGGTTGCCCAAATTATATCAAAGAATCAAATCAACACAAGATTGAATCTAAAGACTTATCTCATTATAAGAAGCTAATTAAGCCTAAGCACAAAGGAATGAGATAACCAACTCCCAAGAGAGCAAGGTTCCAACAAATAAACCAAACTCTCGACACTTCTTATGATGGCACAAAGTACCCAAAAAAGAACATTTTATATCTCCCAAAACCAAATTTTTGATAATGATCAAGAGATGTTAAGCATTCTAACAAATATATAAGAGCTCCCCCAAGATTAGTGCATTATCTAGAATTTTTCATATGAATACAAAATGCACAAAACTAGGATCATCACGCTACCTATATCTACTAAAATGCTAAGAAAGTTTGAATAGTCAAATTAGATCCATAAGATGCAAGGAAGACACATGGGAGTCAAAGCAAAACAAATTCATGGCAATAAATAAGGCAATTTGAACACAAGAGCCAATGTATATATGATCAATAAATATCTACCTCACAATTTATTACCACTTGTCCTAGGACAAGAGGTATTAGGAAATATTTCCCGGTGGTAGTTTGTAAGTATACATAAGATCATATTTACAACGAATAAAGCATATGGTAAAAGATAAGAGTTAACCATCATGCAAAGGGAGTTTCTTGATAGCTTCAATTAGTCATACCAACATGCAAAGCAATTAATAGTATTCATACCAACATGCAAAGCAATTAATAGTATTCATACCAACATGCAAAGCAATTAATAGTATTCATACCAACATGCAAAGCAATTAATAGTATGACTTGACGCATATGGTTTTCCAAAAATGTATTGAGTGACACATTGTGAAAAAACCATGCCAAGAAAAACTTTCACAAATAAGATCCACAAAGATATTAGCAATGAAACCATTTAAGCAAATTGGAACTTGTTTGAGAAAACATGTCACATATGAGAGATAATTTACAATATCAATTCTATGTGACACAACCTCAAATGTTCACATTTCCTAGGCTTGTAATATGCACAAAGCTTATTACTCCCCCATAATGTGATAAATAATATATTTTCACAAGAGGCAAATAAGATCCAACTAGAGATATTAATGGACATTGGAATTGAATTTCTCATGACGATGACATACCACATAGAGACTAGATAATCTTGCAGTATCAATTCTAAGTGATATTCCTCATGTACACACATTGTTAGGATCATGAAATTCCCAAAGGAATATCACTCCCCCAAAACGAGATAGTCCATTAATCTCTCATAAGATCCATATAAGATACAACAAGAAGCAAAGAGGCTCCAACATAAACACAAGTACACGGTGTGCAACCCAACATAGATAGACTTGATTTCTCAAGAAAAGCAAGTAGGAAGCACAACATATACAAACACATGCTAGGAACAAAACTAACACATGCAAAGGGGCGAGTAACTTTCAATATAAGTGAGTTGAGAACATGTTACCGCAAGGAGGAACATTGAATACATGATAGAAGCAAGATAACCAAAAGACTTGGCTTGAGATAATATAAATGATGAAGATCCCTTAATTCTTCATGATGTAGCCAAGTCTCCAATGCCCTCCAACAAGCACCTATTGATCAAATTTTGGATTGTTGGTCCCCAACTAAGTTGGGTCCTAAGAGGTTAGTCACAATAGGCTTGGCAACCCAAATGGTTCTTTTCTTGACACCACTTTGAGCACCAACATATTTGGCAAACACATTGCCACCCTCATCCTTACGAAGAGAATAAACATCATCAATGGTGATAGAGTTGGATGAGGTACCAATAGTGCAAAAGGAGGAGATGTGGCCCTTCTCGCGGCATATGTAGCAAGTTCTTTTCTTCTCCTTCTTCTCACTAGATTTCTCCACAATGGGAGCATTGGCTTGATTCTTCTTGGGAAGTGACATTTCTTCAACTTGAGGTTGAATATGAGTTTGAGCTTGAGGCCGCTTCCTTTTTTGCTTCTTCTTCAAAGGGCAAGATCTAACATGGTGCCCTTCAATTTTGCACTTGAAGCAAACAATCTTGGCCGGGTCTTTGACTTGTACTTGGCCCTTGTTGTTGTTGTTGTTGTTGGACTTTTTCTTGTTGTTGGATTTGAATCCAAGTCCACTCTTGTCATTGGGGGATTGTTGCACACTTAACATCGTGTCAAGTTTGCATTTCCCTTCATGACCCTTTACCAAGTCGGTCTTCAAAGAAGTGACTTGGGCCTTGAGCTCTTTGATTTCCTCTACATGGTTAGTAACAACACAAGTACTAGAGGAGGTAGAACCTTCATTGTTAGAGCAACAAGGCAAGGAGGATAATTCATCACAAGATTTAGCAATATTATGAGTGGATGAATTACTAGGACTAGCACATGGCAATATAGCATTTTGGGTAGTAGTGATAGTATCCACATGAGGCTCACAAGGTGTTGCCTTTGATATGATAGCCTCATGAGCTAACTTTAGCCTATCATGAGAAGCTAGAAGATCCTCATGGGAGCTAGAAAGCTTTCCATGATTTTCTTCCAATTTCCCATAATTTCTAGTTAGCAACTCAAGTTGAGCCCTTAGCTCAACATTCTCCTTCAAGATAAATGCTTCACAAGAAGTAGAGTTAGTAGCACAAGCATCATTATCAATAGCAATAGGAGAAGGCAAGTTGGCATGCTCTTTTAGATAAGAAGCTTTAAGTTGCTCATGCGACTCGGTGAGTTTGGTGAGCGCACTCTCAATGACCCTTGAGCCCTTTTTGAGTTGCTCAAAATCCTCAAGGAGTTTAGCATTAACAAACACAAGCTTATCATTTTTTAGCTTTAGTTCATTTGCCATCTCAAGAGCTCTATCATGGTTTTCCTTTTCTCTAGACAATTCTAGAGCAAAGGTCTCCTCAAGAGCTTCCTTAATGGTTTGTTCTTCTTCAAGTTCATTCTTTAATGATGCTACATCATCGGCATACTCTCGTTCAAGAGCACCCTTTTTATCAATGGTGTTCTCATGCATCCAAATAAGTTTTTGGCTCTCAATAGCGGTAGTCAAGATTTCAAAGAAGTGAGAGCTAGCAATTTTATCTTTGTAAAGAACCTTGAATACACTCTTACCCTTATCGCGTAGAGAGACAACCCAATCCTCTTCTTCATATTCATCCTCATCCTTATCACCACGAGAAATATTAGGTTCCATGGTAGGAGGTACCGTGGAACCCTTGGCCATAAGGCATATATGAGGACCGTGAGATAAAGATGAGGAGTTACTTGAGGCTCCTTTCAAGATCTTGTCTTGACCAATAGAATTGTTGGTTTCCTCTACATTGTTAGTCACATAACAACTAGAGGAAATAGAAGCATTTTTATCATGGTCACAAGACAAAGAAAGCATATCATCTTGAGATTTATTCAACAAACTTACACATGATATGCAAGGACTATTAACACAAGCATGTAGATGATTTATAGTGCTATATGTGTTTATGTCCATAGATGAAGCATTGCAATGAGATAGAGATGAAGAATCATCAATATTAAGCTCAATATCAACATCGCAATTTTCATCACCACTCACCATATCATTACCTTGTGTCTTGCCACACATTGGTGAAGTGGAAGAAGATGAGACCTCATCACGGCCGGAAGTGGAAGCAATACAACCATCCTTAATAATATTGGACACATCATATTTATCTTGAATCTTTGTCCATAATTCATGAGCGCTCCAAAAAGGCAAGTATGGAAAAAGACCTACATCTCTCAAAGCATTCATAAGAACATAAGAAGCTTGAGAATTGAGATATAAATTTTTCTCATCCTCTAACGATAGATTTTGTGAATCCATAGGAGGAGAAAAACCTATATCTACAATTTTCTCCATATGAGGGTCAATGTCCCGAAAATGACTAAGCATGCAAATTTTCCAAACATCATAATTTGTGCCATCTAATATAAGAGTGTTATCATGCACTAATCCTCTAGCCGACATCTTTACTCTCAAGGCGGTGAAGCCTAAGAATGAGAGACCTTGCTCTGATACCAATTGAAAGGACACGGATGTCGCCTAGAGGGGGTGAATAGGCGATTTAAAACTTTTACGAGATGGGCTTAACAAATGCGGAATAAAACTAGCATTTACTTTGTCAAGCCCAAAGCCTATATACTATGGTTCACCTATGTGCACCAACAACTTATTCTAAGCAAGAGTTCACCTATGTGCACCAACAACTTATGCTAAGCAATACAAGCAAGTATGTGATAGCAAGATATATATAACTTCAAGCACGATGGCTATCACAAGGTAAAGTGCATAAGTAAAGAGATCGGGTATAGAGATAACCGAGGCACGCGGGAGACGATGATTTATCCCGGAGTTCACACTCTTGCGAGTGCTAATCTCCGGTGGAGAGGTGCGGTTGCTTAGTGCTCCCGAACGCCACAAGAGGCTTGATACGTCTCCAACGTATCGATAATTTCTTATGTTCCATGCTACTTTATTGATGATACCTACATGTTTTATGCACATTATATGTCGTATTTACGCATTTTCTGGAACTAACCTATTAACAAGATGCCGAAGAGCCAGTTGCTGTTTTCTGCTGTTTTTGGTTTAAGAAATCCTAGTAACGAAATATTCTCGGAATTGGACGAAATCACCGCCCAGGGTCCTATTTTTGCACGAAGCTTCCAGAAGACCGAAGGGGAGTCGAAGTGGGGCCACGAGGTGGCCACACCATAGGCGGCGCGGCCGAGGCCACGCGGCGCCGGCCGTGGTGTGGGCCCCTCGCGCCTCTTGACCTACCCTTTCGCCTACTTAAAGCCTCGTCGCGAAACCCCGGTCAGAGCCACGATACGGAAAACCTTGCGAGACGCCGCCGCCGCGAATCCCATCTCGGGGGATTCGGGAGATCGCCTCCGGCACCCTGGAGAGGGGATTCATCTCCCGGAGGACTCTTCATCGCCATGATCGCCTCCGGAGTGATGAGTGAGTAGTTCACCCTGGACTATGGGTCCATAGCAGTAGCTAGATGGTCGTCTTCTCCTTGTTGTGCTTCATTGTTGGATCTTGTGAGCTGCCTAACATGATCAAGATCATCTATCTGTAATACTATATGTTGTGTTTGTCGGGATCCGATGGATAGAGAATACTATGTTATGGTGATTATCAATCTATTGTTTATGTGTTGTTTATGATCTTGCATGCTCTCCGTTATTAGTAGAGGCTCTGGCCAAGTTTGTACTCTTAACTCCAAGAGGGAGTATTTATGCTCGATAGTGGGTTCATGCCTTCATTGACACCTGGGATGACAGAAAGTTCTAAGGTTGTGATGTGCTGTTGCCACTAGGGATAAAACATTGATTCTATGTCTAAGGATGTAGTTGTCGATTACATTACGCACCATACTTAATGCAATTGTCTGTTGCTTGCAACTTAATACTGAATGGGGTTCGGATGATAACCCGAAGGTGGACTTTTTAGGCATAGATGCGGTTGGATGGCGGTCTATGTACTTTGTCGTAATGCCCGGATTAAATCTCACTATATTTATCATATCATGTATATGCATTGTTATGCCCTTCTCTATTTGTCAATTGCCCCTGTAATTTGTTCACCCAACATGCTTTTATCTTATGGGAGAGACACCTCTAGTGAATGTGGACCCCGGTCCTATTCTTTACATAGCATACAATCTACTGCAATACTTGTTTACTTGTTTTCTTGCAAACAATCATCTTCCACTCGATACGCTTAATCCTTTGTTACAGCAAGCCGGTGAGATTGACAACCTCACTGTTTCGTTGGGACAAAGTACTTGGGTTGTGTTGTGCAGGTTCCACGTTGGCGCCGGAATCCCTGGTGTTGCGCCGCATCACATTTCGCGACCATCAACCTTCAACGTGCTTCTTGGCTCCTACTGGTTCGATTAAACCTTGGTTTCTTTATGAGGGAAAACTTGCTAGTGCGCATCATACCTTCCTCTTGGGGTTCCCAACGAACGTGTGAGTTACACGCCATCAAGCTCTTTTTCGCGCCGTTGGGAGATCAAGACACGCTGCAAGGGGAGTCTCCACTTCTCAATCTCTTTACTTTGTTTTTGTCTTGCTTTATTTTATTTACTACTTTGTTTGCTGCACCTAAACAAAACACAAAAAAATTAGTTGCTAGTTTTACTTTATTTACTTGTCTTGCTCTCTATATCAAAAACACAAAAAAATTAGTTACTTGCATTTACTTTATTTGCCTAGTTTACTTTTTGCTTATTGCATCATGTTTCCTTTTAATTTTACCACAAAAGACATACCGGTAGGACGTGGGTCTATAGTTGGGAGAAATAATATAGAAGAATTTTTCAATCATGTTAGTATTACTGAAGATTTTGAAGATAGACACTTGGTAGAACTTGCACCTACCTATGAAATTGCTGCTGCTGCTTTAGTTCGTCTTTTGGAAACTAAATTTGTTAATCTCAATCCTATAATCCAACACATGTTTCTTACACTTGGTGATATGGAAGAAGGGGAAAAGAAAGATTTTGTTTTAGAAACTCTTCTTAGAGAATTTGGTGGTCTAGCAAGAGAGGCTAGAAAGGTCTTTGCTAAATTTAATATGCTAGGTTCTCATACTAATTTTGTTGGTCTCCTTGAAAAAATGGACATGGATAGAATAAGGTACACTAATAATATTAATGATGGTGGGGAGATCAAAGCACCAATACCATGTAAACTCCTAGCTATGAATGATGCACTAGAAAATAACTATGCTTGGCTTGTTCCTGAAAATTTGTTCGATGAGAATAGCAAGCCCAAAACTAATGAAAAGGGAGACGCTAAAACTTATGTATCCAATATACTATGCTTGGTTGAGAAAACTCCCAATACCCCTGGTTATGATATTGATGTTTCTTCGTTTGAAAATACTTGATTTGCACTTTCTGCGCCTAGCTGAAAGGCGTTAAAGAAAAGCGCTTATGGGAGACAACCCATGTTTTTACTACAGCAATTTTTGTTTTGTTGAGTCTTGGAAGTTGTTTACTACTGTAGCAACCTCTCCTTATCATGTTTTTGTGCCAAGTAAAGTTTCTATGTCAAAGTTGATGTTATATTTGGGATCGCTGCGCAGAAACAGCATTGCTGTCTGTCACGAATCTGGGCACAGGTCTCTGTAGAAAATTCGAAAAAATCTGCCAATTTACGAGCGTGATCCTCAGATATGTACGCAACTTTCATTAGTTTTGAGTTTTTCCATTTGAGCAAGTCTGGTGCCATTTTAAAATTCGTCTTTACGAACTGTTCTGTTTTGACAGATTCTGCCTTTTATTTCGCATTGCCTCTTTTGCTATGTTGGATGAATTTCTTTGATCCATTAATGTCCAGTAGCTTTATGCAATGTCCAGAAGTGTAAAGAATGATTGTGCCACCTCTGAACATGTGAATTATTAATTGTGCACTAACCCTCTAATGAGTTTGCTTGAAGTTTGGTGTGAAGGAAGTTTTCAAGGGTCAAGAGAGAGTATGATATACTATGATCAAGAGGAGTGAAAGCTCTAAGCTTGGGGATGCCCCGTGGTTCATCCCTGCATATTCTAAGAAGACTCAAGCGTTTAAGCTTGGGGATGCCCAAGGCATCCCCTTCTTCATCGACAACATCATCGGGTTCCTCCCCTGAAACTATATTTTTATTCAGTCACATCTTGTGTTCTTTACTTGGAGCGTTGGTTTGTTTTTGTTTTTGTTTTTGTTTGAATAAAATGGATCCTAGCATTCACTTTGTGGGAGAGAGACACGCTCCGCTGTTGCATATGGAAAAATATGTCCTTAGGCTTTACTCATAATGTTCAAGGCGAAGTTTCTTCTTCGTTAAATTGTTATATGGTTGGAATTGGAAAATGCTACATGTAGTAATTCTAAAAATATCTTGGATAATGTGATACTTGGCAATTTTTGTGCTCATGTTTAAGCTCTTGCATCATATACTTTGCACCCATTAATGAAGAAATACATAGAGCTTGCTAAAATTTGATTTGCATATTTGGTCTCTCTAAGGTCTAGATAATATCTAGTATTGAGTTTTGAACAACAAGGAAGACGGTGTAGAGTCTTATAATGTTTACAATATGTCTTTTATGTGAGTTTTGCTGCACCGGTTCATCCTTGAGTTTGCTTCAAATAACCTTGCTAGCCTAAACCTTGTATCGAGAGGGAATACTTCTCATGCATCCAAAATCCTTGAGCCAACTACTATGCCATTTGTGTCCACCATACCTACCTACTACATGGTATTTCTCCGCCATTCCAAAGTAAATTGCTTGAGTGCTACCTTTAAACAATTCAAAATTTATCACCTCTTATTTGTGTCAATGTTTTATAGCTCATGAGGAAGTATGTGGTGTTTTATCTTTCGATCTTGTCATTTACTTTGGACTTTCACAATGGACTAGTGGCTTCATCCGCTTATCCAATAATTTTGCAAAAAGAGTTGGCAATGAGGTTCCCAGCCTCAATTAATTAACTTGCATTAATAATTCTCTTCACATGTTTTGCTCTGATTCATCAGTAAGCAACTTAATTTTGCAAATAGACACTCCTCCATGGTATGTGAATGTTGGAAGGCACCGAGGATTCGGTTAGCCATGGCTTGTGTAAGCAAAGGTTGGGAGGAGTGTCATCCATAAATAAAGAAAAACTAAACTAAAGTACATGTGTAAACAAAAGAAGAGGGATGATCTACCTTGCTGGTAGAGATAACGTCCTTCATGGGAGCCGCTCTTGAAAGTCTGGTTGATGAGGTAGTTAGAGTGCCCATTACCATTCGTTGACAACAACAAACACCTCTCAAAATTTTACTTTTATGCTCTCTTTATGTTTTCAAAATAAAAGCTCTAGCACAAATACAGCAATCGATGCTTTCCTCTTTGAAGGACCATTCTTTTACTTTTATTGTTGAGTCAGTTTACCTATCTCCCTCCACCTTAAGAAGCAAACACTTGTGTGCTGTGCATTGATTCCTACATACTTGCATGTTGCACTTGTTATATTACTTTATGTTGACAATATCCATGAGATATACATGTTACAAGTTGAAAGCAACTGAAACTTAATCTTCCATTGTGTTGCTTCAATGCCTTTACTTTAAATTATTGCTTTATGAGTTAACTCTTATGCAAGACTTATTGATGCTTGTCTTGAAAGTGCTATTCATGAAAAGTCTTTGCTTTATGATTCAGTTGTTTACTTATGTCATTACCATTGTTTTGATCGCTGCATTCATTACATATGTTTACAAATAGTATGATCAAGATTATGATGGCATGTCACTTCAGAAATTATCTTTGTTATCGTTTTACCTGCTCGGGACGAGCACTAACTAGGGATGCGATACGTCTCCAACGTATCGATAATTTCTTATGTTCCATGCTACTTTATTGATGATACCTACATGTTTTATGCACATTATATGTCGTATTTACGCATTTTGGAACTAACCTATTAACAAGATGAAGAGCCGATTCTGTTTTCTGTTTTTGGTTTCAGAAATCCTAGTAACGAAATATTCTCGGAATTGGACGAAATCACCGCCCAGGTCCTATTTTTGCACGAAGCTTCCAGAAGACCGAAGGGGAGTCGAAGTGGGGCCACGAGGTGGCCACACCATAGGGCGGCGCGGCCGGCCCTGGCCGCGCCGGCCTGGTGTGGGCCCTCGCGCCGCCTCTTGACCTACCCTTTCGCCTACTTAAAGCCTTCGTCGCGAAACCCCGACCGAGAGCCACGATACGGAAAACCTTCGAGACGCGCCGCCGCGAATCCCATCTCGGGGGATTCGGGAGATCGCCTCGGCACCCTGCCGGAGAGGGGATTCATCTCCGAGGACTCTTCATCGCCATGATCGCCTCGGAGTGATGAGTGAGTAGTTCACCCCTGGACTATGGGTCCATAGCGGTAGCTAGATGGTCGTCTTCTCCTTGTTGTGCTTCATTGTTGGATCTTGTGAGCTGCCTAACATGATCAAGATCATCTATCGTAATACTATATGTTGTGTTTGTCGGGATCCGATGGATAGAGAATACTATGTTATGGTGATTATCAATCTATTGTTTATGTGTTGTTTATGATCTTGCATGCTCTCCGTTATTAGTAGAGGCTCTGGCCAAGTTTGTACTCTTAACTCCAAGAGGGAGTATTTATGCTCGATAGTGGGTTCATGCCTTCATTGACACCTGGGACAGTGACAGAAAGTTCTAAGGTTGTGATGTGCTGTTGCCACTAGGGATAAAACATTGATTCTATGTCTAAGGATGTAGTTGTCGATTACATTACGCACCATACTTAATGCAATTGTCTGTTGCTTTGCAACTTAATACTGAATGGGGTTCGGATGATAACCTGAAGGTGGACTTTTTAGGCATAGATGCAGTTGGATGACGGTCTATGTACTTTGTCGTAATGCCGGGATTAAATCTCACTATATTTATCATATCATGTATATGCATTGTTATGCCCTTCTCTATTTGTCAATTGCCTGTAATTTGTTCACCCAACATGCTTTTATCTTATGGGAGAGACACCTCTAGTGAGCTGTGGACCCCGGTCCTATTCTTTACATAGCATACAATCTCTGCAATACTTGTTTTTGTTTTCTTGCAAACAATCATCTTCCACTCGATACGCTTAATCCTTTGTTACAGCAAGCCGGTGAGATTGACAACCTCATTTCGTTGGGACAAAGTACTTGGGTTGTGTTGTGCAGGTTCCACGTTGGCCCGGAATCCCTGGTGTTGCGCCGCATCACATTTCGAGACCATCAACCTTCAACGTGCTTCTTGGCTTCTCTTGGTTCGATTAAACCTTGGTTTCTTTCTGAGGGAAAACTTGCTACTGTGCGCATCATACCTTCCTCTTGGGGTTCCCAACGAACGTGTGAGTTACACGCCATCAAGGCTCACCTTGAGGTGTGGTTGCTCGATGCACACCAACGCCACAAAGGCCTCACCCCAAGATGCGGTACTGACACCACACCGAACGCCACGAAGGCGCCTCACCTAAATCTCCGGTGACCCTCGCCACAAAGGCCTAGGTCACGGTTCCACTAAGGGATTTCCTTCGAGGCGGAAACCGGGCCTTACACAAAGGTTGGGGCACACATCCACAACTTAATTGGAGGCTCCCAACAAACCGCCACAAAGGCCTAGAATCCGTCTAGGGTTCCAAGAACCCAAGAGTAACAACTTTCTTGCTTTCACCTCCACGAATCACCGTGGAGAACTCAAACCGATGCACCAAATGCAATGGCAAGAGCACCACAAAGATGCTCAAGTCCTTCTCTCTCAAATTCCAACAAAGCTACAAAAGCTATTGGGGGAATAAGAGAGGAAGAACAAATAAGAGGAGGAACACCAAAATTTCTCCAAGATCTAGATCTAGTGGATTCCTCTCACAAAGAGAGGGATTTGATTGGTAGGAATGTAGATCTAGATCTCCTCTTCCTTTTCCCTCAAAAAGATTCAAGAAGCATAGGAGGAGTAGAGGGAAAGGGAAGCTCTCAAGGTCAACAATGGTGGAGAGCACAAAGGGGAAGAGGTAGCTGCCCAAGGAGGAAGAAGGGGGCTTAAATACCCCCTCCCATCGAAATATGACCGTTTGGGTCAGCTCACGCCGGATTTTCCGGGCCGGATATTTGCAAAATATCCGGGCCCCGAAAAACGGCTAAGGACATGAGAAAACTGCTCTCAGGATGGGGGGCGGACATTTGGCCGGATATTTGCCCAGATTTGTCCAAAAACCGGATTTTTCCGGGAGCCGGATTATCCGCCCCAAACTTGGGCCGGAATATCCGCCCCCTGAAGCGAAACATCAAACTGAAACGGGCATAACTTTAGCATCCGGACTCCGATTTTGATGATCTTGGGCTTGTTTTAAAGCTAGGAACAAGCTCTACAAGATCATGCAGGAAACCATCATAGTCCAACAAGGGAGGATAGAAACAAATGATGAAATGTTTGACCTATCTAAAAAAGACATACCGGTAAAACCTCCAATCTTGAAAATGCAACAAGTTGCCCGTGCAAAAACCATTCTTGATGAACTAGAGCTTGTCATGAGAATAAGCACAAGCTCTAAATCATCACATGGATAAGATCCAAATAATAACCAAGAAAGATGATGCAAGGATGCAAAGGTTTGAGCTCTCTCCGAATGATACGATCGAGTTACTCACTCGAGAGCCCTCTTGATAGTACGGCAACTAAACTATAAACCGGTCTCCAACTACACTATGAGACCGGTGAGAAAGAAACCCTATCAAGAGCAAACCTTATACTTGCGCATTCCACTTGAGCTTGATGACGACGATTTTGACCTCAACAAGATGGAACGCCTTTCTTGCTTGTGCTTGCTTGACGAAGTCTTGTAGATTGCTCCCCCATAAACCACCATGGGAGAGCTTCTTCTTCGGCGCATCTTCACATAAACATGACCACCATGTGGATTGCTCCCCCATAATCCACCATGGGAGAGCTTCTTCTTCGGCGCATCTTCACATATCCATGATCACCATATGGATGGCAAGACTCAAGCAAAGGATCTCTTCGAGATGGCTCATCTTGAACTTGCACATCATTTCTTCATTCTTCATCATGTTGATGTCTTGAAGTAACTTGAGGGCTCACTTCATCTTCATCTTCAAGACATACTTGACACTTGATATCCTTCATCAATTTCTTCTTATTGCAACCTTGAAGCCAACATATGGTTCAAGAATTGCCTATGGACAACTCCTACAAATATAACTCAATGCAAACATTAGTCCATAGGGATTGTCATTAATTACCAAAACCACACATGGGGGCTCCATGCACTTTCAAAGTGACAGTGCCATCACCCTCTTGAGTCGGGGTGACCGAGAATGCATCAAGTCGCCATGGAGGAAGAATCAGGACGGGTCACGTGGAATGATCAAGTAGGGGTCTAAGGCGGCATATGATGTTAGGACGGTAATGTTGGAAGTAATTTTCGGTGGAAGTAATGGTGGTTGATGATGGCAATAAGGGTAGGGGTTGGCCGTGATTTTGGAACCAGGTAACCACGAGCGTTAACTGAGGATGGTTGAAACTGAGCTATGTTTGAGGAATTGATGTTGGCTGACGAGCGGAGAGGGTGCCATGGATTAATTGGGCTTGTTGGGTTTGGCCCACTTAGGCTGGTGAGGGGCGATCGTGGATCAGCTGAGGAAGGTTTGACGAAGGAGCGACGGACCGCCTGATGACGGAACTCGTTCCCCTTTTTAAGTAGTAGAGAAGCAGTGACAACACATGCGAAGATAGATGAGGGCAGTAGATTGTTGATGGAAGAAAATCAGATGGAAAGACTAGTTTTTCTCTTTTGTATATCACTAGCAATAGCAATGAAGACATTGTAAGAGGTAGGGACGAGAAATAATTCTCACGGATGAGTCAGCGAGGATGCCTCAGTAGATAAAATCTCCATTCCTAGTATCTCAGATTCGTCCATAAATAAAATTCTTGCGGTTGTCTCCCATGATCTGTTGTACATGTGCAACTCCTCAACGTTGCGGAATCTAACATGAGAGAAATGATTATCCATGAACTGGCTAATGATCTTCCACAGTTTTGATGCAGGAGAGATTTCGTGGTTACTTGGTGATTGTAGGAGGCAAGGCGGCAGGAGCCGGGACAAGTGACAGTGTCATCACCCTCTTGAGTCGGGGTGACCGAGAATGCATCAAGTCGCCATGGAGGAAGAATCAGGACGGGTCACGTGGAATGATCAAGTAGGGGTCTAAGGCGGCATATGATGTTAGGACGGTAATGTTGGAAGTAATTTTCGGTGGAAGTAATGGTGGTTGATGATGGCAATATGGGTAGGGGTTGGCCGTGATTTTGGAACCAGGTAACCACGAGCGTTAACTGAGGATGGTTGAAACTGAGCTATGTTTGAGGAATTGATGTTGGCTGACGAGCGGAGAGGGTGCCATGGATTAATTGGGCTTGTTGGGTTTGGCCCACTTAAGCTGGTGAGGGGCGATCATGGATCAGCTGAGGAAGGTTTGACGAAGGAGCGACGGACCGCCTGATGACGGAACTCGTTCCCCTTTTTAAGTAGTAGAGAAGCAGTGACAACACATGCGAAGATAGATGAGGGCAGTAGATTGTTGATGGAAGAAAATCAGATGGAAAGCCGAGTTTTTCTCTTTTGTATATCAATAGCAATAGCAATGAAGACATTGTAAGAGGTCGGGACGAGAAATAATTCTCACGGATCAGTCAGCGAGGATGCCTCAGTAGATAAAATCTCCATTCCTAGTATCTCAGATTCGTCCATAAATAAAATTCTTGCGGTTGTCTCTCATGATCTGTTGTACATGTGCAACTCCTCAACGTTGCGGAATCTAACATGAGAGAAATGATTATCCATGAACTGGCTAATGATCTTCCACGGTTTTGATGCAGGAGAGATTTCGTGGTTACTTGGTGATTGTAGGAGGCAAGGAGGCAGGAGCCGGGACAAGTGACAGTGTCATCACCCTCTTTAGTCGGGGTGACCGAGAATGCATCAAGTCGCCATGGAAGAAGAATCAGGACGGGTCACGTGGAATGATCAAGCCGGGGTCTAAGGCGGCATATGATGTTAGGACGGTAATGTTGGAAGTAATTTTCGGTGGAAGTAATGGTGGTTGATGATGTCAATAAGGGTAGGGGTTGGCCGTGATTTTGGAACCAGGTAACCACGAGCGTTAACTGAGGATGGTTGAAACTGAGCTATGTTTGAGGAATTGATGTTGGCTGACGAGCGGAGAGGGTGCCAGGGATTAATTGGGCTTGTTGGGTTTGGCCCACTTAGGCTGGTGAGGGGCGATCGTAGATCAGCTGAGGAAGGTTTGACGAAGGAACGACGGACCCGCCTGATGACGGAATTCGTTCCCCTTTTTAAGTAGTAGAGATAAGACGTTACGTACTCGGAAACGGAGGTGGTAGTATACAAAATCCAGGTAACCGTTCATCACACATATCCAAAGCATATTAATTGACATATCACGTGTCGATGAGGTAGTTTAACGAGGACCTGTACCAAACGAGCGACGGACCTTAATCGTCGACCCCACCTTCACTTTCAGCCTTGAGCGACACAGCGAGCGGCGTGCCCACACACATGAACACACGCATGAAATGAAATTATTAACAACAGGAGATATAAAAGGCGACACGACACTCGGACCAAGATGTACAACCCCCGGCAATCAGCATGATCACGATGCAGAGAGCTGGGCTCGACGAGCGCTATCGGCTGGGTTCGGCGATGGCTGTCGGCCTGTCGCCTGTCGGTCCCTAACGCTCTCCATGCCGGTGAATCGCTATCGATTGGTTGCGGAAGCACAGTCACCAGCGAAGCGAGACACAGTGTCTTATAAAACCCATTCTACTAGAACACTTCTTTTCTTAGGTAAAAATCATTTACCTAAGGCCTTGTTTGGCCAGGGAGTTTTGACCGGTTTTTAGGTGTATAATCCCAGCATAATTAAATAAGTGCTCTCAAATCTGCTAACCTAGCTGTTTGGCTGAAGAGTATTGAATGGAGTAATCCTGAGTTTTGGCCCTAAAACACGTCGGGTCAAAAGGGGATCAAAACGCGAGCTACCATTCGCGTTTTTTACACACTCGGCGAACGCTGCGAACTCATGCGCATCCTAGCAGAGTTGAGTGCAACCTGCTCTGCCCAGCGCCGTGTTCACACGAGAAGGAGCATGCAGTTGAGCACCGTGTTCACATGCTGTACATTTGAGCACGATCACGGCGGGGTCCACCACATGCATCCACAGCAGCGTGTGTTCACACGCGAAAACTGCAGAGTCCTGGCAGCGTCCTTCAATCAGCTGCTGCACTCGCTAGTACAATAAGTATTAAGAAGATGAAGAGTATTTTGTGAAGGTAATTTTTCACCAAAAACTCTCCATGAAACACCTCTTCATACACATAAATACTCTTGCACCAAATAAGCCCTAAGCAAGACACAGTTTCTTCCTGAGGCCTGAAGAATGCATGAGATTTGTTAAAATTTAGATGTGTCACAGTTAACTAAATACATCCAAATTTTGACAAATCTCACACAATCTTATCTAGATATATTTAAATTTCAATAAATTTCAAATAACCTTCATGAAACAGAGGGAGAACATAAAATTGAGTTACTTATTTTTTGAATAAGGTTGTAGGTATTGCTACATCCGTTCCAAAAAATAAGCCTTTTAAAAAGCTAGTTTAATTTTTAAAAAAGGTTTATACTTTGAAACGGAGATAATAACATATTTCTATGTTAGCTTACCGAGTAGAAGACGAATTTTTCGCCCCACCTATTCTCTTTTACAAGTGTTTTTTTTTTTGGAACAAGGAAAGCGCCCTTGAGGATCATGGTGGTTCATTAATTATCATGGATAGGACTACATAATACCCCTCACCATAGTCCTTCAAAATTACAAACAGGACCCTACAACATATAGGAAAATAAAAAAGATGCCCTTCTCCACTGTCGTCGATCTGGAGCTCGTGAGTGTGGCCACACACGCAACCAGTATGAATTACGGACGCAGCTTCAGTAACTTGGTGTTATCAAGTCTCACGGTGACTTGCCTCCAACATCTACCATCAATTGCTCATCCAACGTACAGGAAAGGGTAGAGGCAAAATTTTCTTGACGTGCCCCCTTAAACGCCGTCGCTTGGCGCCTCGGCCGCTCCCGCCGGACGATGACCTTTCATGACGTCTGGACGCGGGAGCAGGCGGAGCAGCTGGCGCCCCCGTCGCCGGTCATCACGCGCGAGCAGCAGCGCCGCCAACGGGAGCTGGAGCAGCGCCTCCTCATCGTCGAGTGCGACGAGGCCCTCCGCCTCGAGTGGGCGCGCCAATTCCCTGAAGACGTCGCCGCCACGTCGCCGCCAATTTGGGGAGAGGTTTTACACACGGAGACCCTTAGTAACTTTAAATTGTGTAAAATTTGAAATTGCAAAAGAAACTTTGGATTTGATTCAAATTTGTAAAAAGTTTGCAAAATATGTATTACTAGACGAAAAAAAATCTAATGGGGGCGGTCAAAGGCACTGAAGTCGAGGACGCTAGCGCCATTGCCGCCGTTGTCATCGTCGCCCAAGCCAAACTTGAAGTCGTCGGAGTAGTCGTCCTCCGGCTTTACCACCGGTACCGGTGCCGAAGCAGGAGTAGGCTCGCCTAGGTCGACGATGTTGTTGTTGTCGATCGCCGACCACCACTCTGCATATCGTCCGGCCGCCGTTGGCACGTCCTCGTTGAATGACCGGTGGAACATCAAGTGTTGCCCGAAATCATATACTCCCTCCGTTCCTTTCTATAATGCCTATTGTTTTTTCCCATTTGTTTCAGAATATAAGAGTAAAGTTATGTTTTTTTTGCAAAAAACCCCTTCCACCGATCAGGTCAAGTTCAGAAAATCTGGAAAACGATCTGGTCATATATTTCTAAGATCTGTTTTCAATTTCCTATTTTCTCTGTGATATCGTTAGGGGTTTTGTGTCAAAAAAAGGCTCGCGCTAATTTCCGTGCCAAAAAACAATAGGCACTATAGAAAGGAACGGAGGGAGTATATTGAAAAAACTCCAGTAAATCATATATATTGTATTATTAATTCTTGGAAATATTTTAAGTCAATTTGAACGTATGGGTTGTGAATAAGCCACAATTTAAGTTTTTGTCCGAAATTTTAAACTGAAAATTCAAACTTTCCAGCAAAATTCGAAAATACTCCATTAAATTATATACGTTTCAGTCTCCATTCTAGAAAAAATTGAGCCTATTTAAACACACGGTTTGTGAATAAGAAGCATTTTAAAGTTTAGACACACAAGTGTTGTGAAATTGGTAGTCACGGTGAGGATCTGCCTCCGGTAGTTGTGGTCTGTCTGATCCGAATTTAATGGTCGATGTTGAAGGCAAGTCACCGGGAGACTTGATACCTTGAAGTCACTGAAGCTGCATCCATGAATTACACCACTTGTGGTGGACCTGATGATCGTCGCATGGAAGCAAGTGAAGGGCCTCCTTGAGACTACTCATAGTGGGAGTAACTTCACTAGTAACTAAGTGTCCAACTCAGCAAATTTGCTTATGTGGCAGTGAGTTAATGAGGAGAGAAGAGGATGGAGTAACATAGCTAGTTACTGTAAGGGCAGTCACAATGGACCGTATCTTATTGTTGTATCTTACGCATTAATTGAAGTTTTAGATACGACCTTGCCAATGCATCGTATCTTAGTATAGCATCTAAAATTGGCTCTACTTAATATGTTTTGAGATCAATGCTAGCATCTTACTTTGTGACCTATTTGTGGCAACACCGCAGTATTCATACAAATATGCTTTACGCATTTCCTGCAATATTCATCTACAGAACAACAAGACTGAGTTGCATCCATTTCCAAATATCGAGTTGATCAAAGAGGTGACAACTAATCATTTGTCGAACTATGTGATTTACAAGTACAGCTCGTGATTTGCAAGATCAACTAGTACTAGTTTGCTCAGGGCCGCAGCCGCCTGATGGCCACAATCAGAAGGCGGCATCGCGCACGCTTGACGAGAGCGAGAGGAGCAGCGCGTGCGGCGGCGTGGCTTGCACATGGCGACGACGACCGCCGTGTACCAGAGCTCCCGCAGCCAGGTTTCCTGCACGGCCTTTCTTCGCATCGGCGTCAGCAACGGCGATCGCATGTTGTATGAGACTTCTCCGCTGCTATTGAGCTCGTCCGCCGCCGGCGAGCAATGACGGGCGGCCAGCAAACAACGACCAAGGCGGCCGGCGGCGAGCAGCGGGCGGAAATGTAGGAGCAGGACGTGGCGGTGGAATTGTTTTCGAAGGTTGCAGACGGAGGGAGGATTTGCGAAAGGAGGCAGGCACACTGGATCGCTGTACGCCTAAAGTCTCCTCGATTGGGGCGACAAGAGTCGTATCGTGAGGACGATACGATCATGGTCTCTTCCTTCATTAACTGAGGCTCCACGTCAGTTTTGTGCTTAGCTGGCAGGGCTAAGATACGGTACACGGTGGAGCGATGGGGACGCCCTAACATCACACTTCCCAAGATACAATGAGTCTATAAGCTAATTAATGAAGACATATATGATACTACTTTGATGTTACTAACCACTATGAAGGTAGTAACATAGAGTAGTAACATGTGCATGTTACTACTATATGTTACTTCCCACTATGACTAGTCTGATGCCTCCATGGTCTCGAGGTTGCATGACAGGCAGCAACACCAGCCAGTGTGAGAGCTAGGAGCGACTGTCATTCGGCCATAAATGCCAATGGCATGCCAACAATTGGCTGACAGAAGGCCGAAGAGGATGCTCTCCCAAAAACCGCATCAATCTTCACTCTTCCTTGCTAGCCAGACCCGAAGAAGCCACACGAAGATCGAAGCCCCTCTTCTTTACCGTCACCGATGGCTTGAAGAAAAAGGAAATATATACGCGTGGAGCCGATTTTGGGACCCACCGACCTTATTGAAGAAGTATCTCTCGCCAGATCCGGCCACCCCTGTCGTTGACAAAGAAGAGAGGGGGAGGGGCCGACATGCCCAATTCTGGTACAACGAGAGGAGGTCGGAGGAAACGAGGGAGAGAGGAGAAAGGGGGCGAGTCTCACCCTATGTTTGACTCCTTGCGAGTATGCCTGTAGGTGGTCACGGGCCGTCCACGGTGCCGCCAGCCCAGCCCGATTAAATCGTAATATCGGACGCCCACCGTCGGGAGAAAAAACTTGGTGGGCTTTCGCTACTCGTTCCCTACCGCCGCCACGCCGACGGGACGGGATTAGGTTTCTTCCTCGCAGCGGTCCGCTCCTCTTCGTGCCGCGCCGCGCCATGGCCGGCGACGGGCCGCCGCTCCCTCTGCGACTGCGATGCCCCCACCGTTGCCCCCGCTCGGTGGCGCGGCTCCTGCGTGCGCGCGGTCGCTGCTGGTGCTCCTGGTCGCCCTCTTCGCCGCCCGCGCACTCCCCAAAGGGTAGCAGCTCCACGGCCACATATCCTCAAGGCCGGCCACCTCCCCGCCGTCGCCTCCTCCCACGCGCTTCTCGCCCACCACCTCCTCACCTTCTACGCCCGCTGCTCGCTCCCCGAGCTCTCCCTCCGCGCCTTCCTTGACCTCCCTGCCCCGCCCTCCGCCGCCGCCTGGTCCTCCCTCATATCCTCCTTCGCCCAAAATGGCCTCCCCGCCGCCGCCTTCCACGCCTTCTGTCGCATGCTCGCCGCCGGCGTCCCACCCACCGACCGCTCCATCCCCTCTGCCGCCAAGGCCGTCGCGGCCGCCGCGGACTCGGTGCGCCCCGCGCTCGCTCCACGGCCTCGCGTGCAAGACGCCCCTTCGTCGGGGACGTCTTCGTTGGGTCCGCAATTCTCGCCAAGTGCGGCAACCTCCCTGACGCCCGCAGGCTGTTCGACGAAATGCCGAACCGGAACGTCGTCTGCTGGTCCTGGCAGCTGCCAGCTGGCGAAGTGCTCAGGCGTCAGTGCGTGCTTTGAGAGCTCCTCTGTGCGTGCGGTACATGGGCTTTAGCGAACGCCCACCTAGTCTCAAGGAAAGGAAAAAAATGTAGCGGTGACCAGCCCAAGTCAGGCGGGCAGAGGTGGTCAGTTAGTGGGCGCCCATGGACAGGCCCACCTACAGCCTGACTTGCGAGTTGAATATGAAGGAGCCCATTTACACGTGTAAGATGGCACGAAATTTTTTTTTTTTGACGTGGAAGATGGCACGATTAATCCTATATAACTAAGTAGTTCATCCCCACTAACTCATTTCTCTTAACATGCAACTACTCCACGTCATCAGGCCCACATCCCTCTCCCTAATTGCAACGTCACTTTTCCCAGAAAAAGTGAACAATTTTGCAGTCATATTTTTTTGATTTGACGTCGTCTTTTACCAGTAAGCTGTAGTCTGTACTCCTGCGCTATCATCCCCATGGCACTCTTCATCTACTGCATGAGTGCACTTACTCTTCGTCTCCCCCGATTCCATTGATGCAATAAATCAGAAGATGTAATGGTCTTTTTCTGACCGTTCGTTTCCTCTCCCTTCCACCCCATCACATTCTTACTCCATCATGCCCGCTTCACCTACCCATGATTTGGTCCCAGAGAATACCACTATATATAGGCCAGCGCACCGGCCTTCTCCAGTCGTGAAAGTCTCATTGATGCGTATGGCTTCTACCCTCCTGCAACGCCTCTCTTGTCTGCCAAGAGGGATTCATGGATTTTACTCTTCTCTCTTGATGCCATCGACAGGTGTTAACTAACTCTACGTTTTAGCCCTTTTGTCAGTTATCCCATCCCCTGCTCCTGATTTACATATTCTCTACTTTTTTGTGACTTACCTACACGAGCATGTCATAAGTATATCACGTAGTATTTGGCACTAGCTGAACAGTTCTATTTATGTTCTCCACTCATTCGAAAGCAATACATCGCTTCATCATGTTGCCGTGTCTGTAGTTGGCGGTAAAATGAACATATGGCCTACAAGTGCAGCTCTTAATTCCTGTATTGTGTTTCTACGACCAATTGCTATTGTTATTTACTTCACCAATGATTTTTAAGTTCCAACTTTCAGGTATGATTAGCATGTTGATCCGTTTTCTTATGTCATGGCCTGGTTAGGTGATTTTTCCCTACTGCAGCCTGCTCTGAATTAGCAAAAGAAAAATAATGGTTATCTTGTATAGTCTACCAGATTCCTACGATGAGATATAGGTTTGCCTTCATTTGTTGCCACTGCATTTGGTGATTCATGTACATACCTGTTATAATACTACAAACCAACAAAGTTTTTAACTAATTATTGCCATCTAAACAGGTCACAATCAGGATTACAAAATAAAAGGGCATGCTTTATTCATCTTTTATAACATTGTCAGTATGAAATTATCCTCAAAGCCTTAAATGTTTTGACATATATATTTTTAGTTCGTGCTGGAAACCCATTCTCCTTGCATTGCAGATAATGGTGTAAATTAAGGCTATGCAGGTTTTATATATGAAAACTATGACCTATCATGGAGCCATCGTAATTGTACTACATTACATTGGTAACGATGGATTTTATTTGTCAGTTATGTCCATGTTAAGTACATGTAAGCTAAACTTTGCCCATAGGTATTCTTTTGGCATCTACATGCTAATCGTGACACGGAGAAGAAAAGGCTAGGTAGCCTTCTGGCTCAACCTGTTTTGTTTTCCTTCAAAAAAACATATTTTAAGTTTTCTTATTTTTAATATGCAACCTGCACTTGCTGCTCTAGATCATGTTTACTTAGGACGGTATCATCAATCAGCTACCATTATGCACTGTTCAATATTAATTATATTTGAAAGATTTTGGTAGCACGGCAACTGTTCAACCATCTAGCTCCCTATTAATTATTATTCTTTTCTGTTTGGTGTACATCCGAGCTTTTAAAAGAGAGGAATCACAAGTTCTTCCTTTGGTTTGTAAGTATGACATTCCAGGTAATCTTCAAATTGATATTGATTGTGCAATGTTCATTATATTTAAAAGATTTTGGTAGCATGTCAATTGTTCATCAATCCAACTCCCTATTGATTACTATTCCTTTTCTGTTTGTTGAATATCCGAGCTTTTAAAAGAGAGGAGTCGCAAGTTCTTGCTTTGGAACCTCAAGAAAGTTGGCAATGCTTTTCTCGCTTCCCAGTTAAAGTTTTGAAGCAAATGGATCAACTCTTCCCATTGTTGTATACTATACAAGATAATCCTTACTACTTCATGTATTTGCGCCATTTTTTGGACAATCAACCAATTAACTCAATAAGTCTCTGTGCAATCTACTTATGCAAAGTTCACACAATACTCATTTTCCTATCAGTTATGCATTATAGCAAGCAAAGTGCAAATACTTTTAGTAGATTTTATTTCATTATGTTTACTCTATTTACCATGATAGGCACTGTTTATTAGTTGTGTTTACATCTCCCAATACAGTGTCCTCCCATTTATGTCGTCTTCCCCTCAAGCCCTTCTATGGTTCTCTTATCAATTTGTTCTAAGATGATTTTTTATATTTCTATAATATATTTATACAAGTCTCCGCAGCAACGCGCGGGGTATCATCTAGTTTGTAAGTAACCTTGCATTTCTTGTTTCATTTCTCCTCCTTAAAAAAAGGTTACGCGTCAAGACCCCAAGGTAGCATGACTCTGCGAGTGGGGCCATCCGCCCAGTCAGCCGCCCGTCGGCCGCCGCCCGGTCCTCACATCAGCGCCCACCGTCCACCCCACGGAATCAGAGCCCCACCTGTCACCGGCCCACCCGCACGGGAGGCGCGTGCGTGAATGCGCGTATATTGCGTCTGCGTATATGAAACGCACGCCCCTTCCCAATGAATCTTCCACGCCACACCAAAGCACAACACCACCGCCCGCAGAAAACACAGAGAACAGAGGAGCCCTCGGCAACTGAATAATCTTCTTCTCTCCTTCCTCCCCGTCCGCGTGCGATCGACGCGGAGGAGCCGCCACCCCTGCTCCGACCGCGATGGCCTTCATGCGCACCTCCGTGAGTCACCCCCCGTCCCCCTCCCTGCCGTTTTCGGTTCGCGCTAGTTCCTCGTGGCGGTTTTCGTCGGGTTCGATTCGTTCGGCGCACGTGCGGAGGTTTAGATCTGCCGACGGTTTGGGTGTAGACTCGCGGAGAGTTTTTCGTGGCTCGTTGGTACAGATCTAATCCAGGGATTTTTATCTGAACTCGGACCGGCGTATGAGCAGTTGATTCCGTTCGCTGCGATGGGGTTTTCCGTATTTTTTGTTGGCTGGCCGCCGTTTTGGGTTTGCTGCGGATTGCGGAGAGGTAGAGTACAGGAAAGGTGGTGGGCGTCCGTAGAGTCTAGCCACGAGCCCGTCGGAGAGAGGGATGGACTTGGGGGTGGTTTGGCGGCCGGGATGGGTATTATTGGACAAAGTTTATTAGTTTGTTAATTCTAAGTGTCGCCGTTTTGGATTGCGTACTTGACTACATGATTTGTCTGGTAGTTTCTCAAGTTATCTGTATGCTTTGGCAATATCTGTACCGCCGGTGCCTCGTGAATGATAATCCCGAGAGTCAGGTTATACACTGGGTAACTGGTCGTATGGTGTCGTGCCACCAGGGTGCTTAAGCAACCCGGTAGCAACTGGGGAGGGAAAGAAGGCTGAACCGTAGAAATGAAGGGGATTAAAGGAGGGTGTGAGCCATAGAAATCATGGGGTGTATTTTTTTAATTTCACGCCGAGTCGGAGGATGGTCTGGGCCTCTGGGGGCAGGGAATAGGGGTGTTGTTATAGCCCGAATTGAGACAAGAAAACATCCAATTCCCATGGGGAAGAATATCCAACGATTTCTCTCAAGGAAAAGAACCTCCTACAATTTTTCTATTTGGTTGCACTGGACCACTTCGTGTGCCAGTTGTTACACTATTTTTTAAGCCCCTTGGATATATGGCCCCGTTCTTTTATATAAGTGGACCATCCTTGAATGTTCAATAAAATTTTGAGTCCCCACGGTGGGTGTCGAGGGATAGTCGTGTCAGAAGCAGCTGCTTCCTTCTTACAGCGAAAACCAGTGGCATCCTCTTTATTTACAGTGTGAATCACTCATGTTCATGGCTCTACTGGGTTGGTAATATTTAGAGGCTTCTGGGTATTGCTGCTTTGCTGTCATTCTATCTAGCTGTTTAATATATCTGAATAATTAACCTTTTGTGGATTGGTGTCTACCTGTATAATTGAGCTTGTTATTATGTATCCGTCCAACTCTTTGTGTATTTGTCGGATTTGAAGCCCAAGCGACATACATGGTTCATGAAGTTTATCTTGGTTTTATCCTGTGTGGGGTTGAATAATTTCGAGAGAGTCAATACTGCGTTTTGAAATGGAGCATTCCTGTTTCCTCCACTAGATGTGTATAATTGGAATCAGCTTCATTGTTTAAAGCCAGGTCGAGTATTTTAGAGCATTTCTCCTGTTTATTGGGAATAATGTGTGCATAATTTGTGTATAAGCAACATGTTTTGGTAGTTTGTGGCTGTTGTTTTGTTATTGTGAACCATAGTGGATTTAAACAGTGTAACATAGTTTGGAACTTCTTATGAATTTGACGTTGAACCCCCTGTTTGCATCATTGTCATCATCACCAAATAGGATTTCTGTCCATAGTGTGTCAGCTACCTGTATGTGGTTTCGCAAGGCCTGTTCAGCTGTAATCTTGTCCTTAACTTACAAGTTTAGACTGACATGGCAATTATGGCATTGCAATTTAAACGATTGATCTCTTAAACAGTTAAACTGTTATTGGCTGGTTTATGGTGACAAATATTTGGCTTCAAGTACTAATTGCTTTCCTTGCTTTTAATCATATGTGTCTCTTTGCAGTCCAATGCATCCTCTGGCATGGGGGTTGCTCCTGATATCAGGCAGACATTCCTGGAGCTTCAGATGAAGAAGGCATTTCGCTATGTTATCTTCAAAATTGAGGAGAAGCAAAAGCAGGTTATTGTGGAGAAGACTGGGGCTACAACTGAGAGTTATGATGATTTCCTGGCTTCTCTCCCTGAAAATGACTGCAGATATGCGCTTTATGATTTTGACTTTGTTACTGGGGAGAATGTGCAGAAAAGCAAGATTTTCTTCATTGCCTGGTGAGCTTCATAGTTACTTATCCATATTTATGGTTGTGTTAACGTGTTCAATTATCTGCAAATGAGTCTTTAGCTGCTTTTTTTTGGGGATAAATGAGTCCTAACTAGCTCTTGTTAGAAATAGTAAGAATGATCATGGAAGTTCCTGTTAGCCAGTATGTTTCTTAATTTTTCTACTCCTGTTAGGTAGTATATGAAATATTGAATTATAAACTTTGACTGGATATATAGAGGCCTACAGCATGTTGCCTTTTTGTTGTTTTCTTTCTACCTGGTATCTGTGCTTGTTGCTGTCCAGAATGAATAACAGGACACATCAACATGTCTTACTTTTATACAAAGTCAGTATTGAATTAATAACTTGGATTGGACATTGCTAGAGAATCTGGTAGCTGTAGCTTTTTCCTTCTTTATTTAGTCTGTACCTGGTACACATGCAGATGTGCTTGTAGCTGTCTGTAAAGTATAATAATACCTGTCCACATGTCTTCAAATGTGCTTGCCAATGGTGCAATTTATTTTCTATTGAGAAAGTTAATTCTGATAGCAGTGCTACTATGCATAGATGAAAAATCACCATTTGCACCCACCCCCTCCCACTTTCCTTCCCTTTCCCTTGATTTCACCTTATTGTATAAATAATGCACATGCTGCACCAGGTCCCCAGCAACATCCCGCATCCGTGCCAAGATGCTGTACTCCACCTCCAAGGACCGTATCAAGCACGAGCTCGATGGGTTTCACTACGAGATCCAGGCAACTGACCCAACTGAGGTGGAGATCGATGTTCTCCGCGAGCGGGCTCACTGAAGCCGATCGATGATGATCCACCTGGTGGCTTCAGTTGGATACAAATTCACAAATATGTCTGTGATGCTGTCGCTACTGTATTGTTAATAATACAGATATCTGTGTTTCCTGTAAAACGTATGATTTAGCTAGCCGTGCTGCGTGGCTCTAGCTGATGAAGCGGTACCCGACTAGGTTTCATATGATGCCCCGAGCCTGTAAACGCAAGAAGGCATTCCCAAACGCTTGTATTGTGGTATTAAAACTGTGGATTATCCTAGCTTTCCCCATCGTGTCAACGTTGCAACCTGATTCCTTCACTGTATGCAGCATGCCATTTCATCTCCTGTTTGTTCTTTGAAATTTACTTGCTCTACCTTTCTGGCTTAAAGGGTTGCTGGGATCACGTGCCACCTCTGGTTGCCGTAAGGTTCTGTGGCAACTGCCCCAACAAACACATATTGGAACAGCATTTTTAGTCACCAGTCCCTTTATCTATATGAACTGAAGCCCTTCAGCTGCAAAAAATTCGACAATAAACAAGTGCTGTAGCACGTGAGTGAGTTAGACTAGAAACATACACCAAACATTAGTGAGTTGAACACTAGAGACGTTGAGCATAGATAGTCACTAAACCTTGAGACACCTTTTAAATTAATAGATATGGCCAATGGGCATGTCTCTGCTTTGTGATGTCACTCGACTCTAGCCGGCGGTACACAGGCGTCATCTCGCCACACGCGACCTTTCGGCCACACCCTCGACACAGGTGTCGGTGCATAGTGTGGTCTCGGATGCGTGTTGACCTTTGATTACGTCGATGGTGCAGTATCGTTGCTAGGTCTTGGCAGACCAAAGCCGTTCGCTTACTTCGGCGAGGCCTTGTCATTCGACTCTAGCTGGAGGCACACAGGCGTCATCTCGGCCACAGGCGACCCTTCGACCACACCCTCGACATAGGTGTCGGTGTGTAGTGTGGTATCGGATGCGTGTTGCCCTTCGATTACGTCGATGGTGCAGTGTTGTTGTTGGGTCTTGGTAGACCAAAGCCATTTGATTACTTCAGCGAGGCCTCGAGGTGGGTTGCCCCTCTAGTGTGTCCTCAAGACTCTTCCTTGTGATCGTTGTGCTTTGGTCGTGATGAGTATTCTCATCGCCCAACCCTCTAGATTTGCGGGGTGGCCACTTTTTTCCTCGGTCTTGTCTCTTGTGTGTTGTTGTTGTGTGCTTTTTTTTTTCTTTCCTTTCTTCTCTTCTCTTGTAACCCCGTGTATTCTGGTCAATGTTGAGGAAATCGTTTATCAGTGTTAACTCAGTTGGTTAGCGATTAATAGGCAAATCGGCCGATAAATGAGTTTGTCGGCTAATCGGTGACCCACAAGTAACGATTATTCGACCGATTAATCGTTGAATCGGACGATTTTTTGAACACTGATTCTAGTTCATTTGAACCTATCTTGTTGAGGCTGAAAAGCTTTATAGGTAATTTGGCTGAATATATGGGTTGCCTTAGGCCCGCCGTTGTTACAGTAAAAAAGAAGAGATTGCCAAGGTTTTGCCTTTGTTTTAAAAAAAATAAACCTCCAGGCTTCAAGGAGAAAAAAATATGGTGGAAGGAGGACAAATTATGACCCATGCACCTTTCCGAAAGAATGATTCCAGGTTGAGAACCTTCTTTCAGAGAACAAATTCCAAACATCGACAGGGAAAACAACTGAGAGCTAGAAGGATCATATCCAAGTTGGAGTTTACTGTCGATGTCGTGACATTACTTAGTTACTTTGCGCAGATCCAGTTGATTAATTTCGGCAATGAATCAGAAAAGCAAGAACTACACTAGTAACCTTAAAGTCGTCGTGGCAGAGCACGCTCCACCCAGCAGTAGAACCCAAGGCATTCGACCGTTGCCTCAATTATAAGCACCAAGCCAACGGTCACCCGTACACTCCACAAGCTTCCAGCTTCCTTCTTCCAAACGATCCTTGCAGCATCCAAGTCCCTCGCTCGTATATATAAACCCCTGCCCACGCAGCTCCACCTCCCAAAGCAAACAACCTCAACAATCCCCTTCCAAGCATTCTCTGCCCAGCCATTCCAAGCATCCTGCCCGTTTCAAGGCATCTAGGGAAGAAGAAGAATGGGGTTTGTGCTGGTGATCTCCCTGCCCTTCATATTCTTCACCATCCTGCTCGGCTTCGGCTGCTACTTCCTCGGCAAGCACAGGGGCCGCGAGGAAATGCGCGCCGGCGTCGGCGCGCAGATCTACGGCACGCCCCTGCCGCCGCCCGGCGTGGCTGGGAGCTCTCCGGGACCGTACCCGTTGACGAAAGAGGGGCCTGCCAACGTGTGATTGATCGAGCCACTTGGCTGAAACAGAATTGTGTGATCTCTGTGTCGCTGGGTTGGACTGTACTGTGTTCATGTGTACATTAAGTGATCTGTTGTTTGTGTTGTGTGTGATGTTCAGTGGGAGGTTGGGATGGTGACCTGGTGTGATAATTTGTAATCACAGTTCGTGTTTTTCATTATAAGAACTGCAAATGGTTTGCGTTTGGAATGGTTTGTGATGATTATTGATCTTTGATTGGTTCTTGTGTGTACTTCTGAACTTGCAGACAGCCAACCACTTCTGCCGGGTTCTCTTGGTTTTGCCATTTTGCTTTCCTAGGATGGAGTCAAAGTTGGTTTGCGATGGAAGAGTTTCAGGTGTAAAAAAGGCAAGCAAAAAAAAAGGAGAACAGATTCAGAAGACAGGAACTAGAGTTGAGATAGCACTTGGTCTCTTGGAACAATGATTCTTCTTCTTCTTTGCCCTTGTCTTAAGTTCAGCTGACTTGCTCGATTATAAGAAGTGCCGATGGATGCGGTTGAATGGTTTGTGATGATTAATTGTTGTTTTGTTTCAGCGTTCTTTTGAACTTGCGATCATCTAACCACTTCTGCAGGCACACACCTGAAGCCTGATAGAATATAGGATTTGTGAAGAAAGAGTTTCACTCGCTGGTCTGGTTTTAAGAACTATGCGTTGCGATGCCTCGCCGTCCCGTTTTGCTCCAAGCTACACGCTAAAAAGGAATTGAACGTCAATTGACAATAAAACTAGCAGTGGGACCCGCCCGGCCGTAAGGATGACGTGGCACATGAAGACGGTGCTGTTAACTTCCATTAACTGGTGCCACCTGTCAGCCACCCAGTCCCCCCTACGAAATCCTCCCCCCTCCCATGTGCTCCTACCAGCCTGCATCGCGCCACCGTCGTCGCCTTGCCAGACCACTGAACTCAGAACACTCGTTGCACAATATCGCTCCTACAAATAGAGCCCATAGCTAGCTTGGCCTTCACAGGATATCAATACAAAACAAAGTTGAAACTGATCAAAGCTTTCCCAACTTTTGCATAACTGCTAGCCTGCTATAGTCTGTTATAGAGTCGGAAGCGAGCTGATCTTACCTAGCTAGCTAGGTGTAACTCGCAAGATGATGTTGACCGGCACACATTCAGATCAGTAGAAGTGGGATGCATTGGGAACTCATATTCGAGTTGCTACATCTCCCGTCGTACATGTACGAGGTTTAGTGACCATTCGTATGTCGTGGTGCGCATGTGGTGTTCGCAACCGGTGTTCAAAGTCAAAATATCTCCGCGCCTCTTCGTCTTGCGCCGGCAGTCGGAGCCTGACGCTTGACACCACCAGTGGGTTCCAAGCGCTTGCTCGCCGGATGCGGCTGTCAAAGGGATTCACCAGGATTCTAAGAAACCACTTGAAGCACAGTAGTCAGTAGAGGGCTTATGATTGATCGACCATAGCTTCATATGGTACAAGTGATGATCATCACTCTGGAAGTTCTTCGGTACTCCTTTGGTCTCTGTAGCTCCTCGCCTACATATTTTTCGACAAAGAGCATACATTAATATCACAGAGATACCAATTACACCCAGCCTCTGCAACAATGCATGCCCTAGCGGCATGACGGATGCACACAACCCAAAAAAGAAAGAAGAATTACTAAAAAAAGAGAAGTCCCGCTACAGCGATTTAATCCTTTAAAACAGCAACACTAACACCACCAAAACAACACCAGAAGTTTAGGTTCTCCAAAAGTGACGCCTCCAAGAAGGCAACAGTGCACAAGCGCTGTCGTCGCCCGATCATAGATCTAAGGTTTTCAGCCTGAAGAAAGTCCTCACTCTCAAAACAATGCCTTCAACAAGGACATTTCCATGCACAACCAATTAAAGCCAAACCTTGGATTTTCACTCTGAAAGGTAAGACTTTGAACTTCTCTTGTATCGTCGCGCCCATTCGCATGCCGCTGCTCCAAGTCACAGATCACCAAGCCGAATCCTCCTCGGCACCAAGACTCGAGTCACCGTTGCAAGACCTCAGATCTCGGCTTCCATGTCATTCTCCGTCAGCACCACGAAACGAGAACGTGTTCCATGATAATAACTGTCAGCAAAGCTTCGAAGCGCTCCCTCTGAAACCAAACGGCCAGAGAAAAACATGGGTGCGCACGGCCGAATTTCACCCGATCCGGCAATTTCCAGGCTTGATTCGCCCTATGGAGTGCGGCGGAGCCTTCCGAAACACGACTCATCCGCCAGATCGATGGCAAATCAGCATCTTGACGCGAGAAGAAGTCTTAGGACCGCCGCCATTATTCGCAAGACTAGAAGGTCCCCACACCGCTGATCGACTCCGATGCAGCAAAGGCAGAAGAGAAATAAAAAGGGATCCAGTGCAGGACCGGATTAACCCCACGATCACCGGATCGGGCAGCAGCCATCCACCAGATCTCGCGGGTCAGAGCGCCGCCACGGGCGCCTCACCCCTCTGCCTCACCCCTCCTCCTCGACGCCTCCCGCCGGAGACCTCAAGCGCCGGCCATGGAGCAGCCGCGCTGCCCTGCGGCCCCCGAGCCGATCTCCCACCTCCTCGCCTACATATAAACGCCTCCCATCTCCCAACGCAAAGCAGCTCAACAATCCGCTTCCAAGCAAAATGATAACAGGTGGTGCTGGTCTCCCTGTTCGTGCTAGCTAGTCGTCATTGTAATCTACAACTTCCGCTACTACTTTTTTTTCTTCGAAAAGGAGGTTGAGACCCCAACCTCTATATCGAATATATGTATAGGGATTTTATTAAATTTTATTCAAAAAATATTTACTACCTCTGATCCAAATTAGTTGTCGCAGGTTCAGTGAACCTAGACAGATTTAGGAAACATTTTGCCTAAATCTGCAACAATTAATTAGGATCGGAGCTAGTACCTAGATCATATGTCAAAACCCCGAAGCCCCTAGCTTACGGGAGTCCATCTAGTCACGTCCCTCTCCCTCACCAAGACCCCGATGCGCCATGTCGTGGAGACTCGCCATCGTCGATGTGGTAGATGCAAACCACTCTACCTTTGCCTCCACTATCCATACTGCAGAAACGATAGCCTCAAGAGGGATGGCTGCCTTCTTCCAAACGATCTTTGCAGCATCCATGTCTCTCGCTCGTATATATAAACCCCTCCCCACGCAGCTCCCCCTCCCAAAACAAACCACCTCAACAATTCCCTTCCAAGCATTCTCTGCCCAGCCATTCCATGCACCCTGCCCGTTTCAAGGCATCTAGGGAAGAAGAAGAATGGGGTTTGTGCTGGTGATCTCCCTCCCTTCATCTTCTTCACCATCCTGCTCGGCTTCGGCTGCTACTTCCTCGGCAAGCACAGGGGCCGCGAGGAGATGCGCGCCGGCGTCGGCGCGCAGATCTACGGCACGCCCCTGCTGCCGCCCGGCGTGGCCGGGAGCTCTCCGGGACCGTACCCGTTGGCGAAAGAGGGGCCTGCCAACGTCTGACTGATCGAACTCCTTGGCTGAAACAAAATTGTGTTATCTTGGTGTCGCTGGGTCGGACTGTACTCTGTTCATGTGTACATTAAGTAATCTATTGTCTGTGTTGTGTGTGTGTTTGATGTTCAGTGGGAGGTGGTGATGGTGACCTGGTGTGATAATTTGTAATCACAGTTCGTGTTCTTAACTACGTATAAGAAGTGCAGATGGATGCAGTTGGAATGGTTAGGGTGACTGATCGTTGCTTGATTCCTGTGTGTACATCTGAACCTGCAGGTGCATGTTAACCGCTTCTGCCGCCTTCTCTTGGTTTTGCCATTTTGCTTTCGTAGGATTGAATCTGAAGCTGGTTTGTGATAGAAGAGTTTCAGGTGAATCTGAAGCTGGTTTGTGATAGAAGAGTTTCAGGTGAAAAAGGCAACTAAAAAAGGAAAACAGATTCAGAAGAAAGGAACTAGAGTTGAGTTGCCACTTGCCTATAAAATAGAACTCGTTTCTTGAAAAATGGTTCTTCTTCTTTGCTCTTGTGTTAAGTTTTACCTGACTTCCCCGATTATAAGAAGTGCTAATGGGTGCGGTGGAATGGTTAACTGATGTTTAATCGTTGTTTTGTTTGTGGGTACTTCCGAACTTGCAATCAGCTAACCACTTCTGTTCGCAATTGGCATACATCTGAAGCTGGATAGAATGGGTTTGCGATGGAAAGTGTAAACGGCAAGCATGCTAATCGATTTCTCTGAATTTTCCACTAGCAATACGGCGTTGTCCATGTATCGTAAATGAGTAAGACCACTTTCAACAAGGTGCAATACCAGGCCAACCAAATGACAATTCTATTTTGCCCCCAAAAATCATTGGCCCAAGCACATCCACTGGCATGTCAAACCCACATGTTTTTTAGTGTTTGCTTGCCTAGATCCTATATTGATTAATATGGGCAACATAAAGTCCACCCAAAAAATAAAAGTTCAAACCTGCTTCTATTGCTTGGTCATGTCTTTTGTTTGTTGTTTGAACGAAAAACACCAGGCTCTACAACCTTAAAACCTACAATACCACCCACTTGACATAATAACCGCCTGTTGCCCCAACCCAACGGCCACCCGTCTGCTGAAACAGTAGCTCACACCACAAGCTTCCTGCTCCAGCCACCTTTGGGCTCTGCAGCTCTACGCCTATATATAAACCCCTCCCATCTCCCAACACGCAGAGCAACTCAGCAATTCGCTTCCAATCATAATGATAACAGTGGTGGTGGTCTCCCTGCCTGTGCTGATCGTCATTGCGATCTGCGTCTTCCTCTACTACTACTGCAAGGCAAAGGACCGCGAGGAAACGCGCCCCGCGCAGACGTACAGCACGCAGCTGCCGCCTCAGGGTGTGGCCGGACACTCTCCGGGACCCTACGGTCAGTACCGTTGACGGAAGAGGGGCAGTGGCAGCGTCTGATCGATCGAGCTCCTCGGCTGGAATGAAATGGGGAATTGTGTGTTGATCTTGGTGTCGTTGGGTTTGGAATTGGATTATACTGTGTTCCCTTGTAAATTGATTAAGTTGTTGCTTGTGTTGTGTTTGCTTGGAGGGAGTGGATGGTGACCTTCATGGTGTGATAGTTTGTAATCATAGTTTGTTTGTTTTTCAATCATAAGAAGTGATCATTTGTGATGATTAATCGTTGTTTCTTTTGTGTATACTTCCCAACTTGTAATCACTTCTAGAGGGCTGTCTTGGTTTGCAATTTTACTTTTGTAGGCATGCATCTGAAGCTGGAATGCTGGATAGAATGTGGTTTGTGATGAAAGAAATCAAGGCCTCATGCATTGCTTCGATGCAGAGGCCGGGAGCCCGATAACCTCCCCTTTTCGAAAAAAAGCAAACATGAGTAGACTAGATTCTAGAGAACTGAGCCTGCACTGCCTGTAAAATATAATTGCTATCTTGAAGAATAATTCTTCTTAGCTCTTGTGTTACTTGTACAGTATACGACTTAGTATATTTATTTTGTATTTCCCCTGATGTCATAAGTTTTTTTCCAAATTGAACAACTGACAGAACTAGCAAGCTTAAATTCTTATATGTTTTCTGGAAACTTGGCCAACTTCAATACCTTTCCCCCTTTTGACATGGGCCAACTTACATTCACTTAGCAGAGCGAAGCTATAAGGATAGAACTATCACAATCCCTCACAAGGAGTCAAGGATCATTGCGATCAGCTAAACATTTCTGTAGAGTTCTCTTGTCTTAGGCTTGCATCTGAAGCCAGTGTTTATGAGGGAGGCAAAAGGAGGACAATACATTCAGAAGACAAGACAGAAGACAAGAAGAGAAGAGATTCAGAAGACAGGAACTAGAGTTGAGCTAGGCACTCCATATAAAGTAAACTGGTTCCTTGAAGAATGATTCTTCCTATCTTTTGTGTTAAGTTTAATGTGACTTCCTCTATCGATACAAAGAGATATTGGATAAATAAGCAGCCCTACCGATACTACTTGGTAATGAAGATTCATTCTCGAACTCTTCTTAGCCACGTATTTTCCATATTCCCCAACGCCGTAGCAAACTTCCGACTATTGTGCCTTTCCGGCTCATGAAGTAAACTGGCCCGACGCGAGTGACTGTTTGCGACCGCGCGGTCAAAATGTGTCTGCACCCAAACTAAACGGCCTGACGCAAAGTAACCGACTTGTCCACCGAGACGCAAACGCGACCCAAATATGCGTTACGAATGTGTGTCTGCGCGATCGCGCTGCACGACCGATGTTCATCCAGTATGGCGCGCATGCCAGTGGCTCAGAAGCCACTCACACTCCCGCCAGTCCAAAAATCGTATTTGGACGGTACCAACAACCATACCCTCCGATGGACGTCCTCGTGGCTGCAGCTGCCATGGAATCCTAGCAAATCACCACATCGAGCGTTGCAGCCACCGCCGCAGCCGTCATCCTAGCCTCGATTGAGACCGCATCTCCCGCGGGCTCAAATCATGCCGCCACCGGCAGCCGCAAAATGAAGGCCAAGGCACCAAAGAATGTGCTGACACAAGAGGAGAAATGCGTCAAGGCCGCGAAGCGACGGGACAGGGCAAGAATCTGAAGGAGAGGAAAGACGCTGTCCTAGTTTGCAAAACGGATCTAACCTCTCCCACACCGAAGCAGGTGGTACTTCTACAATGGCCGCGATGATTTCATGCGCACCACCAAGGACAATCTATCATCAGATGCCTGGACAAACGGTTCCAGGTAATGATCAAGGTCCCTCGGGATGTCCATTCTCATATGTGTAAATACGATATGTACACGGTGGGAACTGATCCTCTGGTAAGAAAACTTTTTATTGAGGGGAATAAGAAAACTTTCAACTTGACCATCATTCCCTTGTATACTTGTTATTTTAGCTACTGGTAGCGTTTTATCTTTTCATCTTGACTCCCGGATGATGTGGACATAAATATCGCAGATACAACCGAATACATTATACGTGGATATATTTATCAGGTGATTTCTAGTATTAACTCTAAAATATTTTATTTAACAATTAGAAACAAAATTACTACATATCCATGTATTATACGCAGATTTCAGGTTGCTCGGTGAGATTTACTGTTTTCCTAGTGTAGATTTGTTTTTTCCTATAACCCAGAAAAAAGCCTCACAAAAAGAAGTTAGATTAGTTCATCCTCGCCTACAAACCAGTCTTAGCCGTTTCGCTATTACCACTTTGTTTTTTATTTTGTTGAATTTTCGTTGCATCGTGTCCAATTGCTGGTTTTTAGATCTAGTCTTTTAGAGTGTCGAGTTCTGAACACGCTTTCACGTTTCTCTCTCCACCGTCACATCTTTGGGTCACATTGTGGCTGCATCCGTTTCACCCATAGCTTTGCATCCGTGGTCACCAGCTTTGTCATAACCCTCATCGCTTCGTGTCGCCACCATCCACATCATCACACCGCTGCGGTACTGCCCTCGACCTTCGCTCTATTGCCATTAAGTCCGTCTGTCTATCGTTCGGTTATAACTTTTCCAGATCCCTTCGTAATTCCAAGTTTCAGAGAACTCCCTAGCTTTGGTGAGCTATTGACCGGCTTACAAAAAAATACGTGGTCTGATTCTCGTTGGTTCTCTCCAGGGAAAGTTTGGATATGAAAGCGATTCAAGTTCCAAGGAACCACATACATATCTAGTAGTTGTTTTGGCAAGTTTGATCGGTAAAGAAAAGAGATAAAAAAAAAGAGTTAAAAAAAAAGGAGAAACAGAAAAAAAAGAAAGGAAAAAAAAAAACAAAAGGACAGATCGGACCTGTCGTTTGGTGAAGAGAGTTCTTTCCATTGTTACCTTTTTGGGAACCGTGCACTAGAGAAAAGAAAAGGTAGAGTGATTTCCTTTTTGGAACTTGATCCGTTGGCAGACTAACCCACCTATTCTGATACATCTGTTTTTGTGTCGCTGCCGATCGAGCATTTTTTTTTCCTTCTTTTGTGTCCGCCATCCATCTCCTGTCCGAAAAAGCTGCTGGAGAGTTGCCTCGCGTGAGTTATTGTCTTTCATGTACATCACCTCATTTTGGAGGCTTATTTTACACTCCATCTGCATACATCTGGTTCGAGATCTGTGTATAGCTTGTTGAATATCTGATATCTTGCGCGTGAATTTTATCTGTGTCTTAGGCTTGCGTCTCTAGTACAGTCTAGCCTAGGACCAGCACTTGACAACTTTGAACGGAATTTCAGCTTTACATTGATTATCGTGGTGGTAGTTCCACATATTTTGAGCCTACCTACAGCTATACATATTTCTACACCGTGTGTTGTATGTGTGTCTGGCAATCGCTTCGCTCAATCTTCGGAGTTACTTGATACTGCTGGTTGCCGATCGCCGCCTCCTGAATGGTAAGAACTTGTAAGAATTTTATAACTGCAATTTTGTGAGCGGCATACCACCACTACCACCTAGTAGTCGATAGGAACATATACTTGTTATTTGTTTCTTGTTTTCTACTAACCATGGCAGCTTCTGGAGTTAGAATTTCTTGGGCGTCGACTATGGTTAGTGATGTGCCGCCACCTAGCAAACTGCAACAACGACCGCGAAAGGTTAAGACACATGATCAGGTTACTGTTTCCATGCCACCATTTAATGGTCGTTATGATCCTGCTTTTTATATCGAATGGGAGTTTGAGATAAATGATATATTTGTTTCCCATAATTTTTCTGAGCGGAAGAGAATACAAACTGCAATTAGTACATTCACTGATTTTGCTTCTTTATGGTGGAATGAATATTGTCGGTCATATCCTGATTATATACCTACTACTTGGAATGGTTTGAAACTTGCTATGCGGTATAGATTTGTTCCATCACGGTATACTCGTGATATGATTAAAAAATTGCAAAATTTAAATCAAGGTAGTTACACGGTTCAAGAATATTATGATGCGTTAGACACTACCTTGTTGCATTCGTTTTTAGAAGAAAATGAAGATGATTTTATGGATAGATTTTGGAATGGTTTAAATCATGATATCCAACATATACTTATGCATGAAGAATATTATTCTATCACTTGTATGTTTCGACTTGCTTACAAAGCTGAACAGACAATAAAGAGACATGTGCAGAAGACCAGCAAGTGCAAGAAGACGGTGGATTTTTCTGCGTGTCCGCCACCTGTGATTGATGTTTCTCAGGATTATGACGAGTCACCACCAACAATATTTCAATCTTCCAACTCGGACCTAAGAAGTAATAGTAAAGGTACTGAACTGGTTCCTACGCATGAGCATGGACAATGTCTTTTCGATTCATCTATGACATGTCTTGAACTAGCAATTGATTTGGGTTCACGAGATATGGTAGAGGATGGTGTTGCTGATTTAGACTCATGCCATGAACGAATAAATGAGCTACCTACTAGTTTGAGTGCTTCTTTGGCTGCAATTCATTCTTCTATTGATTTGAATGCACCACTTGTGTTCGATGATTGTGTTACTGATGTGAATGAACCATGTGATTTAACTAGTATACCTGATTTGGATCACGTAAAATTGCTTCGGCATGATAATATCTTAGCTAAAGCTGTGCATGATATTTCTTTGTGGTCTATTACAATGGATCATTCAATGTCTTTATCGCAAGCTAGAAATAAAATTGCTGAAATCACATGTTCGAAGAGTGTTTATGTCCCTACTTTTACTTTTAATTTAATTGGAGAGTGTGGCGTAGACAATGATTTTTTGGTGAATAAAATATGCATTACATGTGATGATTTTCCATATATGCTTGGTTTGAGAGGAAGTAAAATTTCCCATATGCTCAATCATTTTGATATGACCTCCAATAGCGGTATAAATTTTATGCCAGATAGCTTCTTGCATGATTACTTATTTAAGATAGTTGTAGCATGTAATTTGGAGATTTTGAATTTTGGTTTACCAATATTGGGATGGTTTAATGATGAGAATTTTAGGTTGCGAGTTAATAAGATAAGCTTCACTTATATCTGCCAACTGAGTTGCGATGCATATTGGAATATTCTTACTACACTTTTGAGCTACTACGACAGTTATTTTTATTCAACATTAAATTTCCAACACGGGAGAGGGAATAAAATGGATGATATATACATATACCATGTACACACTTTGTCTCTTTTGTTAGCATGTTTACAGAATAAACATCGCCGAGGACGGCTTTACTTTAAAGAAAGGGAGGATGATGTGGACATAAATATCGCAGATACAACCGAATACATTATACGTGGATATATTTATCAGGTGATTTCTAGTATTAACTCTAAAATATTTTATTTAACAATTAGAAACAAAATTACTACATATCCATGTATTATACGCAGATACATTGAAGATCTACATGTACCTCGAGTGAAAATGCGAGATCAATATAAACGTGAATCAGGCGCTGGGCGTATATATGCATGTGCATGTGTATTGGATGCAAGACGTGAAGATCAAAGTTATTTTATAGCTGCCCTTTCTTGCATGTACGTAGAAGCTTTCAGAGTCAAGTGCAGTTCCTGTTATGTTGAAATCGATGGCCACCAGATACCGGCCGGCCATCACGTGAAATGGACACCAACACGCACGCGGCCCAAGGCCTGTCTATCACGGCTAGAGGCCCAAGAAAATCTCAGCAGCTCATTGCGAAACGGAACAACGTCAAGACTTCTACTGCGGCTGTTCTCCTCAATAAATAGCTAGCACATCTAGGGTTTAGAACTCGGATTTTGATTAGACTAAAAGTTAGCCATTGCTGCAACTCTCGTGTACTTCTTTTGAGGCCAACGCCCAGAACAAGACCGACTATTCGGAATCCCACCTTTTCAATAAAGCTTTCATCTATATCCGCAATATTCTGATTGCAATATTAGTTCTTACTTGTTCTCGATTTGGTAGGAATTAAGACCCTCGCTGGTGGCTGATCGTGCATCCGCAAGATCAGTAACTCCCGGAGGTTGTCCTAGCGATTGCATTGGCGCACGAGCTTTGCACGTGTAGTCGGATCGTCAAGCACGAACTCCACCAGCAAATCGACATTATCCACGTCTCATCGAAAGATCGGCCATCTTTGCCCTATCACCGGAGGAAGGATTTTGGATTCTTGATGCGGCCCTTGGCTTCGGATCCTTCTGATGCTGACGCCCCATCTAAGGTGGATGACAACGAGAATGCTGAAATTTATCAGCCCCGTTCTATGAAGCGTAGGCGGGAAACTGAAGTAAGTGGATGTGCCAAGCATGGGCGTGGTCCTCACGCTCAAAGCACTTCTCGCGCCGCCACCAAAGCCCTAGAGAAATAGAATTAGACTACTCATAGTGGGAGTAACTAAGGTAGTAACATAGAGCTACATGTATTGCCAACTAGGCAAATTGATGACATGGCATGATATTAAATAAAGAAAGAGATGATTGTGGTAACTAGCTATGTTACCATAAGGCTGGTCATAGTGGGGAGTAACTTAAATTAGTAACATGGCATATGTTACTAGTCTAGGTTACTACCTTCATAGTGGGTAGTAACTTATATGTGGTGTCATGCATTGTATCATTTATTATGTTGTAGACTCATCTTACCTTGAGGTGTGTGATGTTATGGTAACAAAGCTAGTTACCACCTCACTTTTTTTTTCATTTATTAGCATGTCATGTCACCAAAATATCTTGAGATGTGTGATGTTACTAGCTACTACCTCTGTTTCAAGGAATAAGGCGCACGCGTATTCCAAGACGAACTTTGACCATAAAAATTGAACAACAAAATCTTGATTATATTATATGTAATTAGCACCGTTCGATTCGTATTGAAAAGTACTTTCCAATGATGCTAATTTCATTCAAACAATCTTTATATATTTGAAGTAATTCTTGGTCAAACAAAAAACACGTAAAACGAGGACGCTTTATTCCTTGAAATGGAGGTAGTATGTTACTACCACTATGAGCAGTCTAACATCACATTTTTCAAGATAGAATGAGTCTACAAGCTAATTAATACACTCATGCATGATACTCTCTCCGTCCTAGAGTGTAAGTCACATTCATGTTTTTCGGTTGTCCCACATATGAGGCAAATAAGGCACAATTTTGTATTAATTGGAGTTAATTAGCGCATGCATGCAGCCCACACCTTCCTCTCCTCCACATGCAGCCATGCGGGAGACTCACTCCACCATGCATGCATTAATTATGGGGCTGTTTTTATTGGTTGTTGCAGTTACGAAACATCACAGTTCGGCCTAATTAGTCACAATTTCTGCCCCAATCACTTTACGTCTTGGGCCAAGATATTAGAGGATTGTGACTTACACTCTAGGACGGAGGGAGTACTACATCTAAGTTACTACTCCCTTCGTCCCAAGGAATAGGGCGTAAATAATTTTTCAAAATTTCTCCATAGCATAAGGCGCGGGGTGAGGCTTACACGGTTTCTTCCTAAACTACCCCTTAAATATCGAAAGTGGAGAAGTAATTTGTGTGGTTAATATTGGCTTCCACACCGCATGCGGGCTGCTAGGCCAAAAAATCAGCTTAGGAGCAGTTATTGAGGCATTTTTACTGGTCATGCATGTGCATGCGGAGAGACTAGGGAGTTATTGTGATATTGGGGGAGAGAAAGAAAGAGACTTCCGGTTGCCAGGGCGAGAGTTAAGGAGATCATGCATGTGCATGCAAGGGCAAAGAAGGAAACAATCAATCTGCATGTCTTCCTTAATAATCGCGTCATAATTTTTACGCCCTATTCATTGGAATGGAGGGAGTATACATTATGAATGTAGTAACATAGAGTAGTCTACTACAGTATATCTTACTCCCACTATGACTAGTCTTAAGAGCATCTCCACTCGTCCCCCCGAACAGGCCCCCGGCGAGCATTTTTTACATCCGGAAGGCGAAAACGGCCCCCGCCTCGTTTCGTCCGGATTGGCCCTTCATCCATCCGGCGAGCCCACGCCGTCCCCGGTCCCCGGGCGCGCTCGGGGACTCCGGATGAAACTTTTTGGCGCGAAACGCCGTGTGGACCGCGTAGTCGGCGACAGGAAAACCAAATCCTGTCGATTTTCCCTCCATTCCCTCCAATTTGCTTGCATATCCCCATTCTCTCCCGCGAATTTCTTCATTCCCCTCGTCTTCCCCGTTCCGGCGCGCCCTCTCCTCCCACCGCTCCTCATCTTCTCGTCCACCACAATGCCGCCGAAGGACGACGAGGAAGCCGCGGCGAAAGGAGCGGCCGCCGGGAATGACGAACGACAGGCGGCGGACGAGAAACGGGCGAGGTGGAAACAAGCGCAGGGCGGAGAGGGTGAAAAGCCGCCGAGGCGGCGGCGGCCCAGAGGAGCAAGCGAGGAAGATGAGCATGGCCTTCGCGGCGGCGGCGGCTCCATGTTCCCGGCCAATGGCCGGCGCAAGGTACAAGCGGTTCCCCGTCGTCCTTCTCCCTACGATGTACTCGCCGTCGACGACGCCATGTTCCAAGAGGGCGCCTACGTCCAACCGTCCAGGTTCACGCCGTCGCCGCCCGAGCTTGACATCGGCGGCGCGCAGTCGAGGGCACCTCGCCGGTCATGCGACGAGGGCCGCTCCCGTTCGGTGCCCCGTTCGGTGCGACGACGGCGCCGAACGATGAGGCGATCCACGAGATGATCACCTCCGGCTCCGTGGCCGCCGCTGCGAGCCCGAGGTTCTTCATGGACGCCGCCGCCGCGAGCCCGGGGTTCTTCACGCAAGAGGAGGCGAGGGCGACGGCAGTGGCAGCGCGCAGGATCATGTGGAGGATGTTGCCGACGGAAGCCAAGCCGTCGAAGAACAAGAAGACGAAGAACAAGGAGAGACAACTCAAGCCGACGTTCGGGGGAAGAAGAAGAGGAAGAAGGACTCGCCGCCTGCCGAACCGCGTATCAAATGGACGCCGAAGGAAGAGGAGTGCCTCGCCGAAGCTTGGATGACCGTGTCCACGAACGGCATAATCGGTGCCAATCAGTCGTTCGACACGTATTGGCTTCGAGTAAAGCAGGCGTACGAGGAACGCAAACTCGTCGATCCCTACTTCAACAAGACGAACATGAACGTGTACCGGGGAGAGAAGGCAATGGCCACCCATTGGGGGATCATGCAGACGGCGTGCAGCAAATGGCACGGCATACAGGAGGAGGTCGAGAAACGGCCGATCAGCGGCCATGACTTGGAGCAAAAGGTATGCTCCGTCGACCCCGCATCACCGAGGTACATCGTCGTTAGCTGACCCATTTCGCCGTGCTCTTTTTTCCCCAGCTGCGCCGAGCTTTGGACATGTACACGGACGACACCGGCCTTCAGTTCAAGTTCCTCAACATCTACGCCCGCCTCGAGAACTGCGAGAAGTGGAAGGAAACTCGCACGACCCTCTCGAAGAGCAAGACCGAGCAGTACAACCCCGACGCTCCGGCGGCTTGCGCGGCGGAAGGGCGCCCGAACTCGGCCGAAGAAGCTCAAAGAGCTCAAACGGACGGACAGTCCCGCCGACAGGATGCGGCGTCGATCGACAAGTGCTTGGCCGACTTGAGGTCGCACGCCGACGGGAGGAACGACAAGTTCGACGGCAGGTGGCGGGAGATGCTCGCCAACCAGGCGTCCGGATCGCCCTCGAAGACGACGGCGGCGGCGAAGAAGAGGAACACAGACTTGGCGTTCCTGATGGCGGCGACATGGAACGATGGACGAGGAGACGAGGAATTGGTACCAGGGCCACCGCAGCGCATCCTCCAGCCCCTCCGGCTCCTTCGTCGTCTCCACCGGCTCCTACCTCGTCTACCTCACCATCTACCTCGTCGACTGCGGCGCCGACGTCCACGCCGCTTCGCCGGCCGCCGCAGCCGCTCGCCACGGCGTGTGAGGAAACTGGTCCGTCGGACACCGCCGCCGGCCGGGACTGCGACGAGCCTGTCTCCGTGTAATTTCCGATCGCCGATCTGTGGCTGATCCTTTTGCTCCTTTTGCCGATCAATGGCCGTACTTGTAGCGGGACGACGATTTGTTTGAATTTAAACTCTATCCGCCGAACTCCGGGTGGACGATGGAAAGACCCCCACGACTTAATTTCGTCCAATCCGGCGGTTGTTTCGTCCGGATTTGGACGTGGGGAGCGCCAACGAGTGGGGATGCTCTAAGCTCCACCTCCAAGCAATAAATGCAACCAAGAAAGGAGGAATCGACCAATTCTTCCCTCGGATTGGGTATAATTTCTTTTCCGACTCACTCTCAAAGATTGACCTGAGTGTTTTTATCTGGACCAGTTAAATTACTTGTGTTTTTGGACGTGGCCACGTATCATTGGGCCCGGTTGTGGTGGGTGCACGACCCAGGGAAGTTGGAGGCACATCGTTCCTATATATACCGACGCACCCCTGACATGATTTTCCATCACTCGTTTTATTTGGTACAGCCTTAAGAACACACACACACATGATCAAACTTGCTCCACCTCTGCTCTTGTTTTTAACCCTGTCACACTCTTCCTAGATCATAGGCAGTTCATATGGAGTACGCCATCTGAAGGTGCGATGTTGCATGCCCGTGGTACCTTGCATACACTATTTTTTGAAATTCGGAATGAGTGGCATCAGGAAAACACCTTCAACTAGTCTTCATACACTTCCTAATAGATCATGCCAATCAGACGCTTTGTCGCTTGGCTGTGTTCGCAACATGATGAATATTCGCTCGCCAGAAATGTCAAGGTGCATAGTTCCTAATTGATGGTGCCAATCAGACGCTTTGTCGCTTGGCTGTGTTCGCAACACAACATGACGAATATTCGCTCGCCAGAACGAGAACTGTCAAGGTGCATAGTTGCTTTTGCTTGCAAGATGATTCATTCCTGTAGTATGGACCACAACTCAGTATTTCTGTAAGGGCATCTACAGCGCAGGGCGCTAAGCCCAGACGCTAGGATCCTAATCCCAGCGATTTAGCAGTTGCATGGCAAAATCCCGGTTGGCAGGCGCTTATTTTCAGACGTCGCCGCAAGATGTGGCGTCCGGCGCTTCTTTGAAGTCCGGCTCTAAAATCTAATCGACAAGGAAAATAAGCGCCGATGTTGGAGGCTAGCGTTGGAGCTGTGCGCTACGCAGGGATTAAGTTCCGTTTTTCCTCTACTTAAGCGCCTACACTAGCGCCTAGCACTGGACATGCCCTAAGAGGCTCTCTCGATCATCTCACCTGTCTGTGCGACGGCACGCCAAACAGAATTGCTCGGTGAAGAGTGTGTGGGATATATGATTCAGCGTGGAGGTTTTTTCCTCCACCATTTGCTAGGTGTGCTAGTATGCATGCGGTGCGCTCTGTTTGCTGTTTCCAACAATTTGCTAATTGATTGGTGCTTCATGCCCTATCTATCTTGTTTTTTCCCCATGTTTTTCCTAATTAACCAGATAAGTATTTTTCCTCTATGTTAATAAGCAGTTATTTCAGTGTGTTTCTCGAAAAAGTCTGCTCGATACAATTTGCAATGCATAGAACTCAAGAGGTTGGAATTACATGTTCGTACTTTAGTTTGTATTCAAATTGTGATAGATACAAATTAAGAGCCGTGGTTTCTTTTTTTTTAGTAGATTCAAATTGTAACAGTTCCAGCTCTAGCTGCCTTCTTCCAAATGATCCTTGCAGCATCCAAGTCACCCGCTCGTATATATAAACCCCTCCCCACGCAGCCCCCCCCCCCCCAGAGCAAAACACCTCGACAATTCCCTTCCAAGCATTCTCTACCCAGCCTTTCCACGCATCCTGCCCGTTCAAGGCATTTAGAGAAGAAGAAGAAGAAGAAGAAGAATGGGGTTTGTGCTGGTGATCTCCCTACCCTTCATCTTCTTCACCATCCTTGGGCCGCTACTTCCTCGGCAAGCACAAGGGCCGCGAGGAGATGCACACCCCTGCCGCCCAGCGTGACCGGACACTCTCTGGGACTGTACCCGTTGACGAAAGAGGGGCCTGCCAACGTCTGATCGATGGAGCTCCTTGGCTGAATCACAATTGTGTGATCTTGGTGTTGCTGGGTTGGACCCATAGTTGCCGACGAACCGGAACGCTCGGATCGCGGAACGGGATCGCGGAACGAGGTTCCACAAGCCAGCGAACAAGGATCGCTCGGGGGTACACATCTTTGGTACGCGAAGTTGGATCATGGATCGCGATCCACTTTGATTTGGGTCCGAATCAAATGAAAAGATGAGGGAATAGAGGAGCTGAATCAATATTATTAATAAGCCCAAATATGACGCTTGGAATTACCGTTTTTACGCATTATTTTTAATGGGCCTACCATATTCCAGGGTCACTAATATGGGAAGAGGAACGGTGCGAACGGGGTCGCGATCCAAAAACGAATTCCATCGATCCACGCGCGTTCCCGATCCCCGATCCGGGTCGATCAACCCAGGATCGCGGAACGCGGCAACGATCCCGAACCCTGCAACTATGGTTGGACCCTACTGTGTTCATGTGTACATTAAGTGATCTGTTGTTTGTGTTCTGTGTGATGTTTAGTGAATTTAGACTTGGCCATGGGCAGCCCGGCCCGGTCGGCCTGTCCCGGCTCGGCCCAAAATTCCCAGGCCAAGCCCGACCCGATCATGCCTCTGGGCCAGGCCTAGGCCTTGATTTTGCGCGATTTAGTGAAGCGGACAGGTCCGAGGCCTGAGGTCCAACGGGATTTCCCTATGATGGGCCGGGCTTGGGCCAAGATTTCCGGCCTGATGGTCGGGCCGGGCCAGGCCTGGGCCAAGATTTTTCACGTCGGCTTTGCTCGGCCGGCCCGAGGCCCGGCCCGGCCCGAGAAATGCTCAGGTATAGTGGGAGGTGGGAATGGTGACCTGGTGTGATAATTTGTAATCACAGTTCGTGTTTTTCATTATATAAGAACTTCAAATGGTTTGCGTTTGGAATGGTTTGTGATGATTGATCTTTGATTGGTTCTTGTGTGTGCATCTGAAGTTCTGAACTTGCAGACAACCAACCACTTCTGCCGGGTTCTCTTGGTTTTGCCATTTTGCTTTCCTAGGATCGAGTGAAAGCTGGTTTGCGATGGAAGAGTTTCAGGTGTAAAAAGGCAATCACAAAAAAGGAGAACAGATTCGGAAGACACGAACTAGTGTTTTTTTTCGCGAAAATTTCACCGACCTATTAATAATCATCAACATCAGTATAAAGATGCCTAAAATTAATAAAAATTACAAATAGATCTTTGTACCACCTAGCAACGACTACAGACCCTAGTACGAGCCGAAGGCGCGCCACCGTCCTCGCCCCTCTATCACCAAAGCCAGACAAAACTTGTCGTAGTAGAGCTTGTTGGTTTCTTGGAACAGTGATTCTTCTTCTTTGCCCTTGTGTTAAGTTTACCTGACTTCGATTATAAGAAGTGCCGATGGATGCGGTTGAATGGTTTGTGATGATTAATTGTGGTTTTGTTTCAGCGTTTTTTCGAACTTGCAATCATCTAACCGCTTCTGCACGCACACACCTGAAGCCTCATAGAATTGGATTTGTGATGAAAGAGTTTCACTCTCCGGTCCGGTTTTAAAAGCTATGCCTATAAGACATAAGGACCATACCTACGGCTGATGACCGAGCGCTAAGCTGATGTCATCCTCCTCACTCGCGGCCGAAGCGTTGTTGTGATGCCTCGCCATCCTGCCCTGCTCCAAGCTCCTCCTCCTCTGGTCCACCGGCACCTCTGTCCATCCCTATAAGTCTGGGACAGAAATCCGGTACTATTCGGTACCACACTGAGTCCGAATTTACCATTTGGTACCACTATGTTTTCGGAACAGAGATCTACCAGTTTTTGATAAAAAAAAATTTGTTATAGAAAACGCTAAAATGAGTTGAACGCAGTTGACAATAAAACTAGCAGTGGGACCCACCCGTAAGGATAGCGTGGCACAGGAAGACGGTGCTGTGTAACTTCCATTAACTGGTTCCACGTGTCAGCCAACCAGTTCCCCCTTACGAAATCCTTCCCCCTCCCATGTGCTCTATCAAAACACTCGTTGCACACCCTCGCTCCTACATATAGACCCCATACCTTGGCCTTCATAGGATATCAATACAAAACAAAGTTGAAACTGAATTGAAGCTTTCCCAGCTCTTCATAGCTGCTACAGTCTGTTATAGGGTCGGAAGCGAGCTGATGTTAGCTAGCTAGATGTAATTCGCAAGATGATGTTGACCGGAGCGTACACATTCAGTAGAAGTGGGATGCATTGGGAGCCCATATTCGAGTTGCTTCATCTGCCGTCGTACATGTACGAGGTTGACCTTTCGTATGTCGCGGCACGCATGTGGTGTTCGCAACCGGTGTTCAAAGTCAAAATATGCTCGCGCCTCCTCGCCTTGCACCGGCAGTCGGAGCCTGACGCTTGACACCACCGTTTGGTTCGAAGCGCTTGCTCCCTGGTTGGGGTTGTCAAGGGGATTCACCAGGATTCCAGGAAACCACTTGAAGCACAGTAGTCAGTAGAGGGCTTATGATTGATGGACCATAGGTACAAGTGAGGATCATCACTCTTCAAGCTCTTTGGTACTCCTTTGGTCTCTGTAGCTCCTCGCCTACATATAAACGCCTCCCATCTACCAAGGCAAAACAGCTCAACAATTCACTTCCAAGCAAAATGATAACAGGTGGTGGGTGGTCTTCTTGTCGGTGCTACCTGTTGGTTTTAGTTTGGCGGAACGTACCGTGGAGTTGGGTACGGTTTCGTGTTATATAGTAGGGCATACAAGCCGTATAGTACATGAGAAGTATCCATATACAAAGACATACGGTATACTAACATAACATCTAACACTTCCTCTTAATCTAAACCATTTGAAAGGTTAAGATTAAGCTTAAACTTATCTAGCCTTCTAACAGGAAGGGCTTTTGTAAAACCATCAGCAAATTGATCTTTGCTAGAAATAAACTTGATATCTAAGAGATTACCAGCAACTCTCTCTCTCAGAAAATGAAAATCAATCTCAATGTGTTTAGTTCGAACATGAAACACTGGATTTACAGCGGCGGCGGCGGCTCAAGGGAGGAGCGGCGGCGGTGATGTATCGGCAGCTAGGTCAGGGAAGAGCCTGCTCTGATACCATGTTGGTTTTAGTTTGGCGGAACGTACCGTGAAGCTGGGTACGGTTTCGTGTTATATAGTAGGGCATACAAGCCGTATAGTACATGAGAAGTATCCCTATACAAAACATAACATCTAACACTACCTAGTCGTCATTGTAATCTACGACTTCCGCTAGTACTTTTTTTCTCCGAAAAATAGGTTGAGACCCCAACCTCTATATCGAAGATATGTATAGGGATTTTAGTTAATTTCTATTAAAAAAATATCATGCTAGATCATATGTCAACAACCCCGAAGCCCCTAGCTTGCCTGAGTCCATCAAGTCAAGTCCGTCACCAAGACCCCGCTATGTCATGTAGCTAAGACTCGCCGTCTTCGATGTGGTAGATGTACAACACTCTACCTCTTGCCTCCTACCATCCATGCTCCAAAAATGATGCCCTCAGGAGGAAGCGACACCGAATACCACCATCGCCCGATATAGGATTTCCAGATTTAGGGTTTTTCTCGGAGCAGCTCGAGTGGGTAGGCGGCGTCTGCAACAACGATGCCTTCAACAAGGTAACAACACATAGACGCCGCCATCGCCACTATGACCATACTCAGGGTTTGGTTCATCGACATCCACGTATCCCCAATCACCCCTAGGACTCGACGTCGTTGACGTGATAGAGATCCGCATATCCCTTGACATGCCCGTCGTCGATGCCGCCAGACATCGCCCCCTCCCTGCGTGAGTACATCACGTTGTGTCCTTCACCAAGCCCCGCTGCACCACACAAGCGAGACTCCCCGTCGTTGACGTGGTAGATGCATACCACTCCACCTCTTGCCTCCACCATCCAACAAATGCTCAAAAAATCGATGCCGGAATCAAAGCTTGGTTTTCTCCGCCAGCCGTGCCTCCCTAACTCGCCGCCATGACTAGCCAGCCAACCCTCTCCGAAGGAGGAGGCCACCACCGCCATGCCAAGCCCCCAGATTTATTAAGCTGCGGTTAAAACCCAGGAACGCTTGGGTACCGACGTCGGAGAGGAGGTGCAACAACTTCACAACCCCTTTCGGGCCTAGTCGGGGCCGATCTGCCGATGCGTCCCCCTATCAGTACGTCCGAGTCGGACCCGCCCCGCCGTAACCCTGCCCTAGCCTCTTGGTTTGGAATCTTGCTTTTGGGAAGTAGCCAACTTACATTCTTATATGTTTCCGGAAACTCAGCAACTTCGATACGGAGTTGACATGGGCCAAGTTCTGTTCTGATATTGTTGAAATAGCGGAACAAAGCTAGACGGATAGAACTATTGCAATCCTTCTCAAGGACCGTTGCAATGAGCGAACCATTTCTGTAGAGTTCTCTCGGCTTCAATTTTCTCTAGGCTTGCATCTGAAGCCGGTGCTCATGATGAAAGCAAAAGGAGGAGAATACATTCAGAAGACAGTAGGAGAAAAGACTCAGAAGTAGAGCTGAGCTGGGCAGTGCATACAGAATAAACTGATTTCTTGAGGAATGTTTCCTCTTATCTTTTTGTGTTGAGTTTAATGTGACTTCCTCTATCGACACAACGAGATAGTGGATAACTAAACATCCTACCTGGTAATGAAGAATCATTCTCGAATTCTTGTTAGCCACTTATTTTGCACATTACCCCAACGTTCAGAACTAGCCAGCTTCAGACTGATACTTTTGCTCCTAAGAAGTAGCAGAGCAAGGCTAGAGGAACCGAACAATCAATCTTTACAATTTACATGAACCATCTGACAGGATCAATTGTGCGAAGTAAAATGGGATTAATTAACGTACTCGTATCTTTATTATGATAACAGTGAAGATGATTGACAGGTTAAATTTGTTGTCTGGTATACCACCACAAACAAAATCTAATCTAACGCATCAAACATTTTTTCCTTATTGCAAACCTGGTCAAGGAAGGCTGGTTTCCTGAAGAATTCTTCTGTGATTGAACTGGAAAGCTTCCATCTGGCACTTGGTAGTTCCTGTTGCACGTTTTCCCCAGGGTATTCAACATTAATCTGGAAACATGAAAGATTTGCGTTACTCTGTTCCTGGAAGCTCGTCCAACTTCAATCCTGGTGCGATAGAACCGTTCAATAGCCCCTCTTCGTAAGAATATTATAAAAGGCAATTTGGGGTTAACAAGACGAGGACTAAAATGACTTGAAATACTATTATCTTCCTGGTCATAGCACTGAAGTTTGAGAGGGCAGAGTAGCTCTCTGGTACAACTACTATGTGGTACAACTACAAACATGAACAGAAACCAAATTGACTGATAGCATCTTTTCTTCCTTATCACAGACGTCAAAATCCTGATTACATCTTCAGAAGAACCATATGACATGGTTAGCACCTAAGTTTTTTTAAGGCTTGCATCTGAAGCTGGTTTCCAAATAGAAACTACAGTTTGTCAGGGAGGGAGAAGAGAGATTCTCTGGTACGATTGGAAAACTAATATCACCTGGGGCACTTGGTAGTTTTTGTTGAACATTTTTTGACTAATCGTGTTCCAAAATTTACCAAGTCCTTTCTGTTCCTGGAAACTAGGCCAACTTAAAATCCTGATGAGATACAAGTAACCGTTCACAAACATTGTGAGAGGAGCAATTTGGGGTAATAAAATGGGGACTAAAATGACTTCAAGTGTACATCTTGTTGTGCATAGCACTTAGATTTGAGAGAGTAGTTTTCTCTCCGCTACAGACAGGAAGAATACAAACAGAACCTGAAGAATCAAATGGTTTTCCTTATTACAAACATCAAAATTGGCAGAACAAACAGTTCTGCAGAAGGTGAACGGACGAACAGTAAGCTTCATCGATCCAGCAATCGATTCTCTGATGGCCTGAACACTGAAGGGATGAATCAGATCCGGCGTGGTCCTGGCTAGTTGTTGCAGAGCAGGAACCTGGTGAGCACGAGGACGCCGCAGGCGGCCCCGAATAGCGCAAAGACGGGGAGGTCCCTTGCAGGCCAGCGCCTGGGTCCGTCTGCAGCGGCGGCGCCGCCCTTGGCCTCGACGCGGAGGCTCTTGGCCCTGCGGAGCGCGTCGACCTCCTTTAGCAGGTCAAACTCCAACCCCTTGCGCTTGAGCTCGGCGACGCACCGGCCGAGCAGGGCCGCGTCCTCCTGCTCCCGCGCCAGCACCCGCTCGAGCACGGCCTCCGAGTCCGCCTTGTACCGCAGCGCCCAGAGCATGGCCAGGGAGGCGAGCAGCGAGACGAGGCACGGGATCCAGGAGCGGCGGCAGGAGAGGGACGGCGTGTCGGAGGGGACGGAGGAGGAGAGGAAGAGGATGAGGACGGAGGCGGCGTGGAAGGCGAAGAAGGCGCAGTAGAGGAATGCGATCTCCTTGCGCGCGCCGTCGAGGCGCGCCTCCCGGAGCGCGACGCGGCGGGAGAGGAGGTCCTCCTCCTTGAGCCACTGCTTGAAAATTTCACCAACCTATTAATAAGCATCAACATCAGTATAAAGATGCCTAAAATTAATAAAAATTACAAATAGATCTTTGTACCACCTAGCGACGACTACAGACACTAGTAAGAGCCGAAGGCGCGCCACCGTCCTCGCCCCTCTATCACCAAAGCCAGACAAAACTTATCGTAGTAGAGCTTGTTGGTTTCTTGGAACAGTGATTCTTCTTATTTGCCCTTCTGTTAAGTTTACCTGACTTCGATTATAAGAAGTGCCGATGGATGCGATTGAATGGTTTGTGATGATTAATTGTGGTTTTGTTTCAGCGTTTTTTCGAACTTGCAATCATCTAACCGCTTCTGCACGCACACACCTGAAGCCTCATAGAATTGGATTTGTGATGAAAGAGTTTCACTCTCCGGTCCGGTTTTAAAAGCTATGCCTATAAGACATAAGGACCATACCTACGGCTCGGATGACCGAGAGCTAAGCTGATGTCATCCTCCTCACCCGCGGCCGAAGCGTTGTTGTGATGCCTCGCCATCCCGCCTTGCTCCAAGCTCCTCCTCCTCTGGTCCACCGACACCTCTGTCCATCCCCGTAAGTCTGGGACAGAAATCCGGTACTATTCGGTACCACATCGAGTCAGAATTTACCATTTGGTACCACTATGTTTTTGGAACAGAGATCTACCAGTTTTGATTAAAAAAAATTGTTATAGAAAACGCTAAAATGAGTTGAACGCAGTTGACAATAAAACTAGCAGTGGGACCCACCCGTAAGGATGGCGTGGCACAGGAAGACGGTGCTATGTAACTTCCATTAACTGGTGCCACATGTCAGCCAACCAGTTCCCCCTTACGAAATCCTTCCCCTTCCCATGTGCTCTATCAGAACACTCGTTGCACACCCTCGCTCCTACATATAGACCCCATAGCTTGGCCTTCATAGGATATCAATACAAAACAAAGTTGAAACTGAATTGAAGCTTTCCCAGCTCTTGCATAGCTGCTACAGTCTGTTATAGGGTCGGAAGCGAGCTGATGTTAGCTAGCTAGATGTAACTCGCAAGATGATGTTGACTGGAACGTACACATTCAGTAGAAGTGGGATGCATTGGGAGCCCATATTTGAGTTGCTTCATCTGCCGTCGTACATGTACGAGGTTGACCTTTCGTATGTCGCGGCACGCATGTGGTGTTCGCAACCGGTGTTCAAAGTCAAAATATCCTCGCGCCTCCTCGCCTTGCACCGATAGTCGGAGTCTGATGCTTGACACCACCGTTTGGTGCGAAGCGCTTGCTCCCTGGTTGGGGTTGTCAAGGGGATTCACCAGGAAACCACTTGAAGCATAGTAGTCAGTAGAGGGCTTATGATTGATCGACCATAGGTACAAGTGAGGATCATCACTCTTCAAGCTCTTCGGTACTCCTTTGGTCTCTGTAGCTCCTCGCCTACATATAAACGCCTCCCATCTACCAAGGCAAAACAGCTCAACAATTCGCTTCCAAGCAAAATGATAACAGGTGGTGGTGGTCTTCTTGTCCGTGCTACCTGTTGGTTTTAGTTTGGCGGAACGTACCGTGGAGCTGGGTACGGTTTCGTGTTATATAGTAGGACATATAAGCCGTATAGTACATGAGAAGTATCCGTATACAAAGACATACGGTATACTAACATAACATCTAACACTTCCTTTTAATCTAAACCATTTGAAAGGTTAAGATTAAGCTTAAACTTATCTAGCCTTCTAACAGGAAGGACTTTTGTAAAACCATCAGCAACTTAATCTTTGCTAGAAATAAACATGATATCTAAGAGATTACCAGCAACTCTCTCTCTCACAAAATGAAAATCAAATCTCAATGTGTTTGGTTCGAGCATGAAACGCTGGATTTACAGCGGCGGCGACGGCTTAAGGGAGGAGCGGCGGCGGCGGTGATGTATCGGCAGCTAGGTCAGGGAAGAGCCTGCTCTGATACCATGTTGGTTTTAGTTTGGCGGAACATACCGTGGAGCTGGGTACGGTTTCGTGTTATATAGTAGGGCATACAAGGCGTATAGTACATGAGAAGTATTTGTATACAAAGACATACGGTATACTAACATAACATCTAACACTACCGAGTCGTCATTGTAATCTACGACTTCCGCTACTACTTTTTTTTCTCCGAAAAAGAGGTTGAGACCCCAACCTCTATATCGAAGATATGTATAGGGATTTTAGTTAATTTTTATTCAAAAAATATCAGGCTAGATCATATGTCAACAACCCCGAAGCCCCTAGCTTGCCTAAGTCCATCAAGTCAAGTCCGTCACCAAGACCCCGCTACGTCATGTCGCTAAGACTCGCCGTCTTCGATGTGGTAGATGTACAACACTCTACCTCTTGCCTCCTACCATCCATGCTCCAAAAATGATGCCCTCAGGAGGGAGCGGCACCGAATGCCACCATCGCCCGATATAGGATTTCCAGATTTAGGATTTTTCTCGGAGCAGCACGAGTGGGTAGGCGGCGTCTGCAACAACGATGCCTTCAACAAGGTAACAACACATAGACGCCGCCATCGCCACTATGACCATACTCAGGGTTTGGTTCATCGACATCCACATATCCCCAATCACCCCTGGGACTCGCCGTCGTTGACGTGATAGAGATCCGCATATCCCTTGACATGCCCGCCGTCGATGCCGCCAGACATCGCCCCCTCCCTGCGTGAGTCCATCACGTCATGTCCTTCACCCAGCCCCGCTGCACCACACAAGCGAGACTCGCCGTCGTTGACGTGGTAGATGCATACCACTCCATCTCTTGCCTCCACCATCCAACAAATGCTCAAAAAATCGATGCCGGAATCAAAGCTTGGTTTTCTCCGCTAGCCGTGCCTCCCTAGCTCGCCGCCATGACTAGCCAGCCAACCCTCTCCGAAGGAGGAGGCCACCACCGCCATGCCGAGCCCCCGGATTTATTAAGCTGCGGTTGAAACCCAGGAACGCTTGGGTACCGACGTCGGAGAGGAGGTGCAACAACTTCACAACCCCTTTCGAGTTTATCTGGGCCTAGATCGGGGCCGATCTGCCGACGCGTCGCTGTCAGTACGCCCGACACGCCGCAACCCTGCCCTAGCCTCTTGGTTTGGAATTTTCGTAGCCAACGACCTATTCTGGTGAGGTGGGGTGCGGAGCCTTGCACGTAAAACGTTTCTTGAAGACTGATTCTGGAGTTAAGTTTACGATGACTTCTTCGATCAACTTGGTAGATTTATTTGAACATTTACCCCAACGACAGAAGTAGCCAACTTACATTCTTACATGTTTCCGGAAACTCAGCCAACTTCGATACGGAGTAATATTTTTCCATTTGACATGGGCCAAGTTCCGTTCTGATATGGTTGAAATAGCGGAACAAAGCTAGACGGATAGAACTATTGCAATCCTTCTCAAGGACCGTTGCAATGAGCGAACCATTTCTGTAGAGTTCTCTCGGCTTCAATTTTCTCTAGGCTTAAATCTGAAGCCTGTGCTCATGATGGAAGCAAAAGGAGGAGAATACATTCAGAAGTTGTTAGCCTGTGCTCATGACTTATGGATTTGTAAGCCAAAGCAAAAAGGTGGCTTAGGTGTTAAAGACTTGACTAAATTCAATATTAGTCTGATGTGTAAGTGGTGGTGGAAGCTGGAGCATGATACTGGGCCTTGGCAGGATTTTATGAGGTTAAAGTATCTGAGAGGAAAAGGCATTTACCTTGCAAAAAACAGACCTGGAGATTCTCCACTTTGGTCTGACATGCTAAAAGTCAGAGAGTTGTATCTCTATGGCAGAAGAATGAATGTTGGGGATGGCTTGTTAACCAGCTTTTGGGGAGACTCTTGGTGTAGCACAAGGCCTCTCAAAGATATGTTCCCTGTATTGTTTGACATTTGTAATGAGCAAAAAATTACTGTGGCTGGAGCTGCTGATATGGGGTGGAGATTCTCCTACAGAAGATGGCTGACTCCTGATCTCATCATTCAGGAGGCTGGGTTGCTTCAGCTGATGAATCAAGTTAACTTGACTCAGGAAAGTGACACTCCTAGATGGAAATGGTCAAAAAATGGCTGCTTCACTGTGAAATCAGTATACAGACAGCTATGTGGGAGTGGTAGGGACAGATCCTTTAAGCATTTGTGGAAGAGCAAAATCCCTCTCAAAATCAAAATTTGGCTCTGGTTAATTTGGCATAATGCTATAGCCACCAAGGACAATCTCCTCAAACGAAACTGGTCAGGGAACCCTAATTGCCAGTTCTGCAATGAATCAGAGACCATTTCTCATCTCTTCTTTGGCTGCTCTGCAGCCAAATTTGTCTGGACTGCAGTGGCTACTACTGTCAATTCTCCCACTCGACCTGGGAGTTTCTCCCAATTTTTTTGGTGGCTCCCCAAATTTGCTCCTGTTAGTCGCAATACCCAGATAGCTGGTTTGGCAGCTATATGCTGGGCCATCTGGAAAACTAGAAACAGAGCCTGTTTTGAGCAAAAAATGATTAGCTCTCCTTTTGATCTAATCAGCTACGCTGCTGTTTTCATGAACTATTGGGCAGGTTTACATGGAGAACAGGATGCTTTGGATCTTCGTGCTGGTGCTGACGGGCTCTTACGCCTAGTTGAGGTAGCTGGAGTTAGATCCTCTGGAAGTGACGGCCGAGGTGATCGTCTGCGTTTGGAAGACAATAGAAATGGAGAAGATGCAAACGATGATGCTGTTGCTTGATTGCCCTAGGAGTTATGCTTGTAGTTGGTCCCTTTTGGCTGAAGTTGTTAGCCTGTTAAAACTTTCTGTTGGTTCTGTAATCCCCCTTAAAACGCTAGCATTAGGCGGCGATCCTCCGCTTTTTGTTTCTGTTGATTCGTGAACTCTGGTGTATTTTCGTTATCTCCTTTGATAATGAAAATTCGATCCCTGTTGGATCGTTTGGAAAAAAAAAAAAAAGTAGAAAAGACTCAGAAGTAGAGCTGAGCTCGGCACTGCATACAGAATAAACTGGTTTCTTGAGGAATGTTTCCTCTTATCTTTTTGTGTTGAGTTTAATGTGACTTCCTCTATCGACACAACGGGATAGTGGATAACTAAACATCCTACCTGGTAATGAAGAATCATTCTCGAATTCTTGTTAGCCACTTATTTTGCACATTACCCCAACGTTCAGAACTAGCCAACTTCAGACTGATACTTTTACTGCTAAGAAGTACTAGTAGCAGAGCAAGGCTAGAGGAACCGAACAATCAATCTTTACAATTTACATGAACCATCTGACAGGATCAATTGTGCGAAGTAAAATGGGATTAATTAACGTACTCGTATCTTTATTATGATAACAGTGAAGATGATTGACAGGTTAAATTTGTTGTCTGGTATACCACCACAAACAAAATCTAATCTAACGCATCAAACATTTTTTCCTTATTGCAAACCTGGTCAAGGAAGGCTGGTTTCCTGAAGAATTCTTCTGTGATTGAACTGGAAAGCTTCCATCTGGCACTTGGTAGTTCATGTTGCACGTTTTCCCCAGGGTATTCCACATTAATCTGGAAACATGAAAGATTTGCGTTACTCTGTTCCTGGAAGCTCGTCCAACTTCAATCCTGGTGCGATAGAACCGTTCACAGCCCCTCGTAAGAACATTATAAAAGGCAATTTGGGGTTAACAAGACGAGGACTAAAATGACTTGAAATACTATTATCTTCCTGGTCATAGCACTGAAGTTTGAGAGGGCAGAGTAGCTATGTGGTACAACTACAAACATCAACAGAAACCAAATTAACTGATAGCATCTTTTCTTCCTTATCACAGACGTGAAAATCCTGATTACATCTTCAGAAGAACCATGTGATTAGCACCGAAGTTTGTTTAAGGCTTGCATCTGAAGCTGGTTTCCAAATGGAAACTACAGTTTGTCAGGAAGGGAGAAGAGAGATTCAGGGAGTAGAGTTGAGCTCTGTTTCCTGAAGAGATTCTCTGGTAGGATTGGAAAACTAATATCATCTGGCACTTGGTAAACATTGGGAGAGGAGCAATTTGGGGTAATAAAACAGGGACTAAAATGAGCTTATATATATATTTTGTTGCGCATAACAGTGAGATTTGAGAGACTAGTTTTCTCTCCGTTACAGACAGAAACGACAGCACGAACAAAACCTGAAGCATCAAATAGTTTTCCTTATTACAAACATCAAAACTCGCAGAACAAACAGTTCTGCGGAAGGGGAACGGACATCAGCAAGCTTCCATCGATCCAGCAATCGAAATCCCGAGCACGGAAGGGATGAATCAGATCCGGCGTGGTCCTGCCTAGTTGTTGCAGAGCAGGAACCTGGTGAGCACGAGGACGCCGCAGGCAGCCCCGAATAGCGCGAAGACTGGGAGGTCCCTGGCAGGCCAGCGCCTGGGGCCGTCCCCGGCAGCAGCCGCGCCGCCCTTGGCCTCGACGCGGAGGCTCTTGGCCCTGCGGAGCGCGTCGACCTCCTTGAGCAGGTCGAACTCGAGCCCCTTGCGCTTGAGCTCGGCGACGCACCGCCCGAGCAGGGCCGCGTCCTCCTGCTCCCGCGCCAGCACCCGCTCGAGCACGGCCTCCGTGTCCGCCTTGTACCGCAGCGCCCAGAGCATGGCCAGCGAGGCGAGCAGCGAGACGAGGCAGGGGATCCAGGAGCGGCGGCAGGAGAGGGACTGGTCGGGGCCGAGGGAGATGGAGGAGGAGAGGAAGAGGATGAGGACGGAGGCGGCGTGGAAGGCGAAGAAGGCGCAGTAGAGGAAGGCGATCTCCTTGCGCGCGCCGTCGAGGCGCGCCTCCCTGAGCGCGACGCGGCGGGACAGGAGGTCCTCCTCCTTGAGCCACTGCTTGAGCAGCAGCCGGTGCGTGCCGCTCGCCGCGATCTGGCTCAGCGGGTGCCGCTGCTGCGGCTGCGGCGGGACGGCGACGAGCGCGGCGGCGTCGGCCATGGATGGATTTTCTTCTCGGTGTGGGATTTTCTGGCGGTGGATTCGCTTTGTGCGTACGGGCGTTTCTGTTTCGAGCGGAGACCGGAGACTGGAGTGGTTTTGAAGCAGAATTTGTTGGACGGAATCGAGGGAGTGGTAACGGTCGGGGGAGCGCGCGTGGCTTTTGGCAAAAGAAGATCGTGGCGACCCAACGGTCGGAATTCCCGTGGTGGATCACGTGGCCGGGAATCATTCGGCCCAGTCGTGGTGGGTGCACGATGCAGGCTCTATTGCAGTCCCGCCTCTCGAACGTACAGATGGATGCCCACCCCTTGATTTCAGACGGCCTATATATACACACACGCGCCTTCACCTTGTTTCACTTGGTACAGCCTAAGCTAAACAACACACGGTCCAATTTCTTGCACCTCTACTCTTGTTGTTGTTACCACTGTTACACCCCTCGTAGACCATAGTAAGCTCATGAACCGCGATGCAGACGTGATACCATGCACACACAATTCTTTTTCCGAAATTCGGAATGGGTGGCACCAGGAAAATACCTTCAACTAGTCGTCCTTTTGATCCTAATAGATGGTGCCGATAGGAGGCTTTGCTTCTTTGGTGTGTTCGCCCGAAGAAGTGTTGCAGATTCACTTGCCAGAACAGGACGTCGAGGTGTTCTGAAGTTTCCGCTACAAACACCATATATGCGTCTACGTCTAGTATGGATCCATGTTCTTTTCTGAGGCTCTCTGGTTCACCCAGCTGCTTCGTGGGAGGGCACGCAGGTCTGACTTGTCCGGCCAAAAGTGTGTGAGCCATATGAAGAAAGCATGGAGGTTTTCTTCTCGCCATTTGCTAGGTGCGTTAGTGTGTATGCGGTGCGATGCGTTTGCTATTTCCGCCAATGCACAAATTGGTTGGAGCTTTGTGCACCTTTGTATTTTGGTTTTGTCCTTTTTATTTCCTAATTAATCGGATAAATATTTTCCTCTTTGTTAATAGGCAGTTAGTTCGTTGTGTATCCCCACAAACAAAGTCCGCTCCATAAAATTTACATTGCATTGTACTTAAGCGGTTTGAATTACGTGTCAGTACCTTAGTTTGGCATTCAAAATGTGACAAATAGGAATGGGCGTGGTAACGATCGGGGGAACGAGTGCGCGTGGCTTTGGTAAAAGGAGATGGCCGCGCACCCGAGGCGACCCAACGGTCGGATTCTTGATGGATCACATGGCTGGGTATCAGTCGCTCAGTCGTGGCGGGTGCACGACTCTGCCCGGTCATTATAGGCTAAAGATTCATTCACAGGCTTTTGTCCCAGGCTATCTCTCGACCCTAAATCCTCCGGGTAGGATGTCTCGCGGGGGATTTTGCTTCATGGGTACGGTGTTTCTTGTTCGGGCGGAGACCTGAGAGGTTTTGAAAGGGAATTTCTTGGACGGGATCGACAGGAGTGGTAAGAGCACCACCTCCAGCCAGCCCCCCGGGAAGGCCAACATGAGCCTTTTTTTCATCCGGACGACGAAAAATGACCCAGTCGCGTCTCGGCTCCCTCTATTTATATCAGAGCTACCACGCCTGCTCGCATTCACCACCACCGTTCCACCTCTCTCCCATCTCCTCACGTCCAAAAAAACATCGGCATCAATGGCGGATAGGTTCCCCGGCGACGGCGCGGCGAACAACGGTTTCGGCCGGTGGTCCCTCCATCAGTGGGAGGGCCGGCTGCTATACATGGCCGGGTACCCTGCGCCATGGGACTTCCGCGCTCCTGGCGGTTGGCGGCTAAGCGCGGGAGGCGTGCCAATCCTGCCGCTGTTGCAAGGCGACGCCTTGGTGCCGAACATCGAGGCGGAACTCGCCGCCAAGCACGACGAGAAGCGCGCCGAGGAGCGGTTCTTTCTCGACAACTACGCGGCGTGGACATAGTAATTCCGCCAACGGTACGAGCGGGAGTTGGCCTCCTACGACGGCCCTCCTCCCCCTCCTACACGCAACAACGCCACAAGACGCCGTCGTTGGTGGAGCGTGCCAGGCCGCACGCTTGAGGCCGTCCTAGCGCACATCGAGGGCGACAACTACCCCGTGCTACAGATGCCGCTGCCGAGGCTGACGCCCTCCGTGTCGCGATGACACGGAGCTCCTGGATGCCACAAAGCATGGCTTCCTCATCATCGGGCTCGGCGTCTCGATCGGCGACGAGGTCGTCTGGATCGGCTCCTCCAGCGATGCCGAGGAGCGGCCTACGCCCCGTGAAGACCGGAGACTGAAGATGTTTTGCTTCGTGCGTACGGGTGTTTCTGGTTCGGGCGGAGACCAGAGACTGGAGAGGTTTGAAGGGCAATTTCTTGGACGGAATCGACGGGAGTGGTAACGGTCGGGGGAGCGCGCGTGGCTTTTGGCGAAAGAAGATCGTGGCGACCCAACGGTCGGAATTCCCGTGGGTCACGTGGCCGGGAATCATTCGGCCCAGTCGTGGTGGGTGCACGAGCAGGCTCTATTCCAGGCCCGTCTCTCGAACGTACAGGTGGATGCCCACCTCTTGATTTCAGACGGCCTATATATACACACACGCGCACCTTCTACTTTTCATCACCTCGTTTCACTTTGTACAGCCTAAGCTAAACAACACACGATCCAATTTCTTGCACCACTGCTCTTGTTGTTGTTACCACCGTTACAGCCTTCATAGACCAAATAGTAAGCTCATGAACTGCGATGCTGCGTCGCAATGTGGTACCATGAATGCACTATTATTTTCTTCGAAATTCGGAATGAGTGGCATCAGAAAAATACCTTCAACTAGGCCTATGCAACACCCTAATAAATTGTGCCCATAGGAGGCTTTGTTATTTTGGTGTGTTCGCCACAAGAAGTGGTTTAGATTCACTTGCCAGAACAGGCTGTCCATGTATTCTGAAGTTTCCGCTACAAACACCATACTTTTTTGTGAGGCTATCTGGTTCAAGTACTGACCTTGGATCCATGTTTTTTTTGTGAGGCTATCTGGTTCAACCAGCCGCCTTGTGGGAGGGCACGCACGTCTGACTTGTTCGGCGGAAAGTGTGTGAGCCATATGAAGAAAACATGGAGGTTTTCTTCTCGCCATTTGCTAGGTGCGTTAGTGTGTATGCGGTGCGATGCGTTTGCTGTTTTCGCCAACGCACAAATTGGTTGGAGCTTTGTGCACCTTTGTATTTTGGTTTTGTTCGCTTTTGTTCTCTAATTAATCGGACAAGTATTTTCCTCTATGTTAATAGGCAGTTAGTTCGTTGTTAATCCCCCCAAAAAAGTCCGCTCCATAAAATTTGCATTGCATTGTACTTAAGCGGTTTGAATTACGTGTCAGTACCTTAGTTTGGGATTCAAAATGTGACAAATACGAATGGGCGTGGTAACGATCGGGGGAACGAGTGCGCGTGGCTTTGGTAAAAGGAGATGAACGCGCACCCGAGGAGGCGACCCAACGGTCGGATTCTTGATGGATCACATGGCCGGGTATCAGTCGCTCAGTCATGGCGGGTGCACGACGGTCATTACAGGCTAAAGATTCATTCACATGCTTTTGTCCCAAGCCTGTCTCTCGACCCTAAATCCTTCGGCTAGGATGTGTCGCGGGGGATTTTACTTCGTGGGTACGGTGTTTCTGGTCCGGGCGGAGACCAGAGAGGTTTTGAAGGGGAATTTCTTGGACTGGATCGATGGGAGTGGTAAGAGCACCTCCAGCCAGCCCCCCGGGAAGGCCCCAGGAGCATTTTTCATCCGGACGGCGAAAAATAGCCCAGTCGCGTCCCCAGATCCTCGTTTTCGCCTGGATTTGGATTTCATCCATCCGGCAAGCCCATGTCAACCCTAGCCCCCCGGGGCGCGCTCGGGGAGTCCGGAGGAAACAAAAGCGCGGGAATCGTTGAGGAAACCTCCCGCGCGCTTGGTGGCCCCGATCTGTCGGCGGGAGAGAGATCGTCGTCCTTCTCACATCGTCTTCCCCGCACGGTAAAATCCTGCCGCTGATCAGTCGTCGCCTGACTCGTAGCTTCCACGCGAAGAAATTAATTTCGTTTGCTCGCATTTACGCCTGCTCCCTCTATTTATCGCGGAGCTACCACGCCTGCTCAGGTCCGCCGTTCCACCTCTCTCCCCTCTCCTCACGTCCAAAAAACATCGGCATCAATGGCGGATAGGTTTCCCGGCGACGGCGCGGCGAACAACGGTTTCGGCCGTCGGTCCATCCATCAGTGGGAGGGCCGGCTGCTGTACATGGCCGGGTACCCTGCACCGTTGGACTTCCGCGCTCCTGGCGCTTGGCGGCTAAGCGCGGGAGGCGTGCCAATCCCGCCGTCGTCGCAAGGCGACGCCTTGATGCCAAAGATCGAGGCGGAGCTCGCCGCCATGCGCGACGAGCAGCGCGCCGAGGAGCAGTTTTGAAGGGGAATTTGCTGGACGGGAGAGGTAACGGTCCACGGAGCGCGCGTGGCTTTGGCAAAGGAAAATAATGCAATTCCGTCGGAGGATCCGTCACTTCCAACCTCCGCCTCGTGCTGTTGACACGCGTCCATCGGGCCCACCCACGATTGCTGGCTTATCTCTTCTTCCGAACCCCCTTTTCTCTTCTTCCCTTTCGCGTGATGCCATGGATAGAACAGGCCATGGAGAAATCTCACACACCACCACTGGTAGCTGACGTGCTCCGCAGTCTACGCCATGGCCGCCACCGCCATCTGCGTCCTCCGCGCCGCCGGGGGACGTATCTTCCTGCCCTTCTCTGGTTCCTCCACTCCGTCCCTACTCCTGTAGCCTCTACTCACTCTAGATCCCCTAGCTCCGACGAGGACCTTCCCGTGCTCAACGCGCGTCGATTGTATGCTCGCGGTGTGCGGCGACGGTGGTTGCGGCAGCCAAGGTGCCTAAGATGGCCTGGGCACCTGTGGAAGGTTGGAGGGAACCCCCGAGGCGGAGGCGGCGACGCGGCGAACGAACCGGCCCGGCGGCGCTGCAAGGTCATGCGGTGGTGCTACGAAGGAACCACCGAGATGCGGTGGCGCTGTGAGGCTAGGCCGGAGTTCCTGAAGTATTGGCCACCGGAGCTGCGAGCAAGCGCTATTGCCACCGGAGTTCCTGAAGTATTGTCATCGGAGCTACAAACGCCGGATGGTGGTGCTACAAACGATGGTTGCCGGACCTGCAAACGAAGAACGTCGGTGCTACAAAGTCTGCCCGCCGGAGCTGCGAACAGAGGACGGCGAGCTGCAAATGAAGCAAGGTGGTGCTACAAAGGGCAGCCCACCGGAGCTCGAAACGAAGGAAGGCGGTGCTGCGTAGGCTGCTCGCCGGAGGTGCGATCGAAGGACGGCGGTGCAACAAAGGGTGCTCGCCAGAGCTGCGAAAGAAGAACCACAGTCCTGCAAAGGCAGCCCGCCGGAGCTCGAAACGAAGGAAGGCGATGCTGCGAAGGCTGCTCGCCGGAGCTGCGATCGAAGGACAGCGGTGCTACAAACGGTGCTCGCCGGAGCTGCGAAAGAAGAACCACAGTGCTGCAAAGGCAGCCCGCCGGAGCTCGAAACGAAGGAAGGCGGTGCTGCGAAGGCTGCTCGCCGGAGCTGCGATCGAATGATGGCGGTGCTACAAAGGGTGCTCGCCGGAGATGCAAAAGTCGGTAGCGTTTGCTGCAAGGGGGAACGAGCTTCTCCATCGGCGCTGCTCGGCGACGGGCGGCGGAGGTGACTAGCAACTGTCCGGTGGTGTGAGTGGTAGTCGCTCGTCTCCCCGTGGTGACTTTTTGTTGCCTTTTTTCACAGGGAGGGAGCATCCAGGAAAGAAGAAAGGCACATGGGGTGGACCATAGGAGGAGTAAAATTCACCAGTAGTCATGAAACTTGACGAGCAAAATCAGTTTGGTCATTGTACAATGAGAATATGAATTTAGATTCACACACGGTCACCGCTCGCGACGTAGCGTCGTATTTGCTGATATGGCGTTCAGTGGGACCCAATGTCAGGTAACATAACTGGGAGATGATAAAACACAGCTAGAGGAGGACTTTTTTTTGCAAACTGGCATCTCCTTCCCGCCATGAGCGATCCCTCTTGGCGCCCGCCGCGCCGCGCCGCTTCTATGCCGGTCCCGCGCCGTCTCCGCTGGGGACGGCCGGCATGCCGGGGCGACAGAATGCGGCAGCGCGGGCGCATCGCCATGAGGGCATCGCTCGAGAGCCAGGGAAGGGGATCGCAGATTTCTAAAAACGCCCTCCTCTAGATAGGTATTCTTATCTCCGTGTTAAGTTTTCTGACAGTGGGTCTCACTCAGTGTCATGTCGACAAATACTATGCTACGTCGCTAGCGGTGACCGTGTGTGAAGCTCTCATGCGTATATAATGACCGTAAAATCGTATTCCCATTGTACAATGATCAAACTGATTTTAGTCGACAAGTTCCATGACTACCGATGGATTTAACTCACCACAGGAGGGACACGTGTTGCTCTCCGGAGGCGGAGGTTCGTCCGTTCGGGGCCTCCGAAGGATCCCCAGCACGATCCTTTGGCAAAAGGGGTTCGCCGGGCAACGGTCGAAATCTCAACGGATCACGTGGCCGGGTATCATTTGGCCCGGTCGTGGCGGGTGCACAAAGCTGTACGTCCTGTCAAATTTGCAGGCTTTTCTTCCAGGCCCGTATCTCGATCATAAATTCAGGGTAGTTGCTTGCCCAGTTCCTCGCTTCTCGGCTTCCACTCGGTCTATATATACACAGGCGCTTTCTACATGATTTTTCAGCGCCTCGTTTTATTTAGCACAGCCTAAAGAACACACGATCCAATTGGTTGCACCTCTGCTCTTGTTGTTGTTAACACCGTTACACCCTTCATAGACCATAGTAAGCTCATGAACCACAACGCTGCATCGCGACGTGGTACCATGCATGCGCTATTTTTTTAATCGAAATTCGGAATGAGTGACATCAGGAAAATACCTTCAACCAGTCATCTGTTACATCCTAATACATCGTGCCGATAGGAGGCTTTGCTGCTTTGGTGTTTTTGCCGGAAGAAGTGTTGCAGATTCACTTGCCAGAACAGGCTATCCAGGTGTTCTGATGTTTCCGCTGCAAACGGACAAGTCCGTGGCGTTCCACCAAGTGCCGCTTGTGCCCTTTTAAATTGAGCGAGACGTTTCATCTTATCTATTTACTCCTGTCACCATAAGCGGCTGGCCGGTTGCCCGCTAACCAAATCTCCGTAGGAATGTAGGATAAGATGTTGCCTCGTATATGTGCGGTTCAGGGCTATCAATAAAGCAGGGCACAGTTCCTTCCTTTCCGCTCCTATTGCTCTGGTTTCTTGCTGCTATTTACTTTACCCAGGTTATTTTTCTCAGACCAACAAAATCTAGTTAAGCTTGCTTAACTAAACTTTATATAATCAGAAAAGAACATTGGAAATTTTGGCATCAGCAGTGTTGTGTTTTTTTCTGGAACACATGGCAATATTTGACAACAACAGTGCATACAAATCACAATAGTTGTGACATCTCAGCAAACAATTCAGCTTAGTGAGCTAACAATTCAGCAGTAGTACATGCATCACAGGAATATCAGTGCATCAGTAAATCCCAAGTTTAGTAAATCACTGGTCTCCAACACTAGGAAGTTTAGAATAACATGCTCCAAAGAATGGTTGCTCTTCTTCATGACTTCCCAAATCAGGCATTGTAGACATTATCGACCGTGCTCATCTGGTAAATCAAAGTCAATTGGTTATTATCACAAGAACAACAACATCAAGTGTCAAATACAAGTAATCAAAGAGCATCGCTGACAGTTACAATTGAAGGAGGTAAATGACAGTATGGAAAAAAACAATGAAACTTCAGGCCATGCACAATGATGCTATATCTACACTATGTCACAATCAGGCACCTGAAGCAAAACATCACTAAGGGCAGAGAATGGGAAAGTAATTAATGTGGATGCCCTGTTTCCCTCTCCATTTTATTCAGGATTGAGTGATCTTGTCTATGTATAGTACAGGTACTTACAAGTTCGTCTTGCTAAATATCTCAGAGGTTCAGTTGTCGCCAATATCATTGTCAACCATGTAAAATTATGAACAACAATATTTTCCAATCATTCACACCCATGTTACCAGGATATGATTCTGTTATCATTGGAACTTGGATGGTTGTTGTGGCAAGACGTAAAGCTCAAGCTGACAGAGACAGACAATTGGGTGCCATCTTGACTGAGTTCAACAAGGTCTTCAAAAATTTTCCCCGTCATTGCTTTGGCTAAAATTCTACAGGCGCCGGAGGATTGCATGATTTGCTTGTGCACTACGGGGAGAGAGAAATGTTCAGATAGGTGAAATACCGTGGACGCACTAAAAAGGTGCAGAGCATTAACAAGTATAATATAGTAACATGTTCTAAATAGTTTGCTTGCTGATGCTAGTTCATAAAATAATTCCCTTGCTGATGCTAATACATGTGACTTTTGGTGATTATATATTCACTAGTAAATTGCACGTGCTTTGCACGTTTCGATATCTAATACTCCATCCGATCCATATATGCTAAAATGGATGTACCTACTGTTGAAATATTGGGCCCACTTTTAGTGGCCCAAACTAGATTTCAGTTTTCCCTATAAAAAGCCCACATAGTGTCAGCCTTGTGAGTTTGAGTGGGTGGGCTCACTAGTGAGTGGCATGGTGGTTTAGTCCCACATGGAAAGTTGGGAGGAAGTTAGACCACCTTATAAGGTGGGTTGTTTCACCACTAGTAAGTGAGTGAGAATAGGAGTGCTACACGCGCGCTCCTCCTCCTCCTCCTCCTCCTCGCTCGCTCGACTCGACACGTCACGACACGTCACGTGCTCGTGGTGAGTGGATTGAGCCTCGAGCCGAGACTTTCCTTACTTTTTGCAGCTCAGGAAAACGAACAGAGTTCTAGACGGACGCGTCACAGTTAGTCGGTTCGGGTCGCTCCCGGATTGTGGGCTATCTGTAACCGACTCGAAACGTTCGTGCCTATATAATCTCTTGCCCGGCTACCGCAGAAACACACCGAATACACGAGTTAGGGTTTCCACCTCTCTCTGCTTGCGCCGCCATCGTAGCCTACTCCATCCCGCGCGCCGACGTGCATCGGCGAACGGAGAGCAGGTCTCCGAACCGCTCGTCCTTGCGATCATGTACGGGAGAGGGCTAGGTTTTTGGGAAGCGCTCGCGACTGCTCAAGTTCTTCATCACGGGCCGCCTTCCGTCCAAGTCGGGCTGCTTTCCGTCGTCTTCAACGCCGTCTACTTCGACCCGTCGCTCCGTCGTCAACAACGTTGTCATCAACAACGTTACGCTGCGACATCATCTGCTACACCTCACCGCCACCTCCACCAGATCGGGTGCAACATATCTCGATCTGTTTAGCGATGGATGTTTTACTGTTTGCTGCTGCTGCTCATGTTGATTAATGCATCTAGTATGTTCGAGTTTCACATGTTAGTAGTTGCTGCCATCATGTTTTATATTCTGGAATTAATCATGGAAATTGTGCCTAATTATCCAACAATCAAAAAACCTAATTGTAGGCAATTTCCTGAGTTAACAATGGCTGGTTTTGCTGATGCAGAGGCCGGATAAGTTTACCGGTGTGCACTTTAAGAGGTGGCAGATTAAGGCCACGCTCTGGCTTACTCATCTGAAAGTGTTCCATGTGAGTAATGGTCTTCCTGAAGGAACTATATCTGACCAAGATCAGAACAAGTTCAAGGAAGACAATACTCTCTTTGTCGGATGCGTACTGTTCTTGCTGATCGTCTATGTGATGTGTATATGCACATAGTAGACGGTAAAGAGCTCTGGGATGCACTGAATGCTAAATTCGGTGCAACCGATGCAGGCAGTGAACTGTACATCATGGAGAGCTTCCATGACATCGGGATGGTGAACAACCGTTCTGTAGTCGAACAAGCTCATGAGATACAGTGCATTGCGAAAGAGCTTGAACTCCTTAAGTGTGCCTTACCTGATAAGTTTGTGGCTGGATGCATTATTGCTAAGTTGCCCCCTTCATGGAGGAACTTTGCCACAACTCTCAAACACAAGAGACAGGAGATATCAGTTGAAAATCTGATAGCGTCTCTTGATGTTGAGGAGAAAGCTCGGGCTAAGGATACTACTGAGAAAGGAGAGGGTCAGTCTAGCGCCAACATGGTGCAGAAGAAACCCTACAGCAAGAACAAAGGGAATAACAAGCCCTCCTTCAATAAGCCTATGAAGACTACAACCTTCAAGAAGAAGAAGATGATAAACAAAGCAGATCTGAGCTGCTTTACCTGTGGAGAGACTGGCCACTTTTCTAAGGACTGTCCAGAGAGGGCAGACCGCAAGAAAAAGGCGAGGCAAGTCAACACGGTGACCGCTAGCAATCTGATGGGTACGGTAATCTCTTTACTGTTCTTTCGGTATTTCAATCTCCATGTTGGTGGATTGATACGGTGCTAATGTTCATGTGTGTGCTGACATATCCATGTTCACTTCTTACCAGGTCGCCCGGGATTCTTCCGTCTTGATGGGGAATGGGTCACATGCTTCTGTTCGTGGTGTTGGCACGGTAGATCTGAAGTTCACTTCGGGAAGATCGTGCAGTGAGGAACGTGCAGCATGTCCCTACTATGAACAAGAATCTCGTTAGCGGCTCCCTTCTATGCAGAGATGGGTTTAAGGTTGTCTTAGAGTCGAATAAAGTAGTTGTTTCCAAGTTTGGACAATTTATTGGTAAAGGCTATGAGTGCGGAGGCTTGTTCCGCTTTTCGCTTTCTGATTTCAGTAATAAGTCTGTGAACCATATTTGTGGCAATGTTAGTGATGATACCAGTGTTTGGCATTCTCGTTTATGTCACATTAATTTTGGTTTAATGTCTCGGCTATCCAGTTTAAGTTTAATTCCGAATTTCACCATTGCCAAAGGTTCTAAGTGCCATAGTTGTGTGCAATCAAAGCAACCTCGGAAGCCTCACAAGGCGGCCGAGGAGAGAAACTTGGCACCTCTAGAACTCATACATTCTGATCTATGCGAGATGAATGGTGTGTTGACAAAAGGTGGAAAGAGATATTTCATGACATTGATTGATGATGCGACTAGATTTTGCTATGTTTATTTGTTGCGAACCAAAGATGAAGCTTTAGACTACTTTAAAATTTATAAGGCCGAAGTTGAAAATCAATTAGAGAGAAAGATCAAGCGTCTTAGGTCGGATCGTGGTGGTGAATATTTTCCTAAAATCTTTGATGAATTCTGTGAGGAACATGGAATTATTCATGAGAGGACGCCTCCCTATTCGCCCCAATCAAACGGGGTTGCCGAGAGGAAAAACCGCACGCTGACCGACTTGGTGAATTCCATGTTAGCCACTGCTGGTTTATCAAAGGCATGGTGGGGGGAGGCTTTGTTGACTACATGTCATGTCCTGAATAGAGTTCCTAACAAGAATAAAGATAAAACCCCTTACGAGGAGTGGTCTGGGAGAAAACCATCACTTTCGTATTTGCGCACATGGGGATGTTTGGCGAAAGTCAATATTCCAATCACTAAGAAGCGCAAACTTGGACCAAAGACAGTGGATTGTATCTTTCTAGGTTATGCTCCGCGGAGTGTAGGCTATAGATTTTTAGTAGTTCAATCTGAAGTACCTGATATGCATGTTGACACTATTATGGAATCTCGTGATGCAACATTCTTTGAGAATATGTTTCCTATGAAAGATATGCATAGCATTGCTAGAATTTCTACTGAGATAGTTCCTGAATCTAGTACATCTAATGAGTATTTTGAACAATCACATGAGATTGTTATTGAGAAGGATGACAATGAAGCTCCTAAACGGAGCAAGAGACGAAGGATTGAAAAATCCTTTGGTGATGATTTCATTGTGTACCTTGTGGATGATACTCCCACGTCCATTGCAGAGGCATATGCATCTCCAGATGCAGATGACTGGAAAGAAGCTGTCCATAATGAGATGGACTCGATTCTTTCTAATGGAACTTGGGAGCTATCAGAACGACCCCATGGATGCAAGCCTGTGGGCTGCAAATGGGTGTTCAAGAAGAAGCTAAGACGATGGTACTATTGAGAAGTACAAGGCGCGGCTTGTAGCAAAAGGCTACACACAGAGAGAAGGCGAAGATTACTTCGACACCTATTCACCTGTCGCTAGACTTACCACCATTCGAGTACTACTATCCATGGCTGCCTCCTATGGTCTTATCATTCATCAAATGGACGTAAAGACAGCTTTCCTTAATGGAGAGTTGGAAGAGGAAATCTATATGGATCAGCCTGATGGGTTTGTAGTAAAAGGAAGAAAGAAAGGTGTGCAAGTTGCTAAAATCTTTATATGGCCTGAAACAAGCACCTAAGCAATGGCATGAGAAGTTTGACAGAACTTTGACTTCTGTAGGCTTTGTTGTCAATGAGGCTGACAAGTGTGTTTACTATCGCCATGGTGGGGGCGAAGGTGTTATATTATGTTTGTATGTGGATGATATTCTGATCTTTGGTACAAACATGAAAGTAATACACGAGGTCAAGTCTTTCTTGTCAAAGAGCTTTGATATGAAAGATCCGGGAGAAGCTGATGTGATTCTGAACATCAAGCTGATTAAGAACGAGAGTGGGATTACTCTAACGCAATCCCATTATGTTGAGAAGATCTTGAGCCGGTTCGGCTATATTGATAGCAAGCCTTCTTCAACACCTTATGATCCCAGTGTGACATTACGCAAGAACCGGAGAATCGCCATAGATCAATTAAGATATTCTCAGATCGTTGGCTCACTCATGTACTTAGCGAGCGCGACTAGACCCGACATCTCTTTTGCTGTTAGCAAGTTGAGTAGGTTCATGTCAAACCCGGGTACTGATCATTGGCATGCACTTGATAGGGTCATGCGCTACCTATGTGGTACAATGAGTTATGGGATTCACTATTCAGGGCACCCAGCTGTGCTTGAAGGATATAGTGATTCGAATTGGATCTCAGATGTAGCTGATCTGTACGCCACAAGTGGGTATGTATTTACCTTTGGAGGTGGCGCAGTGTCATGGAGATCTTGCAAGCAAACCATATTGACGAGGTCAACTATGGAAGCAGAACTTACTGCTTTAGACACAACCACTGTTGAATCAGAATGGTTGCGTGAGCTCTTGATGGACTTGCGTGGTTGAAAAACCTGTTCCGCTTTTGAATTGTGACAATCAAACTGTAATTGTCAAAGTGAACAATTCTAAGGATAACGCGAAGTCATCAAGACACGTCAAGAGACGTTTGAAGTCTGTCAGGAAATTGCGAAACTCCGGAGTAATAACTGTTACATATATTCAAACAGACAAAAACCTGGCAGATCCCTTTACAAAGGGACTATCACGTAATGTGATAGAAAGTGCATCGAGGGAGATGGGTTTGAGACCCGTTGATGTTACACCATAGTGGTAACCCAACCTTTGTGATCGGAGATCCCGTGAATTAGGACCTGGGAAGAACAAACTAGTGGTTTAATTGAGGAGAGTATTATGTAACCCTCTATGTGAAGATGCACAACTCTCAATTGATGTAAGGCAGGTTGGCGACAAGCCTTAATGTGTTTATGTTGGCTATTATAGCAAAGATGCTGTTCTACAGAGCATTCTTGAAATAACACACCTATATGAGTCCGATTGTTAAACGTCGCAATCTATGAGATTTGGGTGATCTCTATTAAACTCATGAAGAGACCATGAAGTATGACGCATATGCTTCACCCGCGGGGTAGGCTACTGGCAGCCATGTACTAGTCATGACTTTGAGTGAAACCCTGTTCACGCAAAACTTGCAATTCAAGGCTTAGTCCATTGTTCAAGTGTGAATGGATGTAGCTTAAGGTTCTAGGCGGAAGTTCAACTTAACAGTCTCCGCTGAAACACTGGTATATAAACAAGCAGCGAGTATTGGTAAATCTCTAAATGGGGATTTGAGATCTGGTGGGGGATTGTTGAAATATTGGGCCCACTTTTAGTGGCCCAAACTAGATTTCAGTTTTCCCTATAAATCTCAAAGCCCACATAGTGGCAGCCTTGTGAGTTTGAGCCCAAGTTGGTGGCAGCTCACTAGTGAGTGGCAAGTGGTGGGAAGTTTAGTCCCACATGGAAAGTTGGGAGGAAGTTAGACCACCTTATAAGGTGGGTTGTTTCACCACTAGTAAGTGAGTGAGAATAGGAGTGCTACACGCGCGCTCCTCCTCCTCCTCGCTCGCTCGTCTCGACTCGACGCGACTCGACTCGACACGACACGACACGCGCACGCGCCGCGCTCGTGGTGAGTGGATTGAGCCTCGAGCCGAGACTTTCCTTACTTTTTGCAGCTCAGGAAAACGAACAGTTCTAGACGGACGCGTCACGGTTAGTCGGTTCGGGTCGCTCCCGGATCGTGGGCTCTGTAACCGACTCGAACGTTCGTGCGACGTGGCGTGGCCCACGTTGCCTAGGGTTTCCCGAGCCTATATAATCTCTTGCCCGGCTACCGCAAACACACCGAATACACGAGTTAGGGTTTCCACCTCTCTCGCTTGCGCCGCCATCGTAGCCTACTCCATCCCGCGCGCCGACGTGCATCGGCGAACGGGAGAGCAGGTCTCCGGAACCGCTCGTCCTTGCGATCCTGTACGGGAGAGGGCGAATTAGGTTTTGGGAAGCGCTCTGCGCGATTGCTCAAGTTCTTCATCACGGGTCGCCTTCCGTCCAAGTCGGGCGGTGCTGCCTTCCGTCGTCTTCAACGCCGTCTACTTCGACCCGTCGCTCTGTCGTCAACAACGTTGTCATCAACAACGTTACTGCTGCGACATCATCTGCTACACCTCCACCGCCACCTCCACCAGATCGGTACGTGCAACATATCTCGATCTGTTTAGCGATGGATGTTTTACTGTTTGCGCTGCTGCTGCTCATGTTGATTAATGCATCTAGTATGTTCGAGTTTCACATGTTAGTAGTTGCTGCCATCATGTTTTATATTCTGGAATTAATCATGGAAATTGTGCCTAATTATCCAACACCTACAACTTAAATATGTCTAGATACATCTATATTAGCATCAAGTAATATGAGTTGGAGGGAGTAGCAAAAAACCAAATTTAGAAAAATTAAAATGTATCCAGTATAAATAACTTGAGTATTGTTCGTTCAGTGATTCACTTACATATCCAGCTGTGAGTAGCGCAAAATAAAGTAAAGTTGATTCAATAAATGGCATTTGCTAGGTGATGTTTTGGAACATGGGTGCATATGTTCCCTCCATTTTGAAATGCATCTTACACAGATTTTGAATTTCAGAAAAATTGAAACAAAAAATTCGCACGTACATCTTCACATGCTACGCGCTCACAAAGTCGTTTCATAAAAATTCGACTTATCATGTGACGTGTGTAAAAAATAAAAAATTCAGTGCAAAAAATAATGCTTTTCACAAGACACATTTTCTCTTTTTTACATAGACCACAGAAAATTTTGGTTTTTCGTAAAACTTGATGAACGAACATATATTATAGAGATGTACCTGTAGATTTTTTTAAAAATTTTTTTCGACATTTCGAAATATGATTTTTTGGTAGAGGAAGCATACACACCCGTGAGCCGAATTGAATTTCCCCATTTGTAGGCAATTTCTTACTAAAAGGACATTAGGTGTATGATAAAACGTAAGTAGCTTAGTTTAGAAGCTCCAGTTTTTTAAAACTAAACTATTTCAGTACCACAATTTTTCGGTGCCTGGTATGCTTTCCCGTTTTGATAAAAGCGGGAGACCACTTATTACATTGCTTAAGAAGACATTTTGAGGATACCATGGTTTTCAAATCTACAATATTTTTCAAACCCAAACACCTAAAACTATGTTAAACCATCATATTTTTATAAACCATAGTATTATGAGAAAACATATTTACAAATGTTGGCTCAAAGTCACCTCCTCGTCTCATTTCGCAGAAATGTAAAGAAAAAAAAGGAGTGAGGTGGTATTTCCGGTAATAAATAAAATTAGATTCACAAACACACATGTCACTCAGTTCGATGATTCACAGTTCCAAATTCAATTTAGTGCTTCACCAACAAACAATTCAGAACATAGCATTGATATTTGCCCCAAGCCATTTTAGGTTGTTGTATGTATCACTTAATGCACACAAACGTGGAAAGAAAAAGAATGGAACGAATCACCCTCTTTGGCTAATTGAACTTATCACATTAGTGAAATGCTCATGTTTTGCTGCTTTTTGACCAACAACCGCTGCAGCTAGAAGGCTACCCAACAACAGCTTCGTTAGCATAGTCATAGACTTAAAGCAAAGCAGCAGAGAACAGGTAGCTCCAGGCGGTCTGCCCCGACGGCGCGGCGAAGGAGAGAGGACGGTCACTCCAGAAGGCCACGTTCGTAGAGCGCGGCAGCGACGGGGCCGTTGCCATGGATAGGTAGCACGTGAACATCTTCTTCAGGTTCTCATCGAGGCCGGAGGACAAGAGGTGTCAAGGTCTGATTGTACAATTTGTCAAAGCCGCCCCGGTGATGGCCTTGGTGCCGAGGCTCAGCTTCCCCATCGCGGTGTCAGACATGGATGGCGCCGTCTTCCCTGCAAGATCCCGTACGAAAGCGATGGGAGTATAAGCAGAGTATCACCACTGTACCACATATAAGCAGGCCGCGAAGAACATTTTTTTTGAACTTAAGGCAACTTTATTAAATAATAAGAACACGGTCTTCTACAATTACAGGAATGAGAAAGGAGGGAGGATCATCAAACCAAAAGACCCTAGCTCCATGTGCAGAACCGTGACGAGCAAGCTCATGGGCGGCACCATTTGCTTCTCTCGGACAATGCTGTAAGGTTGCCATGCCAAGCGTCATAAGGAGATGCCTGCAATCGTCGATCACCACCGCACTTGCCCCTCTGAAATCTTCTGGATTAGTCACAGCCTTAACTACGTCCAAACAATCAGATTCAACCGTCAGCGATTGGGCACCAAACTGCTCAGCAAGTTTTAGCCCTGACAGTAGTGCTGACGCCTCCATTGATACCGCATCAATCGCATGATCAGTATAGTCACACGCAGCAGCCATAAAATTCCCTCCTGCATCTCTGATAATTGCACCTGAGGCACCACGTCCTGAGTCCACATCATATGCGGCATCCACATTCAGCTTATAAACCCCAGTAGCAGGTTTAGTCCACCCTGTTCTGCGAATAACATTACCAGCACCTCTAACCTTCACACTGTTAGCCAATATACCAAAAATATTAATGACTGATCTCGCTGGTGTAGGTACTGGTTCCTTGTTCTTAATTTGTCTTCTCGACCACCACAAATACCAGCAGGTAATCATCACCAATTCAGTTAGGTGATCCATATCACATGTGACTCCACCTGGAGTTGGTGAGCACAGGAGTTCCTCCAGAATCATCGAGCCCGATGTGTCCATTCTTGAAGCCGATCTGATGACCTCCAAAAGACCCAACCCTTCCCAGATTTCCAACGATCTAGGACAGCAAAACAACATATGGCGCAAATCTTCTGCATCAACCGTACATACCGGACAATTCACCAAAGAGCCAATATGCCGATTCGCCAAAGCACAAAAGCATGGAACAATCCCATGTAAAGCTCTCCATATGAAAATCTGAACTTTGCGTGATGTATTAGCCTTCCAGATTTTTACCCATACCTCATGAGGAGATGATCTATCCGATGAATCAGACCGTTCCGCCCTCCTCCGATATTCAGCACGCCACTCAATATGATATGCCGATTTAACTGAAAAGCATCCATTTTTTGACGCATGCCATGCAATAAAATCTGGCTGCCCAAAATTCGGTAATGGAATACGCAAAATGCGCTCCACATCGACCGCCCGAAAATTATCTCTAATGAGAGTTTCATCCCAAAGCCCTGAATTTGGGTCTATCAGCTCCTCAACCCGAGATAACAAACAATTTCCTCTTGATGTAACAATCTTTCTTGTAGGACTAGACGGGATCCAGTGATCAGACCAAATATCAATTGTGTTCCCAGTTCCTGGCCGCCATATGCATCCTCTTTTGAAGGTTTTCAACCCTGACATGATACTCTGCCAGGTATAAGACGATCCTTTCTTCAATGTTGCATTAATCAAATCTCCATCTGGATAATACTTTGCTCGGAGAACTTGAGCACACAAAGAATCCGGATCACTTAAAAGACGCCAACATTGTTTGGCCAACATAGCCTGATTAAAACAGTGTAAGTCACGGAAGCCCATACCTCCTTCATTTTTCGGTATGCTCATCTTCCACCACGCCATCCAGTGCATCTTGCGCTGAGTTTGGCTTCCACCCCACCAGAACCTTGCAATAGCATTGCAAATCTCCTTACAAATCTGTTTCGGTATATTAAACACCGACATAGCATATGCCGGGATGGCCTGTGCAATTGCTTTTAGGAGAATTTCCTTCCCTCCCATAGACAATAACTTCTCATTCCAACCACTGATCCTCTGACATACTCTCTCGACTAGGTGCTGAAAGCAGTCACTCCTATCAATCCCAACTAAAGTTGGTAGTCCCAGATACTTATCCGACAGAGCTTCCACCAGAATATTCAGGTGAACACATATCTCTTCCCGAATTAAAACATTAGTATTTGGGCTGAAAAAGACACTAGATTTAGCAACACTCACTAGTTGTCCCGAGCTTGCGCAATACATATCCAGAGCATTACGGAGAGCCGTGGCGTTTGACATATTAGCCGACATCAGAATCAGAGAATCATCAGCAAAAAGAAGGTGTGACACTGACGGTGCATTTCTGCACACCCTGACCCCTTGAATACCACCAGTCATCTCCTCATACGCTAGAAGGCTTGTAAGCCCCTCTGCACATAGCAAGAACAGATACGGAGAAAGAGGATCTCCCTGCCTAATACCCCTAGTAGGAGTAAAAGTCTCAGTCTCATCAGAGTTGAACCAAACTCTATAATTCACAGATGTGACACATGACATAATAAGATTAACCCAAGCAGGGTCAAATCCTAGCTTCACCATCATATCCCGTAGAAAGTTCCATTCCACGCGATCATAAGCTTTGTGCATATCCAGTTTCACCGCACAAATACCATTAGATCCTTGTCTCTTATTCTTGATTGTATGAAAACTCTCATACGCCACCAACACGTTATCAGTAATCAATCGACCAGGCACAAAAGCACTTTGTGTCTTTGATATTATATCAGGCAAGATGGCTTTCAATCTCTTTGCCAGAACCTTAGACACCACTTTATAAATAACATTACAGAGACTTATGGGACGGAACTGGGTAATCAGTTCTGGGCTCTGTACCTTTGGGATAAGTACAATGGCCGTCTCGTTCCACTCATTCGGAACACACCCAGAGTTCAACACCTGCAGAACCTCACGGGTAACATCCTCTCCTACAACCGCCCAGAATTTTTTGTAGAAAACTGCGTGTAGGCCATCGGTTCCAGGTGCTTTGTAGTCACCTATACTGAACATAGCTTCCTTCACCTCCTCAGCGGTATACGGTTTTAGTAGAGCACCATTCATCTCAGTTGTCACACGAGGCACAACCCTATTAAGCAGCTCCTCATCAGTATGCTCAACACCCGAAGTAAACAGGGACGAGAAATAACCATGAATCAAGCCCCCCATCTCCTCATTACCTTCCACCCACTCTCCATTATTATCCTTTAGCTTAAGAATAGCATTCCGTTTCCGACGAGCTTTCGCATAATTATGAAAGAAAGTCGTATTTCTATCACCATGCATGAGCCAGTTGTCACGGCTCCGCTGCATGTAGTGCACCTCTTCTTGCTCCAAGGCGATTTCAATTTGCCTAGTAATCTCCTTCTCCCGCTGACCTGATTCTTCATTCATAGGACCGCTGAGCAATAAATCCAATTCCTTGGTCAGATCTTTAACTTTCTTCCGAGGCGCTTTAAGCACCTTACGATCCCACTCGTGTAGCTCAGAGTGGACTGCCGCTAGCTTTGACATGACTGGTGCATCAGGAGGGGCATGCACCCAGGCAGTCGATACCACTTCCCCTACCTTCTCTTCCTTCAGCCATCGCCCTTCAAATCGTCGACGCTGTTTAGACGACACAACCTCAGCATAGGTCTGTGTATCAACAAGAATTGGTCTATGATCTGAACCCGTCGAGGTCAAATGATGCACTCCCGAATGGGGGAATAAGTTGGACCAACCAGCATTGCCAACCGCCCTATCCAGACGCTCACGAATCTGGCCACGCTTCCAAGTAAAAATATTGCCAATATACCCAAGATCCTCCAGTCCACAATCAGACAAACAATCACGAAACGCTTGCATATAAGCCATAGGCCTCGGGGCACCCCCTTCCTTTTCTGACTCTAACAAGATCTCATTCATGTCACCAAACACCAGCCAAGGTAAATTTACTTGTTGGTGTAAATCACGAAGATAACGCCAGGTACGGTGTTTATGCCGCCACACTGACTCTCCATACAACCCGGTTAATCTCCAGTCCAAGTCCGGAGTATCACCAGATACTAACACATCAATATAATTATTGTGTTCATATTTCAGCTGGATATTAACATGTTGATCCCACAACATCATCAACCCTCCAGCTCTCCCATTACTCGGCACCACCCATTTCTGTGCATAACCAAGCTTAATTCGCAGTCTCTCACCACCTTCACTATCAAGGTGAGTCTCTGATAGAAAAAGTATCTCCGGCCTATGTTGCCTCCGGATATCCAGAAGCGATCTGTTTGTCGAGGAGTTGCCAGCCCCTCGACAATTATAACCACAAATTTTCATTGCTCCTGGCGGCCCTCCTCACGGGAGCCCGCCAATCCTTCTGCTGGAATACCAGCTTTATGCCTCTTCGGCACCTGCGTTTTTTGTGGGGTAGTCTCCCCCACGGTCTTTCCTTCCATACTCTCCACAACGGAAGCAACATGAGAGGATGGCATGATCGCCAACGTATTACTTTTCACATGTCCGTCCCTCACACCCAAATCCCTTTTCTTCAGCCAAGCAACATCAGTATTTTTTGGGGTGGTATTAGGATCATGAACATTTTCAGCATGAAAGGCAGCACCAGATCTGCCCCCACGGCCTCTTCCTCTACCCCTTCCACCACTTGCTTGGGGTCGAGCAACATACTCCTTCTTTGGCTGATACCAAAATTCTTCTTGCGGGACCATCATAAAGTCTCCATACTGGAACTTCTTTGGATCATGAGCTCCATCACCACACTCATCGGCTACATGGCCGATCACCCCACATTGGGCACAAAACCGAGGCATCTTCTCATAGAGAACCCTGAATTTCTGAGGTGCTTTTCCTGGATCAACACTTCCTGATACAAAGCGCAGCAAAGGTTTCACCAGCTTGATCCTCATATAAACTCTTACAAACTTGACATAAGGGGCGCCATTCATCCCCAATTCAACTTCCAGAACCTCTCCCATCTTCACTGCCATTGCCCTGGCAGCAGGCTCATTACGCACAAGCTCAGGCAAGCCCATAATTCGAACCCACACCCGAATAGAGTCTAGGGCTAACATCTCCGTATTCACAAGGCCATCATATTCTTCAATAACCACCGCATTGCGTCTAAACAGCCAAGGTCCTCCATGCAAAGCTGTTTTCCAATCACCTAGACACTTGAACTGCGCAATGAAGGTGAATTCATCCAGATCACGAAACGAAACCTCTTGGGCCACTGCCCAAGCCACCTGCATCTTCTGGTAAAACGCAGTATGACTAAAGGGAGTTTTCAGACAAACCCTAATTATCACTGCCCACTTAATGGACGAACGATTCTCCTCGATCAATCCAGATAGATCGACCGCATCCTCCTCTTCCGCCGTAATTTCCAGGCGTTTTAGCATAGATTCAATGTCCTCCTTCGGTTCCGGGGTAGAGGATTCCCCCCGTCCTTCCACAGATGCATAAGACGCACCTGCCTGCGCCGGCGAGTCAGCCGCCTCCAAAACCGCCGCCGTCGCCTTCCCATCAGCGTTCTCCTCCATGATCCAGGGGTCCAAAGATTCCCCCGCACCAGCAGAAACTTCCTAGCGGAGCTAGCGACCTTAGTTCGACGTCGATCGGGCAAGATCTACCGAGACCGACGGCGATATGGTGGAACTCCTGCGTCGCCACAGGGAAAAAGAAAACCCTAAAACGAAAGGGTAGTTTTAGGCCGCGAAGAACATAGTATCCGCAGGTGCCTAGCGAATCAAATATGTCTACAGTACCATCCGCAGGTGCCTAGCGAATCAAATAATTCCACAGTACCACAATTCTTCACCAAGAATCGATTTAGCTAAGAGCAAAGCGAGAATAGGGTCATCATGAAGAGCGGTGATCTGTGCTAACGGTTTAGCCAGATATTGGAGGAGACCTCCTCGGCCTTGCGGCTCCAGGTGTTGAAGAAGTCGAGGATGTGCTCCATTGGCCTGTCTTTTTTCCTTCTCTATCCGTCGCGCTGACGAGCCCATCTGATGCGTGCCCCACCTTGCCCCCTCCGCAGGTGACGCAATACTTCTCCTGAAACAGAAAGTGGGCTGGCCGGAGAGGCTACCGGCGGCGTCAGATGGCGGGGCCGGCCACCGGAGTGGCCTGCGGCGGCAGCTAAGAGCAAGTACAATAAGGCTGACTCAGCAGGCTATAAGAATTAAAATAGTGTTGTTTTGCTTAGGTGGATGAGAGAGAAGTGGAGAGAGAAGAGAGATGGACTCTCATGCAAGAGCCAGCTCTTCACGTGCACCTAGGCACTTTATGAGTATGTGTGGTGGGTCTTTTACACATAAAGTTATCAATCCTTAAAGCCAACTATTGTACAAGTTAGATATAAGCTGACTATAGCTGGCCTTATAGCCAACACCCGGCTGCACTATTGGAATTGCTCTAACGGAGTCTGGAGTGGAGGAATCCCGATGGGGTGGCCCGCCTCCTTCTCGATGTCATATGGAGTACCGGGTCGGGGCGGTCGGCGTGGGAGGCAGCGTGATCCAATGGGGTGGCTGCGACATTGTGGATTTGGGCAGGTGATGGTGTGGACGGTTTGTTTCCACAGCGTGGGAGGCCGCACGCATATTGGCGGTGGGTTTCTAGACGGTTCCCGAATATACAGGACACAGCTCGTGTACTATTCAGAGCGAGTCCGGCTTTTGTGAGCCGTTAGATTTACGAAATCAACGACTGAAATTGATGCTTTAGGCCTAATTCAAAACTAGTACATTTTTTTAGATCAACAGGGGTCACACCCCCAGCCCCATTTTTCATTGAAAAAGAAGCCAAGTCTTTTACAGAAGTAAAACAGAAAAATAATGAAAAAGGAACAGGTTTGCTGGGGAGATTGGCTGCCATCCCAACCAACTCCGAAATACCAGCACAACCTGGAGCAGTTTAAGCAGTGATCACACACTAAAACAGACGCCATCTAAATCCATTACATGACCAATAGATAGGTAAGCCAAACACTAGCACCGCTCCCACTCTTTGCTCACCAAAGGCTTTCTCTGGCATCATCTTGGGCCTTCACCCACCGTCAAACCACACAGGTGATCAGGTGACCACATGAATCTTGTGGGATTCGCCAGGATTGTCCACGAGGTAGGCCAGCGTCGCCCTTCCTTCATAGTTTGATTTCCAGGAAGAAACCCAATCGAAGGAGGGACATCTCACCCCACTGGGAGGCAGAGAGGAGCTCTTAAATTGGCTAGCAGCAGGTCCATGAATCGACCGTTTCTTCCAGATTCTAGTTCTTTGAAAGTTTTCAACCAATCCCGAAGGAGGAAGAGCACCCTTCGCCACACCTGTTTCACATTAATCCAAGTAGTTTTATTAAACACGAGGCTATTTCTATTAAGCCATAAACCCCACAGAACAGTAGAAGAAGCTACATTAAAATGCATGAACTTTTTGTTACAAAGCCATTTTGAAGCAATTGATTCAAAATTAGTAACATGCACTTCAAAGATTTCTTCAAACAGGCTCCAAATGGATTTAGCCACTACACACTCAAACATAAGATGGTGGACTGACTCAAATTCAGAACACATCTCACAATTCATGGGTTTGGGAATACCTCTAGCTCTCAGATTATCCCTAGTCATGATCTTATTCTGAGAAAACAACCACAGGAAGATTTGGATTCTAGGAGGGGTTTTCAGCTTCCAAACAGCAGGTAAATAGACTGGAGTAACGCCCCTAAAATTAATGATAGCATACAAAGAACTTGATGAGTAAACCCCAGATGAGGTGTACTGCCAGATCAGTTGATCCTCATCCAGAGAAAAAGAGATAGTTTTGGCAATCTCTAACAACTCAAACCATTGAACCATCATATCATCAGTGAAAGTCCTTCTGAAGGTACCTCTAATCTCCTGGCCATCCCAAATCTCAAAAATAGTTTTGTTCTATTGATTAGAAACAAAATATAGATCCCAGAATTGAGTGGCCAAAGGGGAGTTGCCAAACCAGATGTCTTCCCAGAATTTTATGGATTTGCCATTTCCAACATGCCATTTATATCCAAACTTCACTACTTTAGCTGCCCACATAACACCCTTCCAAAAAGTGGAAGGCTGAATGTCATGGCAGGACAGAATGTTTGGGTTTTTAGTGTTATATTTAGCATCTAGAACTCTTTTCCACAGAGCTCCTTCACTCTGGATGTATCTCTTAATCCAAGATCCTATCAAACAAATGTTTAAATCTTGGAGATTTGGAATGCCTAACCCTCCAAAATCTTTTTTCATACAAATGGAAGGCCAATTAGCTAAATGAATTTTATGATTGCCTTCTTCATCATTCCACAAAAAGTTGGCCATCTGTGTGTCAATCAGATGCAGAGCCCACTTTGGGAATTTAAAGAAGGAAAGAAGATAGATGGGAATACTAGCTAAACAGGATTGGATGAGAATTCTTTTGGCCGCAGAGGATAAAAGTTTCCCTCTCCAGCCAGTAATTCTCTTGAGAATATTCTCAATGAGAGGTTGCAGATCCTCTCGCCTTAGCCTATCATAATGCAGAGGGATACCTAGATATTTAACAGGAAAACCTCCCATGACACATTGAAAAATCTCCAAGAAAGGTTGGGTATCATTAGCATCCATGTTAATGGGAATAAGTTCACTTTTGTGAAAATTAATTCTCATACCAGAAATTTGCTCAAAACAAGTAAGAATCCATCTTAAGTTTAGAGCAACCCTAGGATCATTTTTAAGGAACAAAAGAGTATCGTTAGCATATTGAAGTCTAACAATCCCTCCAGGTAAGAAATTGGGACAGAGCCCACTAATCAAACCACCTTCTGTCCCTTTAACTAACATCCTAGAGAAAACATCAACAATACAATTGAATAAGAGAGGGGCAATGGGGTCCCCCTGTCTTAAACCCTTGCCAGTTGATACGCGCGAAGCACAGGTCCGTTGGGAACCCCAAGTGGAAGGTATGATGCGTATAGAAGTGATACGTCTCCAACGTATCGATAATTTCTTATGTTCCATGCTACATTATTGATGATATCTACATGTTTTATACACATTATATGTCGTATTTACGCATTTGGAACTAACCTATTAACAAGATGCCGAAGAGCCAGTTGTTGTTTCTGCTGTTTTTGGTTTCAGAAATCCTAGTAAGGAAATATTCTCGGAATTGGACGAAATCAACGCCCGGGGTCCTATTTTTGCACGAAGCTTCCAGAAGCGTGAAGAGGAAAGGAAGTGGGGCCAGGAGCCGCCACACTAGGCGGCGGCCCACCCTTGGCCGCGGCCCTAGCGTGTGGGGCCCTCGTGTGGCCCCCGTTGCCCTTCCGCCTACTTAAAGCCTCGTCGCGAAACCCCGTGTCGAGAGCCACGATACGGAAAAACTTCCAGACGCCGCCGCGATCCCATCTCGGGGGATTCGGAGATCGCCTCCGGCACCTGAGGAGGGAATCATCTCCGGAGGACTCTTCATCGCCATGATCGCCTCGGAGTGATGAGTGAGTAGTTCACCCCTGGACTATGGGTCCATAGCAGTAGCTAGATGGTCGTCTTCTCCTAATTGTGCTTCATTGTTGGATCTTGTGAGCTGCCTAACACGATCAAGATCATCTATGTAATACTATATGTTGTGTTTGTCGGATCCGATGGATAGAGAATACTATGTTATGGTGATTATCAATCTATTACTTATGTATTGTTTATGATCTTGCATGCTCTCCGTTATTAGTAGAGGCTCTGGCCAAGTTTTTACTCTTAACTCCAAGAGGGAGTATTTATGCTCGATAGTGGGTTCATGCCTTCATTGATACCTGGGACAGTGAGAAAGTTCTAAGGTTGTGTTGTCTTGTTGCCACTAGGGATAAAACATTGATTCTATGTCTAAGGATGTAGTTGTCGATTACATTACGCATACTTAATGCAATTGTCTGTTGCTTTGCAACTTAATACTGAAAGGGGTTGGATAACCTGAAGGTGGACTTTTAAGGCATAGATGCAGTTGGATGGCGGTCTATGTACTTTGTCGTAATGCCCACTTAAATCTCACTATATTTATCATATCATGTATATGCATTGTTATGCCCTTTTCTATTTGTCAATTGCCTGACTGTAATTTGTTCACCCAACATGCTTTTATCTTATGGGAGAGACACCTCTAGTGAACTGTGGACCCCGGTCCTATTCTTTACATCGCATACAATCTACTGCAATACTTGTTTTTCTTGCAAACAATCATCTTCCACACAATACGGTTAATCCTTTGTTACAGCAAGCCGGTGAGTTGACAACCTCACTGTTTCGTTGCAAAGTACTTTGGTTGTGTTGTGCAGTTCCACGTTGGCGCGGAATCGGTGTTGCGCCGCACTACATTTCGTCACCATCAACCTTCAACGTGCTTCTTGACTCCTACTGGTCCGATTAAACCTTGGTTTCTTGCGAGGAAACTTGCCCCATGCGCATCATACCTTCCTCTTGGGGTTCCCAACGACGTGTACATCTACGCGCATCAAGCAAATTTCTGGCGCCGTTCTTGGGAGAGATCACGCTGCAGGGGAGTCTCCACTTCCCAATCTCTTTACTTTGTTTTTGTCTTGCTTTATTTTATTTACTACTTTGTTTGCTGCACCTAAACAAAACACACAAAAATTAGTTGCTAGTTTTACTTTATTCACTGTCTTGCTCTCTATATCAAAAACACAAAAAAATTAGTTACTTGCATTTAGTTTACTTTTGTTATCATGTCTAGTTCTGTACTTGTTACTTCTTCACCTAAGGAATTAGTTTTTACTTTTAAACAAGGGGATGAGGAAAGTTTTAAAGATGCTTGGTCCAGGATTTTTACTTCTTATCGTAAAACTGAACCTCAAATGACTCTAAGTTTGCTCCTTAGTAATTTTTATTTTGGTCTTATGATTCGCTATAGATATGCCTTGGATGCTCTAGTGGGAGGAGATTTCCTTCATTGTAATGGGGATCAAGCTTTTAATGCCATAAAGAAGTTGGTTGCATCACATGATTCAGCTAATAACTTTGATTCAGCCCTTATTAGCATTTATAATAGATTAAACACTCTTGAAACAAGTGCATCTCGCCTAAATGAAAATTATGGATATATTCGTAACCGTCTTGATCAAGTTTTAGTGAACTCTGAACCTTCATTGTGGGATCCTACTATTAAAATTGTCATAGGTAACCAAACTCTTCATGCTAATTGTGATATTATGACTGAATTTTGCCTAATGCTTAAGAGTATTTATAAATCATTGAAACTTTGGGAATTCGCTGAAGGGGAGAAGGAATAACTCTTATTGATAACTCTGTTATAATTCCTAATGGGATAGCTGCGGGTGTGCATACAACCATTCTTGGGAGAACAATATCCATTGATTACCTTGTCATTGAATGCGCAGGAACAGGACAAATCACACTCGGAAGATCCCTTGAAACTATTGGGAGCAGTCATAGACGTGAGAGAAGGCACCTTAAAATTCACCTCTACACCCGGGTGTAGCCATATATTCCCTAAGCCAAAGAGTAAGAAAGAGGACAAGAAAGGTAAGGGTAAAGCCCAAGGTAATGTCGATGTTTCATCACTTGATAATACTTGATTCACACTTTCTGCGCCTAGCTGACGTTAAAGAAAAGCGCTTATAGGAGACAACCCATGTTTTTACTACAGCACTTTGTTTTATATTTGAGTCTTGGAAGTTGTTTACTACTGTAGCAGCCTCTCCTTATCATGTTTTTGTGCCAAGTTAAGTTTCTATGTTAAAGTTGATGTTATATTTGGGATCGGCTGAAACAACATTGCTGTCTGTCACGAATTCTGTCACAAGTCTCTGTAGAAAATTCTAAAAAATCTGCCAATTTGAGCGTGATCCTCATATATGTACGCAACTTTCATTAGTTTTGAGTTTTCCATTTGAGCAAGTCTGGTGCCATTTTAAAATTCTTCTTTACGAACTGTTCTGTTTTGATAGATTCTGCCTTTTATTTCGCATTGCCTCTTTTGCTATGTTGGATGAATTTTTTTGATCCATTAATGTCCAGTAGCTTTATGCAATGTCTAGAAGTGTAAAGAATGATTGTGTCACCTCTGAACATGTAAACTTTTATTGTGCACTAACCCTCTAATGAGTTTGCTTGAAGTTTGGTGTGAAGGAAGTTTTAAAGGTCAAGAGAGGAGTATGATATACTATGGTCAAGAGGAGTGAAAGCTCTAAGCTTGGGGATGCCCCGTGGTTCATCCCATATTTTAAGAAGACTCAAGCATCTAAGCTTGGGGATGCCCAAGGCATCCCTTCTTCATCGACAACATCATCAGGTTCCTCCCCTGAAACTATATTTTTATTCAGTCACATCTTGTGTTCTTTACTTGGAGCGTCGGTTTGTTTTGTTTTGTTTTGTTTGAATAAAATGGATCCTAGCATTCACTGTGTGGGAGAGAGACACGCTCCACTGTTGCATATGGACAAATATGTCCTTAGGCTTTACTCATAATGTTCATGGCGAAGTTTCTTCTTCGTTAAATTGTTATATGGTTGGGATTGGGAAATGCTACATGTAGTAATTCTAAAATATCTTGGATAATGTGATACTTTGCAATTGTTGTGCTCATGTTTAAGCTCTTGCATCATATACTTTGCACCCATTAATGAAGAAATACATAGAGCTTGCTACAATTTGGTTTGCATATTTGGTCTCTCTAAGGTCTAGATAATATCTAGTATTGAGTTTTGAACAACAAGGAAGACGGTGTAGAGTCTTATAATGTTTACAATATGTCTTTTATGTGAGTTTTGCTGCACCGGTTCATCCTTGAGTTTGCTTCAAATAACCTTGCTAGCCTAAACCTTGTATCTAGAGGGAATACTTCTCATGCATCCAAAATCCTTGAGCCAACCACTATGCCATTTGTGTCCACCATACCTACCTACTGGTATTTCTCCGCCATTCCAAAGTAAATTGCTTGAGTGCTACCTTTAAAATTCCATCATTCGCCTTTGCAATATATAGCTCATGGGACAAAATAGCCTTAAAAACTATTGTGATATTGAATATGTACTTATGCACTTTATCTCTTATTAAGTTGCTTGTTGTGTGATAACCATGCTTCTGGGGACGCCATCAACTATTCTTTGTTGAATATCATGTGAGTTGCTATGCATGTCCGTCTTGTCTGAAGTAAGGAGATATACCACCTTAATGGTTGGAGCATGCATATTGTTAGAGAAGAACATTGGGCCGCTAACTAAAGCCATGAATCATGGTGGAAGTTTCAGTTTGGACATATATCCTCAATCTCATATGAGAATAATAATTGTTGCTACATGCTTATGCATTAAAGAGGAGTCCATTATCTGTTGTCCATGTTGTCCCGGTATGGATGTCTAAGTTGAGAATAATCAAAAGCGAGAAATCCAAAATGCGAGCTTTCTCCTTAGACCTTTGTACAGGCGGCATGGAGGTACCCCTTTGTGACACTTGGTTGAAACATGTGTATTGCGATGATCCGTAGTCCAAGCTAAGTAGGACAAGGTGCGGGCACTATTAGTATACTATGCATGAGGCTTGCAACTTGTAAGATATAATTTACATAACTCATATGCTTTATTACTACCGTTGACAAAATTGTTTCATGTTTTCAAAATAAAAGCTCTAGCACAAATATAGCAATCGATGCTTTCCTCTTTGAAGGACCCTTCTTTTACTTTTATGTTGAGTCAGTTTACCTATCTCTCTCCACCTCAAGAAGCAAACACTTGTGTGAGCTTGTGCATTGATTCCTACATACTTGTGCACTTGTTATATTATTCTATGTTGACAATATCCATGAGATATACATGTTATAAGTTGAAAGCAACCGCTGAAACTTAATCTTCCTTTGTGTTGCTTCAACACCTTTACTTTGATTTATTGATTTATGAGTTAACTCTTATGCAAGACTTATTGATGCTTGTCTTGAAGTACTATTCATGAAAAGTCTTTGCTTTATGATTCACTTGTTTACTCATGTCATTACCATTGTTTTGATCGCTGCATTCATTACATATGTTTACAATAGTATGATCAAGATTATGATGGCATGTCACTTCAGAAATTATCTTTGTTATCGTTTTACTGCTCGGGACGAGCAGAACTAAGCTTGGGGATGCTGATCGTCTCCAACGTATCGATCATTTCTTATGTTCCATGCTACATTATTGATGATATCTACATTTTTTATACACATTATATGTCGTATTTATGCATTTTGGAACTAACCTATTAACAAGATGCCGAAGAGCCAGTTCTTGTTTTCATGTTTTTGGTTTCAGAAATCCTAGTAAGGAAATATTCTCGGTGGACGAAATCAACGCCCGGGTCCTATTTTGCACGAAGCTTCCGAAGCGTGAAGAGGAAAGGAAGTGGGGCCACAGGCGCCACTAGGGCGGCGCGGCCCAGCCTTGGCGCGCGGCCCTAGTGTGGGGCCCTCGTGTGGCCCCCGCGTTGCCCTTCCGCCTACTTAAAGCCTCCGTCGCGAAACCCCTCATGAGAGCCACGATACGGAAAACCTTCCAGGAGCCGCCGCCGCGGATCCCATCTCGGGGATTCGGAGATCGCCTCCGCACCTCGCGGGGGAATCATCTCCCGGAGGACTCTTCATCGCCATGATCGCCTCCGGAGTGATGAGTGAGTAGTTCACCCTGGACTATGGGTCCATAGCAGTAGCTAGATGGTCATCTTCTCCTAATTGTGCTTCATTGTTGGATCTTGTGAGCTGCCTAACATGATCAAGATCATCTATTGTAATACTATATGTTGTGTTTGTCGGGATCCGATGGATAGAGAATACTATGTTATGGTGATTATCAATCTATTACTTATGTGTTGTTTATGATCTTGCATGCTCTCCGTTATTAGTAGAGGCTCTGGCCAAGTTTTTACTCTTAACTCCAAGAGGGAGTATTTATGCTCGATAGTGGGTTCATGCCTTCATTGATACATGGGACAGTGACAGAAAGTTCTAAGGTTGTGTTGTCCTGTTGCCACTAGGGATAAAACATTGATTATATGTCTAAGGATGTAGTTATCGATTACATTACGCACATACTTAATGCAATTGTCTATTGCTTTGCAACTTAATACTGAAAGGGGTTCGGATGATAACCTGAAGGTGGACTTTTTAGGCATAGATGCGGTTGGATGGCGGTCTATGTACTTTGTCGTAATGCCCAATTAAATCTCACTATATTTATCATATCATGTATATGCATTGTTATGCCCTTTTCTATTTGTCAATTGCCCGTAAATTGTTCACCCAACATGCTTTTATCTTATGGGAGAGACACCTCTAGTGAACTGTGGACCCCGGTCCTATTCTTTACATCGCATACAATCTTCTGCAATACTTGTTTTACTGTTTTCTTACAAACAATCATCTTCCACACAATACGGTTAATCCTTTGTTACAGAACCGGTGAGATTGACAACATCACTGTTTCGTTGGGGCAAAGTACTTTGGTTGTGTTGTGCAGGTTCCACGTTAGCGCCGGAATCCACTGGTGTTGCGCCGCTACATTTCGCCACCATCAACCTTCAACGTGCTTCTTGACTCCCGGTCCGATTAAACCTTGGTTTCTTCGAAACTTGCCTTTGTCGCATCATACCTTCCTCTTGGGGTTCCCAACGGACGTGTACATCTACGCATCAAGAAGCAAGTTTCCCTCGATATGAAACCAAGATTATCGAACAGTAGGGCCAGAAGCATGTGAAGGTGGTGAAGGAGTGTAGTGCGGCGCAACAACTCAGCGCCAACATGGAACTGCACAACACAATCAAGATACTTTGCCCCAGCGTGCAGTGAGGTTGTCAATCTCCTGCTAAACAAAGGATTAAGCATATCAGTGGAAGATGGTGTTTGTTTGCAAAGAAGTAAGAACAATGATTGCGATGGTTCAGATGTAAAGAATGGACCGGGGTCCACGATTCACTAGTGGTGTCTCCAATAAGATAACTAACATCTGGGTGAACAAATTATGGGCAATTGACAAATCAAGATTCAATACATATCACGATGATTACTATGTGATTTAATCGGGGCATTACGACAAAGTACATAGACCGCTATCCACATGCATCTATGCCTAAATAATCCACCTTGGGTTAGCATCGCACCCCCTCCGTATTAAGTTTTAAACAACGAATAATTGCATTAAGTATGGTGCGTAATGTAATCAACACAAATATCCTTAGACAAAGCAACAATGTTTTATCCCTAGTAGCAACATCACATCCACAACCTTAGAACCTACTGTCACAATCCCAGATTCAATGGAGGCATGAACCCACTATCGAGCATAATTACTCCCTCTGAGATTACAGGTATCAACTTGGCCAGAGCCTCTACTAGCAACGGAGAGCATGCAAGAACATAAACAACACATATATGATAGATTGATAATCAACTTAACATAGTATTCTAGATTCATCAGATCCCACCAAACACAACATGTAGCATTACAAATAGATGATCTTGATCATGTTAGGCAGCTCACAAGATCTAAACAATGATAGCACAAGCGGAGAGACAACCATCTAGCTACTTCTATGGATCCATAGTCACGAGATGAACTACTCACGCATCAATCCGGAGGCGGGCATGATGATGTAGAGCCCTCCGGTGATGATTGCCCTCTCCGGCAGGGTGCGGAGGCGATCTCCTGAATCCCCGAGATGGGATTGGCGGCGGTGGCGTCTCACGGAAGGTTTTCGTATCGTGGCTCTCGGCGGGGCCGAAGGCTTTAAGTAGGCGGAAGAGCAACGCGGGGCCACAGGGGCCCCAGCAAGAGGCCACGCGCCGGGGCTTGGGCCGCACGCCCTAGTGTGGCGGCGCCTCGTGGCCTGATACATCTCAAACGTGTCTATAATTTCTTATGTTCCATGCTACTTTTATGGCAATACTTGAATGTTTTATACATACTTTACAGCATTATTATACATTTTCCGGCACTAACCTATTAACAAGATGCCGAAGCGCCAGCTGTTTTCTGCTGTTTTGGTTTCAGAAATCCTAGTAAGAAACATTTTCGGAATTGGACCAAATCAACGCCCAGGGTCCTATTTTTACACGAAGCTTCCGAAGAGACCGAGGGGAAAGGAAGTGGGGCCACGAGGCGCCGCCACTAGGGCGGCGCGGCCCAAGCCCGCCGGCCCGTTGTGTGGGGCCCTCGTGTGGCCCCCGCGTCCCTTCCGCCTACTTAAAGCCTTCGTCACGAATACCTGCGAGAGCCACGATCGGAAAACCTTCCGAGAGACGCCGCCGCCAATCCCATCTCGGGGGATTCGGGAGATCGCCTCGGCACCCTTCCGGAGAGGGGAATCATCACCGGAGGGCTCTACATCATCATGCCCGCCTCGGATTGATGCGTGAGTAGTTCATCCTTGGACTATGGGTCCATAGCATTAGCTAGATGGTTGTCTTCTCCTTGTGCTATCATTGTTTAGATCTTGTGAGCTGCCTAACATGATCAAGATCATCTATTTTGTAATGCTACATGTTGTGTTTGGTGGGATCCGATGAATCTAGAATACTATGTTAAGTTGATTATCAATCTATCATATATGTGTTGTTTATGTTCTTGCATGCTCTTCGTTGCTAGTAGAGGCTCTGGCCAAGTTGATACTTGTAACTCCAAGAGGGAGTAATTATGCTCGATAGTGGGTTCATGCCTCCATTGAATCTGGGATCGTGACAGTAGGTTCTAAGGTTGTGGATGTGATGTTGCTACTAGGGATAAAACATTGATGCTTTGTCTAAGGATATTTGTGTTGATTACATTACGCAACATACTTAATGCAATTATCTGTTGTTTACAACTTAATATTGGAGGGGTGCGGATGCTAACCCGAAGGTGGATTATTTAGGCATAGATGCATGTTGGATAGCGGTCTATGTACTTTGTCGTAATGCCCTGATTAAATCACATAGTAATCATCGTTGATATGTATTGAATCTTGATTTGTCAATTGCCCACATAATTTGTTCACCCACATGTTAGTTATCTTATTGGAGAGACACCACTAGTGAACTGTGGACCCCGGTTCATTCTTTTACATCTGAATACAATCTACTGCAATTTGTTCTTTACTGTTCTTTGCAAACAAACACCATCTTCCACTCGATCGTTTAATCCTTTGTTTTCAGCAAGCCGGTGAGATTGACAACCTCTTTATTACGTTGGGGCAAAGTATCTTGATTGTGTTGTGCAGGGTTCCACGTTGGCGTTGGTTTCCTTGGTGTTGCGCACTACACTCCTCCACCAACAACCTTCACGTGCTTCTTGGCTCCTACTGTTTCGATAACCTTGGTTTCATACTGAGGGAAACTTGCTTCTATACGCATCATACCTTCTACTTGGGGTTCCCAACGGACATGTGCTTGCGTGTATCAAGCTAAATTTAAGCGCCGTTGCGTGAATCAAGACACGCCAGAGGGAGTCTCCACATCCAATATCTTTACTTTGTTTTTGTCTTGCTTTCCTTTACTTTATTTACTGTCTTGTTTGCTTCATATAAAAAAACACAAAAAAATTAGTTACTTTACTTTCTGTATTGTTTACTAGCTATATATCAAAAACACACAAAAAATAGTTACTTGTCTTTATTCTATTTGCCTAGTTTACTTTTATTACTGTTATAATGAGTAATCCTGAAGTTGAAGTTCGTTCTTTTAAGCAACAAGGTGGTGAAAGTTTTAAAGATGGTTGGTATAGAATTAGTAATGCTCATCATAGGTGCATTAAAAAACACTCCACTATTATCCTTCTTAGGAACTTTTATGTTGGCTTATCTAGTTGGAATAGGTATGTTCTTGATACTCTTTCGGGAATTTCCTAGGTACTCCCGCTTTAGAAGCTAGTTGCATCATTGAGAGTCTAGTTGGAATACCACCTGTTAATGAAGTTAAAATTGAAATCTCTCTTGAGGATGTTATGAAAAAATTGGAAACCATAGAGAAAATTTTCCAAGTGTTGAAACTAAATTGGAAATGTTACTTGATAAAACTGATGAACTTGATAAATCCTTAGGAGGAATTGATGAAAGAATTAGTGTCCTAGGAACTTGTGTTGTCCATGATAATCAAACTAATAGGATTAGTGAACTTGAAAAAGCTATGGGAACCTTGGGTTCAACTTTTTCTTCTCTTAAGTTTAAGGAGAAAGCTTATGTGGGTAAAGAGCAAAAATTCATGTATGCCTCTAAGGTGCCTAAATCGAAGAATTATTATAGGCCTAAAATTGATAAAACCCCTAGCACCACCATAGAAAATTTATATAATGGAGCATCTAAGGTACCCTCTGCAACAAGTTGTGTTTGTAAGAAAAATAATAATGTTGATGCTTCATCTCTTGAAAATACTTGATTTGCACTTTCGCCTAGCTGAAAGGCGTTAAAGAAAAGCACTTCTTGGGAGATAACCCAAGTTTCATTTTATTTACTGTATTGTTGAGTCTCGGAAGTTGTTTACTACTGTAGCAACCTCTCATTATCATGTTTTTGTGCCAAGTAAAGTTTTTATGCTAAAGTTGATGCTAGATTTGGATCGCTGCGCAGAAACAGCATTGTTGTCATGTCACGAATTGCAGATCTCCCTGTAGAAAAATCAAAAAAATATGAAAATTTACGAGCGTGATCCTCATATATGTACGCAACTTTCATTAGTTTTGATTTTTTCCATTTGAGCAAGTTAAGTGCCCCTGCCAAATTCGTCTTTACGGACTGTTCTGTTTTTGACAGATTCTGCCTTTTATTTCGCATTGCCGCTTTTGCTATGTTGAATGAGTTTCTTTGTTCCAATAACTTTCAGAAGCTTTGTGAAATGTCCAGAAGTTTTAAGAATGATTGTGTCACCTCTGAATATGTGAATTTTTGATTATGCACTAACCCTCTAATGAGTTTGCTTGAAGTTTGGTGTGGAGGAAGTTTTCAAGGGTCAAGAGAAGAGGATGATATACTATGATCAAGAAGAGTGAAAGGTCTAAGCTTGGGGATGCCCCGGTGGTTCATCCCTGCATATTTTAAGAAGACTCAAGCATCTAAGCTTGGGGATGCCCAAGGCATCCCCTTCTTCATCAACAACATTATCAGGTCACTTCTAGTGAAACTATATTTTTATTCCATCACATCTTATGTTCTTTACTTGGAGCGTCGGTTTGCTTTTATTTTCGTTTTGGTTTGAATAAAGTTGGATCCCATCATTCTTATATTGGAGATATTACGCTCCGCTTTTTCATATGGAACACTTGTGTTCTTAATTGTGCTTTAATATTCGTGGCGAAGGCTGAAATTGCTTCGTTAAATTACTATTTGGTTGGAATCAGAAAATGTTGCATATGGTTTTGAATAACTTGGCAATTGTTTGAGCTCTCATAGATCATGTTTAAGCTCTTGCATCATGTAGTTTAATTTATTAATGAAGAACTACCGTAGAGCTTGTTTAATTTGGTTTGCATGATTGGTCTCTCTAAGTCTAGATATTTTCGGGTAAAGTGTTTGAACAACAAGGAAGACAATGTAGAGCCTTATAATGCTTGCAATATGTTCTTGTGTAAGTTTTGCTGTACCTGTTCATACTTGTGTTTGCTTCAAACAACCTTGCTAGCCAAACCTTGTACTGAGAGGAAATGCTTCTCGTGCATCCAAACACCTTGAGCCAAAACCCATGCCATTTGTGTCCACCATATCTACCTACTATGTGGTATTTTTCTGCCATTCCAAAGTAAATTACTTGAGTGCTACCTTTAAAATTTCCTTCCTTTATCTTTGCAATATATAGCTCATGGGACAAATAGCTTAAAAACTATTGTGGTGATGAATATGTAGTTATGTGTCTTAATTCTTATAAGTTGTTTGTTGAGTGGTAACCATGTTTCTGGGGACGCCATCAACTTTTTACCTTTGTTGGATATCATGTGAGATGCTATGCATGTTCGTCTTGTCTGAAGTAAGTGCGATTTCATGATCAAATGGTTTGAGTATGCATATGTTAGAGAAGAACATTGGGCAGCCAACTAAAGCCATGTATCATGGTGGAAGTTTTAGTTTGGACATACAACCTCAATCTCTTATGAGAATATTATTTGTTGTTGAATGCTTAAGCATTAAAAGAGGAGTCCATTATCTGTTGTCTATGTTGTCCCGGTATGGATGTCTAAGTTGAGAATAATCAAAAGCGAGAAATCCATTGCGTGCTTTCTCCTTAGACCTTTGTACAGGCGGCATAGAGGTACCCCTTTATGACACTTGGTTGAAACAAATGTCATGTGATGATAATCCGTGTTATCCGAGCTGATTAGGACAAGGTGCGAGCACTATTAGTACTCTATGCATGAGACTTGCAACTTGTAGGAAGTATTATGCATAGCACATATGAATTATTACTACCGTTGACAAAATTGTTTCAATGTTTTCAAAACAAAAGCTCTAGCACAAAAATAGTAATCCATGCTTCCCTCTGCGAAGGGCCATTCTTTTACTTTATTGTTGAGTCAGTTTACCCACTTCTTTCTATCTTAGAAGCAAACACTTGTGTTATGTGCATTGATTCTTACATGTTTACTTATTGCACTTGTTATATTACTCTATGTTGACAAATATCCATGAGATATACATGTTACAAGTTGAAAGCAATCGCTGAAACTTAATCATCCTTTGTGTTGCTTCAATGCATTCTACTTTGAATTTATTGCTTATGAGTTAGCTCTTATGCAAGTCTTATTGATGCTTGTCTTGAAAGTACTATTCATGAAAAGTTTTGCTATATGATTCATTTGTTTAGTCATTATCTTTGTTAGCAATCTTTTGTTCAGATCACTCCATTCATCTCATATGCTTTACAATAATGTTGATCAAGATTATGTTGGTAGCATGTCACTTCAGAAATTATTTGCGTTATCGTTTACATACTCGAGGATGAGTAGGAACTAAGCTTGGGGATGCTTGATACGTCTCAAACGTATCTATAATTTCTTATGTTCCATGCTACTTTTATGACAATACTTGAATGTTTTATACATACTTTACAGCATTATTATACATTTTCGGCACTAACCTATTAACAAGATGCCGAGCGCTTGCTGTTTTCTGCTGTTTTTGGTTTCAGAAATCCTAGTAAAAATATTCTCGGAATTGGACGAAATCAACGCTCAGGGTCCTATTTTTACACGAAGCTTCCAGAAGACCGAAAGGAAGTGGGGCCACGGCGCCGCCACACTAGGCGGCGCGGCCCAAGCCTAGCCGCGCCGGCTGTTGTGCGGGGCCCTCGTGTGGCCCCCTGCGTTGCCCTTCCGCCTACTTAAAGCCTTCGTCGCGAATACCCCTGTACCGAGAGCCATGATGCGCGTAGATGTACACGTCCGTTGGGAACCCCAAGAGGAAGGTGTGATGCGTGCAAAAAGTTTCCCTCGGTGAAACCAAGGTTATCGACAGTAGGAGCCAAGAAGCACGTGAAGGTTTTGGTGGAGGAATGTAGTGCGGCGCAACACCAGTGAAACCGGCGCCAACGTGGAACCTGCACAACACAATCAAAGTACTTTGCCCCAACGTAACAGTGAGGTTGTCAATCTCACCGGCTTACTGAAAACAAAGGATTAAGCGTATCGAGTGGAAGATGGTGTTTGTTTGCAAAGAACAGTAAAAGCAGTAGAATGTATTCAGATGTAAAAGAATGGACCGGGGTCCACAGTTCACTAGAGGTGTCTCTCCAATAAGATAACTAACATGTTGGGTGAACAAATTACAGGCGGGCAATTGACAAATAAAGATTCAATACATATCAACGATGATTACTATGTGATTTAATCAGGGCATTACGACAAAGTACATAGACCGCTATCCACATGCATCTATGCCTAAATAATCCACCTTCAGTTATCATCCGAACCCCTTCGGTATTAAGTTGTAAACAACAGATAATTGCATTAAGTATGGTGCGTAATGTAATCAACACAAATATCCTTAGACAAAGCATCAATGTTTTATCCCTAGTAGCAACAGCACATCCACAACCTTAGAACTTTCTGTCACTGTCCCAGATTAAATGGAGGCATGAACCCACTATCGAGCATAATTACTCCCTCTTGGAGTTACAAGTATCAACTTGGCCAGAGCCTCTACTAGCAACGGAGAGCATGCAAGAACATAAACAACACATATATGATAGATTGATAATCAACTTAACATAATATTCTATATTCATCGGATCCCACCAAACACAACATGTAGCATTACAAATGGATGATCTTGATCATATTAGGCAGCTCACAAGATCTAAACAATGATAGCACAAGCGGAGAAGACAACCATCTAGCTACTGCTATGGACCCATAGTCCAAGGATGAACTACTCACGCATCAATCCGGAGCGGGCATGATGATGTAGAGCCCCTCGGTGATGATTCCCCTCTCGGGAGTCGGGCGATCTCTGAATCCCCGAGATGGGATTCGCGACGAGTGCGTCTCTCTGGAAGGTTTCCGTATCGTGGCTCTCGGTACGGGGGTTTCGCGACGAAGGCTATTTATAGGCGGAAGGGTAGGTCGGGGGCCACACGAGGTGGCGACACAACGAGGGCCGCGGCGGCCACGGGCGCGCGCCTGCGTGTCGTCGCCTCGTACTCGTTTCCTCTTCGGACTTACGGAAGCTTCGTGTAAAAATAGGCCCTGGGGCGTTGATTTCGTCCGATTCGAGAATATTTTCTTACTAGGATTTCTGAAACCAAAAAACAAAAGGCATGGCATCTTGTTAGTAGGATAGTGCGGAAAATGTATAATAATGCTGTAAAGTATGTATAAAACATTCAAGTATTGTAATAAAAGTAGCATGGAACATAAGAAATTATAGATACGTTTGAGACGTATCAAGCACCCCCAAGCTTAGTTCCTACTCGTCCTCGAGTAGGTAAACGATAACACAAATAATTTCTGAAGTGACATGCTACCAACATAATCTTGATCAACATTATTGTAAATTATATGAGATGAATGGAGTAATCTGAACAAAATATTGCTAACAAAGATAATGACTAAACAAATGAATCATAAAGCAAAACTTTTCATGAATAGTACTTTCAAGACAAGTATCAGTAAGACTTGCATAAGAGCTAACTCATAAGCAATAAATTCTAAGTAGAATGCATTGAAGCAACACAAGGGATGATTAAGTTTCAGCGAATGCTTTCAACTTGTAACATGTATATCTCATGGATATTTGTCAACATAGAGTAATATAACAAGTGCAATAAGTAAACATGTAAGAATCAATGCACACAGTTAACACAAGTGTTTGCTTCTAAGATAGAAAGAAGTGGGTAAACTGACTCAACATAAAGTAAAAGAATGGCCCGCAGAGGAAGCATTGATTACTATTTTTGTGCTAGAGCTTTTGTTTTTAAAACATAGAAACAATTTTGTCAACGGTAGTAATAATTCATATGTGCTATGCATAATACTTCCTATAAGTTGCATGTCTCATGCATAGAGTACTAATAGTGTTCGCACCTTGTCCTACTTAGCTCGGAAACACGGATTATCATCACATGACATATGCTTCAACCAAGTGTCACAAAGGGGTACCTCTATGCCGCCTGTACAAGTGTCTAAGGACGAAGCACGCATTGGATTTCTCGCTTTTGATTATTCTCAACTTAGACATCCATACCGGGACAACATAGACAACAGATAATGGACTCCTCTTTTAATGCTTAAGCATTCAACAATAGTTAATATTCTCATAAGAGATTGAGGTTGTATGTCCAACTGAAACTTCCACCATGATACATGGCTTTAGTTAGCGGCCCAATGTTCTTCTCTAACATATGCATACTCAAACCATTTGATCATGAAGTCCACTTACTTCAGACAAGACGAACATGCATAGCATCTCACATGATATCCAACAAAGATAAAGTTGATGGCGTCCCCAGAAAACATGGTTACCGCTCAACAAGCAACTTATAAGAATTAAGACACATATAACTACATATTCATCACCACAATAATTTTTAAGCTATTTGTCCCATGAGCTATATATTGCAAAGATAAAGGAATGAAATTTTAAAGGTAGCACTCAAGTAATTTACTTTGGAATGGCAGAAAAATACCACATAGTAGGTAGATATGGTGGACACAAATGGCATGGGTTTTGGCTCAAGGTGTTTGGATGCACGAGAAGCATTTCCTCTCAGTACAAGGTTTGGGCTAGCAAGGTTGTTTGAAGCAAACACAAGTATGAACAGGTACAACAAAACTCACACAAGAACATATTGCAAGCATTATAAGGCTCTACACTGTCTTCCTTGTTGTTCAAACACTTTACCCGAAAATATCTAGACTTAGAGAGACCAATCATGCAAACCAAATTAAACAAACTCTACAGTAGTTCTTCATTAATAGATTAAACTACATGATGCAAGAGCTTAAACATGATCTATGAGAGCTCAAACAATTGCCAAATTGCCAAACCATATGCAGCATTTTCCAATTCCAACCAAATAGCAATCTAACGAAGCAATTAGCTTTCGCCATGAACATTAAAGCACAATTAAGAACACAAGTGTTCCATATGAAAAAGCGGAGCGTAATATCTCCAATATAAGAATGGCGGGATCCAACTTTATTCAAAACAAAACAAAAATAAAAACAAACCGACGCTCCAAGTAAAGAACATAAGAATGTGACGGAATAAAAATATAGTTTCACTAGAAGTGACCTGATAATGTTGTCGATGAAGAAGGGGATGCCTTGGGCATCCCCAAGCTTAGATGCTTGAGTCTTCTTAAAATATGCAGGGATGAACCAGGGCATCCCCAAGCTTAGACCTTTCACTCTTCTTGATCATAGTATATCATCCTCTTCTCTTGACCCTTGAAAACTTCCTTCACACAAACTTCAAGCAAACTCATTAGAGGGTTAGTGGATAACCAAAAATTCACATAATCAGAGGTGACACAATCATTCTAAACACTTCTGGACATTGCACAAAGCTTATGAAAGTTAATGGAACAAAGAAACTCATTCAACATAGCAAAAGCGGCAATGCGAAATAAAAGACAGAATCTGTCAAAAACAGAACAGTCCGTAAAGATGCATATGGAAGGGGCACTTAACTTGCTCAAATGGAAAAACTCAAAACTAATGAAAGTTGCGTACATATATGAGGATCACGCTCGTAAATTTGCAGAGTTTTTCGATTTTTTTACAGGGAGATCTGTACGAATTCGTGACAGACAGCAATGCTGTTTCTGCGCAGCGATCCAAATCTAGCATCAACTTTAGCATAAAAACTTTACTTGGCACAAAAACATGATAAGGAGAGGTTGCTACAGTAGTAAACAACTTCCAAGACTCAACAATACAGTAAATAAAATGAAACTTGGGTTATCTCCCAAGAAGTGCTTTTCTTTAACGCCTTTCAGCTAGGCGCAGAAAGTGCAAATCAAGTAACATCAAGAGAAGAAGCATCAACATCATAGCTTGTTATAATAATAGAATCAAAAGGCAAATTCATTCTCTTTCTAGGGAAGTGTTCCATACCTTTCTTGAGAGGAAATTGATATTTAATATTACCTTCCTTCATATCAATAACAGCACCAACGGTTCGAAGAAAAGGTCTTCCCAACACAATAGGACAAGATGCATTGCATTCGATATCCAAGACAACAAAATCAACGGGACAAGGTTATTGTTAACCGTAATGCGAACATTATCAATCCTCCCCAAAGGTTTCTTTTTAACATTATCGGCAAGATTAACATCCAAATAACAATTCTTCAATGGTGGCAAGTGATGACCCACAAGTATAGGGGATCGCAACAGTCTTCGAGTGAAGTATTACCCAATTTATTGATTCGACACAAGGGAGACAAAGAATACTTGTAAGCCTTAACAGCGGAGTTGTCAATTCAGCTGCACCTGGAAACAGACTTGCTCGCAAGAGTTTATCAGTAGTAACAGTTTTATGGCAGTGGAAATAGTGAAATAATAGCAGCGGTGAAATAAAGACAGCAGTAGTGATTATAGTAAACAGCAGGATTAAAATACTGTAGGCACAGGGACGGATTTAACGGGCGTTGCATGGATGAGAGAAACTCATGTAACAATCAAAGCATGGGCATTTGCAGATAATAATAAAACGGTATCCAAGTACTAATCAATCAATAGGCATGTGTTCCATATTTAGTCGTACGTGCTCGCAATGAGAAACTTGCACAACATCTTCTGTCCTACCAGCCGGTGGCAGCCGGGCCTCTAGGGAAACTACTGGATATTAAGGTACTCCTTTTAATAGAGTACCGGAGCAAAGCATTAACACTCCGTGAACACATGTGATCCTCACATCACTACCATCCCCTCCGGTTGTCCCGATTTCTGTCACTTCGGGGCCATTGGTTCCGGACAGCGACATGTGTATACAACTTGCAGGTAAGATCATAAACAACGAATATCTTCATGAATCAATAACATGTTCAGATCTGAGATCATGGCACTCGGGCCCTAGTGACAAGCATTAAGCATAACAAGTTGCAACAATATCATAAAAGTGACATCTACGGATACTAGGCACTATGCCCTAACAATCTTATGACTATTACATGACCAATCTCATCCAATCCCTACCATCCCCTTCAGCCTACAGCGGGGGAATTACTCACACATGGATGGGGGAAACATTGCTGGTTGATGGAGAGGCGTTGGCGGTGATGGCGGTGAAGATCTCCTCCAATTCCCCGTCCCGGCGGAGTGCCAGAACGGAGACTTCTGGCTCCCGCGACGGAGTTTCGCGATGTGGCGGCGTTCTGGAGGGTTTCTGGCGATGTCGACTTCTCTCTGTGCGTTTTTAGGTCGAACCCGATAAGTAGTCCAAAGGGGGGCGTCGGAGGCCGGCCGAGGGGGCCACACCATAGGGCCGCGCGGGCCCCCCCTGGGCCGCGCCGCCATGGGTGTGGGGCCCTCGGGCCTCCACCTCCTTCGCCCTTCTGGCTCCGTCAATATTTTGGTAAAATAGGGCCATCTGAAGAAATTCCGAGGATTTTCCCGAAAGTTGGATTTCTGCACAAAAACGAGACACCAGAGCTGCTGAAAACAGCGTTAGTCCGTGTTAGTTGTATCCAAAATACACAAATTAGAGGCAAAACAATAGCAAAAGTGTTCGGGAAAGTAGATACGTTTTGGACGTATCAACTCCCCCAAGCTTAGCTTATTGCTTGTCCTCAAGCAATTCAGTTAACAACTGAGCGATAAAAGAACTTTCACGAACACATTTGCTCATATGATGTATATATTCTCATGCTATGGCTAATACTTAAGCAGTTCATAATGAGACACATGCAAATAAGATCATCCAACAGCTATGTCAATCATGAAGAAGTACCAACAATTAATAATAAGCACCATGAATCATGTATATAAGCAGGATTGCAATGTTCATAAGAGAATATGATAAAGTGGTATCTCGCTTGCCTGTATTTGATCGGCAAAACATAAATGCCGAGGCACCTCTTGAGTTCATAGAAGGACTAGAAGTAGTGATTGTCAAAGATAAAAGCATCAAAGTTATACCACAATCAATCATATTTTGAGACAAGCATATTATACTAAGAATGACAGTTGTGCTCTCAAGATAGTGCTCAAAGAAAGAATGGAGACACAACATAAAAGTAAAAGATTGACCCTTCGCAGAGGGAAGCAGGGATTAACATGCGCTAGAGCTTTTCATTTGTAAAGCAGGAGTAAAATTATTTTGAGAAGTGTTTGTTGTTGTCAACGAATGGTAATGGGTACACTAACTACCTCATCAACCGGACTCACAAGAGCGGCTCCCATTTTATTTATTTTTGGTTGGCACTCCTTCCAACCTTTCTTTCACAAACCATGGCTAACCGAATCCTCGGGTGCCTGCCAACAATCACATACCATGAAGGAGTGCCTTTTTATTTAAGTTTTATTATGATGATGACACTCCCCCAACCTTTGCTTACACAAGCCATGGCTAACCGAATCCTTCGGGTGCCGTCCAACAATCACAAACCATGGAGGAGTGTCTATTTAAGTTAATTAATTTGGGACTGGGAATCCCATTGCCAGCTCTTTTTGCAAAATTATTGGATAAGCGGATGTGCCACTAGTCCATATGAGAGTCCGTCAAAAGTAAATGACAAGGTTGAAAGCTAAACACCACATACTTCCTCATGAGCTATGAAACATTAACACAAATTGAGAAGCATTTTGAAGGTTTTAAAGGTAGCGCATGAGAATTTACTTGGAATGGTTTGAAATGCCATGCATAGGTATTTATGGTGGACACTTATGGAACAACTTGGTTTTCAGGTGTTTGGAAGCACGAGCGGCGTCACCGCTCAGTACAAGTGAAGGCTAGCAAAAGACTAGGGAGCGACAAATCAAGAGAGCAATAACTGTCATAATCATGCTTGCGGCAAAATAAATTAACGGAGGCATAAAAGTGATACAAGAACTCTGAAGCAATATAAATCATCGAGGCTTAATTGACTTTTTGTTCAGTCATATGCATGCGTGAGCATGTGCCAAGTCGATATAAATGAATTATTCAGAGGAGGATACCACAATGCCATACTTTCTTATGAATAAAACAATGCAAGCAAACATCCATGACATGCTACTCATATTAATAGATTGGAACTAAACATGAGAGATCATGAGCTACTAGACTTTCTCAAATAACATATACCTCACATGAACCAACTAAGCATGCTCATATGGATGAGTATATGTACAAAAATGAAAGCAAATAGAGTTCATACCAGCCTCTCACCACAATCAGATTGTCGTAGATCGTCATTATTGCCTTTTCACTTGTGTAGCTTGGATAATATGAAATGAAAACCACGCTCCAGCCACCGAAGACCATTGAACTCATGATGAACTTTACAAACCAAAGAAGAACAGCAAATATTTTTGGCGTTTTCGAATTAGAAATAAGAACGAAAGAAAACAAGCAAACAAAGCAAAATCTTTTTGGGTTTTCTCATAGCAAACTAACGATAGCAAATAAAGCAAACTAAGAGCAAGGAACCAAATAAACAAATGGTGAAGAGAAACAACAGAAATATTTTTGGTCTTTTTGTGTTTTAGGAAAGAAACAAAGTGAAAACAAAAGAATGCAAACTAACAGAAACACAGAAAAGCAGGATGACAGAAATCTGCCAAATCCTGACAGCAGTACAGAAATCGAATTTAACAAAAATCTTCCATTGCTCAGACCAAAAAGTGTTCAACTAATGAAAGTTAGATAACAACCTGGGGAACATGCTCAAAAATTGGCAACTCAAAATAACGTTCTGGCTGTGCGTACGAATTTTTTTGGTAACAGCACAGAATCTGTTTTTGGACAGCACTTCCCCAAATATCATCTCCCTCTCATTAGAAAACCACTCTAGAGACTAAACAAGTATGTACAAGTATCCAGCAATCATAATATGCAAAGAATGAGTGATGCCGGTATACCTCCCCCAAGCTTAGGCTTTTGGCCTAAGTGGAGTTCATTCCCACGGTCCCCATGAAGTGGTGTCTTCGTAATATGACGAAGAACGACCCGGTTCCATGTATGTGCTGGAGGAAACGTCGGGGTACGTGACGGTGTAGTCGTAGGAGGGCTCGGCGTTCTCGGAGTCATGTTGCTGGTGGAATTCTTGTATCTTCATATGCTCTTCCACCACCTCCTTTGTTAGCGACCATGATTGCCTGTCAATATTAAACAAACCCTGCTGGGGAAGAGGGATTTCTTTCTCGTTCCCATCAGCAAACAACATTTTATAGACAATATTATCTATGGTGGAGTTAGTAGTAACAAAATGATGGCTCTTCATAGCAGCAATATCTAGCTTCCTAGGGGTTAATGGTACATCATTAGAATCAAGAGGAATATCTAGATGTGTTAGAATGCGTGATGCAATAGTTCCTCCAAAAATAGGCCCCCTGCTAGACAAGCGGCGAGCAATAAGAGAACCAAGATGATAAGGTGTCTCTCCAGTAAGTGCAACATTCAAGAAAGCAAGATGGTAGCTAGAAATGTTACTAGTATTTTCTCTACCCAAAATGCTAGTACCAATGTATATGCGAAATACTTAATAGCGGGGAGTTGAATGTTTCTTATCTTCCCTCGCTGGATGGTGCGGCAATCATCCCCGGTGATCCCTCGGTATAGCTCCAACAAGTCCCGGGGGTTGTCATCAATCCTTCTTGCTGTACCTACAGGGGCAATACCCAATGCAAAACAAAATTCCTCCAATTTCATGGTAACAGGAATATCATAAATCTTGAATGCGACTGTCGGCTCATATTCCGTGTTGTGGAACTTGAAGCTCTCAACGAAAATCTTGGTGAGCCTGTAATATTGTCCCCTCTCGTCTCCCACGTAGGTGGCTAGGCCTGCCCTGTTGACGAGGGTGAAGAAGTCATCCAATAACCCTGCATTGGTTAGAAACTCATAACAAGGGAAGGATGAAGCATTAGGGGCCCCATGGTCCTCCTCGGGCGCGAAGCTAGGCGCGATGACATCCTCATTGTAGGATCGCCTAATTTGAGTGGACGCCCTTGAGGGCCTACCGGTGCTGGTTGTTGCTTTCTTGAACAACTCTCCAAACTTGAATTTCTTCATCTTCCCCTTCTGAAATTTTCAACAATCATTATAAAATTTGATTTCAAGGTGTGTAATTGAAGGGAACTACTATAGGAACTTGCTAGAGTGCTAAACATGCATCAAAACTAATTTCTACCACTTAGAACAAGCATGCAAGCTCACTAAACATGTTATCTACAGCAGCAAAATATTCAAGATATACTCAACCAAATGAAATTCTAATTGGACAATCAAAGGAGTCACATACCAAGGAGTAAATGTGCCAAATTTCAGACAGAAATCTGGGCTGAGCAAGGAGATCGAAAAATCGCGAGTTCTTGAGCAGAAACACGAGTGAGAGAAACTTGGTACGAGCTTTTTCGGGAGAGAGAAGGTGCTGGGAGGAAGAGATGGTGTAGTGGGGCAAGGGGTGGCCCACACCACATGGTGGCGCGGCCCCCTTGCTGGCCGCGCCGCCTATGGTGTGGCACCCCCTGGTGCCCCACAGGTCATCCTCTGGTGCTCCCAGGTGCCTCGTCGAAAAATAGGACCAACGGTATAATTTTTGTAATTTTTAGAGAACTTCGAAAAATGCACATTTCTGGGTATTAAATTAATGATTACTGCGCAGGAAAATGATTTCTAAAATCTTAAATGACTAAAGCATATTGCAAAACAAAAGTGCTACAGCAAATAAAATAGGTGAAGGGAGAGAGAAAGAAAGAAGTGTTGTTTAGCTCTTTTATGCAATAAAATATACTTGTTAACAAGGTTGATCAAGTCTTGCTACCAAATAAATTTTATATGACATAAGAAGAAATAAACCCCAAATCAATCATGTTACCTTATATTGAATTGATATGGATCCAATCACAAGAGTTTGATATTCTTCTTTAGGCTCATATATAGGACAATCAATGGATCCCACTTTGATAGTTTTCACATTAAAAATTGTATTGACTCCACATACTTTATCAATCCTCTTGGGAAAATAGACAGTGTGTTCCTTATCATCAACATTGAAAGTAACCATGCCTTTATTGCAATCAATAACAGCCCCTGCAGTATTAAGAAAGGGTCTTCCAAGAATAATGGACATATTATCATCTTCAGGCATTTCCAACACAACAAAATCAGTTAATATCAAGCAATGCTGAGTAACTTGAACAGGAACATTTTCACATAAACCAACAGGAATAGCAGTAGATTTATCAGCCATTTGCAAAGATATATCAGTAGGTATCAATTTATCTAAATCAAGTCTCTTATAAAGAGAAAAAGGCATCACACTCACACCTGCTCCCAAATCACATAGAGCAGTTCTAACATAATTATTCTTGATGGAACAAGGAATAGTCGGTATACCTGGGTCGCCCAACTTCTTTGGAATCTTACCATTGAAGGAGTAATTAGCGAGCATAGTAGAAATTTCCTCATTGGGGACTTTCCTTTTGTTAGTAACAATATCTTTCATATACTTTGAATAAGGAGGCAATTTAATAGCATCAGTCAAAGGAATTTGCAGAAATAAAGGTTTCATCCAATCACAAAATTTATTATAATGTTCCTCTTCCTTTGATTTTAGTTTCTTAGCAGGAAAAGGCATTTGCTTTTGAACCCAAGGTTCTCTTTCATTACCATGCTTCTCAGTAATAAAGTCTTCTTTAGTGTACTTTTTATTTTTAGCATGCTTTTCAGGTTCTTTTTCAATTTCTTCTTTATCAGGAGTATCATTCTTATCATTATCTTCCTCATGTTCATTACCACTTTCAGTTTCAGCATCAGAAATAGAAATACTATTAGGATCATTAACAGGTTCAGAGGATTCTACAACATTCTTATGTTTCTTTTTCTTTTTCTTAGATGGAGCACTAGTTTTAATTGGTTGAGAATCTTGTTCAACTCTTTTGGGATGCCCTTCAGGATATAGAGGATCCTGGGTAGAAGCACCACCTCTAGTTGTTACTTCACAAGCATGTTTTTCTTTAGAATTATTTCCCAATAAGTCATTTTGCACTTTAGTAAGTTGATCAATTTGAGTTTGAACCATTTGAAAATGTTTAACAAGTATCTTAACATCATTGGAGGTTCTCTCCACAATACCATGCAATTCACTAATAGCTCGGGAATTTTCCATTAAATGATTCTCTACTCTCATATTAAAGTTTTCTTGCTTAACAATATAATTATCAAATTCATCTAAACATTGAGCAGGAGATTTTGAATACGGAATATCTTCCCTAGTAAAGTGTTGAAGCGAGTGTACCTCAATCATGGATGAAGGGGGAATTGTCTCACATATATCTTCTATAGGAGGTAAATTCTTCACATCTTCAGGTTTAATACCTTTCTCCTTAAGAGACTTCTTGGCTTCCCTCATATCTTCATCATTTAATTTAATCATACCCCTCTTCTTCACTATCGGTGTCGGGGTTGGTTCAATTGTAGACCAATCATCATGATTCCGGCCTATTTTAGCCAATAATTCTTCAGCGTCTTCTGGAGTTCTTTTCCTGAAAACACAACCAGCACAACTATCCAGGTATGCCCTAGACTCAATAGTTAGTCCACTATAAAATATATCAAGTAAATCATGCTTTTCCAAATCATGGTCAGGCTGAGCTCTAATAAGAGAGCAAAATCTCGCCCAAGCCTCAGGCAATTTCTCTCCATCTTCCTGGTCAAAATTATAAATTCTCTGCAAAGCAGCATGTTGAGCACTAGCAGGAAAGTATTTTCGAAAGAAAACATCACGCAAATCAGTTGGACTTTTAATAGAACCAGGAGGCAAATTATTATACCAAGTTTTAGCATCATCCTTTAATGAGAACGGAAAAATTTTAGCGACAAAATAAGTACGCATCTTGACATCATCAGAAAACACGCCACTAAGAGTAGATAACTCAGTCAGTGTTCAACAGCACTTTCTTTTTCAGTACCACAAAAGGGTGTTTTCTCAACAATAGCTATATGAGATAAATCAAGAGAAAAATCATAATCTTTATCCCTAATGTTTATAGGAGATGTGGCAAATTTAGGATCAGGAGATGGTGTATATCTAACAGCATGTTCTGCAAGCAACTTTTTAATTTTTCTTGCATCAGTAGTAGCCTTGCATTTTTCAATAAAATCATTATCAAGCTCTACATAATCTTCATCAAGATCATCACTAGAATATTCAACAGACTCAGGTGAATTAACAGGTGTAGCAGCATTAGGAGTTTCAGTATTTTCAATTTGTCTAGACTTAGCAATTGTAGCATCTAGAAAAGATCCCAATGAACCACTATCATCAAGCACAGCAGAAACATTATCAATATTATGAGAATTTTCAGATTCAGCAGAAGTACCAGCACGCGAAGCATGTGGCGGTGAAACAAGTTTATCAATCACAGAGGGTGAATCAAGAGCAGCAGAGGTACTCAGAGTTGTACCTTTTCTTGTAGTGGATGGTAATATGGCGATCTTAGTATCGCGAGGTTTACCCATGATGGAGAATTTGCAGCGAACAATATCAATCCAAGTGAACTTCCAAATAAAGCTATGCTCCCCGGCAACGGCGCCAGAAAATAGTCTTGATGACCCACAAGTATAGGGGATCGCAACAGTCTTCGAGGGAAGTATTACCCAATTTATTGATTCGACACAAGGGGAGACAAAGAATACTTGTAAGCCTTAACAACGGAGTTGTCAATTCAGCTGCACCTGGAAACAGACTTGCTCGCAAGAGTTTATCAGTAGTAACAGTTTTATGGCAGTGGAAATAGTGAAATAATAGCAGCGGTGAAATAAAGACAGCAGTAGTGATTATAGTAAACAGCAGGATTAAAATACTGTAGGCACAGGGACGGATTTAACGGGCGTTGCATGGATGAGAGAAACTCATGTAACAATCAAAGCATGGGCATTTGCAGATAATAATAAAACGGTATCCAAGTACTAATCAATCAATAGGCATGTGTTCCATATTTAGTCGTACGTGCTCGCAATGAGAAACTTGCACAACATCTTCTGTCCTACCAGCCGGTGGCAGCCGGGCCTCTAGGGAAACTACTGGATATTAAGGTACTCCTTTTAATAGAGTACCGGAGCAAAGCATTAACACTCCGTGAACACATGTGATCCTCACATCACTACCATCCCCTCCGGTTGTCCCGATTTCTGTCACTTCGGGGCCATTGGTTCCGGACAGCGACATGTGTATACAACTTGCAGGTAAGATCATAAACAACGAATATCTTCATGAATCAATAACATGTTCAGATCTGAGATCATGGCACTCGGGCCCTAGTGACAAGCATTAAGCATAACAAGTTGCAACAATATCATAAAAGTGACATCTACGGATACTAGGCACTATGCCCTAACAATCTTATGACTATTACATGACCAATCTCATCCAATCCCTACCATCCCCTTCAGCCTACAGCGGGGGAATTACTCACACATGGATGGGGGAAACATTGCTGGTTGATGGAGAGGCGTTGGCGGTGATGGCGAAGATCTCCTCCAATTCCCCGTCCCGGCGGAGTGCCGAACGGAGACTTCTGGCTCCCGCGACGGAGTTTCGCGATGTGGCGGTTCTGGAGGGTTTCGGCGATGTCAACTTCTCTCTCGTGCGTTTTTAGGTCGAACCCGATAAGTAGTCCAAAGGGGGGCGTCGGAGGCCGGCCGAGGGGGCCACACCATAGGGCCGCGCGGCCCCCCTGGGCCGCGCCGCCATATGGTGTGGGGCCCTCGGGCCTCCACCTCCTTCGCCCTTCTGGCTCCGTCAATATTTTGGTAAAATAGGGCCATCTCAAGAAATTCCGAGGATTTTCCCGAAAGTTGGATTTCTGCACAAAAACGAGACACCAGAGCAGTTCTGCTGAAAACAGCGTTAGTCCGTGTTAGTTGTATCCAAAATACACAAATTAGAGGCAAAACAATAGCAAAAGTGTTCGGGAAAGTAGATACGTTTTGGACGTATCATCAAACCTATCATAAATTGCTTGTTTGCACCAATACTTGCACCAAATCACATAAAGCATTACATTCAAAGTCATTGAATTTTATTTTAATGATGGGCTCCCAACCATCTTCTAACTTCCTAGGAATAGAAGCTTCAAGTTTTAATTTCTCTTCCCTAGCTTTAATGAGAGCATTTGTAATATGTTTTGTAAAGGCTAAATTTATAGCACTAGCATTGGGACTTCTAGCAAATTTTTGTAAGAACTTTATAACTTCAGTAATATGACAATCATAAAAATTTAAACCATTATGTTCTACAGTAATGGAATCATTGTCACCAATATTTTGAAAAATTTCAGCAGTTTTATCACAAGCAGTTTCAGCAGTTTCAGGCAATTTTGCGCGCTTTGTACTAGGAGTAGAAACATTGCCAACACCAATTATTTTACCATTGATAGTAGGAGGTGTAGCAACATGTGTAGAATCAACATTACTAGTGGTGGTAATAGTCCATACTTTAGCTACCTTATTCTCTTTAGCAAGTTTTTCTTCTCTATCCCACCTAGCATGCAATTCAGCCAACATTCTAATATTATCATTAATTCAAACTTGGATGGCATTTTTTTTAGCAAACCTAGCATCTTTAACTTCCTCAGGCATAACTTTCAATTTTATAAGATCAACGTCAAGAGCAAGATTATCAACCTTAGAAGCAAGAACATCAATTTTACCAAGCTTTTCTTCAACAGTTTTATTGAAAGCAGTTTGTGTACTAATAAATTCTTTAAGCATCACTTCAAGACCAGAGGGTACACTCTTATTATTGTTGTAAGAATTACCATAAGAATTACCATAACCATTACCATTATTAGAAGGATATGGCCTATAGTTGTTGTTACCATAATTATTCCTATAAGCATTGTTGTTGAAATTATTACTCTTAATGAAATTCACATCAACATTTTCTTCTTGAGCAACCAATGAAGCTAAAGGAACATTATTAGGATCAATATGAGATCTACCATTTGCAAGCATAGACATAATAGCATCAATCTTATCACCCAAAGAAGAGGTTTCTTCAACAGAATTTACCTTCTTACCTTGAGGAGTTCTTTCAGTGTGCCATTCAGAGTAATTGATCATCATATCATCAAGAAGTTTAGTCGCGGCGCCCAAGGTGATGAACATAAAAGTACTTCCAGCAGCTGAATCCAATAGGTTCCTCGAGGAAAAATCCAATCCTTTAAAAGGTTTGGATGATCATCCAAGCAGTCAGTCCATGGGTTGGGCAATTCTTTACCAAAGATTTCATTCTCTCCCATCCTTGAGCAACATGTTCATTATCAAATTGTTTAAAGTTCATAATGCTACTTCTCAAAGATATAATCTTAGCAGGAGGATAATATTTACTAATAAAAGCATCTTTACATTTAGTCCATGAATCAATACTATTTTTAGGCAAAGAAAGCAACCAATCTTTAGCTCTTCCTCTTAATGAGAAAGGAAACAATTTCAGTTTTATAATATCACCATCTATATCCTTATATTTTTGCATTTCACAAAGTTCAACAAAATTATTAAGATGGGCAGCAGCATCATCAGTACTAACACCAGAAAATTGCTCTCTGATAACAAGATTAAGTAAAGCAGGTTTAATTTCATAGAATTCTGCAGTAGTAGCAGGTGGAGCAATAGGAGTACATATAAAATCATTATTATTTGTGCTAGTGAAATCACACAACTTAGTATTTTCAGGAGTACCCATTATAGCAGTAATAAAAGTAAACTAAGCAAGTAGAATAAAGACAAGTAACTAATTTTTTTGTGTTTTTGATATAGAGCTAGTAAATAAAACAGAAAGTAAAGTAACTATTTTTTTGTGTGTTTTTAGATATGAAGCAAACAAGACAATAAATAAAAATAAAGTAAAGCAAGACAAAAACAAAGTAAAGAGATTGGATGTGGAGACTCCCCTTGCAGCGTGTCTTGATCTCCCCGGCAACGGCGCAAAAAATTTAGCTTGATACGCGCGAAGCACACGTCCGTTGGGAACCCCAAGTGGAAGGTATGATGCGTATAGAAGCAAGTTTCCTCAGTATGAAACCAAGGTTATCGAACCAGTAGGAGCCAAGAAGCATCGAAGGTTGTTGGTGGAGGAGTGTAGTGCGGCGCAACACCGCTGAAACCGGCGCCAACATGGAACCTGCACAACACAATCAAGATACTTTGCCCCAACGTAACAGTGAGGTTGTCAATCTCACCGGCTTGCTGAAAACAAAGGATTAAACGTATCGAGTGGAAGATGGTGTTTGTTTGCAAAGAATGGTAAGAACAATGATTGCAGATTGTATTGATAAAAGAATGGACCGGGTTCATGATACGTCGCAAACGTATCTATAATTTCTTATGTTCCATGCTACTTTTATTACAATACTTGAATGTTTTATACATTTACAGCATTATTATATTTTCCGGCACTAACCTATTAACAAGATGCCGAATTGCTAGTTCTTTGCTGTTGTTTTTGGTTTCATAAATCCTAGTAAGGAAATATTCTTGAAATTGACGAAATCAACGCCGGGGCCTATTTTACACGAAGCTTAAGACCGAAAGGGGAGACGAAGTGGGGCCACGAGGTGGCCAGACACCGTGGCGGCGCGGCCGGCCCTAGCCGAGCGGCCCTTATTTCAGGCCCGCGTCGCCCCCTGACTACTCTTCCGCCTACTTAAATCCTCCTCGTCGCGAAACCCCTGTAAGCAGAGCCACGATACGGAAAACCTTCTAGAGACGCCGCCGCCGCGAATCCCATCTCGGGGGATTCGGAGATCGCCTCCGGCACCCTGGGGAGAGGGGATCATCACCGGAGGCTCTACATCATCATGCCCGCCTCCGATTGATGCGTGAGTAGTTCATCCTTGGACTATGGGTCCATAGCAGTAGCTAGATGGTTGTCTTCTCCGCTTGTGCTATCATTGTTTAGATCTTGTGAGCTGCCTAACATGATCAAGATCATCTATTTGTAATGCTACATGTTGTGTTTGGTGGGATCCGATGAATATAGAATATTATGTTAAGTTGATTATCAATCTATCATATATGTGTTGTTTATGTTCTTGCATGCTCTCCGTTGCTAGGAGGCTCCGGCCAAGTTGATACTTGTAACTCCAAAGAGGGAGTAATTATGTTCGATAGGGTTCATGCCTCCATTGAATTCGGGAAAGACGCAAGTTCTAAGGTTGTGGATGTGTTGCTACTAGGGATAAAACATTCATGCTTTGTCTAAGGATATTTGTGTTGATTACATTACGCACCATACTTAATGCAATTATGTTGTTTACAACTTAATACCGGAAGGGGTTCGATGATTGAAGGTGGATTATTTAGGCATAGATGCATGTTGGATAGCGGTCTATGTACTTTGTCGTAATGCCCTGATTAAATCACATAGTAATCATCGTTGATATGTATTGAATCTTTATTTGTCAATTGCCTGCCTGTAATTTGTTCACCCAGCATGTTAGTTATCTTATTGGAGAGACACCTCTAGTGAACTGTGGACCCCGGTCCATTCTTTTACATCTGAATACATTCTACTACAATCATTGTTTTTACTGTTCTTTGCAAACAAACACCATCTTCCACTCGATACGTTTAATCCTTTGTTTTCAGCAAGCCGGTGAGATTGACAACCTCACCGTTACGTTGGGGCAAAGTACTTTGATTGTGTTGTGCAGGTTCCACGTTGGCGCCGGTTTCACTGGTGTTGCGCCGCACTACACTCCTCCACCAACAACCTTCACGTGCTTCTTGGCTCCTCTGGTTCGATAACCTTGGATTCTTTCTGAGGAAAACTTGCCGCTTGCGCATCATACCTTCCTCTTGGGGTTCCCAACGGACGTGTACATCTACGTTCACCACATTTCTAGTGGTCCCAATAAGATAACTAACATGCTGGGTGAACAAATTACACGTGGGAAATTGAAAAATCAAGATTCAATACATATCAACGATGATTACTATGTGATTTAATCAGGGCATTACGACAAAGTACATAGACCGCTATCCAACATGCATCTATGCCTAAATAATCCACCTTCGGGTTAGCATCCGCACCCCCTCCAGTATTAAGTTGTAAACAACAGATAATTGCATTAAGTATGGTGCGTAATGTAATCAACACAAATATCCTTAGACAAAGCATCAATGTTTTATCCCTAGTAGCAACAGCACATCCACAACCTTAGAACCTACTGTCACGATCCCAGATTCAATGGAGGCATGAACCCACTATCGAGCATAATTACTCCCTCTTGGAGTTACAAGTATCAACTTGGCCAGAGCCTCTACTAGCAACAGAGAGCATGCAAGAACATAAACAACACATATATGATAGATTGATAATCAACTTAACATAGTATTCTAGATTCATCGGATCCCACCAAACACAACATGTAGCATTAGAAATAGATGATCTTGATCATGTTAGGCAGCTCACAAGATCTAAACAATGATAGCACAAGCGGAGAAGACAACCATCTAGCTACCGCTATGGACCCATAGTCCAAGGATGAACTACTCACGCATCAATCCGGAGCGGGCATGATGATGTAGAGCCCCTCCGGTGATGATTCTCCGCAGCCGGAGGCGATCTCCCGAATCCCCCGAGATGGGAATGGCGGGGCGGCGTCTGGAAGGTTTTCCGTATCGTGGCTCTCGGTACGGGGGTATTCGCGACGAAGGCTTTAAGTAGGCGGAAGGGCAACGCAGGGCCCACGAGGGCCACACAACAGGGCCGCGCGGCCGGGCTTGGGCCGCCCAGTGGCAGCGCGCCTCGCCCCCTTCCTTTCAGCCTCGGCTTTGTAAAAATAGGACCGTGGGCGTTGATTTCCAATTCCGAGAATATTTCCTTACTAGGATTTCTGAAACCAAAAACAGAAAACAGAAAACGGCGCTTCGGCATCTTGTTAATAGGTTAGTCCGAAAATGTATAATAATGCTGTAAAGTATGTATAAAACATTCAAGTATTGTCATAAAAGTAGCATGGAACATAAGAAATTATAGATACGTTTGAGACGTATCACCAGTCAAAAAAAAATCTACCTCAACATCATTTACCTTTACCCCAACAGATCCCCCTTGAGTAATCTGTCTAATAAACCTAATAAAAGTAGGATTGAAGCCTCTGAGTTCCAAAACCTCATACAGGAAATCTAGATTAACCTTGTCATATGCCTTCTCATAGTCAAGTTTTAAGACTAAACCTTTATCCCTATTCTTATGAACTTCATGAATTACTTCATATGCAATAACAACACTTTCTAAAATAAACCTCCCTCTAATGAAGGCCAATTGATGGTAAGAAATTAGCCTATCAATGATTTTAGCCAATCTATTAGTCAAGACCTTAGTAAAATCTTAAAGGAGCAGTTCAGAAGGCTAATAGGTCTAAACTTTTTCATGGATCTAGCCACATTTTCCTTAGGAATAAGAGTAATCATGGCAAAGTTGAATCTATATAAATCTAGATCATCAAAAAACCAAGCATCAAACATATTAATCAGGTCATTTTTGATCACTTCCCAAAAATTTTGATAGAACATAAAGGGAATGCCATCAGGTCTAGGTGCACCATCTGCATAAGACCCAAAAACTGCAGTTTTGACCTCTTCCTCAGTAAAGGAACTTCCTAACATAATATTCTCATCCAAAGATACCTTTTCATTCTCAGAGAAGAAAGTATCTTGGAGTCTAATAGCTGGTCTATTTTCCTTTTTAAACAAATCTTTATAAAAATCAGTGGCTACTTTGAGCATATCCTTACTCTCAGTCACAGGTCCATCAGGACCATCTAAGACCTGGATACATTTTTTCCTCCTTCTCTGATTGGCCACAACATGAAAATATGTTGTGTTCCTATGTCCCTCTATTATATTCCTATCTCTAGATCTCTGCCTAGCTTTCGTTTCCTCAAGGATCCAAAAGGAGTTCAACTCTCTAAGGATGAAGTCCCATCTCTCTCTCTCTCTCAGTCTGAGAAAGGACACAGGTTTCAGATTTAATATCAAGAACATCATATTCTTTCATTAACTCTTTCTTCTGTTTTCTAACTGCAGCCTCATATTTGCTACTCCACCCTTTAGCTAATCTCCTAAATAATCTAAGCTTTTGTTGCCAGACATCAACTACATTAATATTATCAACCTCTAAGCACCAAGCCCTTTTCATCAAATCAGTAAAATCATGGATTGCTAACCACCACTTTTCAAGTTTAAAACTTCCTTTTTTTGGAATTCTGCCCTCACCAGAATCCCAAACAAGAGGGGTATGATCACTACCAGATCTAGACAGCACTTTAGCACTAGCTAAAGGAAAGCAACTATCAAAAGAAGTGGAGCAGAAAATCCTGTCTAGCTTACACATAACATGATTTTTTTGATTATTCCCCCAAGTATAGCTCCAAAGACCCCTATTTCCATAAGAGCCCACATCTCTATCCAGGCATTAAACTTATCAGCCCACCTGAAATCTATATTACCATTATTCTTATCTTCAATAAATCTAACCAGATTAAAATCCCCACCTATCAGCACATGGCCTTCCCAGTTAAGAAAAAGTTCATGAAGTTCAGAAATGAACTCCTGTTTCCTTTCCTCATAGGCAGAGCCATAAACAGTAGTAATTCTACAAATAAAGTCATTCCTCCTATTTTTAACTACAACACTCACAGAGAAATTTTTGATCTCCCAGGCTAAGACCTCTAAGAGATCAGTATTAATGCCTACCATGATACCCCCAGCAGTGCCTACTGCAGGTAGAAAATTCCATACAAAATTCCTATTTCCTACTAGATTTTTTAGGAAGGAGTTAGTGAATTCTCCTTTTTTAGTTTCTTGAAAGCCAATGTAGTCTAAGTTCAAAGGCACTAAGTTATCATTAATGAAAAGCTTCCTACCAGGAGAAGAAATACCCCTACTATTCCAAAAAGCACATATCATGGATAAAACTTCTTGGGGTGCTTGCCCCGAGATTTCCTAATAACATCTATCCATTCTTCAGCAAGTTCCTCTTGCTGGTCCTTATCAGACAAGGAAGCAGCTCTATGGGAGGAACAAGCAGAATGCATACTATCAATTTCTACATCTAAATTGATACCAACTATTTTGGCAGCATTATCTAATTCATCAACATGGAAAACATTAAAGGGATTGCTAGTCATTGATGCGCACGTCCGTTGGGAACCCCAAGAGGAAGGTATGATGCGCACAGCGGCAAGTTTTCCCTCAGAAAGAAACCAAGGTTTATCGAACCGGGAGGAGCCAAGAAGCACGTTGAAGGTTGATGGTGGCGAAATGTGATGCGGCGCAACACCAGGGATTCCGCGCCAACGTGGAACATGCACAACACAACCAAAGTACTTTGCCCCAACGAAGCAGTGAGGTTGTCAATCTCACCGGCTTGCCGTAACAAAGGATTAACCGTATTGTGTGGAAGATGATTGTTGCAAGAAAACGATAAAACAAGTATTGCAGTAGATTGTATGCGATGTAAAGAATAGGACCGGGTCCACAGTTCACTAGAGGTGTCTCTCCATAAGATAAAAGCATGTTGGGTGAACAAATTACAGTCGGGCAATTGACAAATAGAAAAGGGCATAACAATGCATATACATGACATGATAAATATAGTGAGATTTAATTGGGCATTACGACAAAGTACATAGACCGCCATCCAAGCATCTATGCCTAAAAGGTCCACCTTCAGGTTATCATCCGAACCCCTTTCAGTATTAAGTTGCAAAGCAACAGACAATTGCATTAAGTATGATGCGTAATGTAATCGACAACTACATCCTTAGACATGGAATCAATGTTTTATCCCTAGTGGCAACAGCACAACACAACCTTAGAACTTTCTGTCACTGTCCCAGGTATCAATGAAGGCATGAACCCACTATCGAGCATAAATACTCCCTCTTGGAGTTAAGATCAAAAACTTGGCCAGAGCCTCTACTAATAACGGAGAGCATGCAAGATCATAAACAACACATAAGTAATAGATTGATAATCACCATAACATAGTATTCTCTATCCATCGGATCCCGACAAACACAACATATAGTATTACAGATAGATGATCTTGATCATGTTAGGCAGCTCACAAGATCCAACAATGAAGCACATAAGGAGAAGACGACCATCTAGCTACTGCTATGGACCCATAGTCCAGGGTGAACTACTCATCACTCCCGAGGCGATCATGGCGATGAAGAGTCCTCCGGGAGATGAATCCCCTCCGGCAGGGTGCCGGAGGCGATCTCCTGAATCCTCGAGATGGGATTCGCGCGGCGGCGCTCGGTAAGGTTTTCTCGTATCGTGGCTCTCGTGCTGGGGTTTCGCGACGGAGGCTTTAAGTATGCGGAAGGGCAACGCGGGGGGCCACACGAGGGCCCCACACGCCAGGGCCGCGCGGCCAAGCCCTAGGCCGCGCCACCCTAGTGTGGCGCGCCTCGTGGCCCTTCCTTCCCTCTTCACGCTTAAGCTTCGTGCAAAAATAGGACCCTGGGCGTTGATTTCGTCCAATTCCGAGAATATTTCGTTACTAGGATTTCGAAACCAAAAACAGCAAAACTGGCTCTTCGCATCTTGTTAATAGGTTAGTTCCAGAAAATGCACGAATATGACATAAAGTGTGCATAAAACATGTAGATATCATCAATAATGTAGCATGGAACATAAGAAATTATCGATACGTTGGAGACATATCAGTCATTATACCTTTCATTCTGGGAATCTCCAGGTTGTTGATTTTCTTCATCTCCTGTGCCTTCTCCATGATGTTCTTGGATCTGTCAATCCTGTTGCTCTGCCTAACAGGTTGCACAGGCCCCCCACTTGGATCTTCTCTTTGCTGGCTTCTCTTCAGTCACTTGATCAGTAGATAGGAAGGGAATCTCCACCTCTGGCATGATATCGTCAGGCAGCTCCAATTCCTGAGCATCATCCTCTGGGGCAATCTCTTCAAACTGATTGATCAGGTTATCCTTAAGCATTTTCTCACTGTACTTTCTTCACCTCTTCCCTTGCAGCACTAGAGACTAGTGTCTTGTCCCACACAAAGGCACCCTCTTGATCAACTAATCCTCTCTAGATTAACATCTGGTAAACATCAGCAGCACTTGTCTCTGGAGGAGCACAATTCTCTCCAAGGGGAGCTTCCATCACTTGGTCTTTCTGGGAATATTGATCATTGGTAGAGGATTGATTGATATTTCCAAGGGAGAAAGATTAAGGTCTTGCAGTAGCACCAGAGCCACCCCCATTATCTTGTCCACCCTGGTTACTTCCTTCAGCATCTCTCTTGCTCTGATCCGCAAGCTCTTCTCCAATCAGGTCATCATTATCTTCATTGATGGGAATAACACTTTCTAAAGTAAACCCTACGTGAAAAAGGTTCCCATGATACCCAAACAACCTCCCAGGAGGTAATTTAGAGGGATCCCTGCAGTGGACCTTCACCCTGACTTCTTGAGCATTGTTCCTAAACACACTGAGCCAATCAACTTCTAGCAACAAGCCACAAATAGAAACAGCTTGATCAAGACTAGTCCATTCACACCACTTTGTTTGCAGCCCAGTCACCTTGATCCAGGTTTCTTTGAGCACTTCTACAGGTTCTGGGTCATCATTCCAAGCTTCCACCTTGACCCAGATGCCTTTCTTCTTTAGGCCAAATCTGGGGTAGCCAATAACCTCTTCTACCTTAAGGTGGGGTGGGAACTTCACCAGGTACACATCTGACTGTCCAAGCTCTCTGATTTTCCATGGCCAGTTGGTTTTATATATTTGAGCAAACTCAGCATACAACTCTTCCTTAGTAACCTCACCTCCTTCAATTATCACAATGCCACAGTTCCTGGCGGACCCAACTGGATTGATCACAGTCTCAGGCATCTCAATATGATAAAAACCCAAACCTGGAGCACCACTTCCTACATACTTAGCTAGCTGGTGTGGTCTTTTCCTGACAGGGCATTCATCTACCAGGTGAGAAGTTGCTTTACAGATGAAGCACATAGGGGTCCTACCACAAGCAGCTTGGTGATGGCCTGGCTCTCCACAGCACATACAAATGGTGTTAGTGTAACTCATCTGTAATGCATTGGAGGAGACAGCAGAAGGAGAATTCTGCTGGATAGATCCAAGCTTCTTCTTCCCTCTGGCTGTACTCTTTGTCTTGCCCAACATATCTCCACCAGGGGCAGGCAGGCTGCTGCTGCTGCTGAACTGGGGGTTGCTGAGGCTGCTGCTGAAAACCAGGTTGTTGAGAAGCAAGCCACTGATTAGATTGCATACCAAAGCCAGTATTGGGAGGGTACTGCTGGTATGCACCATTGAAAGCCCAAGGAGGAGGCATGCGGCCTGGAGTAAACCCAAAAGGATGCTCAGGATACCCATAAGCACCAGGCTGGGAGAACTCCATGGGCATCTGCTGTTGCTGCTGAAAAGCAGGTTGCATCTGCCATGGCTGCTGTTGCCATTGTTCTTGGTTGTTCCCTCCTCCGCCCCTACCTCTCCCTTTGTAGCCTCCTCGTCCAGCCATATCTGCTATAGTATCTACAGAATAGAGCTCCACTCCAAGATGGTTCTCTCCGGAGAACTCCTCTGCCGCCACCCACGAGGCCAAAAGAGGAACCCTAAAAGAGGAGGCACCCTTTTTTATACTGGCCTTGCGGGGAGGAAGGACTGGTGGATGCCATGGAATATGCCAGAGTTGTTGGAAAAAGTCTTCCACCCCACCAAAGCATTCTCCACCACCCACCAGCTGGGTCTCACTGAGCCCTGGACCCCTCCAGAGCGCTAATCTTGATGTTTTTGAACTTCTCTGCTCTATCCTTCTAGAAGCATGGACGGCCTCCACCATGGTTTTACTCTGAACTTCATCAGTCATTGTTCTGGTGGTAGCTGACGAAGATGTTGGACAATCTCTTCCAAGAACCTGGTGTGATAACTGAACTGAATCAACCCATTTATCGACTGAATCTCTGATTTGTTGAACCCTTGAGCACTCTGCACTGGTTGCCAGATTCTTGGAGCGCTGCAGTGAGCTGCTTCCTGAGCCAACTCGAAAGCAGTACGTGGCTTCCGCGGTCTCCCTGTCTTCTTCTTCCTCGGGCCGCAGGGCCTGTCCGCCTTCGTAGAGGAATCCTCACATCCCATCATCTCCTTGCATTCCTCTTCCGAGGAGCTGGACATCGCCAGAAGCTTGGAGAGCTTGGAGAATCTCCTCGGACCAGGCTTCACCTCCTGCGCCTCCGCGCGAGGCTCCACCACAAGCCGAGGTCCTAGCCCGCCAGGGTGTGTTGATGATGATGGAGCCAATGCGAAGCTCGCCCTCTGCCGGAGTTGGAGGAGCGGTTGAGCCTGGCCTCTCGGCGAGCGCAGCCCAAACCTTCCCCAGTCGCCTCCTGTTCCACCTCCAGGCTCCACCTCCGAGTACATCTCTGCTCCCTGCGACTCCTCTCTGCCATCCGACAGAACTGACGCCAGAGTAAACCTCCTTCGAATCGCCGCGGATCTGGGCGGATTGAGCTTGGTGGCGAAGGTATGAGCGGTGGAAGGAGTGAAGTGAGTGGGGAACATGTGGTGGAGAGGAAATCGATACTTCTCCCGTTGCACCGCGTGGGGCTCCCCTTCTGGCCGCCATGGCCCGCTAAGGTATGAGAGCGAGGAGGACCCACCATGAACAGTACACACGGTCGGAGCGGAACCCAGAAGCGGTCCGATTCCACCATGGAACAGAACATGGTGTTCCACCTCGTCTCCCTTCGCCTGAGAGAAGAGCGAGACATGGCGGCGCGGCATCCCCGGAGGAATCACAGCGGTGGGATCCCATTCCCCGCTCTCCAGTCGCAACCCGCGCCTCCAGGTAGCGGATCTGACGCGATAGATCTCGGGGGAGTGGGGGACGCCATCCGATGGGCTCGCACATCGCATCTCGTTCCTCCGGTGAGGCCTGCATGATGTAGAGTAGGTAGTAGCGATGGGCCAGCTTGTCGTGGAGATCTAGTTCCAGCGAGCTCTCCCTCCGAGGGCCCTCTCGAGATGGCTCGGAACCTCGAGGGGTCGACCCCCTGCGCGAGCCGCTCGGGGAAGACATCCGCACCCTCCGCCGCACTATGGAGTCCCTGAGGAACAGCGGCCGCGGCGGAGGCGCGGTGGATCGTCGCCGGCGAGAGGCGCATGCGGAGCTAGGGAGCTAGGCGCGGTCCGCGTTGTAAAATCTGATCACAAACGGTATAATTACATAGATCATTGGCGAGTAATCGTGATCTTACCTTCTTCCGGCTCTTCTTCAGTCGATTCCGACTGCCGTCGTGCTCCTTCTGCTGAACTGGACTGCCTCCCTTCTCCTCCTCACGGGCATGGACGGGCTCATATGGTTCCCCACAGATCTCGCCGGACGACGAGTTCAGGGGAGGAGCAGAGGGATGGGGCGGCGACAGAGGAGATATTCCTTGGGAGAAGGAGAGTTGAGGGGGAGTGAGCGGAGGGATCGGGCGGCGGCGGACTCCATCGCCATGGAGGGGTCAGGAGCGGCGTGACGGCGGTAGCTAGGGATCCATCGCCATGGAGGGGTCTGGCACGATTTGTTTTTACCGGGTGTCTACTTACCAATGTAAATGGGTTTGGGCTGACGGCGCCGTGGCCTGCCGTTTCCATTTACAGGTATACCCGAGGCGACCCAACGGTCGGAATCCCCGTGGATCACGTGGCCGGGCATCAATCGGCCGAGTTGTGCTGGGTGCACAGGCTCTTTTCCAGGCCCTCCTCTCGAACGTACGTACAGGTGCATGCCCACCCCTCGGGGTCCAGACGGCCTATATATACACACACGCGTGCCTTCTACTTTTCATCACAATCGTTTCATCTGGTACAACCTAAACTAAACAACACACGATCCAATTGCTTCCACTAGTGCTCTTGTTGTTGTTAACACTGTTACACCCTTCATAGACCATAGTAAGCTCATGAACCGCGATACAAACGTGGTACCATGCACACGCTATTCTTTTTCCGAAATTCGGAATGAGTGGCATCAGGAAAATACCTTCAACCGATCTTCTTTTCCATCCTAATAGATCGTGCTGATAGGAGGCTTTGCTGCTTTGGTGTGGTCGCCACAAGAAGTATTCATGATTCACTTGCCAGAACAGGCTGTCCAGGTGTTCTGAAGTTTCCGCTACGAACACCTGTCATGGGTCTATTATGGACCATGGATCCATGTTCTTTTGTGAGGCTCTCTGGTTCAATCATCCGTCTCGTGGGAGGGCATGCCAGACTGACTTGCCCGGCTAAAAGTGTGTGAGCTAGAAGATGAAGAGCAGAGGTTTTCTTCTCCACTGTTTCCTAGGTGTGTTGGTGTGTATGCGGTGCCCTGCGGTTTGCTGTTTCCGCCAATGCGCAAATTGGTTGGAGCTTCGTGCACCTTTGTATTTTGGTTTTGTCCGCTTTTGTTTCCTAATTAATCGGATAAGTGTTTTCATCTATGTTAATAGGCAGTTAGTTTGTTGTGTATCCCCCAAAAAAGTCTGCTCCATAAAATTTACATTGCATTGTACTCAAGCGGTTCGAATTACGTGTCAGTACCTTAATTTTAGTTTGGGATTCAAAATGTGACAAATACGAATGGGCGTGGTAACGATTGGGGGAACGAATGCGCGTGGCTTTGGTATAAGGAGATGGCCGCGCACCCGAGGCAACCCAACTCACATGGCCGGGTATCAGCCACTCAGTCGTGGCGGGTGCACGACACTGCCCGGTCAGGCTAAAGATTCATTCATAGGCTTTTGTCCCATGCCTGTCTCTCGACCCTAAATCCTCCGGCTAGGAAGTCTCGCGGGGGATTTTGCTTCGTGGGTACGTTGTTTCTGGTTCGGGCGGAGACCGGAGAGGTTTTGAAGGGGAATTTCTTGGACGGGATCGACGGGAGTGGTAAGAGCATCTCCAGCCAGCCCCCCGGGAAGGCCCCAAGGAGCATGTTTTTCATACGGACGGCGAAAAATGGCCCAGTCGCGCCCCCGGATCCTCGTTTTCGCCCGGATTTGGGCTTTCATCCATCCGGCGAGCCCATGTCAACCCTGGTCCCCTGGGGCGCGCTCGGGAAGTCTGGAGGAAACAAAAGCGCGGGAATCGTCGAGGAAACCTCCCGCGTGCCTCGTGGCCCTAATCTGTCGGGGGGAGAGATCGTCATCCTCATCGCATCGTCTTCCCCACGCGGTAAAAGTCTGCCGCTGATCAGTCGTCGCCCCACGCGTATCTTCCACACGGCGAAATTAATGTCGTCTGCTCGCATTCACGCATGCTCCCTGTATTTATCGTGGAGCTACCACACCTGCTCGCATTCACCACCACCTTCCACCTCTCTCCCCTATCCTCGCGTCCAAAAAAACACCGGCATCAATGGCGGATAGGTTCCCCGGCGACGGCGCGGCGAACAACGGTTTCGGCCGGCGGTCCCTCCATCAGTGGGAGGGCCGGCTGCTGTACATGGCCGGGTACCCTGCGCCATCGGACTTCCGCGCTCCTGGCGGTTGGCGGCTAACCGCAGGAGGCGTGCCAATCCTGCCGCCGCCGCAAGGCGACACCTTGGTGCCGGAGATCGAGGCGGAGCTCGCCGCCATGCGCGACGAGCAGCGCGCCGAGGAGCGGTTCTTCCCCGACAACTACGCGGCGTAGACGTAGTACTTCCGCCAACAGTACAAGCGGGAGCTGGCCTCCTACGACGGCCTTCCTCCCCCTCCCGCACGCAGCAATGCCGCATGACGCCGTCGTTGGAGGAGCGCGCTGGGCCGCACGCTGGAGGCCGTCCTCGCGCACATCAAGGGCGACAACTACCCCGTGATGTAGATTCCGCCGCCGAGGCTGGTGCCCTCCGTGTCATGACGACAAGGGAGCTCCTGGATGCCACATCGCATGGCTTCTTCGTCCTCGTCATCGGGCTCGGCGTCTCGATCGACGACGAGGTCGTTTGGATCGGCTCCTCCTGCGACGCCGAGGAGCGGCCTGCCTCCCGTGAAGGCCGAGCCCGCATCTCCGCCAAACAACCGAGGACGCAGCGCAGGTGCCATCGTCATCCGCGAGGGGCATGCCCTGTCTCCACCACGTGGGCGGAAGCGCAAGACGAAGCGCGAGGCCGCATCGGCGACCGACCACGCCGCCGAGCAGGCCGCAGCCGCCGAGGAGGTTGCGATCCGCGAGGCGATTGCGAGGTCGCTGAACGACCTCGTCCCCGCCGACAATACCCTGCCCATGGACGAGGGTCTCGCCTGGTCCAGGCAGGAGTGGGAGGGGGAGGAGGCAGAGCAGCAGCGCCGGCTTTTGGAGGAGGAGGCCGCGCGGCACCGGTCATCAAGCTGGAGGATAGCAGCGACGACGAATGGTACCAGCCGTCGCCGTCGCCGCCACGCCTCCGCGATCCTGGCCAGGGTTCTAGCCGTTGACGAGCCTCCGGCCAGAGCAGCAGCCAACAGGCGCCAGCCATGCCGCCCAAGGACGACGACGATTCCGACGACGGCGAGGATGACTGTGGCGACTACACTGCTTTCTACCGCCATTTCGGCATTTAGAACGCCGTGTGTTTAATGTATATGTTCCCCTAGCCGAATTTAGATATATTGCGAATTCGGCCTATATATGTACGGTCGTCTATATATGTTAAATATCTCTAAATTTATGCTACGTTTGAACGAATTTCGCCATGTTCTGTTTGAATTTGGCCTATCGTCATGATTTCCCTAGGCTTGCCGCCCCCAGACCGAAATTTAGCGCCGGATTTCGGTCTAAAAGCCCCTAGAGGTGCTTTTGGCAAAAAGAAGATGGCCGCGCACCCAAGGCGACCCAACGGTCGGAATCCCAACGGATCACGTGGCTGGGTTATCATTCGGCCCAGTCGTGGTGGATGCATGAGCAGGCTCTATTCTAGGCCCGCCTCGAACGTACAGGTGGATGCCCACCACTCAGATTCCAGACGGCCTATATATACACACGCGCCATATACTTCCCATCACCTTGTTTCATTTGGTACAGCCTAAACTAAACAACACACGATTTCTCCCACCTCTGTTGTTAACACTTTTTTTTTTTCCGAAATTCGGAATGAGTGGCACCAGGAAACTACCTTCAACAGATCTTCTTTTCCATCCTAATAGATCGTGCCGATAGGAGGCTTTGCTGCTTCGATGCGTTCGCCACAAGAAGTGTTCATGATTCACTTGCCAGAATAGGCTGTCCAGGTGTTCTAAAGTTTCCGCTACAAACACCATATATGCGTCTAGTATGAACCATGGATCCATGTTCTTTTCTGAGGCTCTCTGGTTCACCCAGCTGCTTCGTGGGAGGGCACGCAGGTCTGACTTGTCCGGCCAAAAGTGTGTGAGCCATATGAAGAAAGCATGGAGGTTTTCTTCTCGCCATTTGCTAGGTGCGTTGGTGTGTATACGGTGCGATGTGTTTGCTGTTTCCACCAGTGCGCAAATTGGTTGGAGCTTTGTGCACCTTTGTATTTTGGTTTTGTCCCTTTTGTTTCCTAATTAATCGGATAAATATTTTTCTCTATGTTAATAGGCAGTTAGTTCGTTGTGTATCCCCAAAATAGTCCGCTCCATAAAATTTACATTGCATTGTACTCAAGGCGGTTGGAATTACGTGTCAGTACCTTAGTTTGGGATTCAAAATGTGACAAATACGAATGGGCGTGGTAACGATCGGGGGAACCAGTGCGCGTGGCTTTGGTAAAAGGAGATGGCCGCGCACCCGAGGCGACCCAACGGTCGGATTCTTGATGGATCACATGGCTGGGTATCAGTCGCTCAGTCGTGGCGGGTGCACGACTCTGTCCGGTCATTATAGGCTAAAGATTCATTCACAGGCTTTTGTCCCAGGCTGTCTCTCGACCCTAAATCCTCCGGGTAGGATGTCTCGCGGGGGATTTTGCTTCATGGGTACGGTGTTTCTTGTTCGGGCGGAGACCTGAGAGGTTTTGAAAGGGAATTTCTTGGACGGGATCGACAGGAGTGGTAAGAGCACCACCTCCAGCCAGCCCCCCGGGAAGGCCCCCATGAGCCTTTTTTTCATCCGGACGACCAAAAATGGCCCTCGCATCTCGGATCCTTGTTTTTGCCCGGATTTGGGCTTTCATCCATCCGGCGAGCCCATGTCAACCCTGCCCCCCTGGGGCGCGCTCGGGAGTCCGGAGGAAACAAAAGCGCGGGAATCGTCGAGGAAACCTCCCGCGCGCCTGGTGGCCCCGATCTGTCGGCGGGAGAGATTGTCGTCCTCATCGCATCGTCTTCTCCGCGCGGTAAAAGCCTGCCGCTGATCAGTCGTCGCCCGACGCGTAGCCACGCGGCGAAATTAATGTCGTCTGCTCGCATTCACGCCTGCTCCCTCTATTTATCGCAGAGCTACCACGCCTGCTCGCATTCACCACCACCGTTCCACCTCTCTCCCATCTCCTCACGTCCAAACAAACAACGGCATCAATGGCGGATAGGTTCCCCGGCGACGACGCGGCGAACAACGGTTTCGGCCGGTGGTCCCTCCATCAGTGGGAGGGCCGGCTGCTATACATGGCCGGGTACCCTGCGCCATGGGACTTCCGCGCTCCTGGCGGTTGGCGGCTAAGCGCGGGAGGCGTGCCAATCCTGCCGCTGTTGCAAGGCGACGCCTTGGTGCCGGACATCGAGGCGGAACTCGCCGCCAAGCACGACGAGAAGCGCGCCGAGGAGCGGTTCTTTCCCGACAACTACGCGGCGTGGACGTAGTAATTCCGCCAACGGTACGAGCGGGAGCTGGCCTCCTACGACGGCCCTCCTTCCCCTCCTGCACGCAACAACGCCACAGGACGCCGTCGTTGGTGGAGCGTGCCAGGCCGCACGCTTGAGGCCGTCCTAGCGCACATCGAGGGCGACAACTACCCCGTGCTACAGATGCCGCTGCCGAGGCTGGCGCCCTCCGTGTCGCGATGACACGGAGCTCCTGGATGCCACAACGCATGGCTTCCTCGTCATCGGGCTCGGCGTCTCGATCGGCGATGAGGTCGTCTGGATCGGCTCCTCCTGCGATGCCGAGGAGCGGCCTACGCCCCGTGAAGACCGGAGACTGAAGATGTTTTGCTTCGTGCGTACGGGTGTTTCTGGTTCGGGCGGAGACCAGAGACTGGAGAGGTTTGAAGGGCAATTTCTTGGACGGAATCGACGGGAGTGGTAACGGTCGGGGGAGCGCGCGTGGCTTTTGGCGAAAGAAGATCGTGGCGACCCAACGGTCGGAATTCCCGTGGGTCACGTGGCCGGGAATCATTCGGCCCAGTCGTGGAGGGTGCACGACGCAGGCTCTGTTCCAGGCCCGTCTCTCGAACGTACATGTGGATGCCCACCCCTTGATTTCAGATGGCCTATATATACACACACACACGCCTTCTACTTCTCATCACATCGTTTCACTTTGTACATCCTAAGCTAAACAACAGACGATCCAATTTCTTGCACCCCTGCTTTTGTTGTTGTTACCACAGTTACAGCCTTCATAGACCAAATAGTAAGCTCATGAACCGCGATGCTGCGTCGCGATGTGGTACCATGAATGCACTATTATTTTCTTCGAAATTCGGAATGAGTGGCATCAGAAAAATACCTTCAACTAGGCTTATGCAACACCCTAATAGATTGTGCCCATAGGAGGCTTTGTTATTTTGGTGTGTTCGCTGCAAGAAGTGTTGCTGATTCACTTGCCAGAACAGGCTGTCCAGGTATTCTGAAGTTTCCGCTACAAACACCATATATGCGTCTAGTACTGACCTTGAATCCATGTTTTTTTGTGAGGCTAGTTCAACCAGCCGCCTTGTGGGAGGGCACGCACGTCTGACTTGTTCGGCGGAAAGTGTGTGAGCCATATGAAGAAGAGTAAAGTCTGAAATAAACCTTAAACTTGTAGATGGTGTTGAGATCAAACCCTGAACTTTTGATCCTGGAAATCAGCACCCTATACTTACAATTCCCGGTCTAAGGTGTCATTTAGTTTGTTTCCAAACGGCGGGATTGGTGACAAAGCCAGGTCCCGGCCCCGTCGAGAAGTGGGCCTTCCGTTGCGACTCCTCAGCACCAGAGGCGACGCACGCCCACGTCCCGAGAATCAGAGGTCGCCCTGTACCGCATCCCCGAGAAGTAGGTGCTCCTCCTAGCCGTGCCCCGGCAACACTCCCGCTTGAATCTAATTGCTTACCTTCTTCCTCCACCACCTCACCATTGCTACTCCTCCGTGTGCATACAGCCATACATGGAGCTCGATCTGGTCACCCAACGATGCAGGCCGTCTCAACTCGAGGAGTTCCTCCAAACCTGAGGTCGGGCGCCTACCCTTGGTCGTCCGCGTCTCCCCGAGCTCCTCCGCGTCCCGGTCTGCGCTGCCGCGAGGTCCTGAGGCCTGAGCACGCGCTGTTCCGAGCCGCTCTTATTTCGTCCGTGCCGCGTCGAACCGTCCCCGCGAGAATGAGTAGTGTCAGACCCACGGATTTTTTTCTCGGCCGGAATATCCGAATTCTCGCCGGAAACCGCAAATCCCGTTACCCCACGAGAAAGAGTGATACCGGCCAAAACATTTCGGTTGGATTTGAATTTAGACAGCAGTTATTGATGAAAGAAGCATCTATATTGAAAGAACCAAGGATAATGTGGGGCGCTCTGGTTAGCATCGCGGGAGATCTTTCCGTGGTATTGAGTTCGACTACACCTGACCACTCGATATATTTTTTGACCATTTTATTCTTTGTTTTAGCTTAAAAAGAAAAAAAAGTAGCACGACTGTGATTCGAACACTAAACCTACTGCTGTTCCGCACGAAGTTCTTCCCACTATGTTGCGTTAGCACTTTAGCGTAGAAATTTCTTAGTTTCATGCTAGACTTTTTTTTGAATTCAAATTTCGTTTGAATAAACTCGTTCGAGAAATTCCTGAGATTTCCGAGATTCGGCGGTAACCGAATTTTCCGGGGTCCACCGGTAAAAAATTGTGACCCAGAAAAAAAACCTCAGACCTGAGGTAGATGAACTGCAGCGTGGCTTGGTGTTAGTGTCCGTGAATCCTGTTGAATATATAAGCAAATATTCATATAAAATAATCCGTACAAGTAATTGATAAATCATGACTATGTAAACGTGCAGTCCAATAAGATAGATGAACAGATCACATCTAAAGGCGAGGCGAGGCGGGCGGCGGAGGAGGAGTGCGCGAGGACTCTCTCTCTTCTCACTCACTTACTAGGACTAGAACAGCCCACCTTAGGGCATCTCCAACCGGGCGACCCATCCCGCGCCCGCGCGTCCGGATGGGTCGAAACGGACAAAATCGCGGCACAACGCGCGGACCCATCCCTAAAACGGATGGGGCGTCCGGGACGACCCAAACCCGCCCAAATCTTGGACGAGTTTGCGTGGCCGCGGACGCGAAAGGCTGGTCGCTCGCGTCCTCCCTTGTCCGCCCCCGGCCCGCCCGTCGCCTTCCAAAACACACCCACTCCACTCCCAAAACCTAGAGATGGCCGACGAAGCTCCGCCGCCGCCACCGCCACCATCGGAGAGGAGGCCAGGTCGTGGCCGTTGGCGCTCCTGCCGTGGAGGCGGCTCTGAACTGGACGCTCCGTGGTCGTGGAGCCCGGGCCGCCGACGAAGAAGGCGAAGCCCGAGCTCACCGCGGAGCGAAGGGCGATGGAGTCCAAGAAGCGGGCGGACCGCGCAGGGCGTCGATCAGCGGAAGAAGAGGCCGCCGCCGAGGAGGAGCGGGTGCGGGCGGCGGAGCACCTCCTCCAACTCCAAACACAGGCGAAGAACACGGTCATGCAAGAGCGCAGGCGCAGCCATGCTGTTTACGGCCACTCGCGCTCGGCCAGCACATGCTCATCCCCGGCACCGCACGGCCGGGGGGAGCTCGGCCTCATCCGTGACCCTGCCCCTTCCTCCAAGATCAACGGCCCACCGTCTGCCCCGTTTGGGCACGGGGGCGCATTCGGGCGGCACGCGTACCGTCACGGGATGGGTCACCGGAGGTGGGAGAGTCCATGTCGGGCCGTCACCTTCGTCCATTGACCTCAACCGTGCGCCGGCGAACTCCAAAGGCCCCAAGAACCTGGCAGCAGCTGCCATGGCCGGTGCACGCAACCTGTTCGACGATTTGTCGGCCGCGCGCGCGCAGTCACCGTCGACCGTGCAGGCCCCTCCGGGAGAAAGAAGAGGACAGGAAGAAATTCTTTGATGTCCAGCAGAAGAAGCTTGAGATTAAAGAGGTCAAGGCCCTGGCCAAAGCTAAAGAACTTGAGCTCAAAGAGAGAGAACTTGAGCTCATAGCAGTGGCAAGGGCGAAAGAGGTGGAGATGAAGGCGAAGGAAATTGAGCTCAAAACAATGGCAAGGGCCAAAGAGATGGAGATGAAGGCGTAGGAAGTTGAGCTCAAACGCCAAGCCGAGGACAACCTCATCATGAACGCCGACTTGACCAACATGAGTGAGACGAAGAGAGCTTGGTTCGAGAAGAGGCAAAAGGAGATCCACGAGCGCCCAAATTGAGTTAGACAATCTCAATTGTAATTTTTATATTTTTCTCAAACTATGGCACATTTTAGTTGATTTATCATGTTACATTTGATACTATTTTATGCTATTTGCTATATTTTATGTTTGTTATATATTATTCCATGTTTATGAGATATTATTCTAGGTTTAGACATTGTTTTATAAAGTATCTGTGGCCAGATGGCCTATTTCCCAAAGAAGTAGGCCAAATGGCCAAATTGGGTGGCCGCTGCGTTGGGCGGCGTGCGACCCAAACGGACACGTGACGCGGGCGCTGTCCGGTGTCCGTTCGCCACCCAAACGCCCAAAACGACGGCCCAGCGCGTTTGGGTCGCCCGAAGATCCCTTATATACCATTCCAACTCTCTCCCAACTAGCAATGAGACTAAACTTTAGCTCCCACTAGTGTTGCCACAGATTTTTGGAATGGACCATGTGAGTTTCAGAATTTGATAATGGGCCATGGGCCAAAGACCAAATGCCCACAAATTTCAGCAAATCCATCCAAGATATCACGAGCTGAAAGCGTCAATTTTATAGTCTCAAACGAAGTATTCACGTTTAAGCTGCAACGTGCATTAATCGAGGTTTATCAATCAAAATCATTGCAGCCCAACAAAAGCTCCTTTATCTCGACCGCGCCAATGAAATTGTGGTCTTCTAAGTTCCAATTCAACTAGATCGTTGTCCATCTAGCGGAATCGAGTTGGTACTTTGGTAGTACCTAATATGAGGGATTCGCTAGCGGAATTTTTCTGCACTGCCGTTTGGAGGTTCTTGAGTTCTCTGTCTCTCTGCTAATGCCGTCTTTCATGACGACACGATGGCGTTGTGCTTCTGCAGGGGACGGAGCAACGCTCAGAGTCCTCCTGGGAGGCTGTAGTGACCACGGCGGCGGGTGCCGACCAGTCTTGGAGGAAACAGCGGGCATCGCAGCAATTAAGCGATGACGGGTGCAGGGACTCCACAGGCATATGCACACGCCGTTCGTCCTGCTTGTCCTGGAGGAAAGCGTGAGACGAACCGAGGAAGAAGATGGTGATGAGCCATCCCAATTTGCTGAGTGAGACTAGTCAACGTTCCCAGCGCTTCCTACGGCCACATCAGTAAATCCCGGCGGGAAACGAGTGTGTGACAAGGAATGTCCGGGATTGGGAGTTCAGGGTGCTGATTTAAGGGTTCGAGAGTTTAGGGTTTGATTTGGACTACCTCTATAAACTTAGGGTTTAATTCAGACTTTACTCTATGAAGAAAGGCATGGAGGTTTTCTTCTCGCCATTTGGTAGGTGCGTTAGGGCATCTCCAACCTCGCGACCCATCCCGCCGCAATCGGATGGGTCCAGCCGACAAAATCGCGCCCAACGCGGGACGCACCGCAAAAGCGACGGCAGCGTCGGAACGACGCAAACCCGGCCCAAATCTTGGCGGGTTTGCGTGGCACGGACGGCACGCGCCGTCCGCGTCCGTGCGACGCCTCGTCTCCCTTGGGCCCACTGTCGGTGACCAGGGAGACTATTAAATGGGGACCGGAGGGATCCGGCCATCCACCCCTCCCCACTCCACTCCCCGAGCAAAACCGCCGCCATGGCCCCGCGACGGTTCGCTCCGAGCGAACGACGCAGGCGAGCGCAGCGCTGCCGTCCGCCGGCGCCGGGCGTCGGGAGGAAACCGCGCGCCCTCCACATCGGAGGGCCGCCCGCGGCGGTGCGCCATTGCCGCAACGCGCCTCTCCTCCTCGAGCCGGCCGGAGTCCCGGAGGAGGACCCGGACCTCCGCGCCGCCCGATGATCTCGGCGGCGGAGGAGGAGGGGCGCAATGGCCGACCTCGAGGAGCATTCGCACCTCCGAGATGGAGGAGGCGGCCCGGGGGAGGTCGAGGTGGCGGAGGGCGGGAGCTCTACGCCCAGGCCCGGCGCGGCGACGGGAGGAGGGAGAGGCGGCGCGGCGGGAGGCCAAGCGCCGCGCCGACGAGAGCGCCGCGAGGAGCAGCGGCGGGAGCGGCGCGCCAGTGGCTGTGCGCCGCTCGCGGAGAGGCAGCCGCCTCAGGGAGGAGGCGCGCTCCGTGCGCCGCCGCAGCCTCGGGTGGCTCCGGACCCCCACTCGCGTGGGAGGAGGCCCCGTGGTCTCCGTGGCCGGAGTCCCCGGCGCGGTCGAGCCACGCAGCGCCGCCTGGACGTCGTCCACGACGACGACGTCGCCAACGAAGCCCTGTGGGGCTAGGCGGCCACCGGCGGCCACCGCGCGCCGACCAAACCCTAATAGAGGGTTTTTATATTAGTTTAAATTTAAAAGCCCATATAGGGGCTTCTTTTGTTAGTTTTATTTGCCCAAAATAGGGCTATGTACTAAATTTGCCCAAAATATGGCGTATGTTCAATGAAATTTCGTTTAAATTTGCCTCTTTTTTTGTTTTCGTTTTTCTCCGGTTTATGCGATGCGTCCGCGCGTTGGGCGCAGCGCGCGACCCAAACGGACACGCGGACTCGGGGCGCTGTCCGCGTGTCCGGGCGGCGACCCAAACGGCCCAAAACGGACGGCCCAACGCGTCCGTTTGGGTCGCCCGGTTGGAGATGCCCTTAGTGCGGTGCGATGCCTTTGCTGTTTCCGCCAATGCGCAAATTGGTTGGAGCTTTGTGCACCTTTGTATTTTGGTTTTGTCCTTTTTATTTCCTAATTAATCGGATAAATATTTTCTTAATAGGCAGTTAGTTCGTTGTGTATCCCCAAAAAAAGTCCGCTCCATAAAATTTACATTGCATTGTATTTAAGCGGTTCGAATTACGTGTCAGTATCTTAGTTTGGGATTCAAAATGTGACAAATACGAATGGGCGTGGTAACGATCGGGGGAACAAGTGCGCGTGGCTTTGGTAAAAGGAGATGAACGCGCACCTGAGGCGACCCAACGGTCGGATTCTTGATGGATCACATGGCTGGGTCTCAGTCGTGGCGGGTGCACGACGCTGCCCGGTCATTACAGGCTAAAGATTCATTCACAGGCTTTTGTCTCAGGCCTGTCTCTCGACCCTAAATCCTCCGGCTAGGATATCTCGCGGGGAATTTTTGCTTCGTGGGTACGGTGTTTCTGGTTCAGGTGGAGACCAGAGAGGTTTTGAAGGGGAATTTCTTGGACGGGATCGATGGGCGTGGTAAGAGCACCTCCAGCCAACCCCCCGGGAAGGCCCCCAGGAGCATGTTTTCTCGACGGCAAAAAATGGCTCAGTTGCGCCCCCGGATCCTCGTTTTCGCCGGATTTGGCCTTTCATCCATCCATCGAGCCCATGTCAACCCTACCCCCCGTGGCGTGCTCGGGGAGTCCGAATGAAACAAAAGCGCGGGAATCGTCGAGGAAACCTCCCGCGCGCCTGGTGGCCCCGATCTGTCGGCGGGAGAGAGATCATCGTCCTCATCGCATCGTCTTCCCCGCGCGGTAAAAGCCTGTCGCTGATCAGTCGTCGCCCGACGCGTAGCTTCCACGCAGCAAAATTAATGTCGTCTGCTCGCATTCACGCCTGCTCCCTCTATTTATCACGGAGCTACCATGCCTGCTCCCATTCACCACCGTCGTTTCACCTCTCTCCCCTCTCCTCACGTCCAAAAAACATCGGCATCAATGGCGGATAGGTTCCCCGGTGACGACGCGGCGAACAAGGGTTTCGGCCGGCTGTCCCTCCATCAGTGGGAGGGCCGGCTGCTGCACATGGCCGGGTACCTAGCGCCGTCGGACTTCCGCGCTCCTGGCGGTTGGCGGGATGTGTGCCAATCCTGCCGCCGCTGCAAGGTGATGCCTTGGCGCCGGAGATCGAGGCGGAGCTCGCCGCCATGTGCGACGATCAGTGCGTCGAGGAGCGGTTATTCCCTGACAACTACGCGGCGTGGATGTAGTACTTCCGTCAACGGTACGAGCGGGAGCTGGCCTCCTACGACGGCCCTCCTCCCCCTCCCGCATGCAACAACGCCGCAGGACGCCGTCGTTGGTGGAGCGCACCGAGCCGCACGCTGGAGGCCGTCCTCGCGCACATTGAGGGCGACAACTACCCCGTGATGTAGATGCCGCCGCCGAGGCTGGTGCCTTCCGTGTCGCGACGACACGGGAGCTCCTGGATGCCACAGCGCATGGCTTCCTCGTCCTCGTCATCGGGCTCGGCGTCTCGATCGGCGACGAGGTCATTTAGATCGGCTCCTCCCGCGACGCCGAGGAGCGGCCTGCGCCCCGTGAAGGCCGAGCCCGCGTCTCCGCTGAACAACCGAGGAAGTAGCACCGACGCCATCATCATCCGCGAGGGGCGTGCCCCGTCTCCACCACGTGGGCGGAAGCGCAAGACAAAGCGCGAGGCCGCATCGGCGACCGACCACACCACCGAGAAGGCCGCAGCCGCCGAGGAGGCTGCGATCCGCGGGGCGATTGCGAGGTCGCTGAACGACCTCGTCCCCGCCGACAATACCCTTCCCATGGACGAGGGTCTCGCCTGGTCCAGGCAAGAGTGGGAGGGGAGGAGGCAGAGCAGCAGCGCCGGCTGTTGGAGGAGGCGGCCGCGCGGCACCAGTCATCAAGCTGGAGGATAGCAGCGACGACAAATGGTACCATCCGCCGTCGTCGCCGCCACGCCTCTGCGACCCTGGCTAGGGTTCTAGCCGTTGGGGAGCCCCCGGCCAGAGCAGCAGCCAGCAGGCGCCGGCCACGTCGCCCAAGGACGACGAAGATTCCGACGACGGCGAGGACGACAACGGCGACTACACTGCATTCTACCACCATTTCGGCATGTAGAACGCCGTGTTTAATGTTTAATGTATATGTTCCTCGTCTATATATGTTAAATATCTCTAAATTTAGGCTACGTTTGAACGAATTTCGCCATGTTCTATTTGAATTTGGCCTATTGTCGGGATTTCCCGGGCTCACCGCCCCCAGACCAAAATTTACATCCATCAGACGCTATTTAGCGCCGGATTTCGGCCTGAAAGCCCCTACAGGTAATCTAACGGTAAGAGGAGCGTTCCTCGTTGCTTTTGGCAAAAAAAAGATCGCCGCGGACGACCCAACGGTCCGAATCCCAAACGGATGACGTGGCTGGGTTATCATTCGGCCCAGTCGTAGTGGGTGCACGAGCAAGCTCTATTCCAGGCCCGCCTCTAAAATGGAACATACAGGTGGATGCCCACCCCCGGGTTTCAGAAGGCCTATATATATACAAACGTGTCTTCTACATGATTTTCCATCGTCTCGTTTTATTTGGTACAGCCTAAAGAGCGCACGATTTAATATCGTCAGCCTCTGCTCTTGTTGTTAGCTCATGAACTGCGATGCCACTATATCTTTCGAAATTCGGAATGGGTGGCGTCAGGAAAACGCCTTCGGCTGGTCCAGAACCACATTCTAATAGATCGTGCCCATAGGAGACCATGTTGCTTAGCTGTGTTTGATGCAAGACATGAAAATGATTGGCTTGCCAGAACAAACTGTCTACGTGGGGAGGTGTTTCTGCTTGAAACACGATTCATGCATGTAGTATGGATCACAAATCCATGTTCGTTCAAGAGGCTCTTTAGATCGTCCCACTGGCTTGTGGGAGGGCACAAAAGATTGACTTGCTCGGTGGAGTGTGTGTGGGCCATATGATGCAGCGTGGAGGTTTTCTTCTCCGCCATTTGCTAGGTGTGTTATTACGCATGCGGTGTGTTTTGTTTGGCATTTTCGCCAATTCGTAAACTCTTTGCAGCTTCGGGACCAGCCGTACCTTGTGTATCTTTTTTTTTTGCCTGCCTTTGTTTTCCTAATTAACATGATAAATGTTTTCTTCTATGTTAATAGTCAGTTCTCTCGCCGTGTTTCTTGAAGAAAGTCCGCTCGATACAATTGGCATTCCATTGTGCTCAAGCGGCTAGAATTACGATGTTCCAAATTTAGTATGGATTCAAATTGTCATAGATACAAAGTTGGCGAGCGGTTTGTTTTTGTCCTAGATTAAAATTATGGCAATTGCAAAGAGGACACGCTTGAAATTTTATTCTCCCTACGAGGAGACAAACTAAGTTGGACGGTCCAGTATTTGCCCGATTTGGGTACTGTTTGAGCTCTCATTGCCATCCGGGACAGTTTGGCCATATTAGCACCAACAATTGGGCATCCACATTGGTTCTTTGTGCAAATGTCTAAAACGTAATGAAATTGAAATAATTAGATGTGAAATGTTGGTATATGAGTTTGATTGTAGTTTTGGTTGTATGTAATTAGGTATTTAGTAAAAGAGATCATTATGTGCAACCAAAGACGGTTGAAATCCCCGAGTGAGTACGTGCAGCATTGCAACTTGCCGTGTTTCTTTGGGTTTGGCGATGGGTTTGCTTTGTAGGGCATTGCATCTGTTTTGGCTTTCAAGGGGACACACGCGCCTTCTGCTTGATTTCCACCACCTCGTTTTCTTTGGTAGATGCCTAAAAAACACACAATCCAATTTTTTCCACCTTGCACTGTTACACCCTTCATAGACCATAGTAAGCTCATGAACCGCGACGCTGCATTGCGACGTGGTACCATGCATGCACTATTTTTTTTTCAAAATTCATAATGGGTGGCATCAGGAAAATACCTTCAACCAGTCCTCGAGAACATCCTAATAAATTGTGCCGATAGGAGGCTTTGTTGCATAGGTGTGTTCGCCACAAGAAGTGACGAAGATTCACTTGCTAGAACAGGCTGTCCAGATGTACATGTGTTTCTGCTAGCAACACCAGGAGGAAGGCGATCTCCTTGCGCCGTCGAGGCGGGCCTCCCGCAGCGCGACACAGCGGGCCAGGAGGTCCTCCTCCTTGAGCCACTGCTTGAGCATCCGCCAGTGCGTGCTGCTCGCCGCGATCTGGCTCAGCGGGTGCCACTGCTGCGGCGGCGGCGGTGGCGTCGGCCAGGGGCTGGGATTCCAGTGGATGGATGGATTCTTCTCCAGCTAGGATGTCTGGCGGTGGATTTTCTTCGTGCATACAGGCGTTTCTGGTTCGGGCGGAGACCGGAAACCGAAGAGGTTTTGAAGGGGAATTTTTTAGATGGGAGAGGTAACGGTCGGTGGAGCGCGCATGGCTTTGGCAAAAGAGGATAGCCGGGCACCTGACGCGCCAACGGTCGGAATCTCAACGCATCACTTGGCGAGTATCATTTGGCCCAGTTGTGGTGGGTGCACGAAGCTGTGCAATCAAATTCGTAGGCTTTTCTTCCAGGCTCGTCTCTCGACCATAAATCCAGGGTAGTTTTTCTTTTCTTTTTGAGGGTAATAAATCCAGGGTAGTTGGGTGTCCATTTTCCCACTCCTCGGCTTCCACTCAGCCTATATATACACACGCGCTTTCTACATGATTTTTCATCACATAGTTTTATTTGATACATTTCTAAAGAACACACGATCCAATTGCTTGCACCCCTTCTCTTGTTGTTGTTAACACTGTTACAGCCTTCACAGACCATAGTAAGCTCATGAACCGCGATGCTGCATCGCGACGTGGTACCATGCACACACTTTTTTTTCCCGAAATTCGGAATAAGCGGCATCAGGAAAATACCTTCAACCAGCCCTCTTTTACATACTAATAGATGGTGCCGATAGGAGGCTTTGTTGCTTTGGTGTGTTTCACCACAAAAAGTGAAGGAGATTCACTTACCAGAAGAGGTTGTCCAGGTGTTCTAGTGTTTCCGCTACAAACACCATACATGCGTCTAGTATGGACCATGGATCCATGTTCTTCTGTGAGGCTCTCTGGTTCACCCAGCCGCCTCGTGGGAGGGCACGCCAGACCGACTTGGCCGGCAGAAAGTGTGTGAGCCATGGGATGAAGCGCCGAGGTTTTCTTCTTCACTGTTTGCTAGATGCGTTAGTGTGCTAGGTGCGTTAGTGTGTATGCAGTGCGATGCGTTTGCTGTTTGCACCAATGCGCAAATTGGTTGGGGCTTCCTGCCCATTTATATCTTGGTTTTGTCCATTTTTTTCCTAATTAACCGGATAAATATTTTCCTCTATGTTAATATGCAATTGTTTTGTCGTGTATCCCAAAAAAAAAGTCTGCTTCATAAAATTTACATTGCATTGTACTCAAGCGGTTGGAGTTACCTGTAGTACTTTAGTTTGGGATTATTGTGACAAATACGAATGGGTGTGGTAACAGTTAGGGGAATGGGTGCGCGTGGCTTTGGCAAAAGAAGATCGCCGTGCACCCGAAATGACCCAACGGTCGGATTCTCGATGGATCACGTGGCTGGGTATCAGCCGCTCAGTTGTGGCGGGGGTGCACGACACTGCCCGGTCATTATGGGCTAAAGATTCATTCACATGGTTTTGTTCCAGGCCCATCTCTCGACCCTAAATCCAGGGTAGATGGGTGCCCAGTTGCCCTCTCCTCGGCTTCCAGTCGGCCTATAAGTACACACGTGCCTTCTACATGTTTTTCCATCACACTGGTTTATTTTGTACAGCCTAAAGAACTAAACGATCTAATTTTTTCCACCTCTTCTCTTGTTGTTAACACTGTTATACCCTCGTGCTCGGTAGACCATACTCCAGTCCTAGCAACAACAGTACAATCACCACCAAGACATCACCTGAAATCAGGCTCTCCACAAGCGACGCCTCCAAAAAGGGAACATCGCACAAAAGCCGTCATCGCCCGATCAAAAGATCTTAGGTTTTCACCCTAGAGATAGTCCCTGCTCTGAAAACAACGCCTTTAACAAGATCATTGCCAGGCACAACCAATTAAGGCTAGACCTTGGATTTTTATCCTGAAATATAGGACTCTGAACTTCACCTGTGTTGCTGCCCCCACTTGCATATTGCTGTTACGAGACCTAGAATACCAAGCAAATCCCTCAACAACACCACGACTTGACCCTCCCCTGCTAGTCCACCGATCCGACATTCAAGAAATTCTCTGTCTCTGATACACCATGGACCAGAATGTCATTTGTTGACAACACAAAACAGAGTTTCACGTCGTCCCTCCAGAACCAAACGATCGGAACAAAAACATGGGTGCGCACGACCGAATATCTCTCAAACCAGCAAACTCCAGGTACAAGCACTCTTTCATTCGCCAATGGAGCCTTCCGGAACTCAACATCCAGCCAAATCCAGATGGACATGCATAATGATCTTCGTCTTGGCACGAGAGAGATCGAGGACCACCGCCTTTATTCTTGTCGATCGAGCAGCCCGCACGCGACCCACCGGAAACCTGCAAGCCGCCGCTCCAAACCCTACCAGCGACCAGAGGGCAAGGCCAGCAGGGGAATGAGACGACAGTGCAGGGTTGATCCTCCACTGGAACCGGCCCAACACGCAGCGAAGATCGAGATCGGGGGGCAGCCTGGGAGACCTCCAAATCGAGATCTGGGATCATCACCACTGCCACCCGCCGGCCCAACATCTTAACTCCAGCCATGGCGCCGCCGGGAATAGATCCCCACCTCAACCCCTGTAAGGGTATATTGCCCCTATGTGTGGTTTTGGTAATTAATGACAACCCCTATGGACTAATGGTTTCATTAAGTTTATATGAAGGAATATTCCATAGGTACTACTTGTACTCCATATGTTGGATTCAAGTATGGATGCCATGAAGATAAAGATATACCTTGTGTATTGGCATCAAGATCATCGGTTAGAAGATACAATGTTGAGTCGTGCAAGTTCAAGATGAGCATCTCAAGTGGATCACATGCTTGAAGCTTGCCGTCCATTTGGTGACATTGGACATATGAAGATGTGCATCAATGGAGCTTTCCCATCATGGTGTATGGGGCGCATTTGCGAGTCTTCACGAAGCAACGATGATCAAGTAAGGCATTCCGGCTTGTGTAGAGCTTGAAGAGTTATCATCAAGATCAAGCGGGATGCGCAAGGCAAAGGTATGACCTTGATAGGTTTTCCTTTTACCGGTCTCAAGGTGGTTGTTGGGAGACCGGATTATAGGATAGATAGCCGCACTATCAAGAGGGGCTTTCGGTTGGGTAACTTGATCACATCGTCTTAGGGAGCTCAACCATTTGCATACTTTGCATATCCTTATTGCTTCTTGGTGTTTCTCCGTGTGAGGTTCTTGAGCTTGTTGCTAGCTTTACAACAAGCCCAAGTTCATCGAAACGGAATCCGCATGCATCTTCTATTGCGTTTTCGAGTTTGGACGTCTTCACCGTTTCTTGACGGTGGGAGACTTCCTCTCTAAAATCATCTAAAAATATCCTGTGAGGAGTCTCCATATTTCCAGTTTTTGTTGGGGTTCTATTCGTCGTTATCTTTCCAACAAAATTGGTTTCATGTCATTCGGGTTCGGGAGCAAAAGTTATTAAAGAAAAAGGAAAGATGAGAAAAGAATAAAGAGAAAAGAGAAAAAGGGAGGAGCCGGCCGGCCGACCGGCCCAGCCACCGGCCCACCCGGTCCGCGACCGGGTCCGGCGCTGGTGCCATCCGGGCCGCCTCCCGGGGCCTTTTGGCCCAAGTCCGGTCGCAGGCCCGGTCACCGACCGGCCTGCCCGGCGCCAGCCCCGGCCGGACCGGCCTCGCCGGCTGGGCTTCCTTCGCCCCCGCGCGGCCCACCCAGCTCGCCCCGTGCGCCCGAGCCTTATCCGCCGCACAGCGCGCGTCCAGCCCCGCCCGGCTGCTGGGCCGGCTCAACCGGGCTGCCGACCGGGCTCCCCAGTGCCTGGTCCGGTCAGCCGGCTGGGCATGTTTTTCTGCCCGTTTTTCTTGCCTTTCCCTTGTCTTTTTCCCCCCAACGGTTTTATTTGCTCCCATGCTATAAATAGCTCTTCTTCCACCTTGAGCTAGTTAGTTCTTCCTCTTTCTTCACCTCCATTGTTGCTCTTGGAAGAACTTGCTTCCCCTCTTGATTCCCCCCATGATTCTTGCCCATTCTTGAGGATTTGAGAGAGGAGATCTAGATCTACAATCCCCACCAATCAATTTCTCCTCTAAGTGAGGGGAACCCTTTGGATCTAGATCTTGGAGTCTTTTGTTGACTTTCCCCATTGTTCTTCCTCTCCAATCTCATCCTAGCATTTGTTGTTTGGGTGGGATTTGAGAGTGAAGGACTTGAACACCTCTAGTGTTCTTGATTTGCATCATTGCATAGTGTTGAGCTCTCCACCACGATTAGTTCGAGTGAGAGACCGTGAGCTTGTTACTCTTGGAGGGAAACCTCCTAGTTGGCTTGGCGGTTGGTGCTCCGGTGATCTCTTCAAGAAGATTGTGAAGAGGCCCGGGCTTCTCCTTCGTGGAGCTTGTGAAGTGGTTGTGGAGCTTGCCATCTCCGGAGCGGAGGAAAAGCTAACCATAAGGAAAGGGCCATTATCCTTCGTGGGTGTGGTTCGGAGAATAGGGTGAGCCTTCGTGGCGCGGGGAATCCTTCGTGGGACCTCCACTCCTCCAAACGTGACGTACCTTGTTGCAAAGCAAGGGAACACGGGAATACATCCTCGTCTCCGCGTGCCTCGGTTATTTCTATACCCGAGCTCTCTTTCCTTGTGATAGCCATCGTGCTTGAAGTATATATATATCTTGCTATCACTTGTGCTACATATATCTTGTGCCTATCTTGCTTAGCTCTAGTTGCTATTGTTACACTTAGTTGAGCTTAGCATATTTAGGGTTTGTGCTTGTAAACTAAACGATAGTTTAATTCCGCATTCTTACAAGACAAATCCGCAAGAGTTTGTAATTGCCTATTCACCCCCCCCCTCTAGGCGACATCTCGATCTTTCAACCCCGAGCAGGGACGCCGCCATGGACGTTACACGGCGATGACCCAACCAAAACCGCCCTAGCGGCCATGGCGATGATCCCCGGGGACCTCCACCCTCAACCACCTTCAGCGGCTGGGTCCGCCGCCACCGCGGTGAGGGCCAGTGGCAGCGGCAGCGAGAGGAGGGCGCGGCGGGGGACTTGGCAGCGGCGCGGCGAGATAGCTAGCCCCTGGAGTCGCCCTAGGGAGTGACCCGTGGGGCTACCTGTTATTGTCATTTACTCTAATATCTTACTTTTTTGTCAAATTAGTATATAATCAGAATCTACAAGAATCTTAACTAATTCGCTCGCATATCTAATTTGGTATTGGCGTAGATTTTAAAAGTACTAGCACGGTAAACGAGCGTAAGATAAATTATTCTAGTAGTAGTAGATCTATAAATTTTGCAAAGCATCATCAACAAGAGCGCACACCTAATGTGAATTGGTGAGGTCCATGCATGAGACCCCGACACGATCACCCCCTTCGTCAAGCTTGTAGGTGTTTCGACATCTACCATTAGTAAGGTGGTTTCAGTTTGATCTTTTAAATTTTCTTATAAGGTTCCAGTGGATACTTTTAATAAAAGAAAGTTATGTGCATTATTTGATGCAAAGGCTGCGGGTACAACATTCATTTCGAAAAAAAACACCCTGATAATTGCCGGTGCGGGCCATCAGACTGTCACACTGTAGCTTGCCAATCATGTTGTCATGGTCGCGGAGACCCACACAACTTGCTGCTAGCGTGGCGAAGGAGCACGCTCCGGCGCGAGGGCGACCTTGAACGTTCACCCAGGGTAGTTGGATGCCCATTTAATTCTAAAATATGTTGGATGCCCAGTTGCCCGCCCATGGGGTTTCAGCTGGCCTATATATACACACACCCTTTTCATGATTTTCATCACCTCATTTTATTCGGTACAACATTGTCATGAACACATGCCTGATCTAATTTTTTCCACCATACTCTCTCTAGATCATTGATAGTACATGGAGTACTCTGATCTAGACACAGCATAGTGATGTGCTTACATTTCTTTAAAGTTTGGAATGAGTGGTATCAGAAAAACACCTCCAACAACTTTTTGATCATCTCCTAAAGGATTGTGACGATGGGAGGTACTATCGTTAAGCTTTGTTCGCCACAACACATCACAAACAAGATAGGTTGGTTCTTCTGGTGCGACGGCCCGTGGATGTAGTATGGACCATGCACATGTGTTGTTTGAAGAGGCTCTCAAGATCATCCTACAAGATTGTGCGGGAGGGCGTGCCAGACAGACTTGCTTGGCGGAGAGTTGTGGACTACACGATGTCGTAGAGGTTTTCTTCCACACCATTTGGTTGGTGTGTTAGGGTGCACGTGGTTTGCGTTGTTTACCATTTCCGCTATTTTGTCAGTTGGTTGGAGCTTCGTGCCCTTCTCGTCTTGTTTTCATCCACTTCTTAATGATTAAGTTGCCAACAATTTTCTTCAATGTGAAATACGCAGTACTTCCGCCGTGTTTCTTGAGAAAGTCTGCTCGATACAATTTGCATTGCGTCCAAGCCGTTGGAATTGTTTGTTCAAACTTTTTATTTGGATTAAATTATAACAAATACAAAGGGGGTGCAGTTCGTTTTTTGCCCTAGATTAAAACTATGACAAAAAGAAACGAGCCGTGGTTGGAATTTTATTCAGCCTAGGAGGAGGCACACTGACTTTATCGTCCCACATTACCGATTTATGTGCGGTTTGAGCTATCACCGGCATCTAGGATAGTTTAGCCATGTTAGCACCAACATTTTGGCCACCTACATTGGATCATTTCAAATGTCAATTGTCAAAAAAATGGGATTAAATGTAAATAATTACATGTAAAGTTATGGTATATAAGTCTCATTGGAGTTGTGGCTCTACGTAATTACTTATTTACAAAAAGATATTGTGTTTTGCGTGGTTACTAGCTGTGTTTCATCGGGTTTGCCGTTGGATTTGCTTAGTGGGGACATTGTTTCTGTTTTGGCTTTGAAAGTAAAATTTTGGACAAGACCAAAAATGGTAAGGGCATCTTGAGGGACCCGATCCATTTCGAACACCAAAATATGTCTTTTTGGGCAAGCACTTAGACATATATGCGGCTGCGTCCACCCCCTTGTTCGTTTGTGGTTTGGGGGAAACCTAATGGGCCGACCCAAATTTCCCCCCACCGTCATGGAGGCAGAGGCAGTGAACGATTAATGCCAGTGCGTCATGTTGCCAACCGGTCCACCGTCTTCCTGCGTGGCTGCCGATGTCTTCCTATGTGGCTGACGATATATGCTGTCTGCTCTATTTGCTGTTTCCAACAATTTGCTACCTGGTTGGACCTTCGTGCCCTTTGTATCTTGTTCTTTGCCAGCTTGTTTTTCCTAATTAACCGAATAAGTACTATCCTCCATGTTAATAGGCAGTAATTTCGTAGTGCGTTTCCCAAAAAAAACTTTGCTCCATACGATTTACATTTTATTGTACTCAAGCGGTCTCATACTTTAGTTTGGATTCGAATTATGATAGATACGAAGGGGCGTGGTCTCTTTTTTTATTAGAAAAAATTATGACAAATACCAAAATGTCCACGACTTATAAAAGAGCCAACTTGGTAGAAACATCTCGCACATCTCATTCTACCGATCTCTTCCGAATTTTCGAATTTGCCGTCGCCTCTCTTGGCTAGCGCACACATTACTACGTTAGGCTAGGGCATCCCCAGCTGCCACCCTAGGCTATGTTCGGCTGTCATGTTTTAGTTCCCGACAGGGGACTTTTCACCACGAGAACTGAGTGGACCACGTGCGTTACTCTAGGGCATATGCAATGGTTGATAAGACTCGTCTTATTTTGACCCGTCACATAGTTTAGAGATATAAAAATAAAACATGATGTATAATAGATTATATTTTAGCCTTATCTCTACTAACTAGACATCCTAAATATGTGGCGAGAGAGAGTGGTTAAGATATCATCTCTTAATTAAGAGAAGACAAAACCTTTTTTCAACTTTCTCTTTCGTCCACCTCGGTATTTATCCTATGTGGCACTGCTAAGATATTGCTCTGGCGGGTAGAAACATTCTCTATCCTAATCCCATCCACAAAGGCCGACCGTTTAACCTCGGTTAAACGTGGAACGGGTCACCGTGGTGTTGCTGCTTGCTGGGATTCAAGCGCCCATGGCATGGATAGACATGATCCCCCTAGATGTTAGGGCATCTCCAGCGGTGCGACGCAAATTGACGCTGAGCGACCGTTTGCGTCCGCCCGGGCCGAAAATGCGTCTGGCACCACCTTCAGCGGGACGACGTATAGTGACCGGGCTGTCCACGGCGACGTAAACGTGTCCCAAATATGTGTCAGGTTTGCGTCTCTGCGGACGCATCGGTCATCCGCCCGGTCCTTGCACGGGCCCGCCTGGAAGGGACACAACTGCTTCGTCTTCCGCGGCATTACTTACGGGCGGCGCGCTGCAGCCTTTCCAGGGCCACGTTAATGCCGCGTTTCGGCTTCCGCGGGCGTGCGCAGCTGGGCGGCGTTGCAGTGGCAGGACATTGAAGGCGAGATGGCGTCCGAGCCTCTTAAAGGGACGCTGCCGACGCCCATTTCCCCGACCACACCATTGCCAGAGCCCACACTATGCACCCGATCGACGCCATGGGGAAGAAATGCTGACCGTTCCGCAAGACCAAGAACGACCACAAGGCTAGCGGACGCCATGGGGTACCATGGCCGGACGCAAACCTGCCTGTAGGGGCTGGTACCTCAACTCGAGGCGCGTTCCGGTCGCCCCCACCACCCCCCACCCCCCGTGCCGCGCGCGAGGACCGAGAGCGACGGGACGAGGTGCGCCGCCGTCGAGCGATCTTGCCGTTGGAACTCCGGGAAAAAGTGAGGCATACGCGCTCAACTCGTACAACTTGATCTCTTTCGGGACGTGGGAGTTCGACGCGCGCCGCCGCGCTGGCTACCTCGGCGACGTCGACTACTTCGACCGCGAGATCGCCGCGGAAGAAGAAGAGAACGACCAGGAGGACGCGGACGAGGACGCGGACAAGGACGCGGACATGGCAGAGTATGACCACGACGACGGCGGGTCGGCGTGGGATCCGGAGACCCAGCCGCCGGACATTACCGAGGAGGAGGCCATTTCCATGGCACTGGCCAACAGCGAGCTCGACGAGATCAACGAGCCCGCTTTGTCGGACGGGCTCGCAATCCAGCTCCGTGAGTTCGCGCTCGCGCAGGGGAAGCCGGCGACTCCTCCGGCCACGCCGACGCGTTCCAACGACGCGCTCCGGCTGCTGCTCCGGCCTGGGATCCCTGACCACCTTCACCATAGCCTGCCTCCTGCGCAGGCGACAGCCTGGCCGCAGTTGCCGTAGCCTGCCCTACCTCCTCCACCGCCGGCGTACCAACTTCCATGGCTGACGCTGGAGTTCATCGACCTCGTCAGCGACGACGACTAGTAGGCAGTACCTAGTTTTACCACGCCTTTATGGCCTTTTTATCTTTTTTTATTAATGTAAATTATGACTTTTATGAATGAGAAAAAAATTATGCGTCGTGCCGCTGGAGCCACCCGACGCAAACGGACGCGCGGTCGATTTCGACCATTTTGGCCGACGCGCGTCCGTTTGGGAGTCGTCGCCCGTTGGAGATGCCCTTATGTAAATTGTATTGCCTGCCATTACCAACCTCATATTACCAGAATATCAGCAATACATTACAATAATATACTAGAATAAATTTAGACGCATACTTTATACAAGATCATCTAATTTTTGTAACCCAACAAACGTACGATTCACAGGTTCATATGAGAAAACTCATACTTGAAAATGCTCCCATATCCCGAGCTTGAGCTAGCAGCTTTGCGCGCTTCGTTTGGGTTGCCCACGAATACGTTCGCTGGACCTGACTCTCGTAGCTGCAGCCTTCGGTATCCCTCTATCTCCCTCCAAGGAAAACACCGGTTCCCTTAGAAGCAGGGGAGAGAGAGCACTCCCTCCTGCTCCTGGGAGTACATAGCGAGGCGGCGTCAGTAGAATCTTTCGTGGAGCCCTGGGTAGGCGTGCATGGAAAGACAGCAAGGGCGACGGAGGCCGCGGAACATCAAGACCGGACCGCGAACTGGACATTTTCGGCCACATATATACGTCAGCACCAACATGTGGCTGCATGACGCTGCTCGCTGCCCTGTCTGCGTGTCGACGAACTCGAGCCCCTTGCGCAGCTCGGCGACGCGCGCGCCTCCCGAGCAGGGTGGTGTCATCCTGCTCCCCCGGCAGCACCCGCTTCGATCGTGTCCGCCTTGTATCGCATGTCCGCATCACCCACAACATGGCTAGAGAGGAGAGCAGCGACACGAGGCACGGGATTCATGAGCGCCGGCAGGACACATACGTGTTGGTTACGGAGGAGGATCGGAGAGGAAGAGGAGAACGGAGGCAGCGTGGAAGGCGGAGAAGGCGCAGTAGAGGAAGGAGATCTCCTTGCGGGCGCCGTTGAGGCAGGGCCTCCCGGAGCGCGACGCGGCAGGTCAGCAGGTCCTTGTCATGCATGGAGACACTACTTGAGCAGTAGCCGGTCCGTGCCACTCGCCGCGATCTGGGTCAGCGGGACGGCGCCAAGCACGGCGTCGTCAGCCATGGGGTGGATCGATGGATGGATCATGGATGTTTCCCCGGCTAGGATGTCTCGTCACTGCTTTTCTGTTTCGAGCCGAGCGGTTTTGCTTGATCGAACGGGATTGATGGGCGTGGCAACTGGCAACTGTCGGACGGAGCGGGCGTGGCTTTGCCAAAACGAGATCACCCAACCTTGCTGGGTATCGTTCGGCCGGTTTGAGCATGTACAATGGTCTAGACACCTACTATCTGCACTCCTCCATAACATCTCTAGATAGCTGCAAAGACAGTCGGTACAGTGCGATGTCTGTATGGATTGTCTATAGACCCAGCAGGCCCTACAGGAAAATTCATCACTGCTGTGCGTTGCACCTTTGCCGTGCGCTACTTCACGGCAAAGAATCCTTTGCCGTGCACCTTGCACGGCAAAGAATACAACCACGGCAAAACAAATTAGAGCACAGAGACAACGCACGACAAAGCAAAATGGCACAGCAAAGACTACAAACAACACACGGGAAAGAAAAACTCACGGCAAAGCCCAGAAAAGGCCCACGGCAAAGAAAATACACGGCACACCGTCAGGCAGGGCCCACCTCTACGGCACAGTTGACGGAGCCGTGGTGACGGCAGGGCTTTGCCGTGTGCCTTACTGTCAAGCACGACAAAGATTTGAACCCCCAAATTCTATTTCACTGCGAAAATTTCCCGCCATTTGATTTTATAACCCGCGAAAATGGCCTGCCCCAGTTATTCAACGCGGGAAGCTTCTTTGCCGTGCAACACTGCACGACAAAGGCTTCTTTGCCTGTAACCGTGCACGGCAAAGAGCTTTTTTTTACCCCTTCTTTCCCTCGGTTTTCTTTTAGCACACATTTTATATGTTTAGGTCATACGTAAATTACACCTTCCACGACACTTACTAGGCCCATATGCAAGATTTGTTGAGATTCCGGTGCTCCGGCGGTCATTCTCCAGCTAAAACACCCCTTTCATCAGATACGGAGAGTGGGATTACATGAATGTTAGAGGTAGATAAGGAATAAATTCAAGGGTATATGATATTGATCAGAAATACAAAAAATAAACAAACAAATATAAAGATATCATTTTGTGATGAGTGACTAGATGGGTCACCGTTAAGTATTTAAACATCAGTTTGGGGGGGGGGGGGGGGAAATAATATTTTAGAAAAGTATTCTTACAGAAAGTTAAAGGACCAACTAAGAAGGACATTAAATAAATGTAAATACGATATGATCTTCAACACTAATGCTAGAGATGAAGCAAACAATGAGCCTCATTTATACTCATTTGGAACATAAGATAGAGTAGCGTCAAATATTTATAGTGTGGTTAAATACATGTAGGGAGCTGCGAAGGGATAAATTTGAGCATGCGCTATATTTATAGTAAATACAAAAATTAAATAATCAAATAATAGGAAATTATGTGGCATGGACAACTAGTTCCAATTGTGAGAACTATTGAGAAATGGGTTAGAAAGAGTTTGGTTATTGACACAAATGATTTCTAAAAACTCTTTTTGCCACGGACAAATGTATGAAGTACTATGTTATAAGTGTCAATTTAAAAAGTTTGAACGGCTAGATAAATATTAACTAGTTTCACCCATCCGTGCGCTTTGTGAAGGCCCCCCAACGATCAAGCATACCTCAATCGGAGCACAACCGTCGGAGTGTTCAACGAACCGGGAGGTGTCCAACACAGAGCATAGAGAAAGGGAGAAGACATGGTTCCGGTGATATACGGTGGGAGAAATAGGGTTTTCAGGCTATGGCGTAATATTAGAAGAGTAACAAGAGATCGGATGGGTTCGATTGCCGGAGTCAAAATGGAACCGGGCAGCGACTTCTGGACTGATCACATGGTATGTTTAGCCATAGTTCAGCTCCAGGATCGAGAGTTGTGAGTTCTCTGTCGGCAATATCTTTGGACTCGTCATTCGAACACATGGGGTCCTATTTATATATAGGATATAGCGCATTCCACGGACACATGGGGTCTTGTTTAAAAAGATAATCACAATATTGTAAAATCGTTCTCCTATATCAAATAAATGTTAATGTAGTTTTTAGAAAAAATTTAAGTGGTTTGAAAGACCTGGTTCATGTTTTTTTTTCTAATATAGGTGTACGTAGTATGTTGTTTCCTTTTGCATTTTTTTTACTTTATTTTCTATTATTTTAAATATGTTCATGTTTTCGAAAAAAATCATTTAAAAAAAATGTCCATGTCTTTGAGAATAATGTTCATGTTTTGGAAACAAGTGTGCACGGCCCGTAAAAATTGTTCACCTATATCAACATTAATGTTCATGCAGTTTTAAAAATGTTCATGTGTTTGCAAAACATGGTTCACGTACATGTATGGGAATTTTTATTTTTTGTAACAAGTTTTTCATTATTATATAAAAGAATGCAATTTTTTAGTTATTATTAAATAAAAGTAAAATTCTTTTGGTATTTTTTATATTTTGTCTCAAGCTATTTCAAAATTTATGGCATGTATTTTTTTCATAGGTTTGTATTATGAGCTCTATCATATATACTCAAGTATAACCTTTTGATGGATTAGTACAATACAACTCGTAGCTAGATTTTTTTAATTTTCCAGTTTGTGAGTTAATAGAAGGTTACAACCTATACAGCTTCTTGTTGTTATTGCGACGAATGAGTTAAGTTGGTAGTGGGCGTCGGCTCCAAACACACACAAGAGGCGGTGTATATGAGCACCCAAACCTCATTGCATATTCGTAAAATTCATGGTCTGTTAATTTGTATTTGTATTTACATCTCTTCCCATTTATAGTTCTTGGTACTGAAAATCAGATTGCTAGTATGATCCAAGATAACATATATATGAGGGCATGTTGTAACGAGCTCGCCCTATTATGTGTCAACATATATATATAGCAGTTTAAAGATGGATATTACTTCTTGAAGGCCGGGCTCAAATCAACATTCTTGCATTTTCAATGCAATATTAGAGATCGAGTTTGTAATCATATAAGCGGTTGGCTTCGAGTTTGGACATACGGGCTTAAGGGTGCAAGGTGTAAACTAACCTATTGTATTGTAATAATATATGAAACTATTCAAGAGCTCATCACCACACCAAGTTTGGAAAAAGATATATGAAACTAATGTCAAACAAAAATAAAAATAAAAAGATATATGAAACTAATGTCAAACAAAAATCAACAAAAAAAGATATATGAAACTAAAACGAAATCGCAATGCCACTAAATCATCCATGCAAGCTCGAATTAAACTGGTGACATCACCGGCAAGATCCACACAAAACGCATAATTAGCTCGCAAGCACACCGTTGCACGATCTCAAAAGTGGATTAGTGGAGGAGAGATGGCCATTATTTTACTGTAACAGGAATGGAGATAACACTTTTTATTAAAGGGAATGGAGATAGTGGTAGAATACATAAACCTTGAGCTAACCCACTTCCTTACGAAAACCGGTAGGCCTTGCCATTCCCAGGGGATCCAGGATGCGGAACTTCGGGGCCGCGAAACGTTCCGAAGCACGCTATGCGCACGATGAGAATCCAACGGACACGATTTTCCACGACGGCGGCCATCTGACACGGATCAGACGGCCAATAAAGAAACCCTAGCAAGAGTCGCTGCCAATATATAGCGCCACCCATCTCGCCCGAGCCGCCACCTCTCAGTGCTCCCGCCCCGCCGCCATCTCCTTCCATCGAGGTCAGCATCCCCATCATCCCTGCTTCGATTCGTTGTTCGTGGCGTCGAATAGAACTGCTGTCATGCCTATGTTTTGTACTAGCTGTAATCAGCGATTAGATCGCGAGTTGTAGGCTATTTTCTGCCCTGATGCATGGTGTTCTCCTCCGTAGTTCGAAGAATTCGGGAATTCTTCTCTGTAGTAGCTATAATCTGAGACTTGCTCTTGTTTAGTAGCTGATGCATCTCTCGTCCTGGGTTAGTGTATCTGCGTATTGTGTTTTGTTTTGCGCGGTAGCTCTGTTTCGTAGCTGTAGCCCTTCAGGTTTAACTAGTTTTAGGTTCTTTTATACGAGGATGCAGTTCGTTTTTGTCTATAATTTCGGGCACTCGCTTAGGTTTTTAACGGTTACTGTTCAATTGATGGCGCAAGATATCTCACCCAATAAACTTTGCGTTCTTGGTCTGTACTTAGACGGGCTTGTGTTAATTCCATAAGGTTCTACAGAATCTGTGACTGGTCAACTAGAATTGATACCAAACCTTCATTCTGTTAACGTCATGTAAGTGAATTTAGTGCTTGTGCCTACAGTCTTGGGCATATATCTAGCGCTAGCATGTTTTACTTCTTACACTGTGCATAGACCTAAGTTGTCCCTGCAGTCTACCACGTTCTACTGTCATATAATCGGGTTCAACCATCAAATTCTTCTCTATATGGCCATTTGATGTTTCAATATTCACAAATAGCTAGGTGTTCATTCTGTGACTGTTGTATCTTTCTAACGCCTGTTCACTTTTGATAGTGCAGTTTGGTAGCTAAGCAGTTCAGCCATGGGTAAGGAGAAGGTTCACATTAACATCGTGGTCATTGGCCATGTCGACTCTGGCAAGTCGACCACCACTGGCCATCTGATCTACAAGCTTGGAGGTATTGACAAGCGTGTCATCGAGAGGTTTGAGAAGGAAGCCGCTGAGATGAACAAGAGGTCATTCAAGTACGCGTGGGTGCTTGACAAGCTCAAGGCTGAGCGTGAGAGGGGTATCACCATTGATATTGCCCTCTGGAAATTCGAGACAACCAAGTACTACTGCACAGTCATTGATGCCCCTGGACACCGTGACTTCATCAAGAACATGATTACTGGTACCTCCCAGGCTGACTGTGCTGTGCTCATCATTGACTCCACCACCGGTGGTTTTGAGGCTGGTATCTCCAAGGATGGCCAGACCCGTGAGCACGCACTCCTTGCGTTCACTCTTGGAGTGAAGCAGATGATCTGCTGCTGTAACAAGGTATACTTACTATTCTACCTTCCTATGCTAATTATCTTGAGTAATATTTAATTGGGTGTACTATTTTGTTGCACACTTGATATAAACCCTTCTAATGACTTGCATTAAAAGTTCAGGATCATTAGTACTTTGTAAATTATATACTGTGAATCTGTATATGTTGGTGAACTGGTTTTGTTGTACCTTCCTTTAGTAATTATGCTGTTCCTCTATTCATTTACTCTTATTCCAAATGCAATCGTATGAATATATATTTTATTTGTTTAAATATGATTTCTTCAATGAAATTATATTGATTTTATTGATTAGTGCATGTTAGTTCACCTCTGTATTTATTTGCTATTTTCATACATTATATGAACCTTCAGAAGTGCGTGTATTAAATTTTTAGGATCACGAGAAGCCTACAAATTCAGTACCCTTTGTAGTACTGTCAGAATCTTTTATCATCTTATGAAAGGTACTTCACTGTATAGATATGTCATGCTATTATTGTTGTATAACTTGCTGAATTGGATTTGTTGTAATTATCCGTTCTAATGCCATTTCTTAAAAGCTCACTATCTCCTATATTCCACACATTCATGTTATAAGTATATAATGCTGTACTTCTCATACTTGGCTAATTTACGTGATTTTTTAGTAATTTGTAATTCTTATTTTACTTGCTATGTTTATCTAATGTGAATGCTCTTATGATTTGTTCCAGATGGATGCCACCACTCCCAAGTACTCAAAGAGCCGTTATGAGGAAATTGTTAAGGAAGTCTCTTCATACCTGAAGAAGGTTGGCTACAACCCTGAGAAGGTGCCGTTTGTCCCCATCTCTGGTTTTGAGGGTGACAACATGATTGAGAGGTCCACCAACCTTGACTGGTACAAGGGCCCAACCCTGCTTGAGGCGCTTGACCAGATCAATGAGCCCAAGAGACCCTCGGACAAGCCCCTGCGTCTTCCCCTCCAGGATGTTTACAAGATTGGTGGCATTGGAACTGTGCCTGTTGGACGTGTTGAGACTGGTACCATCAAGCCTGGTATGGTTGTGACCTTTGGTCCCACCGGTCTGACCACTGAGGTAAAGTCTGTTGAGATGCACCATGAGTCCCTACTGGAGGCGCTCCCTGGTGACAATGTTGGCTTCAACGTCAAGAATGTTGCTGTGAAGGATCTGAAGCGTGGGTTTGTGGCTTCCAACTCCAAGGATGACCCTGCCAAGGAGGCTGCCAGCTTCACCTCCCAGGTCATCATCATGAACCACCCTGGTCAGATCGGCAATGGCTACGCCCCAGTGCTGGACTGCCACACCTCTCACATCGCCGTCAAGTTTGCTGAGCTTATCACCAAGATTGACAGACGATCTGGTAAGGAGATTGAAAAGGAGCCCAAGTTCTTGAAGAACGGTGATGCTGGTATAGTGAAGATGATTCCCACCAAGCCCATGGTTGTGGAGACCTTCGCCACCTACCCTCCTCTTGGTCGTTTTGCTGTGCGTGACATGAGACAAACTGTTGCTGTTGGTGTCATCAAGGGCGTGGAGAAGAAGGACCCCACCGGTGCCAAGGTTACCAAGGCTGCAGCCAAGAAGAAATGAGCGGTTCAATGCCTGATGCGGAGCACCAGTGTGCTAAGTTTTGTTCCTGGTCGTGTTGCTATAGCTATTGAGACTGCAAGCAAGTATTAGTTTGTCGCTTTAAGTACTGTAATTTCTCTCTAAATATTTGGCAAAACTTCTGTTACCTGAGTCTGATTTGTGGCCTGGCAAAACTCCTGTTTACCTGAGTCTGATTCGTGACCTGTCTACTCTAGTTTTCTCATTTTCTGCTTTTCACTATACGCAAAACTTGCGGAAATTCAATTTGGCTTCTGGTGCGCATGCTCGCTCGACTAATAAAATATATTTTGAAGTGTTGAAAAATTTTGACAAAAAATTCTACGTGTACATCTCTACAACATGTGGGTACGCCAAATTTTGAGAAAAACCTTTTTGGTCTAAATAAAAAAGAGATTCATGTTGTGACAAGCTTTATTTTAAGCACCGAATTTTATCTTTATTACACACGCTACAAGACAAGTCGAATTTTTATGAAACAACTTTGTGAACGTGTAGCACGTGAAGATGTACGTGCGACTTTTTTGTTTCAAATTTTTTAAGGACACGCCTAGCTAGCATCCGATGCTATTTCATCCATCTTAGCACTCACCCCATAAAAGGAAATATGCTTATATCTAAAAAAGGAAAGCTGGAGACAGCTCACGAATCACCCAAATAACAGCACCGTGGGCATTAAATTCCGATACAAGAAAAATAAAAAAGTCATAACTCTTAAACATTGCATCAAAACTGCATTTCGTTTTTACCGTTCTGCCTCTGGCGACAAGATCTTCGAAACTAGATCCCATTTGTATATATTTCAAGAAACTTTTTTTTGAAAAGCAACTTTATTGCTATGAAAAATCAACTCTACTGTTGTAAGAAAGCAACTTCGTACAAAGACTTTCACTATCTTTTTATATATTTATAGCCAACTCTAAGATACTTACTTTGCAGAAATGAAACTTCATAGTAGTGAGACTTGCAACATTGCACTATTAGTTGCCCATCATAGTTTTTAGTACCGTTGGTAACCATACGACCTATTAGTAGCGAACATACAACTTCATAACCAAATAGTACACAATTTAAGCGCGGTGGTAGATAACTTATACACGAGGTGAAACTATATTGGACAATGAAAGCAACTTAATCATGCTTGGTATACAATTTAACAAGAGTGTGTATGCAACTTAACTACAGCTGGTATGCAACTTAATAGTAGTGGGTATACAGCTTAGAAATCGATGCTAACCGACTTAGTACTAGTAGTATGCAACTTAGGCACGATGATTGACAAATTCACTATTTTTTTGTATTTTCTAGACAACTTAGTTTTAGAGATATTCAGATCAACAATAATAGTCAGCAACTTTATAGTGCCATTATTATTTTGGAAACTTGGTTTTCGAGGTAGCTAACCTTGTACCAATGATATGCAACTTAATATACCAAATAATGCGCAACTTAGACGTACTGGTAGAAAACTTCACGATAATGGTGCGCTATTCACAAGAAATCGTGGTTGCCGACTTAGTACCAACGGTAATCAACTTAGACGCAGGGATATGCAAGTTTACAATGATGGTGTGTGACTTTATCATAATGGTTCTATAAAACTTAGTACCGGTGGCATACAATAACATAGACATGGCGAAAGTATATTGAACAATGGATGCAACTTAATCATAGTGAGTATACAACTTAACAACGGTGGATATGCAACTTAATATTACTGGGCATACAACTTAAAAGTAGCGGTAATGCAAATTAGTGAAGCAACAATTTACCATCTACAAACACGCGACTTAGCAAATGTTTAAGTGAACTATTTATTCTGTGCAAAATACAATTTTCATAGTAGTGGGGCACACAAACTTAAAACGATGAACGGGAACTTTGGTATGTAACTTAATACTAGTGGATATACAACTTAGAAATAGTAGGTATTCTACTTAGCACATGCGTAAGGCAACAATTAACGTATGAAAACACGAGTTAGCATGAACAAGTTACTGTAAAATACAACTTAACTCGTTTATGAAACCAATAATACCGCCTGTAAAATACAACATAGCAAGTATGTGAAAAAACAATTTACTATGTGTAAAGTACCACTTAACTCATACATGAAAACAAAAATAACATCCCAAGAAACGACTTAGATGAATCTATCTATGTGGTTCACCCACACTGAAGTTGAAGTATCTGAAGTGTTCGCTTAGTCAGCTGAGTAATTAAGAAAGTCAGCAAATCAATTATTCCTACTTGGTGTCCCCACTTCTCTCTCTAGCTCCATATGTCACATCATCCCAAATGCCTAATCCCAACAACCTGTAGGGAAAATTAAAAGTACTACCAAGTAATTTTGTGCAGATCATCCCTGCAAAAAAAATAAAAATTGTGCAGATCAGATCGACCGATCTGAATCTGTCAATCCAGGCAGTAGTAGCCCTGCACAAGCGACTAGCAGCAGCTCCCACCCATGCGCTAGAAAAGGATAGGCGGGGTTGACCGCCGCGAGATGCAGGACGGCGGCGTTCATGGCTGCAGGCCTCAATCCTGCGCGCTTCCGCCTTGGCATCGCCGCCAGGGCAACTGCTCATGTGTTTCCCTGTCACCAGATCGAAGGGAAGGATGGAGGACCTGCATCAGGAGCTCGTTGATTGCCGCACCGGAAGGCACGAGAGAGGCTGAAACGAGCATGTGTTACCGCCGGCGTGCTGAGAGAGTAGGAGGAGTGAGGTGGTTGGGGAGTTTGAGAGCGGTAGGAGGTGGGGAGACCAGCTGCGGACTGTACTGAGGGGACGCCGGCGGCGGGACCAGGGGAGCGCGCTGCAGTGGACGACGGCGGCGGGGGCAGGGGAGCGCGCTGCAGGGGACGCCGGCGGCGGGGGCAGGGGAGGGTGCTGCAGGGAACGCCGGCGGCAGGCAGGATCAACCTGCACGGGCAAGGAAAGGGGATTGGGGAGAGACGGGACATGTAGCCGCCGGTGGACGTCGTTGTCCACGGTTGTCGGAACATAGCGCGAGGCGCGGTTTCATCAGTCAAATCGGACGGCCAAGAAACGAGTGCGCGGATTGTCAACCAGCATCCGGGTACTTTTTAGCAATTGGGTTTTTTAATGTTTCAAATGCATTTCAAAATAAGGGGATCATATGATCCCATGTGCCAAAACACCACTCCTTAAAACTTGCCTGTTTTCTGTTCGAATGTTATTAGCTCATCCTGATCTTTTGATATAGTTCTATTTCGATATTGTCCAGTGTTTCACTTATGGTTCTTGGTTTGCCTCTCTTCAATCGTTTGCACCAATGCCTGCTGTCATATTTATTCTGTACCAATTTGCGATGCCCATTTCATTGACGTCTTGCTCGTGAACATGGTTTGCATCCCCGAACTAAGTAAGCACCGGTCCACTTTCTCTTGAGTCTGATCTGTGGCCTGGCAAAACTCCTGTTATCTGAGTCTGACCTGTGGCTGGCAAAACTCCTTTTATCTGAGTGACTGAGTCTGATTTGTGGGCAGTCTCCTTTTGTGGAATGCAATAACTCTAGTTTCCGCATTTGCTTCTTTTCGCTATATGCAACTTGCATGTTTTGTGTTCAACTGTTCTTAGCCCATTCCCGATCTTTTTGATATAGTCATAGAACTTAAATGTTGTTGTTATGTGTTCCGCATATGGCTCTTTTCTCTTGATCTTGTTCCATCTTGAGAATCAACCGTGACTTTGGTTTTTATGATTTTTTTTTCGATAAAAGGAATATATTAATATCAAAAGATACCAAATACACCCTGTCTCTGCAACAACGCATCACCCTAATGGCACTACAGATGCACACAGTCAAAAAAATAAAAATAAAACTAAGAAACAAAAGTCCCGCTACAGTATCTCGGGCCTAACAACAACAATATATCCACCGCAAAGACAACACCTGAAATACAGACTCTCCAAAAACGACGCCTCCAAGAAGGGAACGGTGCTCTAACACCGTCATCGCCCGATCAAAGATCTTAGGTTTTCACCCTGAAGATAGTCCCCACTCTCAAAACAATGCCTCCAACAAGGTCATTGCCAGGCACAACCAGTTAAGGCCAGATCTTGGGTTTTCACCCTGAAAGGTAGGATTCTGAACTTCACCTGTGTTGTTGCCCCCACTTTCATACCGCTGTTGTGAAGCCTGGAACACCAAGCAAGCCCCTCAACAACGCGGAGTCTTGAACCTCCTTTAGCTAGTCTCCCCTCCGGCCTTCATGAAATTCTCTTCTTCCGACTTTCATCATGCATCCATAGACACTTGATGTCAACACAGAAAAAGAGCTTCGCGTCGCTCCCTCCAAAACCAAACGGTCGGCGGTTTATAGTTGACGAGTGATATTTTATGGCAGAGGCGCTTATAGTTTTCTTTTCAAGATCTCTAGAACCAACTGGTTTTGCACTATATATGCACTTCCCTTTTATCTGGCTCGAGTGGAATATACAAATTGTCATATGAATATCAGTGTGCTCCTTTTCACCAAAGCACATTGATCTTGTAGCTTGGACTCTGACGAGATTCTCCATAGCACTCACACGAATGCCCAGCCTTCAGCCTAGCTAGTGAGCACGCTTAAGCTTTTGTCGGATGTTAAGCCATGGCACACCACACACTCCGACGGAAACTCCCATTTTTAGACAGCATCGCGCGCCTAGCTTTAAGTTAATAAACCACAAACGGTCACAATTCCATTGAGCTGTCTACAGATTCAGGCAGTAGGACCAGGAGACCATACTCAGGGCGACACAGTCATGCCATGCCCCGAACACTTCATGACCGGCTGGCATGAGGTGGTGGCTCGGATGATCGTCACCGTGAAGCCACCGTGCTCCAGCTCGAAGACGATGATGTCCTCCCGCAGCTTCGTCATGTTGGCGTACTTGTTCCAGCCCCTCATGAAATACATCGCGCCATGGAACCACTCCAGTTGGACAACATACTCGCAAAATTCGTCGTTCCGGAGTGACACGCTGACAGGTGCATGCGTGCTGACCTTGAGCTGCCTGGCCACCACCGGTGCAATGCGTGGCGGCAGCAACAGAGTTGTAAGGTCGCTCGTCTTGAGCTGCGCACGTAGAAGCGCCTTGGCACAACAGTGATGTCGTGATGTCCTAGGCGCGCTCTACGGCCCACCGTCACCCTGACCTCCCGCGCCATCAGATGCACCATCACTTCTGGAACATTAGGCCTAGAGTCGTTGTACGGGTTCACCGGGAGCGTCGTGTAACACCCCAATTTTCAGAACCTGCATATTTCCAAACAACTTGAAATTTTGAGCCAACAATTTTTTTAATTTAGAGTTGGTGATTGAGTGTAGGTTAGATTCTTGCCTAACTTAACTCAACATTTCACTTGGAGTGTTAATTTATGTGAAAACACCATCAACTAAAATCATGCACCCCTCTTAAAATTATTAGGGTTTGATCCACCTAGACAAACAACACCATCACTAATGCATATTGTCTCATCCAACCCTAACCCTAAAATTGTGATCATCACCTCCAGATACTCCCCTCTTCACCTCACCACCACCAACTCACCTAGGGTTACACCATCAACACCACCACCACTCTATCTTTTTTTTTTCTTATTTCTCCAACACATGTGCACATGCACTTTTTGTCAAATTTTGGCACATGCACTATGGCATGGCCCTCTCCTTTTCATCCCTACCCCCTTTCCTTTCTCTCTCTTTTCTCTCTTTGATAATGGCAGAGAGATAAGAGGGGACACTTCCCCCTCTCTTTTTCTTTCTCTCTTCCCTCTCTTTTCTCCCTGGATTGGGCCGTGGTCGACACCACCACCCCTCTCGCTTGCCCTGGCCCAACCCCGGCCGCACCATCCCCTCTCCCCTGGCCCAAACCGCCACCAGTACCCCCTCTCCCGCACCCAAAACCCTAGCCCTAAAACGCACGCGCGCGCCACGCTGGCAGCGCCATGATGGCACGGCGGCTCTCACGCCTCGCATTCCACCTCGACTGCCCGCGCGACGCCTCGGAGACCCCTCCCTTGCTGACGCCACCCGCTCGACGTCACCGCGGGCCCAGCCGCGGACGTCTGCCCTCGCCCTCCCGTTGGCCACCAGCACCGCTCACTCCACTACCCTCCCTCTCTGGCTATAAAAGCCCACCGAGTGCCCCCTCTCTCCCTTCAACTCCCACTCGCCACGCCGCTAGGCTGCCCCTCTCCCTCCCTGGCTGCTCGAGCAGCAGCCCGAGCCGTTGCCGTCGCCACGCCGAGACGCTCACCGCGGTCACCGCGCGGGTGACGCGCAGGAGGTCACCGCCACGGCGCCCACGACGCTCCCCTCCCCCTTTCTCTTCACCATCACCACCCTCTGCGTCTCCTGACCCTGCCCCCTTTTTCTCCTCCCCAGGGACGCCGCAGAACGCCGCCGCTCTCGACGCTCCGACGCCGTCCGAGACGTAGACGATGCCGAGCGAGGAGGAGCAGCAGCACCTGGACGCCGCCAGGACGACCACACCACCAGCACGTCTGCACGCCACCAAGCCGCCGCTGACCGCTGGTAAGCCGCCGAGCCGCCCCTTTCTTCTTCTGCGCCGGCGAGCGCCTGATACGTCTCCAACGTATCTATAATTTCTTATGTTCCATGCTAGTTTTATGACAATACCGACATGTTTTGTTCACACTTTATGATGTTTTGATGCATTTTTCGGCACTAACCTATTAACAAGATGCCGAAGCGCTAGTTCCTGTGTTTTTGGTTTCAGAAATCCTACACAGGAAATATTCTCGGAATTGGACGAAACAAAAGCCCACGGTCTTATTTTTCCACGGAGTTTCCAGAAGACCGAAGAGGATACGAAGTGGGGCCACGAGGAGCCGCCACCATAGGGCGGCGCAGCCAAGGAGGGGCCGGCGCCACTCTATGGGGTGGGCCCTCGAGCCCCCTCCGACTCTGCCCTTCCGCCTACTTAAACTCTCCATCGCAAAAACCCTAGTACCGAGAGCCACGATACGAGAAAAGTTACTGAGACGCCGCCGCCGCCAATCCCATCTCGGGGATTCTGGAGATCGCCTCCGGCACCCGCCGGAGAGGGGAATCATCACCGGAGGGCTCTACATCACCATGCCCGCCTCCGGACTGATGCGTGAGTAGTTCATCCTTGGACTATGGGTCCATAGCAGTAGCTAGATGGTTGTCTTCTCCTCTTGTGCTATCATGTTTAGATCTTGTGAGCTGCCTAACATGATCAAGATCATCTATTTGTAATGCTACATGTTGTGTTTGGTGGGATCCGATGAATATGGAATACTATGTCAAGTTGATTATTGATCTATCATATATGTGTTGTTTATGTTCTTGCATGCTCTCCGTTGCTAGTAGAGGCTCTTGCCAAGTTGATACTTGTAACTCCAAGAGGGAGTATTTATGCTCGATTGTGGGTTCATGCCTCCATTGAATCTGGGACAGTGACAGAAAGTTCTAAGGTTGTGGATGTGATGTTGCCACTAGGGATAAAACATCAATGCTTTGTCTAAGGATATTTGTGTTGATTACATTACGCACCATACTTAATGCAATTGTCTGTTGTTTGCAACTTAATACTGGAAGGGGTGCGGATGCTAACCTGAAGGTGGACTTTTTAGGCATAGATGCATGCTGGATGGCGGTCTATGTTCTTTGTCGTAATGCCCTGATTAAATCTCATAGTGATCATCATGATATGTATATGAATCTTTATTTGTCAATTGCCCACCTGTAATTTGTTCACCCAACATGTTATTTATCTTATTGGAGAGACACCACTAGTAAACTGTGGACCCCGGTGACATAGGCATCCCAGATGGGCCTGCCGAAGATGGTACCCGGAGTTTACTGAAGGCCCACTATCCGAAGAATAAGAAGATTCGGGAGTCCAAGATACATTAAGGAAAGCTAGAGTTGTAATAGGAAGTGTTATTTGTAATCTGGCGGGATGAGTTAGAAACCGTCCCGGACTCTGTAACTTGTACAAAACGAAACCCTCGGCTCCGCCTCCTATATAAGGGGGAGTCGAGGGACAAAGAAAGGATCGAATCTACTGTCAACATAACCCTAGTTTTCGTAATCGTCGAGTACTTTTCGCCTAAACCTTCGAGATCTACTTGCCCTCTACTTCTAGCAAAACCCTAGTCTACAATCTGTAGGCATTGACAAGTTAATCCTTTGTCAATTGGCGCCGTCTGTGGGAATTAGAGGCTGCAAGGATCTGATCTCGATGGCACGTTCAAGATCTTCGACTTCATCAACAGCAAGCAACGCGATGGATCGAGGTAACAAGGGAAAAACTGATCTATTCAATTTTATTCCTCACCCGCCCTCCCGTATGGATGCATGTGCCTATCTGGAGGAGCCCATCATCATGACGTTCGGAGAATTCCGATTTGGCGTCAACAAGGAAGGATCCTACCGTCTCGAAGTTCCGATCTCGTCGGAATTTTCAGCGGTCGATTCTAACTTTTCGTCGAGTGACGAGGAGTTTTCGTCGACATGCTTCGTCGACAACAATGCAAGCGGAAAGCTCGCCAAGATCTTCAGCAACACATCCTTCGAGTCGTCTGCGGACTCCTTTATAAGCAGCGACTCCGACAGCGTCGACAGCTTCAACTTCATCGACAAGTCTGCTGCCATCGGAAAGGTCTTCACCACTCTATATGATGGTGTCACCAATCCCGACAAAAATCAATGCGCAAAATATCATCAGATCTATGTGGTAGAAGGGGCAGGCACATCAGACCCGCAAACATCAGAGGCTTTCGACGAATTGGGAAATCCATACGTCGATCCCGCTGATCTCAGACATGGTCTAGGCACCAAATATCCTGGATCTACAACTCGCGCAAGAGTACAGCTCCCGCAAGAAGCGTGGGATAGGGCTGCGAGAGCCATGGACGGTTCAGAACCTATGACCACCACTGCTACTGCACAAGAACTTCAAGCATATCAATATAGACTTGCCCGAGTAAGCAGAGTTGGAAAAACAGACAGCATCCCTGAATAGGAGAAAAGAAGCAGCATCTGCATCAAGCACGCCGAGCAGATTTAAGTCGACAATCTAGAACGTCGGGAGACAGTCACAGAGAAGCTCGGAGGAGAGCAATGTCTCGGCTGCAAAACATACCCGAAGCAGAGAGAGGAAACATAATCCAAAATCTCGACATGTCCTTTATGTCGATCGATGAAAGAGGAAATATCATCCCAAAAACGCCAGAGGCAGGTTACATGGCAACACAAGCTTATATCTTGGCATCCAGACCACCTGCTGGGGACCCGAGAGAACCATTGTTCAATATGGCGATGGCTGGAGTAGGAGTTATGGGAACAGCGTTTGCAACAACGCCTCCCGAAGAAAACCCTAGGCAAAATAGTCCACGACCCACTGCAGCAGTTCAAGACCCACCAAGAGCAAGTGGAGCAAGAGACACAGCAGTCCAAGTAAGGGTGGACAGAGCGCGACAAGAAAGGAGGGACCGTCAGCACTCGCCAGAGCTTGCCGACGAAGATATGTGTGGGCTCCCGTGCTTTACGAGAAGAGTTCGAAAAACTCGAGTCCCAAAAGGGTTCAAGTTACCCGAAAATTTCAAGAAGTTCGACGGCCTGCAAGATCCCGAGGATTGGCTCGTGGATTATCTCGAGATGGTAAAGCTGGTAGGAGGAACCAGAGCAACAGCTATGCAAAGTATCCAAGTTCACCTGAGTGGTGCCGCAAGATCTTGGATAAAGAAACTCCCCTTAAATTCCATCGACAGCTGGGAAACCTTTGAGGACATCTTCGTGAAAAACTTCCGATCCACGTGCAAGAAACCTGCATCATTGGAAGAACTGAGGGCATGCCGACAAAAACACGACGAGTCGATGAGGAAGTATATACAGCGATGGAACATCATAAAAAACTCGGCAGAAGATATATCTGACGAGAGGGCAATAGATGCGTTTGTGGCAGGAGTTCGCCGAGCAGATTTCATCGAGGACTTAGGGAGAACTAACCCTAAGACCATATCAGCACTCATGGAAATAGCCAATAAATGGGCAGATGGTGAAGACGCAATATACAATAAGCGACACAGGTCGCCAGAAGAGGATCGTGGTCGAAATTATCAAAATAGAAGGCGATTTTCTCGCCAGTTCTACAACAACGATGCTCCCGGCCATATATCGGCTGGTTTTCGGGGAAATCCTGGAGGAAATAGTCGAGATGATTATCAAAGGAGCAACGAGCAACAAGGCGACAATAGAGGTGATTTTCGCGGCAACAGGCAAAATAGTGGACCAAGGATTCAAAGACCTTACGTGTCTCCCGAGGAGATGATGAACGGTCCGTGTCAAATGCACTTTTACCTCGACAACAATGGAAAGAGGCAGTCAGGACATCTCCAGAAAGACTGCCGAAATTTTCAGGCAATGTTGCGAGCCGCAGGAATTGCAAATGCCCAAGCAAATAACAGAAACCCTCGGGAGCCAAGGAGCGAGATCCACCTTCCACCTCCTCCCGCAATTACCGAAGAAAATCGACACCAGCTTAGAATTGCGGCAGCACCACATCCACCTCCATATGTTGACCCCAACTCTAACGGTGTGGTCTCGATGATTCAGAAAGCTAGGCCGTCCAACAGGGCGCAGAAGGTAATATCCCGACAAGTGTTCATGGCAGAGAAGATGCCTCCACCAACAGTCGAGTACCTAAATTGGTCGGGGCAAGATATCGGCTTCACAATCGCAGACCATCCGCAGCAAGTCCCTCGACCAGGACAATCGGCGCTCATCTTACCCGCTGTAATCGCTGGTTTCGACGTGTCGAGAGTGTTCATAGATGGCGGCAGCAGCTTAAACCTCATGTATGCAGATACATTGAGAAAGATGAACATATCCCTAGCAAATTTGAAGCCAACTGACACACGTTTCCACGGGATTACACCAGAGAAGCCAAGTTACCCATTGGGCAAGATCAACCTCGACGTTCAGTTTGGAACCCGAGAAAATTACAGAATCGAGAACCTGGAGTTCGAAGTGGTGGATTTCCCGTCGCAATATCACGCTTTGTTGGGACGACCAGCGTATGCCAGGTTCATGGCAGTGCCGCATTATACATATCTATTGTGGAGGTTGCCTGGGCCTAAGGGACCTATCACAATCAAAGGAAGCTTCGCGTTATCTGACAAATGCGACAAGGATTTTCATCGACTATCGAAACTTTCGGGATGCAAGCAGAATATGCGGCGCCAAGATTCACTGATTATGATGTGCTGCCAGAGGTAGGAAGATCTTCTAAGGAGCCAACTTTCAATATAAACAAAGATTCAAAAGAGGTACAGATCCACCCGACAGATCCAAAGAAAACGACGTCCATTGCCGCAAACATGGATGTCGCATAGGAAAGCGCGCTCGTCGAGTTCCTCCGTGAGCACTGGAGAATCTTCGCATGGTGTCCAGCTGACATGCCAGGAGTACCCAGGGAACTTGCCGAGCACCACCTCAATTTGGATCCTCTCGCACGACCAGTAAAGCAACCTTTGCGGCGTTTTTCGGAGCCTAGCCGCAAAGCCATGTTATCAGAAATAGATCGACTCAAAGACGCTGGTTTCATCAGAGAAATATCTACAGCCACATGGGTAGCTAACCCAGTGATGGTGCCGAAGAAACACACAATAGTCCTTCGCATGTGCGTCGACTTCACGTGTCTCAATAAACATTGTCCCAAGGATCACTTTCCCCTCCCAAGGATCGATCAAATCATCGACTCCACGGCAGGATGTGAACGTCTTTCCTTCCTGGACGCATATTCTGGTTATAACCAGATTAGACTAAAAGAAGAAGATGAAGCCAAGACAGCGTTCATCACACCTTATGGCGTGTTTTGTTACAAAACAATGCCCTTTGGTTTGAAAAACGCGGGAGCAACATATCAGCGGATGATGCAGAAGTGCCTAGCAACACAGATCGGAAAAAATGTACAAGTTTACATCGACGATGTCGTAATAACATCCAAGAAAGGGTCGACTTTGATCGAAGACTTGAAGGAAACCTTCGACAACCTCGACAAGTTCTGCCTCAAGCTGAACCCGACAAAGTGCTCTTTGGAGTTCCCGCAGGAGAACTTCTCGGGTTCTTAGTATCAGCAAGGGGGATTGAAGCTAATCCCGAAAAAATACAGGCCATCGTTACTATGAGAAAGCCAACAAAGTTGAAAGAAATACAACAGCTAACGGGGCGAGTCGCAGCTTTAAGCAGATTCGTCGCCAGGCTAGGAGAAAAGGCGCTGCCGTTTTATGCGTTGATCAAGCAAGGGGAAAAATTTCAATGGAACGAGGAAGCAGACAGAGCTTTCGAGAACCTCAAGCGAGCAATTTCGACACCACCGATATTGGTGGCGCCAAAAGAGAAAGAACCTCTCCTCTTGTATATTGCAGCCACACCTCAGGTGGTCAGCACGGCCCTAGTAGTCGAAAGGGAAGAAGAAGGCAAGCTTCATGGAGTTCAAAGGCCAGTATATTTCATCAGCGAAGTACTGTCGCCATCAAAACAGCGGTACCCGCAATATCAAAAGCTAGCATATGGAGTATTCACGACAGCAAGAAAATTGCGACACTATTTTTCGGCGCACCCGATAATAGTGGTCAATGAAGCTCCCTTATCAAATATACTGAATAACCCAGAAGCTACGGGTGTGTCTCCCTTTGGGGAATAGAACTTTCCCCTCGGGACATCACGTATGAAAAAAGAAAAGCAATAAAATCGCAGGTCTTACCAGATTTCATTGCAGAATGGATGGAGCTACAAAACACGGGACCCCCAGATTTATCGAGAACTTGGACCATGAACTTCGACGGGTCCAAGAGATTGGAAGGTGCTGGAGCAGGCGTGATATTAGTCTCACCTGAAGGCGACAAGTTGAAGTATGTTCTGCGGATGACGTTCCCAAACGCATCTAACAATGAAGCAGAATATGAAGCTCTCATACACGGGATGAAGATGGCGAAAGCTTGCGGTGCAACCCGACTGAAAATTTTCGGCGACTCACAGTTGGTAGCACAGCAAGTAATGAACCAATGCGATGCAGTCAACGAAAGTATGATAGCATACAAGGAGGTGTACAATGAGCTGGAGAAGCTATTCGATGGTTGTGAGGTAAACCACATCAGCAGGATGAGCAACGATGAAGCCGACGTTCTCGCAAACATCGGGTCACAATGCCTCGCAATCCCTCCAGGTGTGTTCTGGGAAGAGATTAGCGAGAGATCAACAAAACCAGCAAAAATAAAGGAGAAAAAAGAGAAACCTTCGAGTATCGCCAAAGACACAGCAGAAGAAGAAGAAGAGCAAGATCTAGTCATGATGGTGCAAATTCCATGGATGCAGGCTTACATATCATATATCCTAAGGAAAACCATACCCGACGATCCAGTCGAAGCAAGGCGAATAATTAGGAGATCCAAAGCCTTTACGGTGGTAAAAGGGGAGCTGTACAAACGCAGTATCTCGGGTGTGCTACAACGGTGTGTTACACCCGAAGAAGGAAGGATCATCCTAAAGGACGTGCATGAAGGAATATGTGGGCATCACGCAAGTAGCCGAGCTATTGCGGCCAAAGTCTTCAGAGCAGGATTTTATTGGCTCACAGCAATCGAGGATGCGAAGGAAATAGTGCGAACTTGCGACGCGTGCCAAAGATTTGCGGCAAGACCTCACTCACCAGCAGCAGAACTTATGCCAATCCCATTGTCTTGGCCCTTTGCTCAATGGGGTCTCGACATGGTGGGTAAATTGCACAAAGCTTCGCCAGGAGGATACGAGTACTTGCTAGTGGCTGTCGACAAATTTACCAAGTGGATAGAGGCGAAGCCAATAAATTCACCAGATGCAGCATCCGCAATAAAGTTTGTGAAGAGCATTGTCTTTCGCTTCGGAGTACCTCACAGCATCGTCACAGATAACGGCAGTAACTTTACTTCCAAGGAGTTCAAAGCATATTGTGCAGAAGTGGGCATAAAACTAAGTTTTGCGTCTGTCGCACATCCACAGACCAATGGTCAAGTCGAAAAGGCCAATGGCATCATCTGCAATGGCATCAAGAAGCGCCTGCTAGGACCTTTGGAAAAAGCTAGGCATACTTGGCCAGAGGAGTTACCAAGTGTCTTGTGGAGTATCCGAACAACGCCAAATACAGCGACGCAGCCGTTCTTTTTGGTCCACGGAGCTGAAGCAGTCTTGCCGATAGAAATAGAACACGATTCTCCACGAGTCGTAGAATATGACGAAGAAACTTCGAGAAAAGCTTTGGAAGATGATGTCGACGCACTCGATGAAGCTCGAGACGAGGTCCTGTCACGAGTCGCTAAATATCAGCAGGACCTGAAAAACTATCACAGTCGACGATTGCGGCCAAGATCTTTCCAAGTGGGTGACCTGGTTTTACGACTCAATCAAAAAAGCCATGAAAAACTCGAGTCACCCTGGCTAGGACCATACATCGTCACAGAAGTAATAGAAGGAGGAGCATACAGAATTAAAGACAAGAAGACAGGGATCGACGAGCCAAATCCCTGGAATGTGGCACAGCTCAGGCGTTTCTACGCCTAGATGCCGAAAATATAGTCTCCCTTTGTAAAGCTACAATGTACTGAAACGCCCGCGAGTTTTCAGACGCACTCTTTTCCTTTTTCGGGGCACCGAGTGGGGCCGGAGAAGGTTTTTAATGAGGCGGACTCGCGGTGCTGCAATATAATAAAGATAGTGGAATTATATATCTTCTTCCCGACAAGACCAGGGGTTTTTCCTCTCCAGGATACAATATATATATATAAACACAGTGTCGACAAACGCAAAAGAAGCATCTTGTCTTGGTAAAAATACCTCGCCAAAACAAAAAGAGATATAGACAAAATAGTGATCAACAAAATACTCGGGGGCTTACACCCACAAAAATAGTATACAGTGTATATTATCTTGCCTTGGTTTAAAACCTCGCATTATACAAATACAGCGAGTAGCCACCGAAAAATACTCGGGGGCTAGACAAAATATAGAAATATAATGTTTATTTCACAACAGTCATGTTCATGATTTACAAGGAAAAATTATCTACCAAGAGAAAAAATCAGTCTTGATTCAATATATCATCAAGGGTAACTCTGTTTTCCTCAGGAGCAGCACCAAGAAAATCAGCATAATGACCGTCTGCAAAAAAGTCGGCATCCATCCGAAGGAGGTCTTCAATCATTTCTTCGGCTATGGGTGAAACCTTCGTGTTAATACGATCAATACCAACTCTTCGGCGCCGTACCTTCTCGTGAACCTTCTCAACAACTTGGGTCAGATCAAGTTTTGAATGGCAGATCTGAAGCATTATGAGGGCAAATCTGGCGCCAGCTACCAGTTGAGCTCTGACAAAGTGATGGATCCTATGGGCATCCTTGAACTTCTCCATTAACTCGGGAAGAGTTTTTGGTTGAATATTCCGAGGAAACATAGAGTTATACACCATAGAGAGGGTCTTGGTACAGAAGTCAAGATACCCGCGAACCTGAAGCGCGCGATCTTGAAACCTCACGATTTGGCGAGTCCGTTCAGGCGTACCCCAAAAAGTCGACCCATGTTCACGCGCAAGTCGAAGAAGGACATTGGAACGAGCCTCGACACGTTCATTTTCAGTTGCAGTATCCAAAAAAGCACCTATTGTTTCATAAAACAAGTCAGAGGAGAGTAAAAAGGCAAGCAGCAAAGGAAAAGAAGAAGCAAGGCGAAGACAATGAAACTTACCCGCCATATCCAAACTAGCATCTATCAATAGTTGAAGCATAGAGTTTTCTCGAGACGTAGCCGCAGCAGCTTCAGCAACAGCGGTTTCCTTTTCAGTCATGGCATCCTGAGTTTGTTGGAGTGCAAGTTTCTCCTTTCGAGTAGATTCTCGAGATTGCTCCATAAGCATAAGCGACTGTTTCTTCACGGACTGAAGTTGCTGTCGAAGTTCTTGCAAGTCTTCTGACAAAGGAGTGTTTGAGGGACCTTCACGGAAATTGTCATCGGTTTCTACTTTCTTCGACAAGGAAGATGCAGGAGCAGCATTGGGAGAGCAAGGATTGGTCGAATAATTGTCAAATATTAACTGGAAAATAAAATCTTCGGATCAATGACAGCACCAAGAGGATTTTCATTATTTCTAAAAAGTTTACACCATCATTACAAAAGAAGTTCTCTCAAGGGACTAGCAGGGTAATTGTCGCCAAGGCTAAAGTGACGACAATAGCAAAAGAAGTAAAGAAAGCAAAAAATAGAAAAGACAGAGGCATGCAACTAGACCTCCGGCCTCGATGAACTAGGAGTCGAAGCTGGCTTGACCCCAAGATACGCCAGGATTTTCTTCGTGTTGGGTTTCGCCGCCTTGACCAAGGATCGCCACTTGAGTTGTTCAATCTGATCTGTGTCGCCAACTTTGGTCCAGTCAATAGTTTGTTGACTGTCAGCGACCAGGGCAACAGTGCTCTCAACGGCAACCTTCTGGTTTTCATGGCGCATCTTCAGCCCAAGATCTTCGGGAGGATTAAAGCACTTGGCTAGATTCAGGAAAGTTGCAGGTGCCTCTTTCTTTGGGAAGAAATAGGGGAAGAGCCGCAACAGTCCTGCTTTAGCTTCGTCGATACCTTCACGTGCTTCCGTCCCGTGAAACTCGAGGAATGAAACGGCGTCAAGCAGAGGATCATTATCGGGATCTTCAAGCTCATATTCTTGAGCCGTTCTAGCTGCAACAATGAACATCCATTTAGCAAGAAACGAGTGAAGGAAAGAAAATCCAAAATATTTGAATTGGAGTAGATACTCACCGACAAAGCGACGATTTTGGGTCCTTATGCGCTTAAGGATGGCTTCTTCGCGAGCAGATTGAGCAGTTATATGTTCACTCAGCGAAGTTTCGGCATCGTGAAGTTTCTTCCGGAGATCTTCGACACCAGCAGCATCAGACTTGGCCTTATCAGCCTCCGCTCGAGCACCAACAGCATCTAACTCAGCCTTTTTGCGAGCCTTCTCACTTTGCTCTAATTGTTGAGCAAGTGTGTTGGCACGTTCATTGGCTTCCGCCAGTTTTTCTACCAAGGAAGATAAATATAGTTAAAAATCTCGACAACAAAAGGAGCAAGAGAAAAGAAGCAGAAGGAGTAAAGCATTACCTTCAGCTTTACTAGCATAATCACGGTACCCGACAAATTGGGTACCAATGCGAAGAAGATCCTTTATCAGAGGCTGTTAAAAAAAAGAGGGATAAAAGGAAATGGTGGTATGAG